>OX031015.1:7648809-8887809 GCA_943736025.1 Tenthredo mesomela | reverse complement strand
GTCAGTCTGGCTGGCTGGCTGGCTGGCTGGCTGACAGTCAGTCAGTCAGTCAGTCAGTCAGTCAGTCTGGCTGGCTGGCTGGCTGGCTGTCTGGCTGACAGTCAGTCAGTCTGGCTGGCTGGCTGGCTGGCTGGCTGGCTGGCTGGCTGGCTGGCTGGCTGACAGTCAGTCAGTCTGGCTGGCTGGCTGGGTGACAGTCAGTCAGTCTGGCTGGCTGGCTGGGTGACAGTCAGTCAGTCTGGCTGGCTGGCTGGGTGACAGTCAGTCAGTCTGGCTGGCTGGCTGGGTGACAGTCAGTCAGTCTGGCTGGCTGGCTGGGTGACAGTCAGTCTGGCTGGCTGGCTGGCTGGCTGGCTGGCTGACAGTCAGTCAGTCAGTCAGTCAGTCAGTCTGGCTGGCTGGCTGGCTGGCTGTCTGGCTGACAGTCAGTCAGTCTGGCTGGCTGGCTGGCTGGCTGGCTGGCTGGCTGGCTGACAGTCAGTCAGTCTGGCTGGCTGGCTGGGTGACAGTCAGTCAGTCTGGCTGGCTGGCTGGGTGACAGTCAGTCAGTCTGGCTGGCTGGCTGGGTGACAGTCAGTCAGTCTGGCTGGCTGGCTGGGTGACAGTCAGTCAGTCTGGCTGGCTGTCTGGCTGACAGTCAGTCTGGCTGGCTGGCTGGCTGGCTGGCTGGCTGACAGTCAGTCAGTCAGTCAGTCAGTCAGTCAGTCTGGCTGGCTGGCTGGCTGGCTGTCTGGCTGACAGTCAGTCAGTCTGGCTGGCTGGCTGGCTGGCTGGCTGGCTGGCTGGCTGGCTGGCTGGCTGACAGTCAGTCAGTCTGGCTGGCTGGCTGGGTGACAGTCAGTCAGTCTGGCTGGCTGGCTGGGTGACAGTCAGTCAGTCTGGCTGGCTGGCTGGGTGACAGTCAGTCAGTCTGGCTGGCTGGCTGGGTGACAGTCAGTCAGTCTGGCTGGCTGGCTGGGTGACAGTCAGTCTGGCTGGCTGGCTGGCTGGCTGGCTGGCTGACAGTCAGTCAGTCAGTCAGTCAGTCAGTCTGGCTGGCTGGCTGGCTGGCTGTCTGGCTGACAGTCAGTCAGTCTGGCTGGCTGGCTGGCTGGCTGGCTGGCTGGCTGGCTGACAGTCAGTCAGTCTGGCTGGCTGGCTGGGTGACAGTCAGTCAGTCTGGCTGGCTGGCTGGGTGACAGTCAGTCAGTCTGGCTGGCTGGCTGGGTGACAGTCAGTCAGTCTGGCTGGCTGGCTGGGTGACAGTCAGTCAGTCTGGCTGGCTGGCTGGCTGGCTGGCTGACAGTCAGTCTGGCTGGCTGGCTGACAGTCAGTCAGTCTGGCTGGCTGTCTGGCTGGCAGTCAGTCAGTCTGGCTGGCTGGCTGGCTGGCTGGCTGGCTGGCTGGCTGGCTGACAGTCAGTCAGTCAGTCAGTCAGTCAGTCTGGCTTGCTGACAGTCAGTCAGTCAGTCAGTCAGTCAGTCTGGCTTGCTGACAGTCAGTCAGTCTGGCTGGCTGGCTGGGTGACAGTCAGTCAGTCTGGCTGGCTGGCTGGCTGGCTGGCTGACAGTCAGTCAGTCTGGCTGGCTGGCTGGCTGGCTGGCTGGCTGACAGTCAGTCTGGCTGGCTGGCTGGGTGACAGTCAGTCAGTCTGGCTGGCTGGCTGGGTGACAGTCAGTCAGTCTGGCTGGCTGGCTGGGTGACAGTCAGTCAGTCTGGCTGGCTGGCTGGCTGGCTGGCTGGCTGGCTGTCTGGCTGACAGTCAGTCAGTCTGGCTGGCTGTCTGGCTGACAGTCAGTCAGTCTGGCTGGCTGTCTGGCTGACAGTCAGTCTGGCTGGCTGGCTGGCTGGCTGGCTGGCTGGCTGGCTGACAGTCAGTCAGTCTGGCTGGCTGGCTGGCTGGCTGGCTGGCTGGCTGACAGTTAGTCAGTCTGGCTGGCTGGCTGGCTGGCTGGCTGACAGTCAGTCAGTCTGGCTGGCTGTCTGGCTGACAGTCAGTCAGTCTGGCTGGCTGTCTGGCTGACAGTCAGTCAGTCTGGCTGGCTGTCTGGCTGACAGTCAGTCAGTCTGGCTGGCTGTCTGGCTGACAGTCAGTCAGTCTGGCTGGCTGTCTGGCTGGCAGTCAGTCAGTCTGGCTGGCTGGCTGGCTGGCTGGCTGACAGTCAGTCAGTCAGTCAGTCAGTCAGTCTGGCTTGCTGACAGTCAGTCAGTCTGGCTGGCTGGCTGGGTGACAGTCAGTCAGTCTGGCTGGCTGGCTGGGTGACAGTCAGTCAGTCTGGCTGGCTGGCTGGCTGGCTGGCTGGCTGGCTGACAGTCGGTCAGTCTGGCTGGCTGTCTGGCTGACAGTCAGTCAGTCAGTCTGGCTGGCTGGCTGGCTGGCTGGCTGGCTGGCTGGCTGGCTGTCTGGCTGTCTGGCTGACAGTCAGTCAGTCTGGCTGGCTGGCTGGCTGACAGTCAGTCAGTCTGGCTGGCTGGCTGGGTGACAGTCAGTCAGTCTGGCTGGCTGGCTGGCTGGCTGGCTGGCTGGCTGGCTAGCTCGCTGGCTGGCTGACTGCCCTGCTGGAAGTGAAAGGATAGGATGTCTATCCATTTGAATCATTTTGAATCTTTCGGATAAGAAGGGATAAGTAAAATGAATCCAAATCTATCCTTTGCCTATCTGGTTGAATCCTTTTCTATCTCGATCTCGATATAAAATCAGGCCTATCCTTTTCTAACCCCGATTTTGTATCCAAATCTATCCCTCGCCTATCTGGTTAAATCCTTTTCTATCTCGATCTCAATATAAAATCAGGCCTATCCTTTTCTAACCCCAATTTCCTATCCAAATCTATCCCTCGCCTATCTGGTTGAATCCTTTTCTATCCCAATTTCAATCGAATACCAGGTCTATCCTTTTCTAACCCCAATTTCCTATCCAAATCTATCCCTCTATCCCAAAATTTTCCATTCTTATGTAATGTGCATCTGTTGATTATATAATTGATTATCACTAGAAAAAGATTTATAGGTATATATACAGGCGCTGAATTATATATTTGAATATAATAATAATCGGGGTTAGAAAAGGATAGGCCTGATTTCATATCGAGATCGAGATAGAAAAGGATTCAACCAGATAGGCGAGGGATAGATTTGGATACAAAATCGGGGTTAGAAAAGGATAGGCCTGATTTTGTATCGAGATCGAGATAGAAAAGGATTCAACCAGATAGGCGAGGGATAGATTTGGATACAAAATCGGGGTTAGAAGAGGATAGGCCTGATTTTATATCGAGATCGAGATAGAAAAGGATTCAATCAGATAGGCGAGGGATAGATTTGGATAGGAAATTAGAGATTGGAAAGGATAGACCCTAGTTTGGATTCAAAGGAAGATAGCAAGAGATTTGCAAAGATATAGATACAAGTGGATAGACAGGACTCTGAATTCTAATTGATATCGAAAGGAATTAACATAGATAGACCGTGAGTAAGAATGGATAGAAAATCAAGGCTTTAAACATACTTTTCAACATTTCGCAGACATTCGACGACTAAGTCCCCATTCTATCACAGTCATTATGTAGAATTAGTGAACTGTAAAAATAAGACGAGAGCGTGGCACAGCGCATATGGTGTGCGACTGGTAATCTGACCGTCGAGGGTTCGAATCCCCGACTGAGCGTTGGAAATTTGAAAAAGATTTCATATAGGGTAAACCGACCAGTGAATGGTCGGTTAAGGAACGGCACCCAGTGAATGGCCAGCATGTTAAAATCACTATATACAGATATACTTTGTGTGAAAATGGTCATTCACTGATCCCCGACCATTCACTGGACGGTTTACCCTACTTCACCCCGCTCACTCCGCCGTCTGAATCTATCAACTATAAATGTGGTTCGTAAATAAATTTTTTTACGAAAAAAAAAAAAAAAAAATGGCTGCTGACAATAAAAAATTCGAGAGGGTATTCAGATGGATAGACCTTCGGAGATACTTTGCGGATAGCAATGGATAAATAAATGTGGATAGAAAAGGATAAGAATTTGTTAACTGCAATGATCTACCTCAGGATAGAAGAAGATAAACTCGGCAAAACGTAAGGGATAGACTTATTGATACAAAGAGATACATACAAGTAAAGATTGAACTAATAGATAGGAAGAGATAGCTTTTCAGAGTTTGTCTGGGATAGAGTCGTGGATAGAAAAGGATAGCGTTTGAGGGATGCAAAGTATGTAGTTGCGAGGGATAAAAAATCTTTATCTCTTTCTATCCTAACATTCCTATCCCTTTCTATTCTTTCACTTCCAGCAGGGTGACTGACTGACTGACTGACTGACTGGCTGGCTGGCTGGCTGGCTGGCTGGTTGACTCACTCACTCACTTAATGACTGTACTGCAATTGCACGAGCAATCCGTCTTTTCACCTTTTTACCACCACGTCTTGCTCGTTTAGTTTTCCTTGTTGGTTCTGGGAAAGGCATTGGTTTTCAATGATTGGGTTCAAATATTTGGTTCTCTGGGTTTAATTTGAGTGCCGGGTTTTGGGCACAGAAACTATTGGAGTCCAAATCTTGAACAGGTATTTTTGGATATGGTTTGATCTAGAATTTGGTTCTCATAGTTGGTATTTCAGTGCCGGGTTTTTGGCACAAAAACCGTTAGAGTCCAGACCTTGATCAGGAATTTCAAATAGGGAAAACCAAATAAGCAATTGTGGTTAATTATAAATAATTGTAACTTACGATGATTCTGGATAAAAACAGATTTGATTCTATATGAATGATTTATTCTTTAAATTGTAATAGTCGTTTACACTGATTTTTAGTTTATAATTAGTTTAGTGAAACTCAAATGACAAAATAGGAGTTGATCTTGAATAAACTTTTCTGAGTTAATAAACTGTAACTGAACTTTGCACTTCGAACTTCTGTTGTATAACTGTCTACTCTTAACTTTCCACTGTCTTCTATCAACTGTCAGGTCTCTGACAACTATTCGCGCTAGAATGACCTTTTTCAGTCATATTTATAATTTCGGTATTTACTTGAGATCGTTCCCCCTTATTTGTCTTTTGAATTATTATTGCTATTCAGTGGTAGTGGGGAAATGGTTTTACGTAAGGCTTCCTTACCAAGATAAGGATGTACATAGCTTCCTTTTACCTTTTTGCAGACTTCATATTCTTAAAGGTGTCTATTAACATGTCCCCACTCCATCCGGTTCATATCTTATTATATTGAATATGATTCTTCGATAAGGTTAATATAAAGGTCTATAGCTAGATTATCATGGTATTTGCTTATTAATTATTGGTAAAAACTATTTGATTATAATATTGATTATTCTATTCTTACATTTTAAATAATCATATATTATAATATTTCTTGAATCTGTAAATAGTGTTATCGAAATTACGATGTCTTTTGCTTTACCGGTAAGGAGTTCTTACGAGGCTTGTTGCCTGCAACGCGGGGTTACCATTATAGTATTCGTTTACTTCCGTGTATGTTGGGTTGCCTCCTTTCAGCTCTGCAAAGACTTAGTTTCTAAATATATCTAAAGATGGGAGTTTCCCTTCTATTATTCTAGTTTATGGTGTGAATATAGGTATAAAGTATAAGGATAAAGAAAGAAATTTATTGGCCGGTAGGGTTATATCCTGGGGATGTAACATCGCTACATTCGGACTTTTCACGACAGTGTATGTCGCTAAAGTCGGATTTTTTTTACGACAGTGTATGTCGCTAAAGTCCGATTCTCACCACAGTGTGTGTCGCACTCTGTTGGTCGGACCGGGCTTCCGTATGAATCTCTATACCAAAGATTCTTGGACATACTGTAATTTCATTTTCGTTATGGGGGTATCCAACAACCCGTGACGATTATATCAATGGGCGAATATTTGTCTGCTATGATTCTATACGATTGGTTAAAAATTTCTATTTCATATCTTATTGGTTGTCTAAAAGAATTTTCTGTCGCTTTTGTGTAAATTCATCTGTTTGTCCAGTTTGTGTTTAAACCATGAGTTTATAGTTAGCCAAAGTGGGATGGATATAAATTGGACAATACTGTGTGTAGTGGTTGAAAACCTGACTTTAAAATCGGAGTGAAATCTATCGTTCGTTTCCCCTCACACTATCAGTTTATCGTTTTGCCCAATCTGTCGTAGGCCATTTTGTGCATTGTTCAAGCAGCTGTAGGAATAATTATTTCTTATAGAATTCGTTCGTTTTGATGTGTCAGAACGAATTCAATTTAATATACAGTGGATTATACGAACGTGAATAAAGAAGTAGCGTTTAATATTCTGCTAAATAAACAATCGGGAGTTTTAAACGAGTTGTATAATTTGAGGAATAAAAAAAAAATTAAAAAAATAAAATAAAATAAAATAAAATAAAATAAAAAAAAAAAAAAAAAAAAAAAAAAAAAGAGAGAGAGAGAGAGAGAGAGAGAGATAAGTAAGAGAAAGAAAGAAAGAAAGAAAGAAAGAAAGATAAAGAAAAAAGATCTTTTACTCTCTCGCGAAACAAAGAACTTTTCCATACTTTTTAATAACCTTGGCCTGGACGCTGCACCAGTAAGTACTACACAATGTGTTGTTGTTAAAAATAGTTTAAGAGAAATAAAAGACATTTTTTTTTTTTTTTTTCGTTTTTTTTCTTTCTGTTTTTCATTCTTCCAATCGGAGCCATTCAATTCTTCGCTATTGATGAAAATTACTAATTATCAAACGCCCTCCCCCTCCCGCCCTTCCGTAACTATGACTATTATCTATTACGTATGTTTACAGTTTTCTCATGACGTTTCACATAGAAAGTTTCTAGGTATACACTTTTACCAAAGATTATATTTTTCACGCGATTTTTCTACACGTAGTAACTACTACATATTATACTACTCTATATATATATCTACCATACCCGTGCTATTGGATTGTCATACTTTTAAGATATTTATAGTCGACCAGTCACGGACCTTATAATGTTTTCGTTCTCTAGTATATATAATATGAAACTGCTTATGCTTAACCCATAAACTCGAGAAAAAAAATCTTTGCATGACAAACATCTTGTCTTTATTTTTACTACGAAATTAATTACAAATAATACTGAATTTTTTTTTTTTTTTTTTTTTTTTTTCATTTCTTTTCTTTTCAATTTAATTTAATATACACATAAACCTGTAGTAGGTATTATTCGTTTTTGGAGATGACAAAATATTCACCAACCATAATAAGATTCTTTAAAAGTAATACGGATATTATTATGTAAAACTCATTTTTTAATTCATTTTTTTTTTTTTTCTTTTTTTAAAACTTTTCTAGTCGCTCTTCGCATTTGATATTGTTTTTTTATTATTAAAAATAAATTCACCAAGTTATATTATGATAATTTTTCAGCAGTTTTTGGGATTAATGGAGTTCGTGATAATCGCTTCTTATTCTTCTTCTTTCGCTTGAGGATAGATGGCAATTCGCAATTTACCTTTACCGAAAGCTGAAGTAATCGACGATACCTACGTGCCATGAATATACAACTTAGTAAACGACTGATGTCATAATTAGGAAGTTAGTCAAGGTCAGTTTTATGGTCATTTATTTTTTCATCATTCATTCATTCATTCATTTATTCATTCATTTATTCATTCATTCGTTGATACGATTTACATTATTGTTTATTTCATTTCAGATTTTCCAAACTGTTTATCTTGTATTAATAATGTTATATGAATTTTTTTTAATCTACTCTGATTCATGCTTCCTAAAGATAAAAAAAGAAACAAATATATAAAAATACTAGATATGACCAATGAAAAAACACAATAACAATCTAACAACGTCTTAAAGTGACTTGGCAAATAAATATATACAGAAAATTTTCTCCATCAAAAAAAAAAAAAAAAACAAAAACCAAAAAAAAAAAACACTAAATAATGGCATAAGTAAATAACGTAATAATTGATTTGTTTTAGTACCGAACTTACAACGTAGGTGTAAAAGCATCAACGATCGAAAAAATGAGCAATGACAATATGCAAAATCACCAGCATCATCACTCCGGAGATGTCGAGTTAGTGCCGGTACTACCAGTATTTCCAAATTCTAGTAAACCTTGCGTTAATGTATGGATGGACAAGATGAGTAAAGGCTTGTTGTCGTGTACACACTTTAAAGAACATTGGAGAATTTGGGTGCCAAAAATTTATAGTCCAGAACCTAACGGCAGTTGTTTGGATTGGAGTTTTAATGAGGAAAAGGCGCAGAAAATACTTTATAACACTCTGGAAGAGTTTATATGCAATGGAAATCCTCAAGAAGTACTTCAGCAGCTTAGTCAGCTTGATAATCCACCCTCTGTATGCGGCAGAGTGTTTAAAATGGGCGAGCCAACTTATAGCTGCAGAGAATGCGGCATGGATTCAACCTGTGTTTTGTGCGTTGATTGTTTCAAACAGTCTGCTCATCGCAATCACAAATACAAAATGGGAACTTCTAGCGGCGGAGGATGCTGCGACTGCGGGGATACCGAGGCTTGGAAGAAAGAACCATTCTGCAAAATACACTTGGCTGGTATTCAATTCAAAGCTACGCCGGGTAACAGATTGCCTGAGGATATAGCGGAGAGAGCTGTGGCGACTTTTGAAGCCGTTCTAAAATATTCATACGAACTTTTATCCCTCGAACATGCACCCGGACTACCGTCCGATCTTTGCCCAAAAGAAACTGACGAAGATCCTCTCTCTTTGCTAGCAAACACTGATACTTATTGTACGGTATTATTCAACGACGAAACCCACACGTTTGAACAAGTGATAAACACACTCTCCAGAGTCATAAAATGCAGTCATCGAGATGCTATTGAGTTTGTGACGAACATAGATAGGGAAGGTAGAGCGGTAGTTAAATGTTCTACTTTCCAACACTGTACCGAGCTCAAATCTGAGATTGAAAGATTTACTTCCAGGCATGGAAATCGTCCACTCAAAGTATTGGTAGTTCACACGCACGTAGTTGCTCATCAATTATTTGCCATGAAGCTTTTGGCATGGTTACAGCAGTTCATGGGACACTCGGAAGGCTTTAGAGTATTATTCAGCGACGTAGCGTTGCACACAACACTTCCCGAAGTGTCGATAGTCAAGGGAATATTAATGAGAGATTCGCAGCTTTGGAAAGCAGCTAGGACCGCTTGGCACAGACTTTTTATTTCTGGTATGCTGATGGAATATGAGAGCAAAAAGGCATTGGCATCGGTATTCACCTACGACTATGGCTCCGTTATGAAAGACTTCATCAGAGATGATCACGATCATTCTTTCTCTATCGCCTCGCTATCCGTTCAGCTATTCACTGTTCCGACACTTGCGCATTACCTAATCGCACACAAAGACGTTTTGTTTATACTGTTAAATACGTTTATATCTGAGAGTTCCCGGAGGTGTAATGCACACGGAAAATTAGAATTTGAGAGAAACGCTCTAAACCCAACATTCAAAAGAGCACAATACATCCTTTACGACTTAAGATACTTACTCAGTGCTGTACCGGACACATGGACGGATGAACTAAGGCGTGGATTCTTGCAAGGTCTATCTTTGCTGTTTACGCTGCTGTGCAGCATGCAAGGAATGGACGCAGTTTCAAGGCAGGTCGGACAGCATATGGAATACGAACCTGAATGGGAATCTGCGTTCAATTTACACATCAAGTTGGCACCGGTGATTACTTTGTGCCTTCAATGGTGCGGCTCGGATAGAACGGTTTTGATAAAAGCGTTCAGGCTGGTATTGAGAAAAATTCAAGAGTTACCAGGAAGTGATCCTGGCCCAGGACAGATTAGAGAAATGGCGAATCACAGCGCTCTGTGTTTGCAGTATGACGTGTCGACAGAACCCGTATCGATACATCTTCCTCTGTCGAGATTTTTAGCTGGTCTATTTTTACACTTGGATAAGTATAATCTCGAATATCAAAGCACAGAGTTTACGATACAGAATAAACTGACAATTGAACAAGTGATGGAACCTGTTCTCAGAACTCAGTCAATGATTTCACAAGTCCACGCTGGTATGTGGCGACGAAACGGATATTCGTTATTGAATCAATTGTACTTTTATCACAACGTTAAATGCCGAACGGAAATGCTCGACCGAGATATCCTCCTATTGCAAACTGGGGCCTGCTTAATCGAAAGCAACGAATTCATGATCCATCTTTTGAACAAATTCAATTTACTCAACTGGGCGAACCCAGACTTTGAAGCAAATACTCTTAAGAATCCCGAGGAAGATAGCATGAGGCAAACTATCAATTTAGTTGAAGAATTTCTTGGACTACTGGTCACTGTTGTTGGAGAAAGATACACACCTGGGGTTGGAAATATAGACATGGATGATAGAATCAAAAAGGAAATTATACAGCAATTGTGCATTAAGCCTCTGCCCCATTCGGAATTGAACAAGACTTTACCTGACGATGTACACCACGAGACTGGAATGGAAAAAGTAATAGATGAACTAGCTAACTTTAAGAAGCCATCGCCATTGTCTGCAGGAAAAGGAGTTTATGAGTTAAAACCAGAATTATACGCAGAGTACAACGTATTCTTTTATCATTACACCAGAGAGGAATTAAGCAAGTCTGAAGAAGCACAGCGTAAAAGAAGAAAAGCAGCAAACGAATTGGAATGTTGTCCGCCACCTAAGCTACCGAAATTGACCGAAGCCTATAGTTTAGTTGCTAATCTACTGCAATGCGATGTAATGCTGCATCTAATGCACACAGTCTTGGATCGTGTGCTTAATTTAAGAGCCAGAAGCTTCTCAGAACCTCAAGTACAGAAACTAATTCATCTGATCGGTTACGCATTGCAAGAGGAAGAATCTGGCAACTATCCGTTTCTTTTGTTTACCGAGAGGGCTGCGAAATGGAAGATTTATAGCATGCTTGAACAACTAACAAACAGCCCCAGGGTTGAGGCTCACAAAGACTTGGTAACGTGGGTAGTTGCAAAGTATCGACAAGTTTGGCGTTTTGTACCGTCCGAAGTTAGTACAGTGCCCTCCTCGCTTCCACCATCTAATCAAACCAACGACACTGAGCCTAACAAAACGGATAAGGAATGGAGAACGAAAATGGCGGCTCAAAAACGAGCCAGAGTTATGGCACAGATGACCGCAATGCAAAAGAACTTCATGAAGGAAAACGCCAAGCTTTTTGAAGAAGCCGCTCTGGAGGCTAGTAAGATCAACGATCGTGGGTCAAACATGGATTTGAGCGAATGCTTGCAGCAAGCACCTGTAGCTGTCGGTATTAAACAAACGAGCAGGATGTGCGAGGAAAAAACATACACTTGTATATTATGCCAAGAAGATCAAGCCGTAACTTCCACAGGACCTGCAATGGTACTTGCAGCTTTTGTTCAGCAATCCACCGTTCTTTGCCAGAACCGAGTAAACACAGATGAACCCGACCCGCTTTTCCTTTCAGCTAAATTAGGCGCTGCTCCTCACACCAGTACTTGTGGTCACGTAATGCACGCACAGTGTTGGCAAAAATACTTTGAAAATGTACATGCAAAAGAAAACAGAAGGCCTTACAGACTCCGACAACCTGCAAGCTTTGACGTTGAGAAACAGGAATACCTTTGCCCGCTTTGCGAATGCTTGAGTAATACCATACTACCACTTTTACCACCGCTCGGCAGCTTGCAATTATCCGTTCAGAGTAAAGAGGATTTGGACTTCTCCGTTTGGCTACAAGCTTTGATGGTCACACTAAGCTGCAAAGTCAAAGTTACCCATGGGGTCGTTGAATATTCAGAAACTAGTCACGATTTATATTGCCGCTACTGTACACTCGTCAATCCTCAAGATAATGCGGAAAAGTTTGAAGAGGAATTGCCATTACAACATCAGATGTTCGCTTGCCCAATCGAGCGAGTATCTAGAGAGCTAGGAGAGGCTGGAGCTTCGTTTGAATCCCTTTACACTCAAACCGGACCACATCTTTCTGAGAATCTCATTGAAATGATACATCTGTTCGCTCAAGCTACCTACACAAAAGGACTAAGCGTAGAAGTGCACGAAGGAGATCCCCGCGTTCCGTTACTAGCTTGGAAATCAACAGCGTTTACGATACATGCGATAGAATTCATACTGAGAGACACAGACAAGCCACTACTTGGGGCTTTGTCGTCAAGGCAAAGGGATAGCGTGGAAGGACTCGTTAGAATCTCTGCAGTCATTGGATCTACCTGGCCGAATAGCACTGTGATTGGAAATCATGCCTTACATTTCCTGACTATGCTATTAGAAAATCCGCACGACGGTCCAAGCGTATTAAGTTGGGATCCTCTGGGAGTTCTTATTCCGTTAACAGTCTCTCTGATGAATCTCTACAACATCAAAGCAGATGCTTTTTCAGGCCTGGTTACGGGCGGCGTGCAAGAATCTCATGCATTGAAGTTAGTCTTTCTATCATTGATTGTCAGGATCCTTGTAACCACAGATTACAATGAAAACGAAATTATGGAAGTAGACAACGGAGATTGGGATGATAACAACACAGTGTTAAAGTTTGCCGAACAATTAGGTCTGAAATTTGGAAGCTATACAGCGTCTGAACTTTGGAGACGATTGCAAGCTTCTTGCATACCTTTCCTTCGATCGTGCGTACTCTACTTTCATCATTTAACAGACGTACCTATGCCAGCTGAACTGACAGAACGAGGTGGCGATACTTATGATAATATGTGTAAATATTTAGGGCTTCCCACTACGTCATTAGAGCTTTTTAATTCTGATGCAGTGGTAAATTTAGCTAAACTATGGATCGCCCATCCAGAAGTACAGCAGTATTTGTCAGGCACTAGTAACATCTTTGTAACAAAGGAACCACTTATGGTTAACAAGCTTGTTGACCTACCGGAAGACTACAGCGAATTGATAAACACTGTTTCTCTATTTACCTGCCCGAACAGCGACAGGGAAGACTCTAGGAATCCAACGATGTGCCTTGTTTGCGGGGACATGCTATGCTCGCAAAGCTATTGTTGTCAGACTGAATTGTATAAGAATATTGTGGGAGCTTGCACTTATCATGCTAGCAAATGCGGAACCGGAGTCGGAGTATTTCTTAGAGTTAGAGAATGCGAAATACTGTTTTTGAGAAGTCCTAACAGAGGATCCCTCGCCTGTCCACCTTATCTCGATGAATATGGAGAAACGGATCAGGGATTAAGGAGAGGTAATCCACTCAGACTATGCAAAGATCGATACAAGCAGCTTAATTTATTATGGTTGGGACACGGCCTACATGAAACTATTGCACGAGCAATCGAGTCATCCAGCACCCTTTTAACAACGCAATGGCAACACCTATAACCGGTCTTTGAATCCCATAATATATCTACTACCGGATTAACCAAAAAATACTAAATTTACGATTAGTATAAGCGAATAGTGAGTAGTATTATTGTTAATTATTATTTGATTTACCCCGCAGGAGAAAAAAAAATAAGAAACAAAAAAACAAAAAAAAAAAAACAAAAAAAAAACATAATAATAAAAAAAAACCCAAATTGTGAAATTAATTATTCTTTCAGACAGGAATATGTCTGAAGTCTTTGTACATTTATAGTATATTGTGCAACGAGTTCGGGAAGTTGGCGATTCCTGACGAACGTCAAGTTTGCGGTATAATGTGCTGCATTGACACGGGTCAGGAATCGCCAACCCGCGCTCGTAACACATCCTATTTTTTTGTAAAACCTGTAATGGGAAGAAGAAAACGTGTCGGACAATTGACGTGTCCACGTGAGAGTAATTGAAAATGTGGTAGTCTAATAGCGATTTCGACTTATTGCACTGGCGCGCACTGAGTGCAGTTTTATCCTCTTCTATCTCCTATATCAGAGTGCGACAGAAGTACACTCAGTGCGCCACAGGGCAGTAAGTCGAATTCTATTTACAGTTTTTGAACTGTTAGGGAATTGACCGCTTTGCGCACTCTATACGGTGCGTGAAGTCGGACTTTCAATGCAGGTGTTACAAAAAATATGTAGTACGGATATTATCATTGTTGCATGTTTAAAATTATTTCAGAGTTGACTGAAATTCTTATTGTATAAATTTAAATATAATATTCATTTTCAATTATTGAATTTTATATTTTACGAATTTTGACATTAACTGTATGGATATTGGGGGATATAACTAGAGATGAAAACGAGTGAGAAAATGAAAATAAGTATAGTTATCAGAATGCTAATCCAGAAATATTAGTGTAGATATGGAATCGTAAATTCAGCATGAGATACTATCAAGGAAAACATGTCTGTGGCCAAATCCGTTTGCTAGAATTTAAGATACGAGAAAACATCACACCAAAAACAGTTTTAAATAAATAACGAAAGTATGTTGTTTAGTTTTTCAACAATTATTATAAATTCAAATGATTCACAATTTCTTACGCTTACCAACAATAAATGGTACCGGATAAAAAAAAAAAAAAAAAAAAAAATAATAATAATAATAATAATTGACGTAATGGAGAGAGTGTAAACGGTATCATATTCATCATCACTAACTGGATGGCTGTAATTTACCTTAAATTGTTAATAATATTTACTATAAGATGATAAATTACTCTCTTATTCGATTTAAGCCGTGGTCTGTTTCATAGTAAAGAAGTTACTGTGAAAATTAAATAAAATACATGCTCAAAATGCACTTTGAACAAGTGTGTTGAGTGTTCGTATTCGAACAATCAAAAATACAAATTCTTAAAATTTCATGCCGTTGCGTGAATATATACGGCATGGAGGTCGTAAATCGACCGATACTATCTTGCCCAACTTCTTAACAAAAGAGATGGACCATAGTATTAGTACGTGTCAGTTACGTAGTTAGGAAAGTAGGAAAGAAAAAAAAAGAACGAAAAAAATTTGAAAAGTCAAACAACTGTTGAATTGTCTGCATTATTTACAAAGAAAAAAACTTGAAAAAAAAAAAAAAAAAAATTCATTAGTTGTCTCGAACACAAAAATTTCTATGTTATTATATTCAGTTATTTTCGTAACATATAGCAGGATAACAATGTACAACGTAGTAATTAAAAATCAATCGATAGAAATGATCATATTTGACTATATAATTACTTTTACCTTATACAAATACATTTTTAGTATACGTAGAATTAAATGAATAATGAATTACCCCATTTGAAATTGATCAAGTATAATCAAGTGTAATGCACGTGCAGGGAAAAAAAAAATTCTTCAATCGTTATTTTTATAGATTATAATCAAAGCCATTGCGCGGAAACTCTTATTCCTCATACATTCCGAAATAGAAATTGGAGCGCATACCGCAAACTTCTCGATAGCGATCTCGCGCAGGTATGTATGTAGTACACTTACTTATTAATAGTATTAACACATTGCAAAGATGCAAAGTCATGAAATCCAACCACTTAATTAATTAGATTTATTGGCATAATTATATAGTATTACCGCATAATACCATTTTCAGCTGACTTTGAAACATATTATGTGCACAATGCTTAGTAGGTACATTGCGATCCAATTGTCTATTCTTTGCGTGAACCGCATGATCGCCTTAATTTAATGCTGTGAAAGCCACTTTCACAGAAAGTCTGCTAAATAAATTTCACTTGTTAATCTATAAACATTAGCTTTTGCTATTGTGTAACAGCATACTACTGCATATATATGACGAATTTACTTTCCTCGTACAGGATTCAAGCAATTAGTAATGCTTCAGCACATTTCTTTATTACGGCTATACAATGATTAACGGTATACATATTATTACGTCGAAGAAAACTAACGGATTTTAATACATTATGATGATTTTTAAGCATCATCGATGGAAATCACTTTCCTTGCATTTTATATTATCGTTCTCATCAGATTAGCGTGAATAATCGTTACGTTCTTAACGTGCGAAACAAATCGTGTCATTTATTAATCACAAGGATTTTACGGTCAGAGATATATTTCTGCTGGCATGCACGATTTTATATAGCATAGTAAACACGATACCTTCATCAAAAATGTATTAAACGCTATGTAGGTATATAACAAGCTTGTTATCGGATTCTGATCACGATAAACTTTGCACATCACGGTATAAAACCCTGGTTCGAAAATGTTTTACGGAATCATCTGAACTAGTGCTATTGTAGTTTTTTCTGGACTTCTGGATATATTTTGAAGAATCTGGAAGCGAAACGATATGACTTTATATCTCGGTTTTGGCATCGTTCTATTAATTGTTGGAATTATCATCATAATTATCAGGCCGCACGATGTTATAATAAAAAATTTATTGAAAACGGTCTGTATAATACCTCCATTAGGTAGTCTAATTGACAAGTATATCGAATGTTATAGGTATTTTTTCAATTCGTAATCAAATTAAGCTGCCCTGGTATTTTCCAGAATCTTCCATTGGTCAATGGTACTCCGGGTTATAAGAATTGGAAAAGCATAGATTTGGAATTTAAAGTATATCTTTTTCACGTTGTTAATCCTAATGAGGTACAGTACAACGGCGATACAGCAATTTTGGTCGAATACGGTCCCTACGTTTATGAGTGAGTGTATTAGGAATTCGAAATTGCATGATCTATTAATATCATCAGAGATTATTTTTTTTTTCAAATTGAACATTCTATCTTACATAGCGAACACCTCGAAAGGATTATCATTGGGGTAAATGAATCAGCCGACACAATTGAATATATAGCGAGGCGAACACTGATCTTTAACGCTACGAAATCGGGCAATTATTCAGAAAATGATGAAATCACAATATTGAATGTTGCTTATGTTGGAACTATTCTCACGGTAGGTAATCCTCCAATAATTTTGTAAAGTATCGAGATTGCTGATTGATTTTTGTATAATTTTTATGCTATCTCGAACAGATATCAGAACTATTTTCTCCCTTTTTATCAACAATCGGAAAAAATATTCCGTTGTTATTTCCTGATCAGACGAGTATATTTGTCCGTGGTAAAGTAAAAGATATTTTATTTGACGGATTGGATCTATCTTGCGATACAGAGGCTTACCCACAGCTCGCCATGATTTGTACTGTTTTAAAAACTCACCGACCACCAATTCTCCGTGCCATCGATGACAATGGGGCTTACGGTTATAGTTTTTTTCACAAAGTAAGTAGTAGTCCTCGGGAGTGATGAGCTCTTCAAAAATCCATCAATTCGGTCATCTTGGATAATGAAAATTAAACTAAATTCTAACTTCTATACATATATTTCCTGACTTTCAAATCTCGTACAGATAAATGGCACGAATGATGGACCTTACACCATCTCTCGCGGGGTAAAAGATCCTTACAGTGTCGGAATGATATCACAATTTAAAGGAGCACATTACTCAGAAAATTGGAGTGTCGAGAACTGCTCTGTTGTCAAAGGAACCGACAGTATTTTTTATCCTCCAATGAGCTCTAGGGAACCTAAAATATTTTCTTACGCTTCAGACTTGTGCAGGTGATCGTGATACGAGCGCAATATCAATTATGAAGTATATAGTTTGTATTATCATACTAGGTCAACAGCAGGGCACATTCGGTTGTAAAAACGGCTACCAATTCTCTCATCTTTTGACATTCTCATAAAAGATTAACGATTTCAATTTTAATACAGATAATATAGTAATAGATACCAAATATGACTATAATTCTCCACTATGATGATAGAGATACTTAAAACACTATAATTTCTCTAATTAGATCGATACCTATTGAATATACGAAAGACATGGTGTTCAGTGGCGTATTAGGATATCAATACAGAACATCTAAAGATCTGTGGAATGGATCAGACTCATCTTGCTTCTGTCCCCGAAGTAGAGATGGAACGATGATATGTCCATTACCGGGTGCCCTAATCTTGAATAAGTGTCAGGTAAAGTCGTTATATTTGAAAGAGAGGGATAGGACAGGTTGATGAGTTCGAAGATATGGACTTTTGACACAATTATTATATAATTTATTTTCACGGTCCACCATGGGGGAGCATTTCATAAAATTTTTATCGCTTTTATGACATGTGGCAAGGAAGCGCCGGTGATTATGACAGAGCCTCATTTTCTGCACGGTGCACGTGGCCTCTTTGCAATCTCTGAAGGGCTCCATCCTGATGAAGAAAAACACGCAGCATTCGTGGTAGTCGAACCTCTGACGGGAACACCACTTTCGGGTTCTCGAAAAATTCAGCTTAATATGAAGCTGGAATCGAAGCCGGTTGATCTCTTGATGAACGTCAGTCAGGGAATATTTCCAGTAGTCTGGGTGGACGAGGTGAGATTTTGACAATGAAAAAAAATTTAACACGCCTGCAGGCTATATCGATGATCACGTATAGATACTGTTATTTCTTATTTGTGGACTGATTTCCTGCAGGGCTTGACTCCACCGCCAAAACTATTCGAGCCAGTTATTATTTTGCATCGGATGATACGATTGATGGGATTTTTAATTTGTATCCCTTTTGTTATTGGGGTCATTTTCGTAATGTATTCATTCTGGATGAAAACAGCTATGAACAAAATTGGACACAGGACATCACGACGAATTAAATTGTTAGCTCCTAAGAATACTCCTAAGTAATAAAATAAAAAGCCACATTTTCTCACAGATTTTCTGCACCTTTGCACAGCGAATTTATTTGATTGACATGAGTATTGTCACTCGACAGGTTGATATCATAAAAATAAGTTAAACGTAAATTATATATATATATATACAAAAGTGTCTTTATTTTACAATCGTATCTACCTATTAATTAATTAAATAGAGGTAAGTATAATTAAGATATAATATAAATTAGGTATACAATTTGATTATTTCTAGCACTGATATCCACGAACCAAATATTAAAGCCATCATTGCTAATACAACTAAAATACTGTTTTTCCATAATCTCCACCTAAAAACACCAAGATGACTGTCCCAGCAGGAAACAGTCTCTACTATCGCTGGTACAGCTATTCCAAGAATGGAAAAGAACACAGATCCAACTAACGAGATGAACGGTTCTAAATCGGGAACGGCAATAGCTACCGCAACTGTAGAAAACAAAAAGCATTAAAGTATTATTGATACTGCAAAAGAGCTCTCATCGATTGTCCAACAATAATTCTAATTATTTCTAACTTCGTCTCTTCGGCATAAAATCGAAGGCGTGTATTTAATTCCCACTATCTATTGCTATTTGGTTTAATCATAAAATCAATGTCAATATGACAAAGTGTTATTACCAGTGAGTAGAACGACGAAAACACGTAACATTGTTTCTGCAATACCATGGTATTGCATGCTCACGTGTTTCCGTAGAGACCCCCATATTACTTCCATTCCGATGTAATATTGTAGACCGTACGTGAGGAGGATGGCAAAAGCGATAAGCAGCTTTACGACCTGACTTAGCCTGAGGAAATTGCAAATTGATTCATTAATTTGTTATTAGTTGATTTTCTCTTACGTTATTCATGTCATTTTTATTTTATATAATTTTTTTTTTTTTTATTTAATGAGAACGAGTAGGTATATATAGTAAACTTACGGGTCTGTCGTATTCAGGTTCAAAGTAACACTTCCCATCGTGCCTTCACCGTATTTGAGGTACCCAAAGACCCCGATAACTGTGTAGAGACAGACCACTATCGACATAGCGATATTAAGAACGCTCGGACAGCCCAGAAAGTGTTCAGGTGTTCGCATGCTGTTCTCTACCGGCATTACCTGTGTAAAAATTTCACTTTTATTATCTTATCATTTTTTATTATAAATTATGATGTCCCAATAGTCTATCATTCTAATTGTTAGCCTGGCAATAATCACAGTGAAATAATTTACCGCGCCGATTCCCTCGATGGCGAAGAGCACCGTTGCAAAGAATTTAGGAAGTTGAGGTAAAGTGGCGACCATATTTACGCTACTAATCGGTTTTACATCTTGGAAGAGGTAGTAAAGTGTAATTGCAAATCCAACAACAATGCTGATATTTGCCACAACGGAAAACGGAACCAAATGTTTAAGATTCCTTATTTGTCCCAGAGCCAAAACCGCCGGTACCAACATCAGCATGTACAGTCGAATTGAAATGTCCATTCCACTGTGGTAATCAGCTACCTGAAGAAAAGAGAAAAAAAAAAAAAAAGGTACTCGTTAAAAATCTAACTTTGCATCGTACCCTAATTTATGTAGTGACCTTAGTCTGATACGTAGTACATTATAGGTATACAGGGTGATTCAGAATGCGGTACTTTCCTTACACCGGTGGATTCCTTGTAAAAATCTAAGACCAAAATTATTCATCCTAAAATGTCGAAAGCTAAGCCGTTTTCTGGTAGGAGTAGTTTAAAGTAAGCCAAAGTAAGCCAATACGAGGGCAGAAACGAGAATGGCTCAGCCGCCGCTACGCCGTTATTGTTGGCCCGCCACCGCGATCTTGCAAAGAAACGACGATCAGACGTTACATTCATAGTTCGATAACATTCGCATGCTTCTGTTTCCATTGCATCGCCTGTATAGCTTAGCTACATACAGCAGACCAGCCACGTCTGATCAACAGTAACGGCGTAGCGGCGGCTGAGCCATTCTCGTTTCTGCCCTCGTATTGGCTTACTTTGGCTTACTTTAAACTACTCCTACCTGAAAACGGCTTAGCTTTCGACATTTTAGGATGAGTAATTTTGGTCTTAGATTTTTACAAGGATCCACCGGTGTAAGGAAAGTACCGCATTCTGAATCACCCTGTATATACAGAACAGCATCAAAATTCACAAAAGAATTGAATCATGAATAAATATATTATCAGATATATAGGTATTGGAATATATTGGTGTTCTTCCTCTGATAAATTATCACCGTCTAGAATTCCAATACAAAATTTGCGCATTGTTATTTCTGTACGCAGCATCTGCATAACTGTATAGACACTGTCAATCATTACCTGTTTTATAGACGATGCGATAAAAACAACGTAGACGCAGGTACCGCTCAGACAAGTGGCAGCAACAGCTGCATCTATAAAAGATTCTGCAAATTTTGCGAATGGTCGTAAGGGTTTTGGACCCGTGCGAAAAGCGGCACCTGCCGTTTGGGCAAATGACATCGATGGTGTTCGCGTTCTTTTACAAAGCACTTGTGACGATCTGACCAAAATGTGTACACAATGAGAGCACAGTATACCGATCATTATAGTACACACTCCGCCAAATATCAGTCCCCCGTTTTTAATCGCACTTGGCATCGCTAATATTCCCGTACCAAGGGAGGCTTTTAGAAGATGTGCCAGCGAACCCGAATCTCTGAAAAATTTTTAATTGAGATTATAGTGTGATCGGGATAACTGAGTTAATCAATTGATAAATACATATATGACATGAGTTTGATGAATGAATAAGAAAAAAAAAAAAAAAAAAAAGAATTCACACGACTACTTACGAACTGGCGTTCTTTTTATCTCTGTTTTCGAAAGGGGCATACAGCTCATCTTTGCCATTGCAAATGTCTGTAGTGAATGAGGTAATAGTAGCTCTGTAACAAATAATAATAATTTCTATAGATATAGCATATATGTATAATATGGTAACGTTATATGGTCTACCGTCAAACGTAACGTCGACGTACCAATTATTTATCTTCAGCCAATTGACTGCCGAATGTCTCTAAATTCTGTCTTATCCTGATGACAAATTGGTAATCATGCCCCTTATGATCGGCTGTGCACCTATAGTCACCTATAGTCACCTGACATGACGCACGTGTCTTCGTGGCCATAACAATTCCCGCAACGTTTTTGAGCTTTCGAAGCCCAGCTGAACTCCGTTTTAGTGGCGGAAGGCCGGCAAGAGTGAAGCAATGAATGTCAATTCATCAGAACGAACTGATATTAATATTCACGGTCATCCCTGAAGGCCCTCTGACCATATATTGATATGTAACTGTTGTATTGTTTTATCAAACTATCAATTAAAAGATGAACCGACCGAGGGGTCAAAACAAAGTATTATACTGCAGCACTGGGCACAGTTTTTGATCAATTTTTGCAAAACTTTAAAATTTAAATATCTCTTTACACGATCGAAAGAACGTTTTGTAAAGACAGACGATATGTAATTTCGTATTATTCATTAGATGCCCTACTGAAAATTTCCAGATCGATTCATCTGGTCGTTCGAAATTCCTATGGATTCCATCTGAAATCTAGTGGATTGCTACCAGAATCCAATGAATTCCATCTGAAACCTGATGAATTTCCAGCAAATTTCATAGGAATTTCGAACGACCAGATGAATCCATCTGGAAATTTTCATTAGGGAGAAGAGCAAAATAGCACAGGATCAATGACATATCGCAAAAATGTAATAATTTGAATTTAGACAAGGTATTAACTACAAATATGATTCTTACGTGCTGCTGAAGTTGTCCATACGATAGTTGTCCTCGAATTCTTTCTTTTTTTCTGCCATTGTGGATCTGCAAACGAGAAAAGTAACACATTTTCATTATTTAGTTAATGACCTAGGGAATGCATGTCAATAAATACGAAGCAGCAGGCTATCAGCTAATCATCAACATAACTTTTAACAATATTGAATCACGTTAAACCCTAATAAAAATGAATTGTCGAAAGATTCTAATTCGATTGTCAAATTTAGCATCTCTTTATCAGTAGTATACGAAATTTGTTTGATAAAATAGAGAATTTGTCAGCCCAATATGTGGATGGCAATGACACCATGCATGCAATGTTACAATAGGCTTGTTGCGCATGCATTATTAGTATGTGCATCAAGTATAGGCACGCATTACGGTGGAGGTGGTTATCAGAGTTCATAAATACCGATCATTGTGAGTGTGTTAAATTAAAGAATCGTAACGTATGTTGAGAGCTCATAGTCAAGTTTCTCGTGTCTTATCGTCCCTGCAGTAGTGAAAGTATATTAACATTGGTAAATATTAATCTGTGCTATAATCCTATTGTCTTTCGTCATCTCGTGCGGTCGTCATGATAAGATAAAGAATATATAGTATTCGGTAAAAAATACTTGACTCCTTCGTTATATTTTTCTAACCGCACGTACTATCATCGGTCATATCGGATGGTGCGGGTAAATCTTCAGCGTGTATTCAGTCCACCGAAAAGATATAGTTGATTGCGTGTATATTTCAAAATGATTGACAGTAGCTGAACAGAAGTTTCTTTATATTATTTTGTCAAATTGAGTTTTAGAAACAATCATCAATTTTTTTTTTTTTTCTCGAGTCTAGACAAAAGATCCTATCGGTAAAAACAAATACGCCTTCTGAAGAACGAAAGTTGCCCAATTCTGATAAAACTTTGCAGGTAATAATCGGCTTCGTTGTAAGTAGGTACTGTTATTGATGCAATATGAAGTTAAAAGGCGACGTGTTTTCAATGGATTAATCACTCTATTAATCATTTTGTCAACATAATTGATTTGATCTAAATCAATATAGTATCCAATAAACGAGAAAACAATCTTCTTTAGCTCCTGCGTGGATCTTGCAATTTATGTTATACTTATGTAAATGTAAATTTAGATTCAAATACTCAAATGAATTGCAAGTGTGTCAAGATAATCTGATTTATATTCATTTTTATTCAATGCCAATTAGTACACATATTATATTGAAGTATCGCGATATTTGTATATCGACATACTAAAATTCAAAAAATGATACCATTTTTGTTTTAAATTACATACCTCTATTCCCTCACGCATAAATTAAAAGACTATAAGCTTATGCATCGCGTGCGGAGTATACGCGCGAAAACCACGCGGGTTTCCCAGCGTAATACCCACGTGGTCTTGGGAATTTCAAACAAAAGTCTGTTTATTGTTAAAAACGACGACACATTACTTCAAGTTACGGACAAATCGATGACTTTCACGCTTTCAATATACAATTATAGATACCTAAGTACCTGCGTAAAAAATTCTTCACTTGATATTAAATATAAACTTACGTCTTTAAGGAGAAAAAAAAAAAAAAAAAAAAAAAAAAAAATGCTTGGGAAAACTATAGGCGTGATCACAGGTATATAGGTACTCGTTATATCATTCTGAAGTATAAATGGTTTTTAAATCCGTTTGTATGTACGATTTTACTTGGTAATTGGACATAGTTCAACTCAACTATTATAGCTTTCTAAATTCGTTGTTAAATAATATAGAATTCGCAACTTAGACAAGTTACGAAAATAATTGTTTATCAAATTTTTATCGAATTCGTGTGGACTTCTTCTATAAAATAGTTTTCATTCGCGTTGCAATATCAATTTTATGTTTTGTTTTTTTTTTTTTTTGTTTTTTTTTTTTCGGCAAATGGTATCGCGAATTGTGTGGAATTACAATATGTGGAAAGTTCTGATGATTTAACAATTGGTATATTGTTCTTTCTCTTATACATATTATAATATTGGCTTATGAAAGACCTAGACCTGTCGAGTTTGAACTGGATCAAGTGATTGATTTTTAGAATTTCTTCAGTTTTATGATCACAATAACAATATAACGAAGAAAAATACTTGGCATTGGAGAAAAACGTTATTATAATCAAGATACCTACATACCGGGATATTCAATCAACCGTGTTTAAACCTTGATACAACGTTTGAACCTTGGCTTCATTTCCATTTACAGTTTTATCTGTATAACAATAAACTCCTGTAGACAAATTTGAAATAAAATTTTCCATGACCTGAAGTTCTATTACCGCGATGTGCGTATACGTACTTTATTATGTCATAAGTATAGAGCGTTACCCATATAACTACAACGTCAATCTACATAATATATTATATATCCGCATTATCCGAAGTTCCCTGAATCCTACGCACGTTAGAAATTTTTTTAACTGTGTTGCCGCATAAACATTTCACCGCTGCACCATAACGCAATTGCGGAAAACACTGAACATGCTTCAAAGCCACTGGCACAGTATACCAAGGTCCTCCGAGAGGTTGATTGACGACTTTTAATCACAATAAAAAAAAAGATCCTCCGCGATGCTTGCAATAATTTATGCGACATTTTCTCTTTATTTACGTACGTCTTAATACGAATTAGATAAAGCACCTAAAATAGAACTTAGCAAAAAAAACAGTGGTGTAATCATCACTGTCACATTTAGCAACAAGTCTTTTGATAACCGAATAGAGGAATGCTACCAATACTACATCCATCAGTATCAAAGCTGATTTGAATGTGAAATTAATTGCAGGGTCATTAATTCATCAGATCTAGATCTCATTTTTTGATGATTTCGATGCTTTATAAACTGCACTCCGAAAATGTAGCTTCGGATGCGATAAAGATATTGAATAAATTTACTCTTCAAATTTTCGACAGGCACAATAAATGTTTTTTTACAAATTGATTGAACATAAAAATAAAATTTTCAATGACCAACCACCTGAATCGTAGGTATGCCTCTAATATCATCAACCGCGTAACTTTTTATCGTTCGATATATGCCAAAAAAAATATACCTTGTAAATTCACTAGCCGCACACTTACCAGTAGTATATAATTTTCCTTTGTTACGATAAATTTGAATTGCTAAAATATACTTTTGTAAGATAACAGGAGGCACCGGTTTCAAAGACGTTCAACTTATTTTCACTGCGATCACTGTTTTACTCCATATTCGACAACAATGGATAAGAATTAGATAGAAAACTACTGTTTTTCACAAATCAACTTATAATTTAAATATACTATCACTTATAACTCATAATTGTATAAAATTATTTAAAAAATTTGAACTTTTGAATGATGTGTTTGAACAAACAGAAGCTATGTCAACTATTACATATATATATATATATACACCCGTAGACGTATATAGGTATAAGAATGAGATATAATTGGCTCTCGTTTTAATCGCACCGCAGACAACTTACCAGGTTCGTCATGCAGAATCTCTTAATACTAGTCGACTGGAAGCTTACCTCGAAATTGATAGTGTTATATACACCTATTTCCTGGGGACGACAAATGTTTCGCTAACAAACGGGGTGGGGATCTGTCCTTGTTCTTACTGACTCCTGACTACATATACATGCACAATTGTTGTACCTATACACATTGATCGACAAATACTCAACGTATACCCAGATACAAAATAGTCACTTAAGTATCTAACCATTATTTGGATTAGTTATGAAAGAGGAAACTAATTCAAGTTATTTTATCTGCACTCAATCGGCTGCAGTCATATCCGAAAGTCGTAAATCCCATACACCTGCAGTACTATATCATATGATAAATATCACATGCATGATATACCATTTTCGAAATGGACAAATGCAAAAACAACACTGATTTTTCGTGCTTTTTTTTTTTTCCTTTATTCGTAAGCGTTTACATAAAAGCATCACAAGTGGTATTGCATATATAAAGTTTGTCATCAAATCAAATGAAATCCTTCTTCGTATATACATACTTGTACTATTATTACGGATATCTTCATTTTGATCGATACGTCAGCAGATTGAAACCTTAGGTTTGCTTTCGCTATAGTACTGTACCATTTGCTTTATACTTACAAGAGAGCCAATTACCTATAAAGTAACGGACAAATATCTAAGTAAATGCCATTATGTATAGTACCAACCATTCTTCGAGATACGATTAAGACAAAGCTTTTGAATGTCAATTATGCAATTGTTTTATCGGCTATGTCACGTACTGCACTTCGATTTTTGCGTTTCGTATATACCATACTGAAAATTTCCAGATGGATTCATCTGGTCGTTCGAAATTCCGATGAAATTTGCTGGAAATCCACCAGGTTTTAGATGGAATTCAATGGATTCTGCTAGCAATCCAATAGATTTCAGATGGAATTCATAGGAATTTCGAACGACCAGATGAATCCATCTGGAAATTTTCAGTAGGGTATAATTTGCAGAATTTTACGAAAATATATATCAGGGTCATTTATAGCTGGAACTGATAGCCTGCAATAGTGAGACCCAACTATCACCAACTCCGACTAGATATTTCCTTCAAGTTTCACCTATCGATGAAGAGTATCATTCCCAAAATATTGAAGCTTGCAAACATTATGTTGGTTCATTCTCTTTTGAAAATTTCAAATGTCATTTTTCACAATGTGAATCATAGAATTTTATACTATTTCGTGCGGCATTATCAGAATTACACAAAACTTTCTATGCAAACATTTCATGAAGACGATACATATAAAGATTTTACAGCTTTTTGAAATGATAGCTGTTCGCCGCGTTGAAAGAACTTATCAATAGTGGGTACCTTAATTTAGTGAGAAATAGCTTTGGCCGTTTCTTGTCTTTTTTGGTCCGCTTTAAATGCGTTTCTTAGCAAATTATCGAATATCGCATATTTCCAAGGTGTGGAACCGAGATGACCGGGAGGAAAGGCTAGCTAGTCGAAATTCGTAAATATTGAAAATGGATTCATTTTTCAAAACCTTAAAAATCTTAGGTATGGAATTCTACACCTACGAATAGATGTGGAATGCTCCACACCTACCAAACCATAAATGAAGCCCCCAATCAAATAGAAATACGCCTAATAATTTCCTAAGCATATAAAGAACAATTTATAGTATCAGTAGACTGCAGCGGTAAATTCTTTATAGTTTTCCTGAGATGTCTTCACTGTGTGAAGACCTATATTTCATGTATTTCTGATAGTGTCACATAAAATTCGATAAATTTTAAGACCCGTCCGCATTCTTACTAGTATAATAATTATGTACCTACTTTCAAGATATAGAACATTTAGAAATTTCTACTTGACATATAATCAAATATAAGAATTTCTTCGAAGATCCCACCTTATATGATAGCAGAAACATCAGAATAACAATTTTCAAGAGATTATTTATCAAATATATTCATGCATCGAAAGTGAAACCTTAGTCAGCTTGAATATTTTCAAGATAACTTTGCATCGCCAGATTGAAGCTTAGGTATTGTTAGAAAAACAAATGATTAAAAATCGGTGATCTTTGGTTTTCATTATACTGCTGCAGCTGGTTCAGTTTCAGTGCAATGACCCTATAAATACATATTGAAAAAATAGGCCACTCTCAAATCTGACTAATACGTAGGTAAATTACGTAACTCATTGACGCAAAACAATTACAAACGAACCGCGAGAAAAAAATAAAAATTGATAACTATTTGCATGCATGATATAATCGTATCCGGAAAAAAAAAAAAAATGAATACAGGGCAATGCCAAAGAACTGCAGAATCAACGGATCAGGAAATACTAGGAATATTAATCCCGATTACATATTTTTTTTTTTTTTTTTTCTTGCACATAAATTTCATGCCGAATTACCAAAAAATACAAAGAGCAGTTATAGTATCCGAAAGAGTTGAAAAAAACTGCTTGATATAAAGTTAAACGTAAAATGTTATTATACAAGGAGGTTGATCTATTCTATATAGGTATATACGCCGTTAGTTGCATTGGCATGGCCCTGAGGCAAAGGTTAAAACGTTTACCATCAGGATGATCCATAGAAAGAAAATGAGTAAGTTTTTAATCAGTAGAATCTTGGGATTCTTTGATATTTCCCACTTCGTAGCGAGCTCGACTATTCCAGGAAATAACAGCGCCATAGAGCTGAAGCAAAGTGCTGAGAATAGACCTAGTAAAGGCCCCAGTTCCGGTAAGGCAACTGCTACCAGAACTGATGGGTATACAAAGAAAGATTGGGTATAAAAATAAGAAAACAATGAAAAATACGACATTGATTTTAATTATATGAATTACAAGATATTATTTTCCTTCTTTTCCTCATACATACTACTTCCGAGATAATACGCAATATATTGACACGGAGTATACGCGTTACGGAAAAAAACAGAATTCTCCTTCCGACGTAGTATACTATGCATAGGTAAAAATCTTTCGCCTTATGTATATGTTCTCTTTCTACTTGTTCGATTTTTGCTTAAATTTCTTATTTCACCGTACATAACAAGTTTCGCTGACAAATATATTATCTCAAAGTTAATAAATATTTTTTTTTTCATCTTGCATGTGTATTGCGCTCCTTCATCCGACTCGCGGTTAATATTATCATTATATTGAGATACAATATATACCCAGACGTACGATCGGCTATTTATTTTTTCACTTTTATCTTTCTTCTTCTTTTTCTTCTTCTGTTTTTTCTTACTTTTAGTCTACTCAGATAGCAGAATTATAAGTTAACATTCTATACGGTAAACTAAAAGACAATTCCGCGTATAGAGAATGCAATACCACTATACCTACACGTGTGACATCATGTATATAGTACCTATGCATTTATTTGCATCAGCGATCACGTGGCAGACGAATGTTATCTGGGTCTTTTTATATATACGCATATACATACAATACACTGCAAAACATATTGCAAAAAGATGTTACAGGTACCTATATACGACGCATTTTTTATATCCGGGGTATGGGTTATTATATGTATGAAATGACTAGGAAAATCAGTCGGAAGTTATAGGGAAACTTTGTTCAAAACGCTGTGGCTTCGTATACAATTTTTCTGTATAATCTAATCTCTATTCATTTAATATCATTTAATATAATTATATGATGTAATTATACTGCGAGTAATTATGTATAGTATAATTATATATATATATCATATTTATGACGTTTTCGAAATTGATTCATGTTCATCTTTCTTGATATACTGTCTTCATGCGTACTACTGTCTTATATGTACTATATATATATAGTACATAGAATTAAATTAAGGTCGGGGACTTACCCGTGACTATGACTCCGCCAACTCTAAAGACGATTTCATAAATCCTTCGTTTGTCCTCGTCAACCTTTACCGATAACTTAGGCCACAGTATAGAAACTGGAACGAAATAATGTATTCCATACCCGAACATCACGGACAAGGTGATAGCTATTTTTACAGCTTGTGCAGCTCTGAAAAGAAAAAACAAAAAACAAAAAAAAAGCAAAGAATAAATTGATGTAAAACATTGAGTATATATTAAGTACTACATACATCGTTGCGCCGCGTATATAATATGATTTTGTGCTCTCTTTTAATGCATAATCGTCTATCGAGGATCGATTCATCAAATCTAATAATAATATGATAAAAATAACTAAGAGCAAAATAGCAAAGACCCGGAATTGTTTCAACAGTCAAGAAATGACTTGATCTGTATGCAACGTATTTAAATATAAACCATGCATGGAGACTGGGTTCCGCGAAAAGGATGAATTCGAAGAAAATGGGGAATCCCCATTAAAAATGCACCAATATGTGCATTTTAAACGATTATACTGATGCGGTGAACAACTTATTTACAATATCCGAGGGGGAAAACAGATTAATTCATTATACATATTATATAATTATATTATAATAATGGTATAATTTGAATTGGTATCAAATCGTAACCGTTTCACTTACGGCTGATCCATAGGTAAATTTTTGATGATTGTATCACATGCATCGACGTATTTGTTGTAACCAAAAAATCCAAAAAACAAGTAAACACAAGAACTGAACGTCATGGATATTACCAATACGATCGGCAGGTGGTTTGGTGTTTTCATAGAATTCTCCAAGGGCATTAGTATGCACATATTGTGTAGTGCAAAGAGAAAAATCGTACAGTAAACTGGCATGGCGAACAGATTCGTATACATATTTAATCGTGACGGACTCTCCATGTCTTTAAAAAAATAGTAAATCGTCACGAAGAATCCTACGGTCACAAATAAACTTCCCATTATTGACAATGGAGTCAAATATCGTAAGTTTGGGACCAAAGATACCAAGCAATAGAACGGGGTTGATAGTAGCACGTATATTCTAATGTCCCAAACGATTGTCGAGAAGTATTCAATTATCTGCGGAAACGTTGTACGTCGTATGAGATTTCATATTATTTTAGTGTTTTTTTATTCTCAAATTTTTGGCAGCCCGTTTCCCAGCTAAAACACATCCGATCGATGTGAAATTGATATAACAGTGACGCAGAAAAAGTGCACGGAGGGCATGATGCACTTGAATTTCCAAACAGCGAAAATGTTTCGGATGTTTTCATATTTATCAACGTCAGCAACAACGATTATTCGTTACAGAGCACTCTTGATATAAAATTGTACATTTTATTTTCACTTTTTGGAAATCCAAGAGCATCATGCCCTTCGTTCACTTTTTCTACGTCACTGATATCAATTTCACATCGATCGGATGTGTTTTAGCTGGGAAACGGGCTGCCAAAAATTCGAGGTGTATAATCCATCTTTAATTTTCCCTTAATGGAAATATATAACTGTTATAATAATACTGGTGGAATTTTTTTGCTCTTTCTTATAATACCTGTTGAAACGAAGTTGCGACGTATAGAACATATATTACGACTGTTTGATATTCTGCGAAACAAGCCATTACATTTGTTGCCAATTCAAAACCACTTCTGTATTTCCGGAGAATTCCTGGTCCATATTCAAATGAGGAACTGGCTACTCCTCCCAAATCCAATGACGGCACCCGCGCACGTTTACAAAGAATTTGAGAGCATTGTACCTGCGATTATAATCTCTATGATTATATTTATTTTATTCCGCAAATGTCGTTTTTATTTCCTTTATGCGGAAACAATAAGTTTAACTTATACAATAGCTGAGACGTTGACTGAAATATTAGAATCTCATATTTATGTTTGTTTTATAAGCTTTCTGTGTTCTTATGTGCGTAGTAGAGGTATTTAGATATTTTATAAGATATTTGGGTAAGAATAATGTGTAATGTGTAACGATAAATGATTTTTTTTTTTCTTCTCCTTTTTGAAACCCTGTATTTAAAAATTCTTACAGTTGTTACAGCCGTGTACGTTACTAGGAAGGCTGTTAAAATTGAACAAGCTGCTCCCGAAACGGTGCCAGTATCTTTAAAGGCACGCGGCAAAAAGAGAATGCCACTCCCGATCGTAGATTTGAACAGATGCAAGAATACCACAGCGTCTCTGTAACAAAATCTTTATTACCTAGGTCAAGATTACGGTCAAGGACTTAGATACACGATAAATTAGTATAACTTAGGTATAGAAGATTGTATAGTTTTTGAAAATTATACATATAGGTATACAATTTTTTGATTTATTTCAATAAAATACTAACGAATTTAAATTTTCTTGCGATCGATGTACGAAAGGATCGTATTCTTCCTCTTCGTAGACTTCCGATTTAATTTCTGTTTCTCCGGGTTTCACGCTCCCAATTTTAGCTGGTTTTTGCGAGGCAGAGCCAGCTTTTTCAATATTTTCAGCCATCGTATATACGTATGTTTATCATTCATCTATACCGATCATACTGTTACATACTAATTGTCCCTCTCATCCCAATATATTATTACTAGCCATAATAAGTTTTGGGGAAAATGATCGGCATTAAAAGTTATAGCTCGTTACAACATGAATTATGTAATAGTTTTAAGAATTTCTCGAAAGGTTATTACTTATTATACATTATACAGCCCATACCAGCGTGAAGACATATTCGATAAACAAAATCGTATTATTCGATACCTACATCGCGACTTATTGAATATAATGAACTGTTATACAGTTGCGTATATGTATACAGAGTGATTCATTTAGATTACAGTCGTATGTCGTCAACGCAACCCCCATTCAAACCCATTGACGTCACGACGAAGGCCACTGACTCCATACGTCAGACTCGTATCCTAGGTCAAGGTCAGTACCCCTCCTTGCCCGGGGTGTGAGACCGCAAGTATATGTGTACGCCTCATTATAACGCAATCTCAAGCTAAAAGTCACAATAATGGCATGCGAGTTACGTACAGCAATTTCTACTGCTTTTCAGAATTTTTACAATGCGCTATTTGCCAAGCCTCCAAGAATACGAAGAAAGGGTCGTAGTTTTTTTTTTTTTTTTTTTTTTTTTCGCATATTTGTGCAGCACCACTATCTTACCCTTCGTTCATTCATACGCGACCAACGCTCTCTATGTATCAATGAAGTAGTTGATGCGGAAGGGGGTAACAAAACTAGCGATGTGTACAAACGAACGAACAATTAAAAAAAAAAAAAAAAAAAATTAAAGTAAGAATTATTGAGCGTTATTCAGTTCGAAAAATTTTTATTCGAAAATCCAACTGGGATGAGGAAAACATCTGATCCGAGGAGGTGTGCTGCGATTTTTAAGTGGCTGAAAATGAATTAATTCTAATTAATTAGGGAGGAGCCAGTGGAAAATAACAAATCAATTGATTATCCAAATATCGAAGAATTTATTGCCACAACAATGATACAATCGTGTTCATCGTCAAGGTGATGTAGAATTCGTAAATTGTAATTAATTCTTAAAAATAAGTATCAAACATAAATTGGTCGAGTATCTTTATTTGCTCTCTGGCACGGAAGTTATCATAAAATAAACTACGTCCGTATTACAATAAGATCCTACTTAATATAATTAATTTTACAAAAAAGGACGAGTGTTTCCATGATTTTTATAAAATCAAATAATACTTCCCAAATATTAAAAACATTGAAGACGTGTTTCCCAAACAATTTCTAGTTCATTGGAGGGTTTTTTTTTTTCTTCTTCTGTGAATCGTGCCTGCTAACTATATGCCCAATATATTTTTATAAATAACAAACAAATTATCATTTCTTAAACTACGAAAACATAATCCTAAACTTTCCCAAACAATTCCCAAATTATTGCATCGATAAAAAAGTAAATTAAATTTATTTGCCTGCTAAGTATAGGAAGTTGTGGTGGCAACATATTTTTGTAATATACCTAGACGGGATAGATAGTTGCATGTGCTCAATTGAATATTGTGAGTTGGTGATTTTGTTATTAGAATATTGAAGTAAATAAAAATAATGACATGTGTTTGTAGTCACTAGCTATATTATCCTCCGTTTTCTTCTTCTCTTTCTTTCGATTTCATCTCCAAAATAATTTTATTCTGAGTTGTAATTTTAATTGTTTGTTCGTTCGTTTATATTGCTAGTTCAGATATACCCCTACGCGCATCAATTACTTCATTGATAGACAGAGAGCGCTAGTTTAACATATGAATGAATTTATGAATGGAAATACTATAGCGGTGCGTTGAAAGAATGCAGGAAGCCTTACGTGCGTAAAGAACAAATGAAAAGATATAGTAGTGCTGCAAAAGAATGCGAATAAAAAACCTACTACCTTTCATTCAATTTTTGAAGGCGTCGCGCATCGGAAGAATGCAAGTTAACTACCTATGTAAAATTGGCCAGTGACTTTATTATTTTTAAATTTTCTATGTACTAAATAATTGCTCCTCAATTGCTCCTAATTGCTCTACCCTTATTTCTATAAGACATGGCATGTACAATGCATGGCATCCGCATTCCGTAGCATTCGCATATCGCATATCCAAAAGGAATGAATAAATTTTATCAATTTATTATTTTATTGTTATATTCATACAATATATGAAGCATTCTTCATCATAACTGGGCCACTTTTCATGAGAATAAAACATTTTTTAAATCTAATAACACACTTTCGATTTCTGTACAAATTTTACAGGATGTCTGTCATTGTGTAAAGAGTCTGCGAAAAAAAATTTCAGAATGGTACCTGCAATGGTTACGATGAAAAAAAATAAAAACACTAACAAAAAGTGACCCAGTTGATGAAGAAATGAAGAATGCTTCATATACGTAATTATTTAATTATTATTGAAGTTCCCATTAGTCCTAACGTTCCAAATTTTCTTAAAAATTAAGATATCATTTAAAACTAAATGTCATCAATGATAATACGAATATGATACATTGCGCAATAACATCGCCTCGGTAGCGCAGTAGGCAGCGCGTAAGTCTCATAATCTTAAGGTCGTGAGTTCGATCCTCACCCGGGGCATTATTTTTATATTTTAAAAACAATCAGCCGATAAAGAATATCTCGATTTTATCTACATCTACTTTCCCTTCCCACCCACCGCCCTCTCTATGCGTATTTCTCTACTAAGTACTACGTCATTCATTGTTGGTTTAAATTTCGAATGAATACAGAATATTTATTTACTCACATGTGACTATTGATTAAAATACTCTAAACCACTTCATTTATTGAACAAACTGGTAAAAAAAAAAAAAAAAAAATGAGAGAAGTACCGTTATCAAACTGCGAACGAAATTTTATAAACAAAGCAATAGCCGAAGATACGGTAAGTTCGAATTTTTATTTCCTAACCTATTGTTGCAGCACGTTTCTATTATTTTCACTGTTTCTTACTGTATTCTTTCTAAATCTAGTGAAACGTCGATAATTTTTTTTTTTCTATGACTTTCTGTATAAATTCCGATTGAAATCTTTCAACCATAACCTCAGCTTGAACAGATTTGATTTTTAATTTAACAAATCGCTATTTTCTTCAGAGGTTAGATGGAAGGCAATTATTAGAAGCTCGTACTGTCCAAATTCATTTTGGTTCAAATTGGGGATGTTGCCACGTGTCTTTAGGAGAAACAAAGTGAGATATTGTATCAATTATTCATTTAGAAAAATGGAATATTCCATTTTGTTTTTTATTAAACTAACAAAAAAATTGGTAATTATTTAAATTTCTAGAGCTGTAGCGCAGGTATCCTGCGATATTCAGCAGCCAAAAGCGTCTCGACCTAACGAAGGGCTTCTCCACATTAACGTGGAATTGAATCCATTAGCTGCGCCGCATTTTGAATCTGGTAGACAGTCTGAAACTGCAATACAAGTCAATAGGCAGTTGGAGAAATGCTTTAAAGATTCTAAATGCGTGGATTTAGAGTCACTCTGTATCGTTGCAGATGAGAAGGTGATTTTACTGCGAATTGACTGACTTTGAAATACTCTGGAAGCTATTTTCTTAGCATTAAATCATCGAGTAGTAAAATAAGAACCAATTTTTCAAGTAATATTAACATTTATCTAGGTCTGGAACCTGCGAGTCGATGTTAACATCCTAAATCACGATGGAAATCTTGTCGATTGTGCTTCAATTGCGATACTCTCTGCTTTATCGCACTTTCACAGGCCAGACGTTACGATTACCGGTGATTCTGTAACTGTACATTCCTTCGCTGAAAAAGATCCGCTACCAATAACGCTGCATCATTATCCTGTATGCGTTTCTTTTATTGTATTTGAGGGGTGAGTTGATGGAATAATAGCTGCAGTCCTTGTGGCTTGAGATTCGAATTTCGGTAATTTAGATTGGAATAATTTACAGCGGACAGATTGTTATGGATCCCACATACATGGAGGAGAGAGTAGGCTCTTCGCAATTAACACTGGGATTAAACTCGTACAGAGAACTCTGCAGTTTGCATCTTTGTTATTTAGGAAAGACATCGGTTGTTGCTGATGTGGTACCAAGCCTTTCTTCTCATGCCGCCAATTATGCTAATCAATTAATTCAGGATATTAGAAAAGCTGCACAGCAAGACGTCGAGGCAAAGTGAGTTTTCGTAACTTGAAAAATTTGAATGAATTGAACGATGTTAACTCTTCTAGCTTCAGGAATAATGAGATTCAATTTTGATTGTATTTTCAAAATTTGTCAATGATTTTATAGACAGAAAAGTTCTCTTGTAAGGAGATTGAACTTTTTTCATCCTGGTTTTTCTATACGAATTCTAATCTGTAGATTAATAAATATAATTTCAGATATAAAAAAGAAGATAGCGATGTTAGTCGACTGAAAGAATGCATTGCATTTGGCAAAGTTACAGCTATGACAACTCCTAGGATTGGTATTAAACTAGCTCAATGGACTCCTAGGAAAAACAGCTTTGATAGCGGTAAAATTCCTCTATACTTGCATCATGGATTTCGTGATAGTTAATATAGTCACTAATAATTTCTCATTCACTGAATCAACACATGAATATTTATGGAAATTTTCGCAGATATGGAGACTGGTGATCAAAAGGATGAATATGATAATGTCAAAACACTAGGATTTGGATCTGCCGAACTCATTACTGACAAAGTATGCATAGTTATCACAATTTCGTCCAATGTGTACCAGATTAAGATCATTCATTCTTCTTTAGATATTTTCTTTATAGTATTTTGTGTGAAAAAATTAGAAGATGATCTAATTACCCAAACTTGAACGTTGACTTGTTTAATTTACAAATTAGATCTCACACACGTGTTTTTACACGACATGGTACAGAGTCTAGATAACTCTAGAGTAACTGATTTTATTATTTTTTCCTATAGGGTAAAGCCGTTGGCGAAGGTGGGCCTAGTACATGGCAAGTATCCGAATCCTCAGAAGATGAAGTTGCGGGTATAGAATTACTACAGGAAATAAAGATGCAGAAAAATGTTCTGGATGATATAGGTAAATTTTTAATCATCCATTCATTATGGAGCTATTTGTACACGGTGGAGGTGATTTAAAAACCTTTCAGTTTGGGAACTGGATTTTATAGTCTACTTCCCTATGGATTTATGCCAAATTTCAATGAAGAATTTAGTATAGGCTTGCCCTGCAGAATTGGTTCTTAAAAATCTTAGATAAAACAATTCTAAAACATTTCACAGACTTGGGCGAAGACAGTGAAGAAGAAGATACTGGGACGCTTAGCAGAAAGGATTTAATGTAGTAAAAAATAATAAATGATCATTTATAGATTTGTCAGAATAATTTCTAAATTATTATAATCTATTCCTTGTGTTGAAACAATTAGGTAAATATTACTAAAATTAAACTTTTGAGATTCAATCCCCTTTTAAATTTTGATTAAATCAGTCGCAACTTTTTGTAATAGAAAATAAAAAATAATAGAGTTCTTTGCTGAGAGAGAGAGAGAGAGTAATAAATAAAGAGTATATATTTGTTATAAAAAATGTATTCTCGTTGCATATATATAATATATATCGAATTAGGTACACTAAAGATCTTATTTCGAAATACTTTAAACTTACTACGTAAAAATTTCTTTCATATTATATTCACATCTAAATTCAATATTATCACCAATTTTCCCCTCAATTCGTCACACTGGCTCATTAATTTTTAACAGAACATAATCACGAAACAATATTAATCATTGTATAAAAACAAAATATACAAGATATTTATATGTTACCAGAAAATAAATGCGACAGTATGCTAAACTATAAGAGAAATCTATCAATTTTTTTTTTTTTTTTTATACACAAATTAATCCGTGTTGTTAAAAATATAAATCTTATAATCTGTACAACATTTCAGACAGAAATTTCCAATATTTTATCTTATTTATTCAGTTTTTCATATAGATGTGAAAAATTCTATATAAATGTTAGAAGAAAAGAAAGAGAAAAAAAATTTACAATCAGCCTAAAGAGCATTAAAAAATTATTGTATATTAAATGAGATAAATAAATAAAATTATAGTTTCTTATCACGAATTTATAACTATTTATAGTTTGAAAAAAAAAAAAAAAAAAAAAAAAAAAATTGATCTTTAATATTCTTAGAAATAAATTAAAAATACATACACATTAAAGTATAACTAATATACTATTATATACTATAATATAATATTATAATCTCAATCCTAAGAATTGAGGGAAAAATAAATATCACATTTAGATTTAAATATTTTTTTTTTTTTTTTTTTTTATATATAATTTCATTCATAATAGATAATATTATGTATACTAGCGTTATAAATCTATCTTAATTGTATCTCAAAAGCGATTCAGTAATAATATATATATATTTCTTCATCTTTCTTTCATCTATAAAATAAAGACTCAGACTCATTATCTAAAGTCCTTGTTACGTAGGCTCACTGCTCAATCCATTTTTTTGATCCAGCTTATTCGCGTTTGTCTTTACGGTAAAAATGAAGAAAGTCAACGCTTCCTTCTCGACGACAGGAATTGTCTTGAAATGCTTCATGAGCGTCTGTGAAACAAATACAAAAAGAATGAGATAAAAATGATGAAATACATTCAATGTTACATTCTATTTTTCATTTTCATGAATCTAATGATAAGTACAATTACAAGGACAAATTAAAAGTTTTTTTCAATCTTTAAAGTTTTGACTAAAATCACAAATTCAATCTCTCCCAGCACTAGCTGGTTTTCCAGTTTAAAGAAAGAAAGAAAAAAACAAAAAAGAAAAGCCATTGGATATGAAATTGATTTTCGAAAAAATGCAATACGGATAATAAATAAGTTAAATCTAAAATTACATCAGCTAGTTGAGCTTTATTCAGTCCAGGACGAGTAGATACTTTATAGTGTCTTTTATAGCGTCTCAAAGTCCCAACTTGAAGTTGATAAAGGTCAGCTTCTGGTAGATCGTTATCAGTCTCACCCGAATCTTCTTCAGATTCTTTACGTCTACGTTGTTGTTGCTGCTGTTGTTTAGATCTTGCGCATAAAATCACCTGCTTATGATACTCGCAGATGTAAATGTGACGAGCCTAAATTAATCACAAGATAAAAACCAATGTAAAAAATATCATTATCACTAAAAAAAACTTGAAAAAAAAAAAAAAAAAAAAAAAAACAGTGCTACTCCTTAATTCATATTTACCATCTGATCTAGATTGAGCTTTAGCCGTCGCTGTGTAACAGTCTTTTGAATTCTTTTACTGTATGAAGCATTGCTAGTAGGGCGGGTACATCGTTCACCTTCGTCAACCAGACAACAAATTTGATCCGCAGCTCCCCTGGAGTCCTCCTCTCCTGTACTAAACCCGTTCATATTATTTGATGAATTATTTTGTTCCAGATTTTTATTAGAAATGTATGAATAATATCTTTAGTTTAGAATTAAATGAAGAAAAGTATTCAGGGCATCGCGACTTCTCATAGAGAGAAAGTATTTTATTACTTTTTAAAGTAATACTTGTGTTAGTTGTTGTTGTTTTTTTTTTTTTTTTTCTTACTACTACGAAATATCACTGGTATTAAGTTATTATGAGATTGTAGTTGATTATTATTTATCGATAATTATTGCGCGTGTGTACTTTTTATTTTTATTTTTATGTCTTCTCTTGTTTTTTTATTACGCTTAGTATTTTAACAAGTGAAGATCTTGTTTTTGTTTTCTACTAATAACATGAGGAGAAAACATATTGTAGATATTATTAGGACGTGAAATTTAGTGAAGGTTTATGAATGTGATAATTTTATAATCGTATAAATCTAAGTTTTAAACAATAATTTAATATGTTTTGCAACTGTAAACCCGACGACATTTATTTGAAAGTAATAGGTGAGTATTTTATTAGAATTTTGATTGTAATTATTTTTTTCTTTTTCTTATTTAATATAAAGCTGTGATTTAACTCTATGCGTTGAATTTGTTTAAAAATGAATTCTAGTTTATTTATTAAAGGATTCGTACTACAGCCACATCGGCGTTTTCACCAAATATATTATTCTTATTTACACTCTCTCGTATTTCACAGACAATATGAATGCGCGCACACGAATACAGTGTGTAACGTTACGACGTAACTTCGTCGAACGAACGCAGTATATGTATTTCGTTTCGTAAATCCCGAACGAATCCGATTTCAGAGAGAGAGACAAATTATTATTCGGTTTCTGGGTTCGGGAGCTGGCGACACCTACAACTACAGCCACACTTGACCTCGTCATTTTCAATCCATTATATTATTATATTCATTGAATATAATGGAAATATGATAATCGCTAAATGATTTTTATTGATTATTTTCTTATATTCAATAATTATAATCCCTACTTAATATCTTGTACATAAAATTTGTCATCTATTTGTCGAGTATCGTTTCTCCCGCCTTTTTGACTCGCCGACATTTTAATGGGGGGGAAAAAGAAACGCTCCAAAACGTAAAAGGTCGTCGCTGATTGGCTTACTTTTTGCGGCTTATCTGAAATAAACCAATGGTAACGTAGATTTACCCCGTATACTTCCATATGCCGCATAAGTGGCGTGGGGTCGCGATATTCGAAGCTGAGAATCCTTTTAGCTGTAGAAGACTGTTCAGGTAAGAAAAAACCCGATATTTTTCTTTACAGATATTGACAGATTGTAGTTGTTAATAATCAATGAATAGTAATAATTTAACAGTGTTGTGCCGCATAGAAAAGTGTTTATTAAAGTGATACTGTGCTTCGTTTGATACTAACTTTTATTTCTACACACAACCGTCATAGCAAATGGCTGCCCAGAGATACGCCAAGATATATTATTTTTCTCCGATTTTACATCTCTCATAGTTAACAAGCTAGAATTATATTTATCAAGGTGTTAAAAAAATTCAATTTTTATCAAGGATTATTATAACGTTTATTAAATAACATGGCACCTCTGTCATTCGGTTTAAATCTATATGCCAAGGCTACGTGCCTCGCGTACCCTGAATCCATTTAGCTGCTTACGCTATGCATTGGCATATACGGTATTATACGTACTATCCATACGCGCTAATATAACTACATGATGCTTCGCGATCATGTGACGAAAATTTATCAAATAATATTATACCTATATTTTATTTATTTAAATCGACCCCTAGTTTTAGTCATCAATTTTTTTTATTATTAATATTTCGATGAAATATTAGTTAACTACGTTTTCCCGCCTGCGGCATATTATATACCCACAGCGGTTACTACCTACCCACCGCCGCCTCTTGTCAAACATAGATTCATATATATTCGTTACGAGCTCTCTTACAAATATATTTATTTTTTCAATCATTGATACATCAATACTATAGCATTCATATTATGGACTCTAGCTCCATTGTTGTTGCGTATTTTCATCGTGATGTGATCTTATTACTAACAAAACGAATGACTAGGCGGTCGGACGGTCGGTCGGTCGCAGGCTATGATCATGGCGAAGGGAAACGGGAAAGGAAGAAAAGAGAACAAGTAGCCTCTTGCCTCTAGCCTCTGAGCTAACGTAAGAGAGGCGCCTTAGGAGGCGGGAGGGAAAGGGAGATGCAATCAATGTATACCGTAGTTCGTATAATAAAAGCGTCTCTATATGCACGCTGCACGCTAAGCTTTACGTTTAGAATATGAATTTTTATAACACGATCATTTTTTTTTTAATTTTTTTTTTTTTTTTTTTATAATTTCCATTTATCTCAGAATTTTCAATCGAGACGGTTGAAAATCCATCTAAATGTGAGAGTTTGGCCTTGCGATGCGTCCATTTAGAGAAAGAAAAAAAAAAAAAAAAAAAAAAAAAAAAATATATATTAACACGATTGAGTATCATGTTTTGACGACGCTTATTATGTGGTTCCGAAATTTCAGTCTCAACTCCCGACTCGCCGAACAGCTTTTTTACGTTGGATATAACGCGCTGCCTTCTGCACGGATCAATAAAATTCAAATTTCGAATTCTCGATTCAACGTGCCCATAACTGTGGGTATAAATATTGTATTTCATTTATTTTTATTTTGTTTCGTTTTATAACTGAGTGAAAGACATCCGAAGAGCAGCCCTCTATTCAGATGATAGATCCCCTTCTTTTTTTTTTTTTTTTTAATTCTTGGATGGGCTACAATCGCTATGTTATTCTATTTATTTGATGCAACTACAATCTCGATCTGTCTATGAATTTTAATGAATATAATAGCGTGACTAATGCCATAAGATCGTAAGCGCAAAAAAAAAAAAAAAAAAAAAAAATTTGCGGATATGCCTAAAAGATGTTATACAGCATGAAAAAGATTTTGCCACCAAAAAAAAAAAAAAAAAAAAAACAGATTTTTTTTTTTTTTTTTTTTTTTTTTGCGCCTACGATCTTATGGCATTTAGTCACATGATATGTGTAAATTAATATATACAATGAATCTTCGAACATCGTAACATGTGAATTTATTTATCCTGCTAAAGAATTTTATATATCTGCAGCTATCGGTTGTATCTCGACTGTTAATTTACGTTGTTAGTCAGTAACTAGAAAATTGCATAACTACTAGGTGTAAAAGAGTACACGATTAATTGCGATTATTAGAAACGAAAACTAAACGCTATGCTTCTATCTACATCCGGCGAATACAGTTAGCTGAATTATCGATTCTGTAATTATACTGATCGATGCATTATAACCTGTTTTCAATTTATATATATATCGAGAATGTTGAATAACATTGTAAAAGAAATATTTCAATATATATTCTTCATATATATTTTTTTCTACAATTTCCACCGTAGTGTGTTATGCTCCTTTTTTTTTTAAATCAATTATATCATTTATGAAAGCACTACCTTATTTCACACGGAGCATAAATAGTTGCGTTGTATAAGTAACTTTGTGAGAATTTTCGTGTGATATATCATCGCTGCATTATAGCAACGCAGCACTTTTCGTTATTATACATACGCCCGTGTGTATGTATATATGTATGTATGTGCGTGTGTGTGTGTGTGCTTGCTTGGCCTGCCTGCCGCTTGCCTTGTTACATAGAGACGCACGCATACGCGTCAATATATAAATGTATATGGTTGGCGCAGCTCGGCCTCGGACAGCTGCTGCCATCTTTAGAAAACATTTCGACCGGAGCCAAGCCTCGCGCAGCCATTTCTAATAAATCGTGTGACGTTCGACGGGGGTTATTGTTGTTGTTGTCGAGCTTTAGTAAAAGCGAACTAATTGTAGTTGAAGGTTTTAGTGCGCGTGAAGTAGTAAAAAAATATATAATCATAATAATCATAATAATAATAGAAAAAAAAATTTATATATATATATATAGATACATACATACATACATGATAAACACATGTGTATGTATCGTATATTTCGCTGCACACACAGATGATACCGCGTTTCGTACAAACAAGAGGTAAAAATAGTTTTCTAACAAAAATTTCATCAACAATTTAAATCTTGATTTTCAACCTCAACTCCAATCTTTTTTTTTTTTTTTTTCACATTTCTTTGTTTTTCATTTTTCTGTTTCTTCTTCTTTTTCGTCATCTTCTTCGTCTTCTTCTTCTTCTTCTTCTTTCGTTTATCTCGAATCTCGAAGCTCGTCGGCTGGCGTTCGCATCCCGGAAATTGTCGACAAAGCCCGAATCCGTCCGCCATGTGTTCCTATTGTCCAACTAGAATTCGTGGAAGGAACGAACGAACGGACACGTACTACGTTAGTCGTGAAAAACTTGAACGCGTATTAAATTAAATATTTTCTATATTTTATTACTATTCGTTCGAAAACTTATTCTGCTATATACCCCCAAATAATCTATGATGTATTTCGCGTAGCTGACATCACCGTTTTTTTTTTTTATTATTACATTTTAATATAATATCAAAATATCGGTCTTATACCTACGCACAACGCGCGCATGCGCAGTTGCGCAGCAATTAATTCGCGGCTTTTTTAGAAATGGTCAAAGATTTTTTACATGAATTCATTATTTTCTTCGGGACATCAGTCTAGATCGAAATAATTTTTATATTCTTATAAACTTTATGACATCACTTCGTCAAATCCAACTCTATCTCTAATTTATATGCTCCTTTAATATTTCGTATCGGTTTTGTATAGAAATGATTAATTAAACGTTTAATCTAGACTCAATATTGTAATATATTAATTCGGCTACACGATATAAACCCATAACGTTGAAAATATTTACCTTTCATTTATTTCTAACAATTTCCCAAAAAAAAAAAAAAAAATCTCTTCTGTATGCCTGAAAAATTCCTATTATCGATTTAATTATGCTAAGCGCGTTGCAAACATTATTTTTTTCATATTCATGAACTCTACATCTAAGTTTGAAAAATTTTTATCGCATGAGTCTCATGTATGAGATCTTGTATTCCATAATATTATATTTAAAATTTATATGAAAAACTAGTAGTTTCACAGTTAAATAAATCTTATTTTAGCATACATATGATATTGGAGAATTTTACCGATGATATAATAATATTCAATGAACAAAAATACTTTTTGTCATCTCGATCTCTTAGGGGGGTCTATTATAGTTTTTGCGAAATATTTATATTATACTATTCTTTAGTCAAAAAAAAACGTGTACTATAAAGAAATTCTGTATAATTAGATATACGGCGTCGAAGTTTAAGTTTTTACGAGTCACGATTACATTTTTTTTTTTTTTTTTTTTACTCACTCTGCAATCTACCCATCAATTCTATCGCGTTCTATACCTATAAATAGTAGTAATACAAATATAAATTGTATTCCAGTTACAAAAGAGAGAGAGAAAAAAAAAAAAAAGAAAAAAAAAATTAGTATAATTATAACAACAGTACCTATTATTATATTTCAAATAATATGCAATTATTTTCTCTTCGAATTTATAACGTTATTAATTTTTCTTTTTCATACCAATACTATTTAGTTATAGTATAGCCGTGTCGATTTCAATTTCAAAGAAGATTTCGTTTCATCAGTTTATTTACTTCACCTGTGTATGCATAATATATACTTTTGCGTTTCAATATTATATATTTAACACAGAGTTTAATATTATATTGTGCGTAATAGAAGTAGACTGGTTATGAAATTCCGAGACCTAACGTTTTATTTATTATTACGTTTTTCATTTGTTTTTCTGTATTTTCTGTATTTTCTGTATTTTCTACTCACTCATTGCACAATATTGATAATATTACATTTTCACCTACCATTAATTATTATTATTATTATATTCCGTATGAAAATTACTTCAAATAATTATTAGTTCTCGCTATGATAAATAATATACATGTATAAGTTTAACGCAAGCCAAGAGTATTAATGTTTTGACCGTACATCGATACGGTCTTGTCTTATCTATGCCCACATTATTATTTTTAATTTAAAGCAACATTATTAACCTGCATTATATATCATTGAAGCTTAGCACATATTATATTCGTATATGCTATATGTTTTATAGATAATGACCGGGTATTTCGGTATAGAGAATATAATTTTCATTTTTCATTTTTCATATTGTCGTCATGCGAAATGTTCGATACCTATATTCATTTTGTTCAGTCTGCAGCATAATCCATTGACCTGAGAATCAGAGAAAGTTTAAAAGGGAGACACAGGGAATATCGTTGAATAATTTAAAATTACATTTTTATTAAAAGTTGTAGTTTCGTATATACAAATTCTGAAATTATGAATTTCAACGGAAATTTATAGTCTGCAAATTTCTTCTGCAGCCTTTTGAAGGGAAACCATTTTTTTTTTTTTTTTTTTTTTTTTTTTTTTATGCTTCGAAGTCTGGAACATGTGGTTCGGTCCGTTGGGTCCTGGCTGGACGAGTAATTTTTGAACACCGCGTGTTTCAGTGCCTTCCTTTTCTCTGTCTCTCTCTCTCTCTCTCTCTCTCTCTCTCTTTCTCCTCCCCTCTTTCTCTCTTTCTCTCTTTCTCTCCCTCTCCTGTTGGTTCGTTTGGCCAACGGTAAGTGTAGGTTTCCGTAGGTAGCACCTGCGAGATCGGTGTTCCACAACGTTGCCACTACGGGCCCCAAAGAACCCGGTGAGCTAAACCGGCGTGTAAGAATTTCGAACTCAGGTATAAACTGCATTACGTTCGGAAATTGCCTACTTCATAGAATTTTCGACCCTACATATTTTCGCTTAGCTTATGAAAACCGTACCTATAATTCTCCGAAAAGAACAAAATTTGTCAAATAGAAAATTAATTTTCTTACCATGCCGCGGAAAAATCATAGTTCAATCAATTTATATTTTATTTTTCGTATTTTCGTATATAATCGTTATACATAGTGCAGAGATAAGATTGGTTGACAATTTTAGGTATGTTCATACAGAGACTTTAATCGTCTAAAACATATCCCTAAATAAATAAATAAATGTGTATTGTATGTATGTATAAATATAGGCTGAAAAAATTGATACATCGAACGTTGACGGTTCCTTGTTTGTTGTTACGTTATGTTACGAGTTGCGCTAGTCACAACTGCGATTACAGCACAACTGCACAGTCAAGGTACGAAACGTCATTCGCCACGTGATTAATTATACCAACCAAACTATTGAACCGTAAAACAATATACTATATTATGTATATAGAAATGTTTATTTTCGAATAACTTCTTCTTCTTCGACTGCATCGAAATTCGCGACTAGGTATATATAAAATCAATCTGAACACAAATATTCAGATAATTAAAATACTGCCGAATTTGACAAATATTTTAACGAAATTTCTATTTTCGAAAAGTAAAATTAGTTCGATTTTTTTTTTTTTTTTTTTTTTTTTTTTTTTTTTTTTTTTTTTTTTTTTTTTTTCTCCGGCCATTTTCGTTTTCTATTTACCCTAAACTTGTAAACTCGAGAGATTAAGCCAAGTTGTTTCATCGAAGGTACCATATGTATAGATATACATATAAACATATATATGTATAACCTAACCCTATACCCTGTTAGTTGGAATGATATTTTCTGGATAGAAGGGACGCCATGGCGGCAGCAAAGGCGAAGGGTTGGACACACAGAGAACGCGTGTGTTTATAGTGTTTAATATGTATGTGTGCGCGCGCGGCGCTTTGCGCCCTATTCGGTTAGACTCGGACGAGATCGTATAATTTCGGGTCACCAGACGCCTACGACACCGAAAACGAACGACGAACGAACGAACCCTGGCTTCTACCTCTCTCTTTCTCTCTTTCTCTCCTCCTTTTCCTCCTTCCTCCTCCTCCTCTTCCTCCTTCTCCTCCTCCGTCTCTCCCTCTCGACTGCTGCTGCTGCTGGCCCTGGGAATGCGCGGCGCCCGCTTGCCTCTCCGCGTCTTATTGACCCGGACCCGGTTCTGTTCTCTTCTCTCTCTTTGACTCGCGTTGCTTCGGACTCACTCGGTTATACTCTCAACCCGGTACCTACCAACTACACCCAGCCGAATTCTATACTATATATTAACTTTCGATCCACGTTGTAATTTTTCAAACTCTTTGAGAACAATAAATTTCACGGATATCCTTATTCCTTCGTTATTAATAATAACAACGCCGTTTAAACATGTTAAACTTTACGAATTTTAAATCATCAATAATTTTTGTTCAGACAAAAGAATTCCATCAATTCTTTTCATCATACACGTGTTCGAACGTGTTTCATAAATTTCATCTTTACTAGTTAGTATAGCTAGGGTATAGAACAAAGATTACAAGAACAAGTTGATTAGAAAAAAAAATCCAAAAAAAAAATTGATTAAAAAAAAAAAAAGAGAAAGGTAAAAAAAAAAAAATACATGAAAAAAAAAAAAATTACGAAAAGAAAAAAAAAAAAAAAAAAAAAGAACAAGAACCAACTAAAATATGGTAAGAAATCTCTGCCCAAAAGTTGACCTCGAGTTTCAAGGGTAGAGAAGGGTTCAGCCCCTCTACCACCGACGGTTACAACGTTCTCGGTCGGTAGAAGGAAGGAAGGCAAGCCAGGCCAGGCCAAGCAGGCAGGCAGCGTTGCATGAGCGGTGTTGGTAGGTTCCAGACCGTCCCTACCTTGGATTTCCAGCACACGGGTTGGCTGTTACGATTTTCCTTTGTGAGCGTCGGGCGTTTTACCGGCTAGTGAAAGCACGACTTGGCAACGCTGTATCCCAGGCACACACACACACGCCAAGCTGAACGCGCTACGGCATTTTGTTTGTGTGCGTGTCTCGTCCCCTGCGTTCGTGGTACGGTGCTGCCGGTTGTTCCCGTCGTGGCGTCTAGTATAGAGAGAGAGAGAGAGAGAAAGAGAGAGAATTTTATTCCGTTTCTACTCCCTCCGCTCCGGTATCCATCGGCGTGTATAGTTCGAGCTACGCGGTTATTCGACAGCGTTGTAGAAGAGTATCTATCCATCTCTCTTTCTATTTAGACGTGTGTATGTCGATATGTATGTATAAGAGTGTCGAATAGGCTTGAGTAACGAAAATTTAAACCGTCTACTACGTGCACGTCGCATTTTGTACATACATACATACACACACACCAACCAACCAACCAACCAACCACATACGGCGAAGAAGAGGACACCGACGTCACATACAACGTAGCAAAGTAATTGCGGTAGTAGTTGTATTGCGTGTGTTGTGTATGTGAGGGAAGAGAAGGAGAAGGTAGTGTTTGGTAGTAGTAGTAGTGGTGTGGCGGCTGAGTATAGACCGAGTCGCCGCGCTTAGTATAGCGAGCGAGAGAAAAAGAGAGAAAGCGTTGAGAGAGTGAGAGAGAAAGATAAAAAAGAGAGCGAGAGATTGAGAGAGAGAGAGAGTAGAGCGGCACGATACCCCCACCTATCTTCGCCTCTCTCCCCCCTCTTCTCATTCCCCGTTGACCGTCTCCTCCCCACCCCAATAACTCCCCTTCTTCCCCTTACCCGCCCCTCCCTCTCCTTCCCACCGAACACGAACCTAACGAACGGCAAGCGTAGCGTCGAGTAGACCGCATCCCAAGTAACGTACCTTCGTCCTCTCTACCTTCTCTTCCTCTACCTACGTGGATATCGCGCGTCGGGAACGCGTAACCGTCGTCGTCGTCGTCGTCGTCGTCGTCGCCACCACCGGATTCGCTTTTAACCAACCAAAAACTAACGATATCTATCGATATATACAAGAAGTGTGTACAGAGGGGTTAGACGCGAGCTAAGGCCAAGAGAAGAACGCGTGTTACTCTCAAGCTGCTGGCTACTTATTATCGGCGTTATTTTACTTCGGTTTTTATTTCGTTTTTCATTTCGTTTAAATATTTTAGTTTCGTTTTATTTTATTCAAGAGAATAATAATAATAATAATAATAATAATAATAATAAAAATATATAACCCGAATAATAAAGTGTGCTTATTATTATTATCATCGTCATCATCGTCGACGTTGAACTATAAGATACAGTTGTATTTTTATTTTATTTATTTTTATTTTTATTATTATTTTGTTTCTTCTATCTTGTGAACTCTAAACGTGTTATTCAGTTCGGTGTACCGTGCGCGCGAGGGTACGCGGTTATACGTTACAACAGTGTAAGAAACTAAACGAAATATACGAGGCGGTATTTACTAGACGCCGACAAACGCCGTTCCATCATAACGTCGTCGTTTGAACAGTTGCCCGTGTGTGTGTGCCTTCATATGTAACTAGATATATATATATTATATATATATATACATATATATATATATATATATATTCTTTGCAGCTGTATAGAGAAGAGAGAAAGAGACACGTATAAAATATACACATACACTTATAATATATACACACACACACATATATACGTAGACGCGGACGGATACATTTAGTATAAAACCATCGCGCGCGCGTTATTAGCCTCGACGTACGAATGAGTGCGTCTGCTAGGGGTGTGTGAGTGTGGTGTTGGTAGCCGTAAGTGAGTGAGTGAGTGAGTGAGCGAGCGAGCGAAGTAGCTAGTCGCTGCTAGTAGCGAGTGAAATAGACTTCGTGCGTCTCTGTAGAGGAGCCCCCTGGTTACCGCGATTCCCAAACGCCGGAGATAAAGTGACAGACGGGACGTGTGTGACATGTCGGAACACCACCGCGTCGGCGGTGGATGGGGCACCGCGTCCCCAGGAAATCGGGAGGATGGATCTGGCGGTCCTGTATGGTGGCCTGCCGGTCTTAACGCAGTATCACCTGAACAACAGCAGCAAACATTGCAGCAGCATCATCAACATTTGATTAATCAACAACAGGCACAACAACAGGCACAGCAACAGGCACAACAACAACAGCAACAACAGCAGCAACAACAGCAACAATTGTCTCAGCATCATCAAGATATTGTTAGAAGTACGGCGGCCGCTACTCAGCAACTTTTCTCATACAAGATGGCCTCCAGCTTCCAAAATCCGGCAACTACCGGCACTCAGTCGACCGTTTCGACGTCGGCGCCAGTGGGCTCGTGTATGCGGGGGGGTTACGATTACAGGCTTGGTACTGTCGGAGGAGGTGGAGGCGGAGGCGGAGGTGGTGGCGGTGGTGCAGGCGGACCAACTGGTGCTGCACCCCCCAGTGTTCAGTGGTGGTATTCAGGCGGCGTTATGGAGGCACCGCAAAATAATCTTCATCAACAACAGATACAACAGAGCCAACAACAACACCAGCAACAACAGCAACACCTATCGCCTATTACTACGCAAGCTTCCACGCCCCCCATTATGTCCCCGGTATGTTTCCGATCGACGACACCCTCCCACACCCACCCCCTCTATTTCAACCCCCCCATAATCACTTTTTTTTTTTTCTTTCTTCATTTCATTTTTATCGTCGATTTTCTTTTTTTTTTTTGTTTTTTTTTGGTTCTACCAACCCTACGCGAAAATGCAGAAAGAAAGAAAAAAAAAAGCAATTTTTCTTTCACCAACTATTATAGGGAATGGGTATTTTAGAAACGGTATTATTCGGTCTTATTTTGAAAGAAATAATTATTTTCGCTTCCTTCTTACAAAACTGCGTCGTTATTCCTCATTTTTTTTTTTTTTTTTTTTTTTTGCTCTCTAGCAACGGCGGTTATATACTAGACGGTTGATTAATTTGATTTTCAGTTTTAAGGCGTAGCCAGAATATAAGCCTCGTGAGAGAATAGATCGATGCGTATATATGGGTGAAGGGGGGAAACAAAAAAAAAAAAAAAAAAAAAAAAAAAAAAATTATGTCTTTTTCTTTTCTTTTTATACATTCTTCTGTGTGTGCCTTGGGTGTGAACGTTCGGAACGAATTTCACGGTTCTGTATGTCATCACAAATAGAAAAGAAAAAAAAAAAAAAAGTTAAAAAAGTTAAAACGAAACAAAAAGATATTGTATAGATTTTGTCGAGATAACTTTTCATCGATAATAATATCGAATAATCATTTTCAAGTATATAGCTTATATATATATATATACGGTTAAAAATTTTATTATCATACATTTCTTTTTTTCTTTCTATTTTTCACGACCCCCCACAACCCCCCCCCCCACAACCCCCCCCCCCCCCCCCCTCAAATTTAACGAAAAATACAATTTCTATTTTTTGTTAATCGATTAATTAATACCGCGCGAATAACCTGACTCATAACACTTTCAGACATTATATATTTTCCAAGTGTTCCGAAGAGAAAGAAAGACAGAGAGAGAGAGAAAGAGAGAGAAAGAGAGTGAGCGAGTGAGCGAGAGTGTGAGAGAGAATATGCGAGGAGGAGGCGGTAATGCTTTGATCAATAGAAGCTTGGCTCGTTTGATGTCACAACTCTGTGATTTATGCGTAAAAAATTGAGCTCAACGTCGACTATACTATAGCGAGCTAGAGAATAACTGAGAAAAATGACGATAAAAAAAAAAAAAAGGTTGATATATAAAAAAATATGTGTGCTATTCGTCGTTTGCTGTTAGTTCATTTATGTTTATTTTTCTCGAAATAATTTTTTTTAATATCATTCTATAATTCATATGCGTGCTGGTTAAGATAGAGAATGTGAGAGAGAGAGAGGAAAAACGAGAACTGCATGAGTGTGCTGCAGGCTCATTCTCGTTGTGTCTGATTAAAATTATTTCAACGTAATAGCACTAAACTCGAGCGTCGTGAGTATATGTGAAAATTAATAACGTAACGGTTTCTTTTTTTTTCTTTGTTTTTTTTTTTTAACGTATGCTAATTAGTAATTACAGGCTCAGACCTTCTCGTCATTAATTTACTCAATTTACAGATCAAATACCCCGCGACGAATCTAGTAACAGATTAAGTGCACAATACAATTTACTGAACTGGTCAATAGATTCGTGATAATAATCGTATTGAATCGTTAGCGTATTGATGACTGTCTTTTTTTTTTTTTTTTTTTTTAATTAGGTATCGATTTCTGCTTACTGTTTTTATTTTTATTTTTATTTTTTTTATTTTTTCTAGATATTTCTATCTATGTAACTATTATAGCTGTTTGGCAATTGGGTTTTGCTAAGAAATTGCGTTGAAATTCTATTTGCACAATGATTTATTATCTTTTCTTTTTTTTTTTTTTTTTTTTGTATTAATCATGTTGCAGAAATCGCTTCGATAAAAAAAAAAAAAAAGAAAAAAATGACTAGAAAAAATCGTTCGAAGATAAAAATTGATAATTCCATGTTCGAATTCAGTAATTGGAATTCAGTTAATTTTCTATTTGTTTGTAAACCCTGAGTTTGAGTTTAGCGTGTCTTGAAGAATTGATTTTAGTTCACTAACATGTCGTGAAGTAGTAGGTACTGTTATTTAATTTAAGTAATTCGTAGAACGGTCTTTCTCGGATTATAAATAAGTTGTCAAATATTTCGAGTAAATATTACGACCGTCCTCAGATTTCGAAGAAATTTTCGAATCGAAATAATAATTATAGTAATATTTAAGCGCGAATATTATAATCTAAATCTTACGCAATATTTTTTTATTTTTTATTTTTATTTTTTTTATTTTTTCAACTGGTACAAATAACTTGGATCGTCAATATTTATTTAAGCTTGATTAGTGATTGGATAAAAGATACCAATGCGATTTATCTATTTTATCAAAATTACCAAAATTTTAACGTATATATAGTAGTTATACCTTTTGAGTATATTGAAACGATTATTATAAATATGCAACGTGTCGAGTGATGACGTAACGAACAAGGTATACATACAATATCATACCACATCTGTTGAAAAAGAGTAAAAAATTTAAAAAAAAAAAAAAAAAACAATTCCTAAAACCGAACCGCAGGCGTACAAAATGTCCGTATATAATTTTTACGCGAGATGGCATTTACCCAAGACATTATTTTACCGAGAGAGACAGAGAGAGAGAGAGAGGAAAAAAAAAAGACAAAAAAGACAAAAAAAGTAAAGAAATTGGTTCAACGAACCTTATTCTTTCGAAAATATTTACCCTCCCGTTTATTTCAAGATCTTTGTTAAATATTCATCGTCTCTAACCATTATAGAAATTTTGTATGTTAGGTACTATTTAGTCGAGTTCTCTGTCAATTCTTTTTCTCCTTTCCCTTACATAGTACCTATAATTTTATTTTAATCCTTCGTATTTGTCATATTATATGATATTTATTTATCCCGATAACACAAGCATAACGCTTAGCTGTGTTAATTAATAATTATTATTTAATTTACTATCATGGCGTTGATTATAACTATATACTACCGTCGAATAATGTGTGGTAGTACACAAAACCTACATTATATGTATAGAAAGTATTGAAAAAAAAAAAAAAAAAAAAAAAAAAAAAAAAAAAAAAAAAGTTTAAAATCGATGACGATATCATCATACCACGTATTATTTCGAGCGTTGATGAGATTCCGGATAATAAATTATTCCCCCCGCTATATATTCCCGGACATACTCATTTTATAAAGTTCAAAAATCTTTCTCGTGTAATCCCCGCATCATCTTACGTTCTACATTATTATTATTATTATTTATTTTTTTAATTTTTTTTTTTTTTTTTTTTTTTTTGTTTCATTCTAATTTTATTTTTACTTCGCATTTCTTTTCCGCGTGTACAATATATTATGCGAGAAAGAACATAAATAGTATAAAGATACATGCATATTGTTTCAAAAAAAAAAAAAAAAAAGTAAATTTCACATGTTTACGTTATCGATGTATATATATGTATATTCATTGTATATATACATAATTTCTCCATAACGTGATACATTTGGCATTTAAAATCCGAGAAAATGCATTGTATCTTTGCTTTACAGCATCAGATACAGCAGCTACCGCAACAGCAAAATAATCTGCAAAATAACGCGCAGGGTTTACAGCGAGGGAAAATGCCGAGAGGAAAGGCAGCGGATGCTAAGCCAAGGGGGCGAATGACTGCGTACGCGTTCTTCGTACAGACTTGCCGTCAGGAGCACAAGAAAAAACATCCCGAAGAGAACATTGTATTCCAGGAATTTTCCAAAAAATGTGCTCTCAGGTGGAAGGTGAGTCCTCTCTTCATTTTTTTTTTTTTTTTTAATATTTCTTTTATTTTTCATCTTTTTCATTATTATCATCATTATTATTATCATTATTAGGTAAAGTCTTCGAGAGATTTATTTCCTATTAAAAAAAAAAAAAAAAAATCATGAAAATTTATGAAAATTAAAAAACTTCATGCGGACGAACGCGCATAGAATGTTAAAATTCGATCACGGGAGATAATGTTCTATGAATATTCTTCGTTTAATTTTTGTTTGCGTCAATTAACGACTACCAACAATATAATGGCGTTGTTTAACGACGAAAAAAAATATCTCACGTTCAATAATTCATCGCGTCAATAATTATATCGCGGTATATTAAAAAAAAAAAAAAAAAAAAAAGTTGTATATGATGAGTTGAAACAATTTAATAATTTATTACGCGAATGAATATAAAAAAAAAAAATGCGATGTATGAAAAATCCTATTCTAGCGAAGATATTATTTTGCCTCTCTTCGGATTTCTCCAGTTCTGAAAATCTGAAAATCTGAAAATTCAAATACTTGTTTGTCGATGGAAAACTGTAAAACGTCGACAGCTTCGGTTTGGGGCTGCTTGGGCGCCATAGACGGTTGCCGTTGCCCCCAACTATCGACCAACTCTCCGACCCCTCGACTTCCCTCTTTTCCCTCTTCCTCGATTTTCCCCCCATCGCTTCCCTCATTCCCCCCTCCCCTTCTTCTCCCGTCTTTCCCCGGCCGGTATTCTCACTCCCCCTAGTCCCTAACCATTCCACATCCTCAACGGGGCTCTCTGGGCTCCGCACCTTGATTTTCATATACCGACTTCATATATATATAACGCGTTAAAATACGTAATACGCTTTCAACCAATTGATCTTATTCACATTATCTAATAAGCCCTAAACTCTTTTATTAACTGTCATAATATCGTTCATATATATATATATATATAATATACAATATTAATAACGCACCTTATTAGGATAACTGCAAAAGATGTTCATTATCTTATTCTTTAAATTCGATAATAGATTATTATTTATGGATTTTAGCCGGGTCGCGGAGAAAGGTACTTACGTACGGGGTGTACCCTCTACGCCGCACGCGTCCGCGCGCGCGCAGTTTCTTTATATACGTATAGATTCCTTATAATTTACTCACAAATATATATTATACATTTATTCATTAATTTTAGTTTATTTAATAATACAAGAAATTCACCCATACTCATCATCATCGAATTAATTAATTAATTAATTAATTAATTAATTAATCAATCAATCAATTTTCTTTTATATTTATTCTCATCACTTTTAATATTGATTTTTTTTAAATCCTAAATTGCTAACACATCTTCACGGATTAGCCATCAGATTGATAGATACCTTGACGTATAATTACTGGTTATCAATATTGTTGAATACTTTTGATAACATTCAACGCTATATTGTTTCATTATTGTTATTCTTCTGTAATTTACTTATACATGTTTAGCTATTTCTATGACGAGTTTAATTCCTTTTTCCATTTTTCTATTGTGTTCTAATTTTTACAGCTAGATGTTGTGATGTTGTTTAAGTCACAGTTGAGAAGAAGAAAAAAAAAAAAAAAAAAAAGGTATATTATGGATCTATAAATAATTTCAGACTATGTCAGACAAGGAGAAGAAACGCTTCCATGAGATGGCTGAGAAAGATAAGAAGAGGTATGACGCCGAAATGCAGAATTACACTCCACCTAAGGGTGAGAGTAAAACAGGCAGAGGCAAGAAACGCAAGCACATCAAAGATCCTAATGCACCGAAGAGATCATTGTAAGTCTGCAAAATTGGTTTAAGAAACATTTTTTTATAAGAAAAGAAAAAAATTATATTCTAGTTTACAAGCTTCTGGTTAAAAAAAAAAAAAAAAAAAAAAAAAACTAAGTTTAAACAAATCCACATTTTCGTTTGACATAAACAAAAATTGTCTTTTATAACTAAAATACTTGATCAAGTATCAAATTCACAATTTTTAATCATGATACTACTACAGGTCAGCATTCTTCTGGTTCTGCAATGACGAGCGTGGTAAGGTAAAGTCATTGAACCCGGAATACGGAGTTGGAGATATTGCCAAGGAGCTAGGAAAGAAGTGGTCTGACGCAGAACCCGAAACCAAATCCAAGTACGAGGCTATGGCGGAGAAGGATAAGGCTCGATATGAAAGGGTATGTTATCAGTTATCACATATTTGACTCCCTATAATACTATGACCAAAAACTGTTTTGAACGCAGAATCTTTACGCAATGATTATTATATGTTGAAAAAAAAAAAAAAAAAAAAAAAAAAAAAAATACAAGCACCTACGCTAGATTACTACTTTGAATATTAATTTGTCTTTGTGTGTAAAAATTTTCAATATACATAATATATATGTTTTTAGTCAAATTTTTCGAATACTTTGAAAACAACAATTGATAATAATTTACAGCAATAAGAATATACTAAATTTCTTGTATTTATTTTTGATGGTTTTTTTTTTCTTTCCTCGTTCTGCTTTACCAGGAAATGACTGCGTACAAAAAGAAATTGAAGACCGGCGGACCAGGCGTCGGAGCCCCTGCAATTGCTGTTAAACATGATAGCGAGGAAGAAGCGGAGGAAGAAGACGGCGAAGAGGATGACGAATAACGGACACAGTTGAAACTCTGGTCTACCATCCCGTGTCCTTGATAATATCCCCTCATCCCTCCCAAGAAAAAAAAAAAAAAAAATAAATGAAAAAAAAAAAAATGAAAAAAAAAGTGAAAAAAAAAAGGAAAAAAAAAAAAAAAAAAGCATACCTCACCTACTGTACATACAATTGACCTTAGCGTGAGCGTACTTACACCACTAGGAGAACAAATAACTAACCATCAACAACCAACCAACAACAACCAAACCCCTTTCCTTTCCTCCCCCCCCCCTACCCTCCGCCCTATACCCAAAAAAAAAAAAAAAAACCCCTGATTATTTACAATAATAATAATAATTAAAATACCGCGATTATGATAATTATTTTAAAAATTGTATGTATGAGTGATGCGAGCGGAGATTGTATGAGTGACATTTGTATTTTAACATATTGATAGTACATATAAAAAAAAAAAACAAACAAACAAAACAAACAAACGAAAAGAAGAAGAAAAAAAAAAAAAAGAAAAGTGGTATAGGATAGAAGAATACGAAAAACGATTACCTATAACCATCACCCATTCTTTATATATAGATTGGGTTGAGGGGGAGGGGGTACAGGGACTTGATAAACCACCGCCAATATGCTCTACTCGCAACATTAATAAGTGACTCTTTTTATTATTATTACTACTTTCTCTCTTTTTACTAAAGTTTCTGTAACGAATAACAATAATTCTACATTCAATTTCTAATTAAGAATCGTGTTTAAAGCAACAACAAAAAAAAAAAAAAAAATAATGATAAAATAAGATATAAAAAAAAACAAAAAAACAAAAAAAAAAAAAAAACGAAAAAACTACTGCCTTGTAATCGGTCCCTGTCCTCAACCATTACAATCCCTCCCTCTTTATAATCATTTACTTTTTACATCAATAAAACAAACAACAAGCAATCAATAAATCAAATATTATTTTCTTTGTAAATCTTGTTTTGTTATTAATTTTGTTTTGAATTTTTTTTTTTTGAATTTTTCTTTTTATTTCTTTCCTTTTCTTTTCTTTTCCTTTAAGCGTAAATCCGTTCCGAGAAAGCGAGGTACAATATATATATAGTCTGTTGTTTTTGTACTGCCTTGAGTCACATGGTGTACAGGAGGCTGTATTATAATAAATTATTGTGGTTTTTTTTTTTTTTTTTTTTAATTTTTTTTTTTTTTTTTTGTTTTCTGTTTTTCTCTTTATTTCTTTTTCTTTATCTCGTAATGTTAACATTCCTAGATCCTAATATTGTACAGATCCCAATAATTGAGATTTGAGCCAATTTCGAAACTGGGGCATATTGAAACTTGAAACTATATATATATATAAATATATATATATATATAAACTATTATAAAATTACTGATGTACGACGATCAAGAACTGACGAACCTTGTGACCATGGCCATTTATTTGACTATTATTGGGCTGTTTAAAGTCCAATTATACATATGAATATTAATATGAATATTGAAAGATGAAAAATGGAAAAAATGAAATTGGAAGAAAGGAAAGAAAATGTGGCAAAGGAACAAATTTTTATTTGTTACAGTTAATTATTATTACAGTTAAAAAAAAAAAAAAAAAAAAAAAGGGAAAACAAAATAAAAGAATCCAGTCACATATTATTTCCAAACTAATGAAAAAAAAAAAAAAAAAAGAGAAAAGAATTTATACACCTTTTATTACCTATTATCATGTTTATTATTTGGCCTCTGCCGAGAACAGCTGAAAATGTGTTTCAGCCATCACTTACAACGTTAACTCTTCATTCTCCCCCTGCACACTGTCACATAAAAGAAGAAAATGATTGTATTATTATAAAGAAGAAGAAAAAAAAAAATAAATAAAAAAAAAAAAAAATAATAAATAAAAATAATAATAATAATAAAACCTGTTTTTAGAGGGAGCTAGAAGGACGAATACTGTAAAATATGAAATTGTAATATTTTAATACTGATTTGCAGATGTGCATAATTTTAACATAGCTGGTTAAATGAAAGAAAAAAAAAAAAAGAAAAAAAAAAAAAAAAAAAAAGAAGAAGAAGAATTGTACTGATACAAAAACAAACATCCATTTGATGGAGATAATAATAAATAATAATGAAAGAAAAAGAAAAGAAAAGAAAAGAAAAAAGGAAAAAAAAAAAACAAATATTGAAACTCATGACAGAATTCTCTGTGTTATTTTAGGGAATTGTAATAGTTACAAAGGAAATGTTTGTTTTGTATATCTCTTAGGGATAAATAAACTTTTCAAAAAATATGTAAAATAATCTATACCACCTATGTTGTTCAGTATTTCATTCACGGCCAAATCATACACCCGTATTCGTACTATACTCGTGCTGTAGTATTTATTACAATGCTTTGTAATTTCAATTTAGAATTCGATATTATTATGAAGACAATTGTTTTCTTTTTTTGTTTTCTTTTTTTTTTTTTTTTGTTCATTCTTACGAAAATTATGCATATATTATCTAATTTTAATACGAAAATTGAAGATTAGGTGGAAGTATTCGACGCATCAGGGACGAAACTCTTTTGGTTTCACGTGTCTAACCAGAAACCGCATGATTCAACTCGGAACCCCAGTATAACTGAAAAATGAGAATTAGCAATTTGTTTTTCGTTTCTTATTCTTATTCCAGTATTAGGATTAACAGGTGTTTCTCAAATATATTTTACTACAGGTCATTGATCTGGCATTACGTCGTAGTACGTGGCGCAATTAAATACGCGACTAGGTAGTACGTCATGACGAGAGATTTCTACGCTCAAGCAGCGCCCACGTGGGGTCGAATCATGTATTAACCGCGATAATCAATCCGGTACGTACTGTTGTTTTTTTTTGTTTTTTTTTTGTTTTTTTTTTAAATATACATATATATATATATTTTTTTTTTTATTGAAACCAAGATTTTTACGATTTTTTTCTTTCATAATTTATAAATATAGATCCTCTACAAAAAGCTATTCACCCATCTGTGATTGCAAATTGAAAATATTCATGATCATGCAATCGTTGATGCGAATTATTATAATCGATGTGGTAAAGTATAGGTAGGTGATAATAAAAAAAATTTCAAATTGATAGCGAATTTCGACGATTCTGAGACCTCGCGATATTTTGTCGTATCTTTTACGCGATTTTAGACCATTATGGTATCGATTTCAGAGTGATTTCCTCATAAATAAGTGGCTTTGAACGATTTGAACTAGTATATGAACAACCTTTCGGATGCGATTTATTGAAAAAGGGTAATAAGTAACTAACATATATATTTAAAAAAAATGGTACTGCAGCTGCGTGGATGTCTACCGACAACGCCCAACTTATCGACGAGCACATCCACTTCAATGTTATTATATTTTGCTACATGTGCGACTGTACTCGTTTGTTTAAACATTGGCGTTACTTGCTTAGGTAAATACAGTCTTATACTTATAAGTCATAAATGATTTGACAGGTACGGAAACCAGAGTCCTTCGCCTTTGATATAAATTAAATATAAATATACCTAAAACATAATATTATACATACGTATATATACTACATTGCGGATGTATGTAAAATATAATATATATCGATGATAGCAGATATACATTTTTCTCTCTTCTCATTTCAATTTTCATTGTCATCATAATTAGATTCTAAGCTTACTATATTTATCCATTTATATCATATCATACATATTATATATAATATATCTATAGTTACACATGCATGTGTGTTGGCATACAATAAATTATGCATGACTATAATAGAACGCAGGTATGGTGTACGTCATGTGTATACTCATATCTCATATAATGACTCATCTATATCTTATCTTATATAATAATTTTGCGAAATTATTGGTAAGCAATAGTTTGAATATATAGTAACGCGGCGCAGACTATCATCAATCAAACTTCCGATTTTTATATATTTGTCGCGGTTTTTTTGCGTTTGAATATTAATACGTACATGTTTTGAAATTTTTTTCTATACATCCAGAAACAAAACATAACAACAACGATTTAGAATACATGGCTGAAAATGATGAAACCACTTATGTGTCTGGAGATGATTATGTCGATTTGATGAGAACTGAAGGGTATATAGTGGAAGAAGAGCCGGTAGATGAATACACCAGAAGCCAGTATGAATCAAACCTCTTATACGAAAATTTATTTATATATATTTATATTACAACAGTTTTTATATCTTCATAATGTTAATAACACTATTCATATACGTCTTACAGACTCGATGGATTCGACTACTTTCGTAATGTCCAACAGCATAAGATCAGGAAAGATTTTCCAGATTGGAATCTGGCAGAAATTGAAAGAGAAATAGTAGAGATATGGAATAATGCGGACGACGAAACTCAAATTAAATACGTAAACGATGCAGTAACTGAATTGGAACGAGAAGACGAACAAGTATTGACAAAAAAGTGGATTTAAAACTCTTTCAATTACCTTTTTAATAAAATTTATTTGAATCATTATTCTTAAATCAATTTCTATTCAGAAACTATTTTTTTTTTTTTTTTTTTTTTTTCATCTATTGCGCAAAATTTTAGGAATTGCTGATTCCGAATGGTCAAAAAATTTTCTCCTCGCAGAGTCACAGACTACAAATTACCATTCCTTTTTCTCAAATTTTATTTTACTTTACTTTATTCTACATGAATATTTTTGATGTCTACGTTTTCGATGTACATTCATTGTATGATATACATAATTTTTCATAACGTTATATATTTGGCGTTTAAAAATTGAGAAAATTGACTGTATTTTCGCTTTACAGCCTAAAAAAAACCCGGGACCAAGGGGGGTAATGAGTGCGTACGCATTCTTTGTACAGGATTCTCGTCAGGAATATCTGAAAGAACATCCCGGAAAGAATATACAATTCGAGGAATTTTCCAGAAATTGCGCTCTCAAGTGGACTGTGAGATCTATTTTCATTTTTTACTTTTATTAAGTAAAGTATATTGATGCTTATTACTTCTTATTTTAACTATTAAATCTATTCTAATCTAGAATAGAGATAGATCTTGTCATGTTGTTTAGTTATAGTTGAGAAAGAAGACTAAGAAAATTGGAAACGCAACAAAAACGGTTTATATATATATCTTTCAAAAAATTTCAGACGATGTCAGAAAAGGAGAAGAATCGCTATCAGGAAATGTTTATTGAAGATCAGCAGAGGTACGACGCCGGGATACAGAAATACACTTCATCTCAAACTGAGAATGAAATAGGCAGAGGCATAAGACAGGAGTGCAAAAAAGATCCCACTGCACCTAAGAGATCATTGTAAGACTAGTTTTCACATTTTCTAAGAATCTTATCTCCTAATTACAAGATTCGAGGTCTAAAGTCATTAGAGTTTTACACCTTCACCTTTTTTTCAGACTGTTTCTTTTTTTTAAACAATTTATCAAATATCGAATTCTCATTCTAATCCTTTTACTACAGATCAGCATTCTTTTGGTGGTCACTGGACGAGCGTAGTAAAGTTAGGGAATTGTATCCGAAATATGGAGAAGGAGATATTGCCAGGGCGCTAGGTGAGAGGTGGATTACCATAGATTCCGAAACCAAATCAAAGTACGAGGCTAAAGCAGCTGAGGATGATGCTCGATATGAAAGGGCAAGTTATCTTTGATTTCCAATAATAGTTTGATAGAAAATTGTTAAACGCAGACTCTTTGAGCAATCTTTTATGCAAAAAGAGTAACTATCAGATACAACTGCACAGCTTAGTGTCTTACAACTTTGGAGATTCGTCTTTATGTATCAAATATTTCAATACTTCTTCATTGAAGTTTTTACAAGGAACTGATAATAATTACATGAATCTTTAGAGAATGAGTAAATCTCCTTATTTCGTTTATTTCTCTACTTAAATTTGTTCTCATGATTCTTTTTTGTTATAGGAAATGACTGAGTACAAAAAAAAATTGGAAGGCGACGAAGTAAGCATCGAAGTCCCTATAATTATTATTATTAAATTCTTTCTGAAACACACAGACTCAGAATCACGAATCCAGAAAAAATGATTGATAATGAAGCCAGATGTTCTGACGTTGTTCATAGTTGAGAGAAATATCAAAAACATTGGTACCGCAACAAATACGGTTTAAATATCGATAAATATTTTCAGACTATGTCAGAGAAGGAGAAGATTTGCTATCATGAGATGGCTGAGAAAGCTCAGCAGAGTTCTAATGCTGGGATACAGAATGACCCTCCACCTGTGGAAGAGAACGAAATAGGCAGAGACCTAAAACGCGAATACAACAAAGATCCTACTGCACCGAAGAGACCATTGTAAGTTTGCAATAGTTATGTTGCATTTTCTGAGAAACTTATCTTCTAGTTATAAAATTCGAGCTTAAAAATCGTTCAAGTTTCATACTTCTGCTTTCTTTCAGCCTGATATATATTGATCAAATATCTAATTTCTTATTTTTATCCTGTCTCACTACAGGTCAGCATTTTCTTTGTGGTCATTGGATGATCGTGGTAAGGTGGAGGAATTGCACCCGGAATATACAGAAGAAGATATTGTCAAAGAGCTAGATAAGAGGTGGATTGCCGCAGACTCTGCAACCAAATCTGAGTATGAGGCTAAAGCGGCGGAGGATGATGCTCGATATAAAAGGGTATGTTTTCTTTGATTTCCAATTATATTTTAATAAAAAACTGTTCTAAAAAAAAGAAGAACTATCAGACACAATCTGCACAGCCAAATCCTACAATTTTTCTAGAGTTGTCTTTGTGTGTAAAATTTATAATAAATAATGTCTTTCGTAAAGTTTCAATTAAACTTTTTCAAGGAATGAATCTTTCTATATCGTTGTATTTTCCTTTTTAATAATATTGTATAAATTCGTTATATATTTTCTTTTTATAGGAAATGAATGAGTACAAAATGAAATGGGAACGTGATGCTGTAAGCATCACATTACCTCCAATTATTATTAGAAATCACCTCAAGGAGGATGCAGAGGAAAAAGACATCGCAAAGAGTGACGAATAACCGACATAGTTAAAACTCTAGACCATCCAGTTGCTTTGATATTTTATCCGAAAAAAGAAAACTATATCTACTATATTGAATTTAACGAGAACGTACGTTACATACACGACTAGGAAAAGAAATACGAAACTAGTATGTATTGCGAAAATTTATGGACACAGCTAATACCGAACGGTCACAAAGTTCCTTGTCAAACACTTAGTCCGAATCACGAATTTGGAAAAAAATTAATAGACTAAACTACAAAACAGAAAGTAGCTTCCTTATTTTACAGTTGCATAATATACAAGAGCTCTATTTTTCTATTCTTAATATATTTTTAAAATAATATATATAAAAAAAAAAAAAAAAAAAACTAGTCAATTTAAACAGTTTTTTACTTCACTATTAATAAATGAATGAAGATTTTCAACTTATATGTATATATTTTTCTAAAATAATACACCAATTGCCTTGATCGTAATATACTTTTGTAATAACAACATTAGGTAGTCCAGAACACAAATTCGGAAGTTCGTCTTCCTCGAAGACATGATAAAATCTAAGAAAATTACCACCACCTTTTCTTTTCCACGGAACAAGCATGTCAGAATGAGTAAATTGGGTTCGATTTTCATGAACGGGAAGCTTTGCACCCCCTTTGGTAATCACCGTCTCTCCTAACTCGGTTGAATGTTTTTCTGTCTCATTGGTGCTGCTTTTTAAATAGGTTGATGCAATGGAATTTTTCTTTTGATCTTTAGCCCAAACGTATATTAAACATTTTCCACCAGGTTTTAACACCCGAATCATTTCAGATATCGACTGCTTTCTTCTATCAATTGTTGAGAGGTGGTGAATTACTGCTATACTTATTACAGCATCAAGCGAATCATTTTTGTATGGTATTTGAAGACAGTCTGCTAACAGTACTTCGAACCCTCTGCCATGGCAGACGTCTGTTAATCCAAAGCTACGGTCACATCCCACCTAAAATTGTAAGAATTAGAATGAAATCAACTGTTTCTTATCTTCATTAATTACGTTCAATCTTTTGTAATGAAAAAAAAAAGGAAATACTGGATTATAGAAAGAATGAACAGACTGGCGATGGGACTAAGCCTTGCCTTAAAAATATCTGGCCTTCCATGTAGATATTTTCCATTTCCACAGCCAACATCCAACAGTAATGCCCCCTTTTCTAATGAGTCGATGAATTTAGTTACATTAGGCCATGGCTTGTGTCTAGTTTCGCTAAAGTGATCTGATATTTCTTCGTAAACCTTGAACAATAATATTTAAGGTAATAAGTGTTGAGTAAACTGATTTAGGTATTATATCAGATATAAGTCGATATTGGTGATAAATATTACCTTATGAACGTATATATTTTCTATATCAGAGGCAAGATTGTTGTTGATGATAGTGGAGTTGAAGTTTCTCTTTGAATCGCAGTATTTTTCGAAACAGCAGCTGCAATCACCTCTACGAATTTTTCTAAATGTAAAAGAAGTCCTTGATGATCTTTGTAGAACCGTTGTTCCCTCTTTATTCTTCACTACATCACTATGTCTTGGTACAATCCCGTGGATCCATGCGTATCGTGCTTCTCCAGACATCACAAGTAAAGATCTTGAAGGGAGGAATACTAGTCTTTTATCTTCACCACGTTTGAATTCCATCACACATGCAGAACCCAAAGATAAAGAGAGAATAGTATCTTCAAATGGACTATGCGTGTCTATGTGCGGAGGGATTCCTATGAAATATTTAATAGGTATTTAGTTTCTGAAGTTGTAACTTTTTTTTAATGCCAAGTCTAAGCTGGTTCAGATATTTTGTCCAATTATTCTAAGTTCAAATGATTTTCTACAATCTTAGGTATCATTTGAATAACAAATCTAAGCCTCATGCTAAATCTGTAGAAATCTTGTGATGGATAAATGATCAATATTTGGCTTTTCCTGTTTGTTATGTTTCATTTTTCATAGTTACAATCGCCAATAGCCCACCTTGGCCTGGTAAATAATGGTTGATTGTTAGCTGGTCATAGTCATAGATTCCGCACTCATATTTCTTGAATCGATTCAATAGGAATTTATAATTCTCTGGAATAGGAATTATTGGATTTTCAGGATCTACTTTGTTGGTATCATATCGAAACTCGTATCCAAAGTGTTTCACTTGTCTGTGTTTTAATTCCGAAGGATTTGTTCCTAGAATAATGCATTTGATTTAAAAATAATTTATAGTTTAAATATATACGAAAATTAGTGTGCTGTAGTTTCTTGTATGTATTCAAATTAAAATCAAAGATTGTAAAAAATGTAAAAAAAAACAAAAAACAACAACATCATCTGAAAGAAAGCAAATCATTTTGTTCGGCCTACCAGCTTCTGACCAGTCCAGAAATTTCAAAAGTAAATCTTCTTCCTTGCTATCTACAAATTCTTCAATTAGTCTCAATCCCGGAGGAAGAGGCTTGCTCCAAAAATCATCATCCGCAGGTGGCACTGTAAAACACAATTATAATAAAGTGTGTGATCAACTATTCAGGATCTGAAGCTACATTAGAGTTAAAATCTTCATTAGTCTCCTCATTTTATTGATATAAGTGAATAATTGCTGATGATGTGTGATACGCCACTAAAAAAATCAAACAATAACATTTCTTTATCACCTGTTTCTGTAAAAGTTAAATAAACAGGTGTATTTTTATCTTCAAGTTTTAATTTTCCATGAAGAGCTCTGTAGACTATTTGAGCATCTTCTTTTGAAGGTAGTTTTAAAAAACAGTATGATTTTCCTACAGGCATAATCAACTCATAGGATTCCACTAATTCATTTATGATAGTGTCAATGGTTTCTCTTCGCAGTCCTGTGACCAATCCAGCATTGCAGATCATTAGATACTAAAAAAAAAAAAAACGTACGTTTATCTTGAATTGCCTTATAAAATAAGTGTAATTACTTTTTTCTTCAGTTGTTTGTGTTTAGGCTTAGTTTACCAATTCGAATTCGTACACGATTATTCATTCAATTTCTCACGTTATTCACAATATTTATTGCAACAAACCTGAGTAGGATCATCACTGCATTTAATGTTCATGTCTCTAGCAAGTCGATGTTGTGCTCGACGTTGTTTGCGTTGAGTTTTGATCTCCGGATTCATAGTTTGATACGTAATTAATAAAAAAGAACGTCAATTTCATTCAATTAATAATCATCTTTAGGCTAAACGAGAGATATAAAAGGTTATGTTTCGTTGGGTATATTTTTGTAGGGTTATGTCAATTCTCTGCCTTCTGTCATGCAATCACAATGATTGACCTGTGGAGTTTGTAATTAAATTGGTGTACGGAGTTGAAGAAATCGAACCTTCGCCAAATGGTATCGCCATCTCGCGGTCGAATTCACTAACTACTTGTATGCGAACACTTCGACGCCTAGCTGAAGCTAGAAATTACAGGAACGACGTGCGGGTTGAATATAATAAGGCGTACCGATGTTTGTGGCACCAGTAGTTCATGAATTCGACCGCGAAATGCCAATACCATTTGGCACCCCGTTGGCTTGACTTCCGAGCAAGAAAGCCCATTGACCTAGGGTACGAGTTATGTTGAGCTTGAGGGGTCAGTGGCCTTCGTGGCGTCAAACATTATTTACGATTACCCCCCTCCCCCCCCCAGCCCCCCCTAAAACTTTTTATTTCAAAAAAGGCGAGAGGAGAAGCACTCTACGACAAAAAGGAACAGTAGAGAATTCATAATTTGCGACCACTTCCTAGGGTCAGATATTTTCCTGAGAACAGGCTGTTTTTTTTTTTTTTTTTTTTTTTTTTTTACGTCAAATTTTGCTATCTCTGAATAACGCTAATATGAATTATTATAGTATCCCTACTGAAAATTTCCAGATGGATTCATCTGGTCGTTCGAAATTCCTATGGATTCCATCTGAAATCTAGTGGATTGCCAGCAGAATCCAATGAATTCCATCTGAAACCTGCTGGATTTCCAGCAAAGTCCATAGGAATTTCGAACGACCAGATGAATCCATCTGGAAATTTTCAGTAGGGATAGACGTGCACGAAGACACGTATGTATAATGTACATGATAAATATACGCTGTTCCCTTTTCCCGCCAAAAATTTCAGCAAACCTCTTCGGGTCAGATGTTCCCCTGATACCAGGAGCATTTTTCGATTCGGAATTCTTCTAACACCCAAAATCACTACCGATTGTCAGGCTGGCAGTGGTGCCTTTTTCCTGTAAAGAATATGTATATTTCTTTATCTAGCGTTCTTCGGAGTTAGAAAAATTTAAAGTCGAAAATTGCTCCTGGTATCAGGAGAGCATCTGACCCGAGGAGGTGTGCTGAAATTTTTGACGGGAAAGGGGAATGATGTATATGGGCAGGTGCACCAATTATCTGTAAACGATCCGGGGTCAAAATTTCAATTTGTCTGCAATTTTGATATCTCATAGTGTATATTGAGATGTAGAAATCCACCAAGTATTAGACCTCTAAACCTTACCGTTCAGGAGAGACGCGTATGATTAGTCTCTCATCTTTGAGTACATTGACTTTTACATTCGGATTTTTATCCCATCTCTATCGCAAAAAAGAGAATTTGATCAAACGTGTTCTGCATGTAAAAATGTCTGATCTTTCCGAATATGGAATTTGTTTCAAGCTAGATTCTCAAAAACCATCAAAAAAATACATTTTTCGTTTAAAAAACGTGTTTTTTTTAAACGTTCCCTAAATTTTTTTTATAAATTTGATATTTTTATCTGAAAGCTTGCAGTTTTTAACCGAAGAAACTGAAATTAGTTTTTTTTTTTTTCTCTCGTTCAGCGAAGTATCTTCATTTTATTTACATTTGTGAAAGTGCTATATTTTTGATATACTATAAAATGAGGATTCTTCGCTGAATATTTGGTGAATTTTTACATCTCAATACACACTATGAGATATCGAAATTGCAGACAAATCGAAATTTTTACCCCGGATCGTTTATACGCAAATAATTGGTGGACCTGCCCATATGCATACGTGTCTTCATACACGTCGGTATATAGTACTTTCATATACTAGCGTTATTCAGAATTAGAAAATATGTATTCAAGACAAAATATCCTTCTGGTAAAACGAGAACATCTAGCAGGTGGTCGCAAATTTGTACGTGGCTGAAAATGTACTATTTACAATTTCATTATGCTCTTCTGTGTCGTAAGCCCTGTCTCCTTTCGCCTGTATTAAATAAAGAGTCATTGATCTGCATGACAAGAACTATGAAGTGGAGGACTAGGACGACCAAAGCGGTGGCGTAAGCTATACCAGGATGTCAGTCAGCCCCGGCACGGGTACTCCAAAGCTTGCATTCTAAAAATTTGGTTATTATATGCACAATCACATTTTTTGTTCAGTCAATCAAATTTTTTGTTCAGTCAATCAAAAATTTCGTTGGGATAGCCAAAATTTTGTTGGGAAAACCAAATTTTGTTGGGACAACCAAAATTTTGGCTATTCCAACAAAATTTTTGGTTGACTGAACAAAAAATGTGATTGTGCATATAATAACCCAAATTTTTGTTGTGTCAACAAGACTTTTTTCTGAGTGCGCCCTACCTTCGTCATAAAGCTCTGTAATGAGTTGACTTGGGACTTCTGTAAATTGGAAATTATCAATTCCTCGAATTTTACGCTAAAGCAGATTCAGATTTCGATAAATATTTCGTTCTGAAAATACATATTGCCCGGTCAAACGGAATCACCCCGTACATTAGAGTTACTATATGATATTCTGTGTCTCAATAGTCTCTAAACAACGAGAGTTTCACAGTAATTGGTTGAATTCATACTCTCACTCGCGTATCAATTTCAAGGTAAATAAATCCGAGCAACTGCAGCTGCGGTAGCGCGAAAAATGATTAACCGCATTGTCATAAAAAGGTAGCTATATTAGATATAGATTAGCTGGGTGCTTTTTTTGAAACGACTATTTTTTTTTTTGCAACTCCCCATTGAAAATCTTGTTGTAGACGTCGAAAGGGGAATCCTGTCCAATTTTTAGCTCTTAATTCCGATTCTAGTACTCGCGCTCTTTTTTTTAAGTTTTTCCATGCTAAAAGCATGTGAACATTACGACTTTTTCTTTAGTCGCGCACAACTCAGCCGCATTTCGATGGATTGTTCTCATCCAAGACTCATTTTACAGAGAATTTAGTGTTCTTCATAAGTGCTTCAGGTAGTTTGGCTGTGGTTTCAACCGTCGCATTTGTGTGAGCCTCCAAAGTCGATTTTATGTATAATTCTTCTTTCTCGCTGTGGGCGAATAAACAGTTGGACTTGGAGAAAAAAACTTCCGAACAATTTTGTAGGAAATTTATTTCTCTACAAAAAAAGTCCAGTACATAAAGTCTCTCAAACCAGTATTTCAAAAGATATAAGGACTTTGATTTTTTTGAATATAAAACTCCAACAAAATGTCAAGTTCAATATTTTCAAGTCAGTCAAACTATCTTGGGCACTTTTGAAGAACACTAAATTCTCTGTCAAATGAGTCTTGGGTGAGAACAATCCATTGAAATACGGCTGAGTTGTGCGCGACTAAAGAAAAAGTCGTATAATGTTCACATGCTTTTAGCATGGAAAAACTCAAAAAGAAGAGCGCGAGTACTAGAATCGGAATGAAGAGCTAAAAATTGGACAGGATTCCCCTTTCGACGTCTACAACAAGATTTTCAATGGGGAGTTGCAAAAAAAAAATAGTCGTTTCAAAAAAAGCACCCTAGTATACAGGGTGGTCCATTTTAATTGATGCAGGCGAATATCTCGAAAACTAACAATTATAAAAGAAAAAGTTTTATACAAAACTTGAAGGGTTTCGAGGGGGAAAGATAATGCTGATATGTGTTGACTTGTGGACTTCGCCAATTCCGAGATTTCGCAAGCAACTTCGGATTTTAGATAGGGAACACATGTTTTGGTTTGGGGCATCTGATAGTGCGATGAAAGACTCATTCAAACACGCAAGCAAAAAAAAATTGGAAAAAAAAAATTTTGCAAAAAAAAAATTGGAATAAAAAATTTCGCGAATTTTTTTTTTTTTTTTTGCAAAAGATTGCTTTTTTGTCCCTAGCTTTCGAACACATTCATTGTTCATCACTCTAGCTCAAAATTTTTCTCGCCAATTTTGAAATTGGAAAGATTGAATTGAATGAATACCAGATTAGTGAAAAAAAAATCGTAGATCAATAACGCAGAGTGATGAAAAATGAATGTGTTCGAAAGCTAGGGACAAAAAAGCACAATCTTTTGCAAGAGAAAAAAAAAAAAAATTCGCGAAATTTTTTTTTGCAATATTTTTTTTTTCCAATTTTTTTTGCAAAATTTTTTTTTCCAATTTTTTTTGCTTGCGTGGTTGAATGAGTCTTTGATCGCGCTATCAGATGCCCTCAACCAAAACATGTATTCCCTATCTAAAATCCGAAGTTGCTTGCGAAATCTCGGAATTGGCGAAATCCACAAGTCAACACATATCAGCATTATCTTTCCCCCTCGAAACCCTTCAAGTTTTGTATAAAACTTTTTCTTTTATAATTGTTAGTTTTCGAGATATTCGCCTGCATCAATTAAAATGGACCACCCTGTATAGATACATACCTACTGTAACTCGACTTGTTAAATAGGTAAACTTCACATTTGTAAAAGTATAGGAATACATAGGTATATGTATTGATATGAAAATAATATGTTTAGGGGTATCGTGGTATAAATCGGGAATGTATCACAGTTTAAGTCCTGTCTTAGCTCTGGACCATTAGGTTCTATGCGACTGTTCGGTTGCGCGCGAAGTGAAAGCCTGATCGAGGTTGGTGTAGAATGTAAAGAAGTTTAGTTAGAGAGGGTACAAGTCTGGAACCAGTCACTCGAAGGCAAGCTGAAAGGAATGTTCATCGCAGTGAGTACCGATTTGCAAAGATATCAAGACGAGGAGAAGAACGACTGATCGTCAGCGTCACTTTGTTTGACCTATACTTCGGGTGCGAATCAGAACTGTTTTTCCACTAAATTCTATTCGAGAGTATAATCCGTCTATCCTTTACGAAACAAATTTAAGGTGCAAATTTCACTTCATTTAAATTCATTTCAACTTCTTTTCCGTGATAAAAAAAAAAAAAAAAAGATAAAAATTCTTCATCTCTCAAGTATAACTGATTCGGAAGATTTCGATAAAATCACACGGTGATAACACGGTGCCGGTGATTCCTCGTGTCTGCAAACTTACTCTGGACCAGACATACAAAAAAGTAAGAGATATACTCCGTAATACCCATATAATAGATGATTGCCTCATTTATTTATTTATTTATTTATTTATATAAATACAAGCGGCAAGGATTTATAGGGAAACTACGTTCTGAGAATAATTGTGGTTTTCGGTATCGTAAACACCAAGCATCAATGAATAATGAAATTCTGATATTGGATTGCTGAATCGATGGCCAGCTATTATACGAAGCTGTAAAGAACATTTGAGAAAATTTTCAATTACAATTGTCACGTGGATGAAATTTGAGATATTTCACCACCTGCAGACTGATATAAAAATGATTTCTTGTTAGAATAGATTTTTTGAAATATACCCAATATAGTAGGCAATAGCATAAAAATCGATGAAATAAATCGAAACGAATTCTATACCCAACTGGTACAGTTATTTGTGATATAAAAAGCTTCTTTTCTAATCGACACGTATTTCGCGTCTGCAAAACATATCGCGAGAAATTAGGATTTGTTAAAAATTTTAACAGAGATCAATCAACAAAAAAAAAAAAAAAAAAAAAACGGAGAGAATTGATCAGCGTAACTTTTGCACCAAAGAAGCAAATCGCAATTAACGGGCGTGACCATAGATAATCTTTAAAAATCTTGAGGTTTCGGTGCGAATTAGAAACTCCTCGAATCGAACGATAAGATACAGCGGCATAACGATTTTAAAAGCAATCACAACATTCGCTATATTGACTGATAAGTGCATCTTTAAATAGCAAAGAAAACGGGTATAACTCTATAATCATCGATGATTTTTTTTTTTTATCGAATTTTGCATAACTTACAATACAAAATTTTAATTAGAAAAGCCACATATATATACATGTAGGTATAGTCCGCAAATCCTTAACATGCGGTAAACCACAAGAGTGAAAGTAATTTAACATATGAGTAAGCTAATGCTTGTACTATTGTTACAACTGGGCCAGAGATCCATTACTTTTTTTTGTCGTTATATATTATGCCGCATGATAATTAGTTTCGAAGCATAATCTAGACCAGAGTGAAACTAGATTTTTTATTTTTTTTTCAATTAAAAAAAGGCATCAGGCTTTACCCTATAATTAATTCTTATACTCGTTGAATCTGTTAAAGAACAAATGAATCGTAATATAAAAATCGATATAAATATATCTACGTGAAATCCTATACAAGACGTGGGAAATCCTATTATAGCGCAGACGATATTTTAGTTCAGACAAACTGGCAGACACTCTATTAAGTATACGCACCCGCGTTTATAGGAAATTAAATCTGGTTTTATATATTGCGGTATAAACGATTAGTATCCCAGACAGCAAAGAAATAGGAGTTGCCTTAAAGTTGTCTTAAAGTTGTCATATAGACGTCTAATGCGCCACTTCAAGACCTTTTTTCGTGTATAAGACATCTTTAAGAAGAAGTACGACTTATACACGTCAGAAAGTGGCGCATAAGACGTCCATATGACGTCTTCAAGATAAATTTTATTTCTTTGCTGTCTGGGATAATATTAGGTACATTTCGAAAACAACATGAACCAAGTTGCTCATTATTTTATTAATTCACTATTGAATTCTCGATATTCGATGTTTCAATTCTAAATTGCCATAATAAATTACTATTGATATCTGAAAGACAGATACGTGTAATTATCCACTCATATTAATTTCTAATATGAGCTGTAGAATTTCTTCGTATTAGGAAGTAGATTATCTTATCTATACATCGCCTGATACTAATACATTGCAAATTTAATAAAAACATTTATGTATATCGTTCGAAAGAAAAGTTGCGAAGATTACATTTTTCGAATGCTGCTGCAGAATTATGGGATGTAACTTTGTAAATACTAAATAGGTGAAAATTTGAACTGCTGAACCCTTCGATTAAAGAAATCGAGTACCTACCTACTACATTCATATCTGATACTTTTATATATACTGAAATGAAAATAACCAGCTAGTACTATACAAGAGATCAGACACTGCTTCAGGCTTGTCCCAAGAGACTCGAGAGTAAATTGACGCTTTCACTACCGCATCTCGCAGAGATAGCTACTTACACCAATAAATATAATTCTGTTGGGTATATATATTACTTCAATTTTTACTCTCTTCAAATATATATTTATATATATAATATTATTATATTATCTTTTATCTAGGTATAGATAATTTTTACGCAGTACTATAATGTGGGACAATTTATTGCAATAACGCAGGCAATATATGACGAAAATATAAAAACGTGACTGAAATTCTAGGGCATCGGATTAACATTATTCTCATTAGTTTATATATATATATGTATATAAGAATTGCACGTGAGCAATGATTATTACCTCCGCACGTGACTCGGACGTTTACCTTACACTGCACTGCAACGAACCGCGAACAACGTGAGCGATGTAAAGCGTCAGTATATCGAACAGGTGTATATGCGATCAAACCAGCCTAACTGGTAAATGGAATGTTTCTTTCCCCTGAACTCTTGTGTGCCAATCATTGCAATCATTTTACGTTAGGTAGGTAGGTATGTGGTTATTCTCAATTATAAATATTACGATATCAAACCTACTATACTACAATAATTATATAAGTAAAGCTATAGTTTCTTGATAAAAAAAAAAAAAAAACGTTCTATAATCGAATAAAAAATATTCTCATGCAAATTCATAATAATGCTTATATAATATTTGAATGACAATGATCAGAAATTATGTATATACCTTAAAAAATGGGTAATATAATATTTATTTATATTATATATAAATTATTTTTGTAAATATATTTGAATCCTAGCTTAAAATTCCCACTTTATATTCCTAATAGACATTTCATTTTCATACGTACTATACTATATGTGTGTGAAGCCGATGCGTTACTCGCGCTGCTATTAGTTAGGTAATATCGTGTTACACTGGTATAATACAGATCAAACTTTCCCATTTTCTAATCGGATTATTTTACGGAAATTATATATGTGTATACTTGTAGGTATATAGGTATATATTCAGCTAGGTATATATATCTACACAGAAAGAAAGGTTGACTTGATTCAAGATAATTTTGCGGTCCAAAAATGAAGACCGAAATTTTCTCGGATCAAATCAAAAATTTTCTCGAGCCAAGAAAATTGTCCCAATTTTCTTGGTTCGAGAAAAATTTTGATTTGATCCGAGAAAATTTCGGTCTTCATTTTTGGACCGCAAAATTGTCTTGAATCAAGTTAACCTTTTTTTCTGTGTATAGATAAGCACTTGTAATCAAATTTGTTAAACAATATTGTGAATTGAGCGTAGGATGCAGAGATTACGTGAATGAAAAATTATATACGAGTGTTTCGAACGATATAATGAACATAATAAATTACTGAATTAATGAATGAACAAATGACCGACGTATATATATACAATAGATACACACATGTATACATAATTCGCGTTACTAATGCCATAAGGTCGTAAACGCCAAAAAAAAAATTTTTTTTTTGCGGATATGCCTAAATGATGTTATATTGAATGAAAAAGATTTTGCCACCAAAAACACGAAATTTTTTTTTTTTTTGGCGCTTACTACCTTATGGCATTAGTGACGCGATATACAAGCATGAGTCTGTCTATAAGCAAGGCCTATAATTCCCGGCTCACAGAGATTTCACTTTTGATGAGAGGGGAATGTCGTTGTATCATCTTTTACGACGCAAGAGTGAGAATCGGCTTGTTTAGATATAAAGAGAAAGAGAAAGAGAAAGAGAAAGAGAAAGAGAAAGAGAAAGAGAAAGAGAAAGAGAAAGAGAAAGAGAAAGAGAAAGAGAAGAAGAAAGAGAAAAAGAGAAAGAGCGATGAGATGCAGCCGAAAAAGTTGTACACGAAAGTGTACGTATATTATATATAGTAGCATCTGCAACGCTCGGGGGGTTAATGGCGTGGACCGTGGTCAAGAGTAAAGAGGATGGCCGTGATCTTGGAGATTGGTCAAGAATCTGAGAACATATATATACACACCTCTGTCTTATACTGTAGGGCGATGACCGAATTTTTTTAATTTTTTTTATTAGCATATATTTGTGGGTCTTTAATTAAATTTGCATTTTATTCTGATAAATTATTACTGTAAATATCATAATCATAATCAAAATAAAAAGAAGAAAAAAAAAAAAAAAAAAGAGAAGAAGGAATAAACAGTTTATAAACTCCCACGCAGCGGAAGTAATATTTCTCAGTACTACATACAAACCAAGAGCCATAAGACGATTTCCTATTTTATTTGTTGTTCTGTTTCTTTTTGTTTAATTTTTTTTTTTTTTTTTTTTTTTTCACCTTGAACTCGAGATCTTCACGCTTTGATTTTGATTCTGATGACCTCTCTAAAGTATAATGAGTTTCAAACAAACTTCCTGGAAGGCATGACAATTTGATCCTACATGAAAAACGAATGACTCAATAAACCTAAAATATTATTGATCTTGAGGAGATCGTTTTTTTTTTTTTTTTTTTTCGAATAAATATATATATATAAATGAATCCATATATTGATTCGTTAAAGGTTGACTTGATTCAAGATAATTTTGCGGTCCAAAAATGAAGACCGAAATTTTCTCGGATCAAATCAAAAATTATCTTGAATCAAGAATAATTTTCTTGGCTCAAGTTATCCCTTTTTTTTCTGTGCATATAGATTCAAATATCTACTTTGTACATATATATTATAGATTCTTCATAAACTTTGGAGGATATCGGATAGGTATCATCATTCGCTCAAAGGCTAATTCTCAAGAGCCATAAGCCAGCGTGAAGTAGAAATCATGAGACTTTTTACACTCTCGTATAATACGGGATATATAGTATCGAGGACATGCGAACGATTTCTCGTTTTCTAAGACAAGAGATCTTCAATGGGGGGTGAAAATAGTATAATGTTCTTCCTATATACTTTGCGCGCACGTTAAAATTTACAACATCATATATTCCTCGTTCTCTCCACAGATATATACGAATAAATTAGAGGCTCGTGGTTTGATGATTATTGATGGCCAAACGCGTATACTCTTCCTCGAAAATATGTTCGACACTTAAATCATACAATTTTTATCACCTGTTGAAATAGAAAAAAAAAAAAATAAAAAATATTCAAAAATTGATTTGCAATTCTGGAGGCTCGCTTATAACGGTGCCGTTATAACTATTCCCTATGACATGTGACGCAGTATAAGACTATTGCAACTCGTCTATAGAAATACGTGAAAGTTTTATGCGTGGGCGGAATCTTGGACAGAGAATAGTATGGTTACAGACTTATAAGGCTGAATATCGACGAGAGTTTGAGAGCGTAAGACTGCATATTAATGAGTCGCTGCGAATTCCTACCAGATCACGTGTATAATATATATGTTCATATACATTACAATATATAGTCAATAGTCATTGTAGGTATGTATGCGCATACCCTCGAGTACATCTGTCTATATATACTCTATAGGGTACATTGAAAACAGGTTTATTTGCGATTTAACTGAGATAGGGTGAAAAAATGAATTGCGAATAAATTCTTTGTCTCCTCCAACTGCGAAAATACGTAGTAGTTTAAGAAATTATTTGAAATAGACCACAAGGAATTTAACTCTTTTACTTTTCTATCTCAATATAGTCTCGTTACATGTAACTTAGTACGTCCGGGACATGTACGGCACTTACGTAATATATAATCTAAAATAGGAAACGGAAATAGAGGTGCAAAAGCGTTTTTGTACCTAGGTATATATATATACTGAACCGCTGGCAACGACCATTTTTGGTCCGCTTAAAATATATATATACGGGGATTTCCCTTGTATGAAATATATATTTCGCAAGTAAAAGGCTTAAGCGCTGCACGATCTTGCACCGCGCGATTTTCTATCTAGTTCAACAACTTGGCTTGCGACTATATTATGGCGAGGACAACAACTATTTATGTACTACCGCAAAGAAACTGCGCGTATATACTAACGGATAATCATTTTTACTGCTGCAGTATGAATTTTTCATTCTTTATTGCGATTTATAGGTATATATATATATATATATTTTATCCAATCGAGCCAATTAACATTCTCTCTCTATATAAATATATACTCGCGAATTTACGCGATTACTATACATACGAACGGGTTTATAAATTGCTAATTGATATATATATATTAGACTGTGTCAAAAAAAAACCGACATCTTCTTTTTGTTCGGGCCCTTTCGAAAATAGTTAGTGCTTCATATAAAGAAAATTGTCCCCAAAGCTTAGCTATGTAGCTCGAACACAGAATTAGCGCATTTGAAAATAAGATTTCCCATGTATTTCCCAAGTAAGTAGTAATCAAATATACATATGACTTTTAAACCACTGTAACTCGTTAACGGTTCAATCGAGCAACTTGGGCCAAAGGACTATTTTTGTAGATCATAAAATTCTCTACAAAACCGTATATCCACTTTATTCTTATCAGTTGAATAAAGAGAGTTATAAAAATAAAACTAGGATAAACAAATTTTGCCATTTGAAATATATGGGAAATCTTATTTTCAAATGCGCTAATTCTGTGTTTAAGCTACATAGCTGAGCTTTGGGGACAAATTTCTTTATATTAAGCACTAACTATTTTCGAAATGGCCCGAACAAAAAGAAGATGTCGTTTTTTTTTGACACAGTCTAATATATATATATATATATATATATATATATTAGACCGGTTCAAAAAAATCGATTATTCTTTTTCTTTCAATTTTTGCATTGAAATACTTTCGGGGCGGTGAAAAAAGATGTCTGTTAAAAGCGGAGCTCTTAATATTAAGATTTAGAGGTCGCTCATCGCGGATTTCTATTTTCCATTTGAATAGCATGATAGGAATTTTTTTTTTTTTATTTTTTATATAATTTTTTAGCTCACAAACCAATGAACAAATCCAAATGACTCAAACATATTTTCATAGGAAATTGAACACTCTACAAAAAGCTTCTCTTATCATTTTTTGATAAATTGACTCCTTCCAAAGTTATTTAAGCTCAAAGTTCAATTTATAGTTGAGTCAACTATTTTTTTTTTTTTTTTGTGATTTTAATTTTCCACAATGATAGATACATTTTTTCGAGTGTTCAATCCCCTATCAAAATATGTAAGAGTCATTTGGATTTGTTCATTGGTTTGTGAGCTACGAAATTCTGAAGAAAAAAAAAAAAAAAAATTCCTATGCTATATTTAAATGGAAAATAGAAATCCGCGATGAGCGACCTCTAAATCTTAATATTAAGAGCTCCGCTTTTAACAGGCATCTCCCCCCCCCCCCCCCCCCCCCCCCCGAAAGTATTTCAATGCAAAAATTGAAAAAAAAAAAGAATAGTCGATTTTTTTTAACCGGTCTAATATATACGATATACGACTCTTTATACACTCTCTATTTAAAGAGGTTTAAATAATATTGATCCGGGCTGGAAATTAAAGGTCCGCATACATATATTTTCTCGCAAAAATTCGCATTTCAGTATCTTTCTTAATTTTAACGTTAAGGATTTACAACGATGTTCAAAACTACGTTTGAGGAACCCTCCAATACATTGGATTAATTAAACGATTTGTGATCGATTGAATCTTCCTCGTTTGTCTCATGGTTAAAAAAAAGAAAAAAAAAAAATTATTCGCGAAGGGCGGCCAGCCTATATATATATATATATATGTCTTGCACACCGTTGTTGTTCTCGTTTTTGCTATTATTATAATTATTATTATTATTATTATTATTATTATATAAATAAAGATGAGGCCATGGCTAAGCATTAAGGACCACTCCCATCGTCTGCGGATAAGGTCTGCAGAACAATCTTTAGCGCAATATACGAGCTGTAGGTAGGTATAGGTATATAGTGTTGCCTTGCGATTAGTAAAGCCTTGACACCCTGGCTGGGTGTCCGTCAACGTGTAGGTACCGTTGTCATTAGCCAGCTTGGTAATTGCCGGTTTTGTATGAGCATGCGAAACATTACGTTGGGAATAGAACAGCTACGAAAATAATAGTAATTTTTTGGCTGACGGGTACAAACTTTTTTTTTTTCCTCGACACTTAAGAAGAAGAAGAAGAAGAAGAAAAAAAAAAAAAGAAAAAGAAACACTTTCGGGATTCTATTACGCCAACTCGTACGTGCCTATTGCTAGAATGACACATATTATTCTTGCAGAAATCTTGACCCCTGAAAGAGTCATTATGTTATTATTACCACTCAGAGTTTATAATCAGGGGCGAAATTATTGTTTTTTTTTTTTTTGTTTTTTTTTTCATAAATCTGAAAGAGAATGTAATGGTATTTTTTTTTTTTCACATGAAATAAAGACAAGTTTAAAGATCACTTTATAGCTATTTCTTCGAGATCAAAAAACAATGCTATAGCAGTCTGGTCCATATTCAAATTCAATGACCCGATTATTTCTTGTCTTTATATATTATACGTGTAGTAGCGTGTAAATATCGATTAAATCGATTATTTCGTTTACACATTCTTCGTGAGAGAAATCATGTTTATTAAGCAATTAAATTTTCGTATAATATGCGTCTAGATGATATAAGTCTTTCGTTTAGTAATTTTTTTTGTTCTTTTTTTTTTTTTTTTTCTTTCAATTATTATTCTCGTCAATTCTTATAGTTATGTATTTAGGGAGCGTTGGATTTTTCGGAGAATTACTTCACGACTTGGCATTAAAAAAAAAAAATAAAAAAATTTCAAACCAAAATCTATACCTACCTCGCAGGCCTATAATAGAAGAAACTTATTTTAGTTTTATTTGTTAGCTGAAGTTCTGGGGGAAACTGGAGCTGCTCACACCTATAAAAATTCGCAATATATTATTAGAAAACAGATTACGGTTCTCTGTTGCAATATCGCGTGAGAAAACAACAGTGAAAGGTAAACTGACTGAGCGTGCTTTGAACTCACGTAGCGTCTGCTTTGATTTTATATTTTGTTCGATCATTGTGTGTTATTGCCTATGTTTCGGTATGAAGGCGATTATTATTATAATAATATCAACGAATAATAATTGGATGTATGACAGTTGTTATATAAGACAAAAAAAAAAAAAAAAATATTCAGTAATCAGAATTACTGGAAATTTAAATGAAGAATTTTCGATATATTATTATATTATATGTCTATAAATTCAAAAAAAAAAAAAAAAAAAAAAAAAAAAAAAATGAATAATTATTTGTTATTTTTTGGTAACCATTCGGAGTCATGCTTTATTATATCCATAAAAATTCTCAAACGTTTCCAGACGTCATAAAACTGTTTTTAACGTTTTTTGAAAGAAGAAGAAAAAAAAACACAAGTAGGTATATATGACGTGTTCACCGTTGATTCTTGGAGCTACGCAGAGATGAAGAATAAATGCGAATATATATATATTAGAGTGTGCAAAAAAAAAAAAAAAAAAAAAAAAATTCAAACACACATCAACATTCCGGTAGAGCATCTCAAATAGAATATCTCAGCCAAATATGAGCTCTTAATATTGATATTTAGAACTGTCCAATTTAGTTACTAATTTTAGTTACTAATTTTAGTTACTAAAATAGGCAGTTCTAAATATCAATATTAAGAGCTCATATTTGGCTGAGATGTTCTATTTGAGATGCTCTACCGAAATTTTGATGCGCGGTTGAAAAATAAATTGTTTTTCCCCGAGTCGTATGACTCTATGACGCTATGACTCAATGTTTATAGGCGAATATCTCTTAATCGGTGAGAGTTAGGAAAATTCTATCTCAGTACTTTTTTTTAGAGCGTGAAATTTCCTATAAGAATTTGTATTCAGATAGTTTCTAAATCAAGCCGGTTACGAGAAAAAAAACAATTCGAAAATTTTCCGATTTTTTTTTTTCACGTGTCATTCAAATCAAAAATGGGAAAACTGAGTTAGGCAGTTCTAAATATCAATATTAAGAGCTCATATTTGGCTGAGATATTCTATTTGAGATGCTCTACCGGAATGTTAATGTGCGTTCGAATTTTTTTTTTTTTTTTTTTGGCACACCCTAATATATATATATAATATAGTATATTATGTTCGTTTATAAATCCTGGAATACTTATCTTCTTATTTTTTTTTTTTTTCTTTTTTTCTTTTCATATACTATATTTTGTCAGCTTATGTTGTAACAAATTAAATATGTACCGAGGTAAACTGCTCACCACAACGGTTATTGTTATAGTAGATAAACGGGTTTGCTGCAGGGTTTATAAAACTGTTAAGAAACGCCTTCAACTGCAGATGCACATCGAGAGTACTATACAGTAATTAGAGACGAGTATTAATCATTTGGCTTCATTCTTGTATATAGACATAAAAAAAAAAAAAAAAAAAAAAAAAAAAAAAAACATAGTAGATATATACGTAATAAGTAGCACCGTGGGATTGTGCGCAATTAAAATATTGTAATAAGTAAATTTTTCTTTTTTTATATAACTTAATATGTTACAGCTGTACTTAACATACATGCGTATAGCCTTAATTTTCAATTGCATAATTCATTCTTTATTAAACAACGTGCGCACCTAGATAGTAAAATTTTTATTAATTACATAGGTATATGACAATTGAAATTAGAGATCGAAAAATTATTACGAATACATAATTCCTAAACGTTAATATACTAATGTATGGCTACACGACGTTAAGGTAGATAATTCCGGAAGATGAAACGTGTTAAGTCATCGATGATCTCACGTCAATACGAATAACTATATATTAATATTCAGAATATCGTTAGTACTATCAATAAATTTAAAAGTGCTGTGGATCACCGTGCGATGTGCTAATGGAAAGATTAAAATCAACATTCGTCACTATACTTCATGTACCTATACCTACCCATAGAAATAAACAATTCAATCATTTTTCTTTTTAGTATATAAAAATACTGCAGTATTATACTACCTCAAGGAGTTAAAACTATTAAATAATTTATTATAATACCGATAAAAATATACGGAAATATTTTTTGTAATTATTGTTTAATATAGGTACGAATTTTTTCGTTTCTTTTAAATCAGACGAGTGCAGGTTTAGTACAGATCGATTTTAAATATCATCTACGTAATCATATTTACTCAGCACCTGTACCTTAATTTCCATAATATGTTTACCGTGTCAATTTTTTTTTTTTTTTTAAATCACATCCACCGAAACAGAAATTGCTTAATAAATTAACGTGGGTTGCTGCAGTAGTAGAGAGTGAAATATAATGGTCAGCTTTAAAAAATTCACCATGCATATTTTAACGACCTATTCAATATTGGCGCAATGCGGTTTCGTAATAAATTATTAATCCGGCATAAACGATTATCTTACGATACTTGTAACGGGGCTCGTATCACCTCGAGACCATGCACCTACTTGTTGGTTTTTTTTTTTTAATAAAAAAATAAAAAAAAAAACCTCCGAGCAAAAAAGATGCAAAAGAGATTCTTGGCTGGCAACATTCTTCGCTTTCCGCGAGGTCATGGCCCTCGTTCAAATTCAGCCTCGAAATTCATCGAATCAAAGTTCAGGAGGGAATTATATATGAAACTACAGCATAGTATAAAAGTAGGGTATTAAAGTTAGACGCGAGTAACAGGAAAGATCGATTTCTTTTCTCGATTTTTTTCAATCCTTTTCAGATGAAATGGATCGTAGAATTTTTTTCACTCTATTATTATTTCTCTTGATATTCCGGTTCGATCATTAACTAAATTATAATTATAGTAATTATTGCGGTCAATGGTATAATTGTATGAAAGAAAGAGATAAACGGAGAAGAAGAACTTCAATCCATAATTCTAGTATAAAGATATGCCAGCGCAGTTAGAAGTTCGTAGGGAAAATTTCATTCTATACGTCCAGCTGCAGTCTGATGATTAATCAGCATGCTTAACGTTGCCAATAGAAAATACATAAATCAAGTATCAACCTCGAGGCTAGTCAAAAATTTTTTCAAATTAATTCTTTATCGAATGCTGCTTTTGCATCACGTGTAGGTATATAATATCGTCCGTGACACAAAAAACGAGATGTCATACACACAATATCAAGACCTTAGAATTCCGAGAGCAGAAAATTGGTATATGAGAATTATAATTTTGCATTAGCAAAACTTCAGGTGGGATTATTAAGTATTATTATAATTTATGGTGTACATTTGGTTGTAGGTATTCAAACTCGGGTTTGAACTTTTAGAATTCTCTATACTTCTGTCCTCGAAATGTTTTACGTCGATGAGCACCAATTTTAGAAAAAGTGCTTTCGTATTTTCGGGTCAACTATTACTCTACTCGGCGAAACACATAATCCAATCGACCGCACGTTAAAGTGATGCAAAAATTCGGCTGTAAAAATAATGTATTCTTGAAGCATACGTTGTTTCGGTTTCTAGGAGCATTACACCTATTCTAGAATTCCACATTGTTTCATGGTAACTGATTACCAACACTTGTGTTATGCAATTTACAGACTTTCAAGCTGAAGCGATGATAGAAAAACGCAATCTATATTTCTAGGATTCGTGGGGGTAAAACTAGGTCAGTCTTTTTCAAAACGATTTTGCATGTTCATTTCTTCGATCTAAAATTAATTATGAAAAATTATAAGCGCATAATAATGTATGTCAGAAGATCGCTGATTGGAAGAATAATTCGATACGACGTCTCGCACCTGATCAGTGAATACAATTTCTTATTTTTATTTTATTTTTCATCCATAGATGTGGTGGCCAGGTAGGTAATTTGCTGGTTTAGATTATGTAATAAAGATTATCTGCTCAATTTATCTCTGGAGAAAGGCTTCATATTATTGCTAGAACTGCGGATAAGGATGAATCTATACTATTTCACTTCCTAGATTGAATTTGCATAATCTTTCGATTACCATTCTTATTATAAAGGCTCAGGGTTAAAAGATTAGAATTATTATAGGGTTTTCCAATTAAACTTTTGCGAACCTTGACACAATCGGATTCCGTAGTTATATATGAAAAACTTATCGATCGGACACAAAATAAATAAATAAATAAATAATTAAGGGACACATTACGATAAGTGATCGAGGATTGAGCCCACAAACAAGCATCAAGATAAATTCAAACGATACTTGGTTTTTCGACAAAATTTGAATCGTGCCATTAGATTGACCTTTATAGACACAACGTTCATATTATTGATTTAAATTTCGAATTAGATAATGCCCTCAGATACACGCATATAAATATATGTGATCGGAATTTAAGATTGGCACAGCCACAGGTTTCCAACTTTATATAATCGGTTGAAAAATTTCAATTCATAAACTATTTGAGGTGGGTGTATATCCACCGATTGGTAATAATACAATAATGTTTTGTAATTTGCAGGCTAATTAATTTGCGGGTCTACGTACGATGACATCCGAATGAGCGTCATGGCTTCGAAATACACTGTTTTCATCACGATCTTAATTTTCGGTGAGTATCTTTAATCTTTATGCACCTTTTTTTTTTTTTTTCAATTTTTTTATTTTATTTCTCATTAACCATTCATTATCCCATGCTTGGTGAATCTCGTGTTTTATTACGACAGTTTAATTCCTTTAAAAATCCTCGAATATACGCTTCTGGCTATAAAGCGTATAGTTGTAACATTGACATTGCTGAAGCTCTATTCGAACCTTGATCATGCATTATAAAATACTATTCCATGCGGTTTCTAATTCCGAATAGAATTATAGACAAAATCCATTAATTAAGTATAGGCAGTCATTTTATTTGTCAATTTTGCACAAATTTAGTAATCGACATTAAATTATATATATATACGCAGACTTAAATGAATGAAAGTAATATTTTTCATGAATGACGTATTATGCATCGTTTTATTCATCATTTTGATTAAAATTATCTTCAGATCCTAGATTATATAGGATCGCGTGTATAGTATATGAGATTTCGCTTTAAGATTCTACACTTTAGAATTATTCTTGTATATACCTAGTTACGGCATTACACTTATACCTATATGTGCAGCTAGCTAACGAGCAGAAAATCTTTTGTATAGACGTAACTCCTACCATATTTCGTATAGCTTGCATTATTGCCAAATGCTCACACTTTCCCACGTGCAATCGTGTTTTCAAGAATAATTGTATATTACAAGGCCACTATAAAGACTGACTTCGTACTCGATTATATTATTCTCGTTGAACACAATAATCTACTCCGGTTCTAATCGCCGATATATTAAGTCATTTATAAATAAATAAATAAATAAATAAATTGTATGAGATTAATCAGATTTCGGAAATGAGCTACTGATTTTAATTTTATTTTATATGCTTGATTCTATAATTTTGGACAAATATGGATGACTGGTTTTCATTAATCTTTGAAAAAAAAAAAAAAAATTAAAATTAAATAGTCGTATTTTATACGAAGATAATTAGCTTTTCATGCAATTATTACTACAGTTGGTAGTATATATATCTATGCACGTCCTTGTCTATGGAAGTAATATACGTTTGAAAGTTGTATATCTGTGGGAAAGACAAGCCATTTAACAATAATTATTGTACCGTACGTATTTACGTACCCATTGGCATCTTATACCTATACAGATTATAAATCACGATGGGAAATTCAATCGTGAGAAGATTATAACTTAGATTTTTTTTTTTTTTTTTATTAAGAATGCGATGAAAATCAATATATAAGTACAGGTTTATCCATGACTTCCATGAGCTTTGTACTCGTAATTAAAATTGAGTTTAAAGAGGATATATGTAAACATTAGACCGGTTCAAAAAAATCGACTATTCTTTTTTTTTTTTTTTTTTCAATTTTCGCATTGAAATACTTTCGGAGGGGTGAAAAAAGATGCCTGTTAAAAGCGGAACTCTTAATATTAAGATTTAGAGGTCGCTCATCGTGGATTTCTATTTTCCATTTAAATAGCATAGGAATTTTTTTTTTTTTTTTTTTATATAATTTTGTAGCTCACAAACCAATGAACAAATCCAAATGACTCATACATATTTTCATAGGAAATTGAATACTCTACAAAAAGCTTCTCTTATCATTTTTTGATAAATTGACTCCTTCCAAAGTTATTCAAGCTCAAAGTTCAATTTATTGCTGAGTTAACTATTTTTTTTTTTGTGATTTTTTTTCCACAATGGTAGATACATTTTTTAGAATATTCAATCCCCTATCAAAATATGTAAGAGTCATTTGGATTTGTTCATTGGTTTGTGAGCTACGAAATTCTGAAGAAAAAAAAAAAAAAATTCCTATATGCTATTTAAATGGAAAATAGAAATCCGCGATGAGCGACCTTTAAATCTTAATATTAAGAGCTCCGCTTTTAACAGGCATCTTTTTTCACCCCTCCGAAAGTATTTCAATGCGAAAATTGAAAAAAAAAAGAATAGTCGATTTTTTTGGACCGGTATAATAAACATGTTATATAATAAACTATATTTAAGTATATTACATCAAATTCTTTCAGCTGTTCAAAGTTTTGCTCAAATTTATACGAAAAGCCCACCTGCAGAGCCGATTGTAGCGGCTACTCCAAAAAATGATATCGTTACGCAGACTGTTTACGGATTTCTGGATTTTACGACGACCATTGGTAACACGGTGATGGTTTTCAGTCCTAACAGTGCTCCACCCGGTGAGTAAAATTTATTTCATCGATTATATAATAGTTATAATAGTAATTATAATACTCTATTCAAAGATGCTCAGCTCGATACATTTTTGAAGCTAAAGCAAGAAATTTGTTCGCGACACTTACGCGGATTTTGATTTTTTGCTTTTTCATTCTACCATTTCTACGCAATTTCAAGGACTCCAATGGTATTTCTTCACACGTGTAACTAGGTCTACGAAGTTTCGCTCATTTATTTTACAAGAATTGCTCGGTTCTGACTCACGAGTTACGGGTCAAGAATAATGTTTGCCAGTTTCATTTTCTACTCTTTCTTTCTTCTTATTCATTCGGTAAATTATCATTTTCAAAATTTTTTGCAAAATAACATTGCGATATTTTATATACCTGGTCTGGGGAAATCTACGATTAAAACAACAGTTACATGGATAATATAAAATGTAGAAAATTATTCAACGCGTAGGTGGCGGTTTTGTCCATCGACGCAGTATCCTGCTTAGTACTTCATTTGTATTCTACGAGTAGATCGAAGCCACATTTATATACAGTACAACATAAAATAATACAAGAACAAATTTTCCGTTATACGATGTAGCGGTTGTTTTCGATCTACCGAATATCATGAGGCGAGATCGAATAAATCGAGTAAATTTACTGAGAACTAAGAAACTGTGACGACGATATTCTGACGTCCCAGGAAAAAATGCATTCGATCAAATTTGATCTAGTTGGATCTGAATTTCGGGAAAAATTATAGATCTAAATAGATCTCTCAAGATCTACTTATACCTGACTAGATTTAAAATTGCATTTGTACGTTTATGCGAATTAGTTCAAATTAAATGTAGTCAGATCTCTCGAGATCTGTTGAGATCCAATTTTCCCAAAATTTAGATCTATCTGGATAAAATTTGATCAAATTTGATCTAATCCATTTTTTCACGGGGTAGATTTGTGTTTATTTTATAAATCGGTGGAAAATGTCAAGCCCTTGAATCTTCAATTTTATGAATAAGATTTTGATGTCGTTGGGTCAGGCTATTGAGCCACTTATTCAATAGGGAAATTGGTGAGTATAACTAGAGATTCATCAGACTGAGGTAAACGCGAATGAAATGAAAGCCGCGGAAATTCTTAGAGGAGTAAAAAGTTGATCCTGATTCCTTGGTTCAAGAGTTATATCCTCGCAGGTTCTGCGGTAATAAATGTTGAACGTCGGTTTCTAGCGCTAATGGACAATTAGAGAAAGGTCTGCGAAAGTAATTGCACCTCACGACCGATTCTTTTATTTATTTATTTTCTCACCGATTTGCAATAATAATGGAATAAAAAGCAAAAAATGTGAAAATATGCATGGATCGTTTTAGAGGGAAATAAAGTTGAGAAACCTGTCCCATCGCCAACTACAACGATTGAAACAAAACCGGTGGATCATCAAAAAAAAATCCCAGATATTCAGCCGAGTAGAACTCACAAAGATGACTCAAACGTTGAGACAAAGAAACTTAAGGAAACTAAAATCGTTGTTCATTCGGTGGTGGAACAAAACGTCGTGAAGAATTCTGCTGATAATTTGGTACCGGCAAAACGTGAGGTAAATAAATTAAATGAATTAACTATTTAAGCTTGTATTTTGGTGTTTGAAATTTATACTTATTTGCGGCATTAGTAATAGTATATATATATACTATGTGTACAAATGTAAATATAATTGTATGAAATCAATTTTCATTCCCAACATTTTTGTTCGTTCATCTCTTCGAAATTTGAAAGTCTGAATATTAAAGCGAAGTAGTAGTAGCAGCATCTGGTATATAATCAGCCAGCTAAACTAATGCTAATCTTGGTTTTAAAATTACGTCAACTCATCATCACAGCCGGATATTTATTATTTTAAATCATCAGCTATTTTATACTCACCGAAATTCTTTTGTCTTTTTTGGGAACAATTTTTCTGCAAATTTAATGATGAAATAATTATTCAATGAATCATAGGGTTCGTTAAAGATGTGGGTAATAATAATTGTACGTATTCATTTGTTAGTGACCTCGCGGTTTTCGTGTTGAAATTAAATCTTCGATTATAATACTTTTATGCGAATTTAAAATTGAATCTGTGCGGGATTATTAGTATTGTCAGTTAAAAATAAATAATTACGTAATGAGGTCGACGTCGATGTAATTTCAGAGTGTGAAAACACGCGTAGAAGTGGTTACCAAAAGCCCAATAATTTCGAGTGTCGTAGAAGTACGGCCAATTAATGATGTGCCAAATGTTGTCAAGAACAATTTAGCAGAGCCTGAATATGACTTCTTGTCAAAGCAGCCGACAGAAATTATAGACGAAACTTATAAGGTTTGTGAATTATACTATCCTTATTGTCCAAAATCGATTATATGGTTTTTTATATTTTATCATTCTTATATACCGATTCATTGCAACCTGCAGAAAAGATAAATCTTTTATACTCTCGTCGAGGTTGGTCAAAAAGCAAAGCAAAACCAAAAAATATATTTCGAGAAAAAAATGTGAGCTGCATTAGTCAGTATATACAGCCGGTGAAATGAAGCCCAAAGAATTTCAGATTCGAAAAAAAAAAAAAAAAAAAAATACATTGACCACCATAATATTATTTCATTCAGTTTCATTTAATTTTCATAATTTCGAGGACAACACGTAGCGTTCTGTTATTTGTCACAAGAATACAGGATGCTCATAACGTACGTTGTCTCAGCTTATATCTTTTGTATAATTTCAAATTCTATAATCTTGTTATTATTATCATTTCATTAACTATTCGAGAATAATATTTATCTCAAGTTATAATCGTTGGGAATGATTTTTATCTCCAAGTTCAGAAGGCAGTACCTACGCTTTTTTTTTTTTTTTTTTTTTTCTTTTAATCATGAGACAGACTACGCAGGAAGTCACACTTGTTATAATATAATGTATATGTCTTTTTTTAATTTTTCGTCTCTTATGAATATACTACTCAACTCATCTCATTATGCGATAAAGATCAGAGAAACCCAACTCCTTTTCACACATCGATTCAAAAATTTCAACAAAGATTCATAGTATATAACACGCTTCACGCTTTTATCAAAACGCTGTGGCATACTAAATATGGAATACTTTCACACACGATCATACGTATAAAGAAAAGGAAAGTCATGTATTCACGTCTAAAATTATGGACCAATTAAATTAACACCTATCAAATTACCATTCTCAAAATTAACCAGGTTTTCTTTATTTTTTTTTTTTTTTTTTTTCCAAATTCCTGGGCAAGTTACTTACTTCGATCAGCTATTCAATTTTTACGCTATAATATTATAATTGTAATTATTGTTGCTGCACGCTTTCTATGGTTTCTATATTATAAACTCTAAGAAAACAAGAAAAGAGTAAAAATGATGTTTGTTCGATTTCGGACAAATTATATAATTATTATACTCTAATGCAATGCAATATGTATATTCGCGAATCGAGATTGAGGTAGGTCTGTAACGTTTTAGCTAATAAACTTGAGACCGTCTTCGAAACATCATTCTAAACCAAGACCTACGGCTAGAAAACCGAAGGACAATCCGACCGGTTTAGTAACAAAACTAGGAGGAACGATTGTCAAGGATGGACTGACCACTGTCCACGAAACAAATGTCATAGGAACTTATATAAATGGAAAGTACGCTCAGGTTCTTCAGAGTTCATCGCACGTTTTGGGGGGTAGTAATCAGCTTGAGGGTAAAATAAGACCAACCAATTCACAAAGGATTCTAAAAACCATCGGACCTCAACATGGTAAACTTCGACCTCAGCTTGAACCGACACCACCAACTCTTCAAGATGATACGCCAGGACTTGCTCCGGAAAGTATCTCCAATGCTCAGCCAGGTAATATTATATATTAAATTTCACGATTTTATATAATAACGTTTTCAAAGCCTGAATAAGCTGCGATATAAAATTTCTAACGCAAGTTAATATAAATGGCAGTATATCGCATTTCCGCAAACTTTCACTTATGGTGGACAGTTTAATAATTTATGTCGCTGCGTTACCAGTTTTTTTTTTTTAGTCATTTCTGAATATGAGTCTCGTTTCATTTTCTAGATTCAAGGAAGTTAAATTCCATGTGAATAAATTGTTTGTTGCAAGATAAATCCCTCGAGGTAATTCCAATGGCAATTTTTTTCAATTATTTTTTTTTTTTTTCTTTTTGAGATAGCTCTTTGAATCAGATCTTACACAAGATTCAACAAGGTGTTATTGTTACCTGAAGCAATTAGCGTGACTCATTGCGTGAGAAAAAATATTGAATGTATGACATGATATTATTATGTGAGACTAAACAACGAGTAGGTATAACTACTGCATAAGCAATATTAGGCATATCATCGCATATAACAGGAAACTGGTAGATTATTTTCATCCCCTTTGAAATAATACTTTCTTAATTTTTTTTTTTTCAGGAACAAACATCAGAACTTCACGTCGCCATTCAAACAATCATCAACTACGTCCGAAATTTCGTAACAAATTTACTGACGATTCTGACAGCAACGAACAACTTCCGACAACAAAATCATTGGGAAAAAATCGAGCAACAACACCGAGACCTGGCTATAAGTAAGTTGACATTTACTATACAGACTAACAGACAAACAGTTATGGAGCTTTTTGCTAAAACTTGTTAAACTCAAAATTAGAGAAAGACAGTAAAAATTGATGAGCTATATTACGAACTTAGACTTTCACTTCGAATCTTGTCTGCTTCCATTTTTCAGGAACAGAAGTCAATTCACAACGACTACCGAAGCTCCAGTAACTCGACGTAGAAACGGTTTCAGGCCAAACAATCAGCCGAGTCCTACGGGGAAACAGATTAGACCAAAAATCGAGTCTTTTTCATCGTTATCGTCCTCGTCATCTTCGTCGTCGAATAATTCACCGAAGATAAAACTACCAAGAGCTCCGGGTAGATGGTCTTACAAGACAACACCTAAGCCTCGCATCGCAATTCGCAAACAGGTGGAAGATGACCTCGAGAAGCCTACACTGATACCGGATGCCAGTACCCAGATCCAGGAAGTCCTTGTAGAAGAAAGAGACAATAAACCTACTCAAATCGCTCAGCGAAAGATACAGGAACAAGGCCCTACAGCCGAGGACGAAGAACCGGAGACTGGTGAATCCGAGGACGTTGATGTTAGCGTTCAGGAACAACAAATTCTTCCCGTAGAAACAATCAACGTAGAAATATCAACGGCTGCTGATTTCAATGATGTTTATTTTGAAATTGCCACCATCAAATCGCCTTACACATTCCAGGTGAGAATTTCAAGCTTTATTATATTAATTGGTGAAGGGATTTGCGGAGGGAATATAATTAATTGTGTTTTTGTGTCTTTTGTGATTTTTATGAAATTTGTTGAGCTAGTATTTATCGAAGCAACGAGCTTTATTTCGCCAAATATCGTACAATTTGGAAATCGAATGTGGGAGAGGTAGTAGTTCGAAATTCCATTGCTATAAAATTCGATAACTGTTGGACCGATTTGAAATAAATTCATGATGTAATAATTATAAAAGCACAAAAAAGAATAGAGAAACGATAAATTTCTCATTTGTAGTAAATAACCCGTTTCTTTGACCTCGTAATTAAAAAAGGTTGGAACCCAAACGAACACTCGATACGTGACAGTGACATCAACTATGAAGAAGAGTTTCGCTACAGCAGAAGCAACTCCGATCGTAAATCCGCCCGAGCCATTGACAGAGAACATTTTAGCAAACACCGGTGCAGCATACGAGACAACACTTCCATTAGATTCATCAGTTGCCACACTCCCAGCGATATCGTTAGATCCAGGACAAGCTACTCCTCCATTGGAAACAATCACCGAGACATTTTCGACTACCCAAACATTGCTGAAGACGCATCTTCTCCCGGTAGTAGCATCAGGAAATACAACTAGAATTACCCTAGTCCAAACGTATCACATCGCAAGGATAGTTACAGCTACCAAAACTCTTCCACCAATGGAATTGTACCAATTTATACCAAGCAAAACTTTGAACGAGTTTAATTCAAAGCTTGATGAAGCAGGGAGCGAGTTACACCTGGAACTAGATTTCGGTGATGATGATAGAGACGACGATGACATTCCAAAACGTATCGCACCTCCCGGTGATCTGGACTCTGATCTGGATCCATTCCGCACTGGTATTTCACCCTCGAAGACTAAGACTCTTCAAGATTCTCATCCATCAGCAATTGAGCCTCAATTAAGCCCTGAACAAGCACAACAGCTGGCTTTGTACAAATATTTTGGCCAGGCTCAACCACAAGTGATAACAACTTCGCGCCCTGTTATTGTCATTGAGACTGTTTACGAGTCCCACGTTATTCCCCTAGTCAATAATGGGCATACCATTTACTCAACTCTTTCGAGACCGGTTGGCACCGTACCAAGAACTTCATACGAGTATGGAACATCGACCATATCGCCAATATTACCACCCCAAATACCTCAGCCCCTTTTCCCACAACAACAACAAGTACAACAACAGCCTCAATTCACTGTAACAACAGCCCCAATCGTCACTCAAACTTTAGCAACTATTTCAGATTCTAGAGTGCTGAAACTTACTTTTGGCGCTAAGACTGCATACACTACACTTTTCTCTACGAGAGTTGTACCCACGGAACTTACCACATATGTTACATCAACTGTCCCAGTACAACATACGGTACAACCTTTTCCAGGATATTATCCACCACCGGTTGGCTATCCTCCATATCCGTTTGTCGGTTAATAGGACAATTAAATTCATTCGTTTCCATAATCAATTTAATGTTAGATTGTTTTAAAAATCCAAGGAACTAACGCGGAGAGATTAAAGGTCACAGTTATACCGCAGGGTTTTCCGGTGCTACAATTATATGTATATTAATAATTACGTATGATGAAAAAAGGAACAGTAAAAAATCCACGTGTATTATTATAATTTTTTTTTTTTTTTTTCTACTTCTCAAATGATCTTTGATCTTGCTGCGTTGATCTTGACGACTGTTTGGCCTCGTGTGTTTAGGATATACTAGTATAGGGGCGCGGCTAGCTTGGACATTCCCAGCGTTGTTAATATCAATTTTTGATTATTAAACAGCTGGTAGGTAGCCTCGACAGGCGGAAGTAAATCGACGACGTACATATGTATATGTACTAATATGTCAATCTCATATGAATAAATTCTATTGTGATGTTTTCTTCCCTTTATTAAATGTTGCGAGGAATGAGATATATGTACAGACATCACCGCGTTGTCTATATCCGCGTGTATCCGCATTCTGTTTTTTCGTACTTTTCTTTGTCAAGTTTTAGTCGCGTTTTATCATTTATATACCTACACCGAGACCTTGCACGGATATATTTTATTGAGGAATTAAAATAAAATATCATTCGATTTGGTTCTCCTTTTTCCCTTCCCGCAACCGCATCGCACATACATATAACATATAGGTATAGTTCCGTAGATTTTATATTATTTGAAATAAGACACACACACACACACAATTATTTTTAAGTACTACATTATTATCACCTAAATTATATATTATGCCAGTTATGAATCAGGATTTTGACTGATAAACAAAATGACACAAATTCTGATATGTTTTTTTTTTTTTTTTTTTTTTTTTGTCTTTACGAAAATAAGACCCCGGCCCCATTTTTATTGTATTCAAATTTTTTTGGGTATATAATTACATTATATACATAAAGTTTTTAATTATTGGTTCAGTGTTCAATTACTGTATATATAAATTATGACCCACACTATATCATCATATCATCAATACATATATAAATATAAATATAATTATAAATATAAATATAAATATAAATTTTGTAAATAAAAAAACTCAAATATTGAATAATATATATGCATATAGCTTTAAATAATTTTTCTTCTTATAATTATTTTTCTCGCTAAACGTTCGATATAACATCATTTATCGTGCTTAACGGTACATATAGTATATGTACATGATTTCCTTGGTTTTTCTAGAATATAAAAATCTCTGGGCAAGGCCTATATCGGTTACCTTATACGTTCGGTTTGAGATGGATCAAGGAGAATATTGAAATATGAATATGATATTGCAATTAAATATAATATCTTGATTTAGTCCTGAAACTATAATGTCTTTGATAACGTTATAAGATATTTTGCGACGACGTAATCCGTCATATATAAATTATCCTCGAAGTATTTCAGAGGTACGTATAATCTGTGATTGTACTTTGTATAGGTATACGCGATTTATATCCAATCATTTATATAGTCGCCTTTCTAACTTATACTATGAAAGATAATAATGTATAATAGTAGTAGGTATGTAGTACATTCGTAATGAATTGCTCAATGGCTGGTGAATGCTTCTCGATTATGTGGTCTATAACAATTATTATAAATCTATCACAAGCGCATTGCAGTGTTCCATATACAATATATAGCCACTCCTGTTCGCCACGCGTACCTCGAGTTTGAATTTTAAAGATTTTTTAACAAGGAAATAAACGGGTAGACGTGTTCAACAAATTGCGTATCACAAGATCACCGCAGTTAATCATCAAACTATACAATAATTAGTTGCGTGGTTAATAGTCGTGACTTCATAATTATTAACGCCTTTATGTGGGGGTTTTTTTTTTTTTTTTCATTTTTCAGTTCTGGTTCTAAATCATATGTGCCTACACACATGTTTGAGTTTTTGTTCTTTTTTTCAACCTGTCAATATCCTCATATAACAATGAACCTCTAATTTCTTCCTTATTCATATAATATATTAGACGTTAGGGTGACCCAAATCACCTCGATCGGTTCCTGACTAATTAATCGCTAGCCATATTTTTTATTTTGTATCCAATGTCCTGCAGCCTAGGGCGTCATATGTAGATGTTGATGGTTGATCGAACAATAGTACAATACCTTCGAATATTTTTGAATTGCGTAGAGGGACGTGCAATAATATAGACAATTTACACAAGAGCATGTCAATCGTAAAGGTCATGGTTAAACTGATCGCAATACGCGTATATACCTACTCTAGCTCCTATTGTATTGTGAAGTGTGGCCTTAAAAGGTATACTATATAAGAATTCAGAGCAGATTTTGAGTTCCTAGAACCAACCTTACTACGTTGCCTAAAAGTCTATTGAAATTGTATATAATGAGGTAATAGTACGTGTACAAGATAATCTATATTATTGACCCCGATGTGCTATCCGTCAACTTCAATTTAAATGATTTTCAGAATTTTTATACCTACGTGTACGTACGACAAGAATTCCCTCTCGCCTATATAGAACGTACATTGAAAATTCTCGAGTAATCTGATCAGAGCATTAAAAAAAAATCCATTAACTAGTTTATCATGTACACGCACACATCGAGGGAACAGTGTTTACACAGTATTCTGTAGATTATGTATCTGTACGTATTGTGCAGCCGTAAGTGGAGGCCCCACGTTTCATAGATCCGCGTTGAACCATGTTGATAAATGTTTTGATAAATGATCAATGTTTTACCGAGTAACTCTACACAGCATAAAATACTACAATTCGTATAGTACTATGCTAAAGATTATTTCAAGATTTTGGTATCAAAAGTTGAATGCCTTATCGGTACCAGATATAATTTTTTTTTTTTTTCTCAAAGTTTTTTAACTTGGAACTTCCGACGTATAACTATATATAATATCCATTAAATTGAATAACGCTTGCATAATTTGGGAATTCATGATTCTGGAATATGTCTGCAGGGTGTTCGTATATTATTACGTATTTAACGAGTTGTATTACTTTCTTTTCTTTGTGTCTATATTCATTGGCAAGGCAATTAATTTCTGTTCAGTATAATATATAGGTACATCTATATGTCAATGTAAGTTATAACACTATAGACTCTTGGGTAGGTCCCATGACACTGACTGCTATCAAAATATGGTGTAATATAACTAGAAATACCACATTCCATTTATCATTCCATTATGAACATATTTTTTGATTTTATAATAAATATATTATACGCATATAGATATCCACCTATAATATCTATGTGATGGTATATATGGTTTATTTATAACAAAATATTACAAAGTTCTATAAACTGTGATACGTTACACCTATAACATTGTCTTATATATATTTCAAGTCAATTAAATTTATATCTATTTCGTATTACGTACTGCAGTTATACGTTCGACATATATGTTATTCAATAATTTAGACCAATGATATATAATATTATATAAAATGTATTCATTTTATAATAGTATATCTATATATGCTGCCATGCTGGATTCACTTTTACATCACTTTATTGAATATTGCTTTTCCTTTTTTAAAAGTAAAAAGAAAACTGATGATAATAAGGTAGTGTGCCCAGATCTAAAAGTCTATTTATTTAATTTGGATTCGTTCTTTCAACTACGAATGAATTATGATCTATTCTTTTTCTCAATGAATACCCACTCTAAATATGCATATAATTGTAAATTTCTTTAAGTTCATTTCAAATAATATTGTACTTCAATACGTATATTATTATATATGTATATTTGCGAATACGCAATTTCCTTAATTCATTATTTATATTATTTGTATGAATGATTAATTTTTAATACTATTATTGTTTGTACGACATAACTTCTTCCTCTTTCTTAATTGCCTGGATCAAAATTAGAGAGAGGACTGCCAGAACAACCTGTAAGAAAGAAAAAAGAAAAAAGCCAAAAGTTATTTAACATTCATCTATAATAATTATTCATCGTTTTATCGCCGTTCCTACTTTCTCTAAAATGGTTTCCGAACATAGTATACATCCAATTCCAATTTATTGATCTATTATTTGATAGCAACAGTATTAGTAACACAAAACTACTTCTGTCTCCTTTTCAATTTCACGCTCTACTATTATATCTCGATTTATAGTGGTGTGTACACAGATACGTACGTGAAGCATGCATAGAGATAATGCAAGCCCAGCTAGCCAGCCGGATCTCGCCTCCAAAAACCATGTAAGTTCATCTACACAACCGTGGAAGAAAGCGTTCCCTGTTACAGTGTCACGACATTCCGTTGGCAGAGGTTTCAGTAGATTTAAATAATCCATTGGTCCATTGGCCCCGCAGCATCCGATCTATAGAAAGTGAAGAAGATATTTGTAACTATAAATGAATTCTTCAAGGCCGTCAGGAATGACAAAAAATAAAAATAAAAAAATGTATAGGTACTTACGCTTTCCTGTACAATACGAAGAATTGTCGCCGCACTATCATGCTGAGAGTTAGAGATCAGATTCGTCATAGCATCTCTAATAAGTGGCTGAATTCGGCTATCATATGTAGAATAATCGAGGACGACAGCAGCACCGGCTAGACCGACTACAAAGCTTAAAATTTGCAGTCCAATATACTGAAATTTTGAACAGAGAAATGAACCTATTCTTTAATATGCTGATTGTATTATGGTTTCAGGATAATATAACTTAAGTTGCGCAAAAGTACGAACTGCATAGAGGCCTGTGATGAGTTCCATCAGAGCTGCTCCGCATCCAACAAAGGAAATTATCATGACAATTACGGAGCCTAGAATCAGGATGTAAATACCAATGTAGAATGCCGAAATTCCAAGAAAACCGACCCATTCTTCAAAGCCAGGCTCAAGACGCAGCCATAAGGAGAGCCCGAACATACTGGCTCCAAGTAACTGAAAAATGTGTTAAAAAAAAATATTTTTTTTCACGTGTTTCATCAGTCGAAAAAATTTAATGACTCATGCTCCACATATAGTTTTAATTGTAGATCAACGGAATGTTGGATATAGAAATTAGGTTCATGGACACGTGAGAGGCTGCGTAATTGGAGATTGTTTGCAATTGTTCTCCATGTGTGTTTTGTAATTTTATCAAGGTGATTGACTTGTTATAGATATTTACTATTTAGGCAGTGATTGAAAGTCGTGCTGTACGTGTAAAGGCACTCAGCAGATGGCATCTCGTTAATACTTAAACAATAGTTTATTCAACTTCATTCAACATCTGATCAAAGAAATTAAATTCTAGTAGACGTAAAGCTCAAGTGCAGATATTCGTGTCAAGTGTCCTTCAACTATTTCATATTGTGTTACCACTGTTTCTCAAGAATTGGCTCACAAATATATTTTGTTTTAAATATCATTATTATCCTAATACTTAAAATCTGTCACACGTTTTTTTTTTTTTTTTTTTGAATTTCTAAGAAATATAATTTCGTTGGCAATAAAACGGGGGCGCAATATAGAACATAAGGCTATTGGGGACGGTGTCCCAAACCGACGAGGTCATTAATAAATTCTCTTGGTCTAACACATCAAGACTTTCGTATGTTTCGCAAATTCGCATACCGTAACTCAAAAAGGCAATAAAAAACGGTGTTGGAATTGAACGCTGTTCACAATAAGCATATTTATAATCTAATACACCATACAGTTGAGCAATATATAATAATTAAGGGGAAATGAAAGGTGGATTATACACCTCGAATTTTTGGCAGCCCGTTTCTCAGCTAAAACACATCCGATCGATGTGAAATTGATATCAGTGACGCAGAAAAAGTGCACGTAGGGCATGATGCTCTTGGATTTCCAAAAAGCGAAAATGTTTCCGGGTGTTTTCATATTTGTCAAGTACAATGTCAGCAACAACGATTATTCGTTACAGAGCACTCTTGATATAAAACTGTACATTTTATTTTCGCTTTTTGAAAATCCAAGAGCATCATGCCCTTCGTTCACTTTTTCTGCGTCACTGATATCAATTTCACATCGATCGGATGTGTTTTAGCTGGGAAACGGGCTGCCAAAAATTCGAGGTGTATAATTCACCTTTCATAACCCCTAATAATCACATTTCAAATAATCAAACGCCTAACTTACTGGCAACTGGTGTTACAGTCTGTAATCACATGGCTGCCGACCAACAGGTGCGGGCACTTATTTTCTATTCAAAAAATGTAAGGAAGTAATTTTATCTCAAATATTAATTGATCATTGATAATATAGATTAAAAATAACATAAAAATTTTCTGACTATAATATTAATTTTAATAAAATCGTTTTCAAGCTTAAAGATTATAAATTCTGCGTATTGTCTGTGCGCTTTTATCTCGCATCATTGATGACACATCGATTATATCTATGTTGCGTGAAACATACGGGAACGGCTTTGATTAGAATTGATAAAAACTGCCATATACACTAACTATAACTAACGTACGCTCAAAGTCTTGACTTGAAATTTATCAGTCTTATTCGACTATTTAAATAACATCAGCACATCCAACAATTTACATGGTACTTATCTATGTATCATTTTCTTTTACAGTCATAATAACAGGTAGTGAAAAATTCGGATGAATCACACCTTGTATATACATTATGTACTAGAAAATAACGAAAAAGACCGAAAGAGAAGTGAAAAATAATTGTTTTAATATTCAATTAGGGGAATTAGTCGACAAATTTTTTGTTGTGTGTAGTTGATGCTTAAAGCTATATGCATCAAGTAGGTAATTTATAGTGTGAAGATTACTCACCCAAGTAACTGCATTAAAACAGAATATAAGGTACTTGATACATCCAATTCTCTGTTCTAGCTGAGCAGCACTCGTACCTCGGCCTGTCACAGCCATATTTTTTAAACAAATTGGCCCTTTGCTTTTTTTTTATTTTTTATTTTTTAAAATCAAAAAGCAGCTGTACTAATTACTGGAGACGATACAATAACGATTGCAGACAACAGGCAACTGGGCGGGCCACTCGTGTACTTTTTATCTTTGGCAAATATAAGATAACTGGATAAGCGCGCCCTAGATATATATATCACGTCATGACTTACTATATTCTGATAAATCAAACGTGATTCACGCTCTTCCTTGTTCACAGGTTGATTAATTAATAAAATTAGTAGTTGTGGAATGTAATGGCGCGGAATTCTTTCAACTACTATAACTGATACGATTCTGAGTATCTTATACCTAATGGCTAATTATCTTATTTTTTGCACCATATCAAATTATAGCTGGAAAAAAAAAAGTCGGGAGTTTGTTCGGGAGTTTGTTACCTTTTATAGTAGGCGACAATAATTATACATGTAGGATGTAATAATTAGGATGACTATAATCGTGTTGCTTGAGGTTTTTGATATTTTTAGAAATTAAAAAAAACTCAGATACTTATCCGCGAAACATAATTCATATTATTCGATAAGTGATTACAATATATCTATATGTATGAGTAATCTGATTTTGGTGCACATGTTTTATAATATGTATATATATACGTATATTAGAAGCTCGGATGATAAAATTGACATCTGGCAACCAGCTTAGGGATTGGGAAGCTTTAGAACTTCAGATATATTATTATTGAGTATTTATAGTCTAATTACATGCATGATAATTGATAATATATAAATGTATATATTTATATTTCGGCGCTCTTGGCAATAGTACATCGAGTGCGTCTAGCACTGTAAGTCTGCCGAGAAACTTAAATAATCATATAATTACATGAAGTTTTAAGTAGTATATAGTTTGAATTTATAACATCCTTATTTGGCACAGTCCTGCATAAGAAACTATGGAATGGCATGATGAAATTTATTCGTGATTTAAGGGTCACATGGTGGATAGATATAAAATGGCTTGATTTCACGTTGACCTAGTCTTCTTATCATCTATAATAAATCTAAATTCTCGCAAATTAAGTTATGAGCATGTTGCACTCGGGTTTCGGTCAATGAATATGATAGATATCCATTGGCTAGATCCTTACTATTAGATTGTGCAACTATGGATCTAGGTATGTATATAATATACATGTACAGAGGAATGAATAATCCTACTTATAGTCAATAAATTTCATAGCACGGAAATCCCTAATATTCTGTATCTATAATATATAGTAGTGTGCCTTCATCCTGTATTACTCTGTATCGGTTATATATGGTAATGTTCAATTGTATCAGCGCGAAAAGAATTCGACTAAAACTGAAACAGATAATTACTACTTCCCATGTGTATATTTTATCAGATATGCATGTATGCATGTAAAGTACAAGACGCGGTGAAATTTCTTGATAATTCATGCACCTCTACTATAAAGAGACGTTATCGTCCGCGACCAGGATACTCCCCTATTTTTGATTACACATACATATACAGAGCGATTCTGTGGAAAATAACGCGCCCAAAATGTAGGCAAACGTTTTGCCTACGTTTTAGGCGCGCTATTTTCCACAGAATTGCTCTGTATATATCATAAAGCCTGAGTTATGTTTCTCAATAAAAACTCGTGATCATATTTCGGGCATAATTGTTATATTTTATATAGATATATTTATGATACATAATACATAATTTTCAATTAACATTAATGATTAATTTCAATAACATAATTCGTAAATTTATTGGTTGCTTGTTCAAAAAAAAAAAAAAAAAAAAAAAAAGAAAGAAATCTGTTATAAATACTGATTGCGCGTATGGATGTTACCTATGCTACATACGAAATACACGCGCGCCAAATACAGTAATAACAGTAGTAAATTCCGCATAAGCATCGTGTAGTATAGCTGAAATAGCGTATGAATATTCTGTAACTGTTAGAAATTTCTAGAACTGAATCTCAGCGTAGCGTCTCCACGAAAATGAGATAGCTTCTAGTCCTTCTAGTATTACTCCGATATGCGTACGCGTACGCGTAACAATAATTAGTGAATGAACTATTAATTCCGTATTTTATTCGGTAAGCGTAGAGATGTGTGACAGTGTGGGCGAGTTTATAGCCTATGATGGGCCAAATGTATGGATATGATTTGTTTATTTTTCTCTTCTAAAGGCGCATGCGATTCATTCGGCCACAGAACAGCCAGTGTACGTGGGTCTACAAGTCGAAATTTCGCGTAGTGGGGATCGACGGTAACCAAGAAGAAGTTGAGCTTTGATGATGTGGAAGCTGGAAGCGAAGCGAGAACATCGCGTTGCTAGTTTTGAACGTCAATAATTATTATCGTTACATTTCATATAGTTTAAATTTTTATTAACAAACCCAAGTGTTTTATGTATATAAAATTATTATTCTACTCTTCTTTAACTCAAATTTATACTATTTTGTCTTAGTTTTTTTTTTTTTTGTTCTTTTACAATTTTTTAAATCATGCCGCGAATATTATCAATCATTAGTGCGTTATTATTTGTTGTTGTCGTTGTACGAGGAATTCCAAAACCGGATGAAATTCAAGAACGAGTTTTAAACAAGGTTTGTATATCTATACACACTATAATAACATTTCGAATATTTTATAACCTCTATTATATATTATAATCTCTACTCTTCTTCTTCTTCTTATTCTTATTCTTTCACTTATAACCGATATCTAAGCTAATTGAATTTTATCATCTCATCTCAACAGCAAACAAGAATATAATTAAAGTTTGATTATTTAAAAAAAAAGTTATAAATTGAGGTTAAGAAACTCATATGTAGATTAAAAACGGGTCATTTCAATCTCGTTTCATTATTGTATGTTAATATTTTATTATAAAGGATCTAAGCGAACAAGAACATTTCATAAACACTCAACACAATCCGACTTACGATCACGAGGCTTTTCTTGGCGAAGAAGCGAAGACATTCGATCAATTAAGTCCTGAGGAAAGCAGGAGACGACTTGGTATAATAGTTAATAAAATAGACAAAGATGAGGACGGTTTTGTTACCCAAGAAGAATTAAAAGACTGGATAAGATACACGCAGCAACGTTACATACAAGACGATGTTGAGAGGCAATGGACTACCCACAATACAGAAGATAAGGATAAACTTCCGTGGGAAGAATATCGAAGTATGGTATATGGGTTTATGGATGAAAACGAGAATGAACAAACTGAGAAAACTGAGGATGATAACTTCTCGTACACAGCTATGCTCAAAAGAGATCGTAGACGTTGGTCAATCGCTGATAAAGACGGAGACGATGCTTTGACTAAAGAAGAATTTGCCGGATTTCTACATCCCGAAGAAAGTGACGATATGAGAGACGTCGTTGTCTTGGAGACTATGGAAGACATCGACAAAGACGGAGATGGGAAGATATCTGTTACTGAATATATCGGTGTGTCTTCGATTCTCTTACATTATTCATTAATTAAATCAAGTTTAACTATCAATTGAATTTTAAATATGAGATAGAACTCTGTAAATGTTTTACACATTTTATTATCATATAATCCAATCTTTTTAGGATTACATCTTAAGTATTATTCACATTTTTTGCAGGTGATATGTACAGGGGTGGAGCCGACGAAGAAGAACCAGAATGGGTCAAGAATGAAAGAGAACAGTTTTCTACTTATCGAGATAAAGACGGCGATGGTTTTATGGATAATGAAGAGGTGATTATATTTTAGTACAAACTCTAGGTAGTACTATTGATTGTGTGGTTTGTTTTATGGAAAATATTTTATTTATTAATGAATTGTTTTAACAGGTGAAAAATTGGATTATCCCAGCAGACTTTGATCACGCAGAAGCAGAATCACGACATTTAATATACGAAGCGGACAGTGACGCCGATCAAAAACTTACCAAAGAAGAAATATTAGAGAAATATGATATATTTGTTGGTTCGCAAGCAACAGATTTTGGAGAGGCTTTGGCAAGGCACGATGAATTTTAGAAAAATATTCAATTTTTGATCATTTGTCAAAAACAGAAGAAAAAAAAAATCAACTTTAGATATATATTTATATTGATATTCCTAAGATCTTAGCTTAAAGATTAAACTTTAAGTAGCATTTACTATACCATTTCTCATTTTTTTTTTTTGCTTATATGTATTTATATATTTACTAATACTGGAGAAATCAATGATAACTTTTATCCATGTTTTCTATTTTATAATTAAATACGTATATTATCATCTACTCAATTAAAAATCCTGAATTTCAGTTGCATGTAAATTGCCATAAAAATATTATTAAATAAATAAATATATGCATATTTTAATACTACTCAACGATTTAAAAGTTTATATAAATAGACCTAATAACTTTTTGTTTAAAATTTTTTTACGTCGATTCAATTATTCATGGATTTGATCTTGTTTCATAAATTACATTTAATAAAATAACATCCTCCTGCCAGATTATCATTAAAATATGGATACTATCAAATCACATTCTATCCATTACTGGACTATGTTTTTTTTTTTTTTTTTTTTTTATCAAATACCAGGAAATAAGGAATCGTGTAATTTCTGCGAATTGTAATTTGATAATGTGTCAATAAGTTGATTAAGCTTATAGATTTTATCCACCGGCATAATGTGACGTGCTATGCCTTTATCAGATAAGTGAAGATACTAGTTGAATACTATCAGTATGTCGTAGATTAACGAAGCAGTTGCAACGATGAGGAAATTTTCCTTTCTTGTGTTATTTTCTCTGAGTTTTATTTGCCACTTAGCAGGTATATTGAACAATTTTAATCCCCTTAACAAATTACCATGTATTTAAATCCATACATATATACAAAAATCTTTTATTATTTTCAAGAGTCGGCAGGTACAACAGAAAATGTAGACAATACTCCATATTGTCTACATTTTACTTGGCTCGGGCCACTGTACGATGAAACTAGTAGTGTCAATGTTACTTGCGACGACTATTCAGGTACACCATGTGTCGAGCCATTCATCGTGACGAGTTAGTATGTTAATATTGATTAATATGATATAGTTGTGCATTGAATAAGCTGATTTACATCTAGATGTAAATAATAATCTGAGCTTATTCATTACGAGAACAATTTCAATTGAGTAATAATTGAAAATGATGAATACATTTTATTAACGAACAAAAAATTTGAACAAAAATATTTAGTTCTTTAAAACAAAGTCCTAAATAGTAATTTGATCAAATTTTTTCAGCTGATGGAAGCGAACCGAATATTACTTATATGTGGGACAATTATAATCACACAACTATCGGATGTCCATTGAGAGCTGGCTACAGTTGTATAAAATATACCTACACTTTTGACAATGCATGTGAGTATACAGAATTGTGCATTAATTATATTATTTGAAATTATCATAAGTTTAATCATACATTGCGAGATTACTTTCTCAAGCATGATGTAGTTTTGATCACAAAATGTTTTCAGTGATGAATGCATCCTACTTTTGCGGAAAAATGATTGAGGATACTTCCACTGCGCTAACATCAGGCTGTTATAAGCAAGTGGTAAAAAACAAAAATAATCAAAACATTCTGAAGTTCGAAATTAGAGCTTTTTTATTTAATTAAAAATGTAACATCTCTTGAAATTTGAATGATGAATTCAATTCAGGAATCGAAATAGTGGTACTAATTTTCACGTTATATTACTAGCGTGTGCTTCTTCCGTTCTAAATATCGGATTCTTGTGAAATAAATGTGTGTGTAACTATTTAAAACGATTGTTAACAGACGAATGGTCACACAATTGGTGCTTGTGCTTGCCGAACGACTCCTGGAGCATTACCCTGTAATTCATCGATGATGAACGTCGCTTCCCTTCTAACTCAGTCTATTCTGGTTTTACTGACAATTTTTTATTATAATTAATCGTTGTTCTGTAATATAAATGATGTGATTAATTCGATTGAAATAGCTATTTATGTATCAAGTCCGAAAAGTGTCACAATCCGGTATGGGTAATTTCTAATATGAGCCGATCGAGTGTGCTGTGTCACAGAAGAATGAGTGTGAATTTATCGCTCGAGCGCAGTGAGGGCGATAATTCACACGAGTTCTTCTGTGACACAGCAGACTCAGAGGCGAATTACCCATACCGGACACTTCTCGGACTTGGCACATACAATATTTTATGCGATCTAGTCCAGTCAATAGACCACAAATCATAATGCAAAAATTCTGATAAGTTTTTTTATTGTCGCAATCGTTTTATTGACAGATAAGGAACTTAACTTCAAAAATCTGCGGTCCCCCCTGCCCGGCGTCAGTCGCCATTTTGATAAACGCGTTTAATATCATATCTCGAAAACGGCTGACCTGAGGATAAAAAACGTTGGGACTTTATTGTAGATAGTTAAATTCCTCATCTTTTTTATTTCAAACTTTGTTCGATTCGACTTGCCGTTTTTTAATTACAACTTGTTTAGTGTAGCAAATTTTCTTTCTCCTCTGAAACTCCCTTCTTCTTTCTTCCTGAGAGAAGAAAAACGGTAAGTTGAATCAAAAAAAGTTTGGAATAAAAAAGATGAGGAATTCAATTATCCACAAAAAAGTCCGAAAGTTTTTTATCCTCAAGTCAGCCGTTTCCGAGATATGATAATATGAAACGCGTTTCTCAAGATGGCGACTGACACCGGGAAGGGGGGACCACAGATTTTTGAAATTAAGCATGTGTCTCAATTGGTAAGGGCAGTACCCTTGATGCACACTTGCCCTCGGTTCAGACCACTGATGTATATCTATATATATCGGTATATATAGATATATCTCTACTATAAGGGCAAGTGTACGAGGGTACACCCTTACCAATTGAGATACGGCCTAAGCTCCTTATCTGTCAATGAAACGATTGCGACAATAAAAAAACTTATCAGAATTTTTGCATTACGACCATATAAATCCAATCTCTATTGACTGGACTAATCCGTTGTTTGAAAGTTCACTTTTTGGAAAATCAGTGTTATACTCACTTTAGTTTCTAAAATTACTGGTGTTATTGCATCTTTCTGTATCAAAACGTTTGGACTCAGACATTTGACATTTTCAGACATTTTGGTTTATAATGTGTGAACGTAGTAAAAAATAACCTGACTATGTTTATTTTAATGAAACATATTCATATTGTACGATAATATTTTCATTATAGTCTCCTGTCCTATAATATTTCACTATATTTCAGTGGCCTGAAATTGGTCACTTTGCGGCCTAAATCCGATGCTCAAAAAGTGAACTTTCAAACAACAGGTCGCATAAAGATATATCCTGTTCAAAAATTCGTATAGTATGTAATTTTTTTCGGCATAGGCATTGAAAAGTCACTTTTTGACGCCTGTTTTCGATCCACAAAGTGTCACTTTATACGGTTGGTTTCAGAACTGCCCTATAAAGTCTTTATACGGCAGTCTGGATGCGCAGTTCGAAGTGCGCATTCCAAAGCTGCCATATAAAGTCTTTATACGGCAGTTTCGATGCGCGGTTCGAAGTGCGCGACAGATCGCACCATAACCTGACTCTTCGTCTAGTGAATCTCAACAGGCGTCAAAGTGACTTTTCATGCCTATTTCGAAAAAAATACAGTATGGGGCGCACCCGTAAACCGTTTTTGACTCGAATAATGATTTCAGAACTCGCTTACGGCTCGCCTTCGGCTCGCCTTTAGCTCGTCCTGAAATCATTATTCTCGCCGAAAAACACTTGGTTTACGGGCATGCCACATAATATACTATTATTAATTATTATAGTATAAAAATTATGGCGGGCCGCTGATTTGAATATGATGATTTATGGGTTGCATATAACGAGGCGCATTCTCTACCAGCTCGTTTGAATTGGAAAATGTTAATCCATAACAATTTTTATACGACGCGTTTCAGTGTGATGTAGGAATAAGTATTCGTAGAGATATGGCAAGAAAATAGCTAGGAATGTATTTATTTGTTTCACCCGCTCATGTCGTGTAACGCATACGTAAATTGATAAACTACTTTTGCCGTCAACATATGTACGCCTTATGATATGCAATCTCAAGTCAGCAATAACAAAAATGACATGCGGGTTACATACAACAGGCGTACCGATGTTTGCGGCACAAGTGATAGTTTGTAGATTCAACCGCGAGACGGCGATATTATTTGGCATCCAGATGACTTGATTTCAGAGCATAAGAAAGCGCACAACACTGACTTGGAATAGGAGTCCAGTGAACGGTCAGTTTGGGTCAGTTGCCCTCGTTGGATCGAAAGGCATGGTCGAGGACTGTATAAATGAAATATTACTTTGACAGGCAACAGAATAGAAATACACTGAACTTGCTGGCCTGTATGCCGGGAATCAAACAAATACAGTCGATTAGTTGCGATAGGTGCATACTTATTTTTAAGAAACAATTACAATATTGTAGTACATAACTTAGACAATAAGTAATATTGTATCGATACTGCAACAATAAATTCCCAAATATATTGTTAATCGATTGCTTTATTATACTTCTGTACTTTTCTCTCCACATGACTCTTTATTTTAAATAAGCGAAAGGAGAAACAGCTTACGACAGATAGAAACAGTAGGAATTATGATAATGCATTTTCAGCTACTTGAAAAATTCGCGACCACCTCCTTGGGTCAGATTTTCTCCTGATATCAGACTGATTTTTCGATAATGCTAGTATAAATAAATATACAGAAGCAAGCAGAAAGACGTGCATGAGGACACGGTATATGCATGCCTATATCAATACTCTATATTTCTTTCCCCCACTAAAAATGTCAGCACACCTCCTCGGGTCAGATGTTCTCCTGATACCAGGAGCAATTTTTTACTTAAAATTTGTATTACTCTGAAAATCGCTAGTATAACTAAATATAAAGACGTGCATGAGGACACGGTTATGCATGCCTATATCAATACTCTATACTCCTTTCCCCCGACAAAAATTTCAGCACACCTCCTCAGGTCAGATGTTCTCCTGATACCAGGAGCAATTTTTGACTTAAAATTTCTATAACTCTGAAAATCGTTATTATAACTAAGCGGAAAGACGTGCATGAGGACACGTATGCATGCTTATATCAATACACTACTCCTTTCCCCCACCAAAAATTTCAGCACACCTCCTCGGGTCAGATGTTCTCCTGATACGAGGAGCAGTTTTTGCCATAAAATTTCTATAACTCTGAAAATCGATAGTATAACTAAGCGGAAAGACGTGCATGAGGACACGTATGCATGCCTATACCAATACACTACTCCTTTCCCCCACCAAAAATTTCAGCACACCTCCTCGGGTCAGATGTTCTCCTGATACCAGGAGCATTTTTCGACTTAAAAATTTAAAAACTGTCAAAATAGCTGGTAGACATAAACTATATAGCGACTTGCATGAAGCAGCGTATGCATATCTATATCGATACACTACTCTCTTCACCCACTAAAAATTTCAGCACACCTCCTCGGGTCAGATGTTCTCCTGATACCAGGAGCAATTTTTGCCATAAAATTTCTATAACTCTGAAAATCGCTAGTTTAACGAAGCGGAAAGACGTGCATGAGGACACGTATGCCTATACCAATACACTACTCCTTTCCCCCACCAAAAATTCCAGCACACCTCCTCGGGTCAGATGTTCTCCTGATACCAAGAGCAATTTTCGACTTAAAATTTCTATAACCTTGAAAATCGCTAGTATAACTAAATATAAAGACGTGCATGAAGACACGTATGCATGCGTATATCAATACTCTATACTCCTTTCCCCCACCAAAAGTTTCAGCACACCTTTTCGGGTCAGAGGCTCTCCTAATACCAGGACGATTTTCGAAATTAAATTTTTCCAACGCTAGATAATTTAAATCTTGAGTCGAAAATCGTCCTGGTACCAGGAAAACATCTCACCCGAAGAGGTGTACTAAAATTTTTTGATAGAAAAAGGTATAGTTTATTTGCATACATGTCTCAATGCAAGTCGCTGTATATTCATATTTATGTATACTAGCGTTATGTCAAAGAAAGAAAAATTTTAAGACGAGAAATAAGTCTGGTATCAGGGGAGTATGAGACCCAAGGAGGTGGTCGTAAATTTTGAAGTAGCTTAAAATGAAATTCTCCGCTCGCTTATTTGAAATAAAGAGTCCCGTGGAGGGGAAAGTGGAGAGGTAATGAAGCATAATCGATTACTAATATATTTCGGAATTTATTGCTGCAGTATCCATACAATATTACTTATTGTCTAAGTTATGTACAATTTGTAATTGTTTCTTAAAAATAAATATGCATTCATTACACCTGATCGACTATATTCGTTTGATTTCTGGCACACAAGTTAGCAAGTTTAGCGTATCCTGTTGCCTATCAAAGTTGGATTTCGGTTACGCAACCTTAATGCGAACTGTTTGACGACGCAACGGCCACTGACCCCACGACGGGTGCGGAGGTACCCTCATCACAGGTCGGTACTCCTTCATTCTCAATACACCGGAGTACCTAGTTACCCTTCCGAAAATCATTTCGATGATGATTTAATCTAATTTTGTCCCAGGAAATGAGAAACTATGAGTACAAAAGGTTCTACTAGTATATAGGGATGGGAAGGACAGGCCATTGTAATAAATCAGTTTTCAGGAATCAATGACTACAGATAATACTGCGTTCACAATAATATGTTTACAGAAGTTTGGGCGCAAGCTCGATCTATATAATATAATAAATAGTATTGACAGACTATTCGAATAAGTAATATCTCGGATATATAGACTCGTTGAGTCTCGCGCTTGAAAAAAAAATTTTTTTAATGTACTTGGCGCGAGACTCTACCGAGTCTCTTGATACAGTTAACGTGATACCGCTATGTTTATTGAATTAAAAAATTGTTCAAATTACACTGAATCTTTTCATTCGTAATACATAGCCATAGCAAATGCAACTATGATTAACACAAAAGCGCATACGGTACCAGTATGCAGACTAGATGCATCGCTCGGTGCACCTACTCCTGGTACAAGTATGCTATTCCCGGATGAAGTTAATAATGAACTGGTTGAAGTTACCTCAGTCGTACCATCTCCAGTGTTACAAAGATCACTTTCACAAGCACGATAGTATGTAGTTGCATACGGTGTACTGAGTTTAGTATTTAAATACAAAGGTGTATCTTCGCAAGCGCGATAAAATGCAGTCAAAATTCCTGAAGGTTCAGCCAATTCTCGCCGATATATCGTACAATACTTCGAGTTGCATGTACTTGAAGAGTCAGGATTCGATATACAAGAACTTGTCGGCGATGTGCTCTCGCAAACATAGCAGGTCAATCCTGAAAGCAAATGATGAAAGATTTTTGTTCACCAATTTTTTATTAATTTAGCCATAAGAAATGTTTGACTATATCGGGTATAAGTTCTATCCTTGAAACTTTTAGCGCAAGATTAATAATATTTCATACTCATTGACAAGGATGCTTTATATCAATGAAAGAAAATAACATCTGGGTTGCGATTCTGTAACTTTCCGCTAACTCGCTAACTCGCTAACTCGCTAACTTCGTCCAATCGGAGATCGTTGCGGCCCGTAACGATCTCCGATTGGACGCTCCTCAGCCAACCAACGGTCTTAGAGCGAAAAGTTAGCGAGTTAGCGAGTTAGCGAGTTAGCGAGTTAGCGAGTTAGCGAGTTAGCGAGTTAGCGGAAAGTTACAGAATCGCAACCCTGGATATCAGTAAAGTATTAATCTATATCTATCGAGGGTGTTCATTCGTATGAGTGTGCTTATAACTTCTTTAAAAAAGTTTATCTTTTTTGTCATACTGCGGTCTTAATAAGTCTTTTTTGCAAGCAGTAAATTAGCTGCACTACATATGTTGGTATGACGAGGGTGATTCAGGGATGAGGAGTTAGTAACAGCGGGGCGATTAATAATTTTGGGATGAAATGAGACTGGAATAAATTATCCAGAATTAATTTCCTCGGGGCCATGAATTGCAGCTAGGCCAGAAAAGATGTGGAACCTGCAATTGCACGCGATCATGTGTGTCATACGAATGTGTCAATATTTTTTATGTTTTAATCTTATCAACATCCAATGGATGCGACGATAATGATGTATAGTACACTGTTAAAAATTTCTAAGTGGAACTTCCTACATTTTGTAGGAAGTTGCGATGCATATACATGGTAGTAAATTTACAAGACATTTCCTTAAAATTAATTTACAAATACTTCAAATTTACTAAAAAATTTAGCGAATTCAAATAAAATTTTGTGTTTCTCCTATGAAAGTTCAGTAAAATCAAGAAATTTATCTGTAAATTCACTTTACTACACCACATTTGTAATTTTACAACCTTTTGTGTAGTAAATGTATTGGTAAATTTACAATAATTTTTAACAGTGTAGATTTGTACGAAATAGAAGTAAATAGGAACCCAGAAGTACTAACCATAAGTATACTGCCTGGACGTAAGGAAGATAGTAAGGAATAATATCGACGTTAGATTTATTTCACGCATCCTGAGCTGAATATCCATAATTCTGCTACCTTACTTAAGTAATATTGCTTCTAGCACTGCCTCTACGAAAGCAATACTGGTCAGTCGTTTGATATGAACGATATCAGTGACGATGTAGAGATATCACGATAACGATAAAATGGCTGCATACCGATACCTCTAAACGCGTCATTAATGTATTTTTTGGTATCGTATAGCTCATGATTAAAAAAAAAAAAACCCAAGACCACGAAATAAAAACCAGCCGTGACCATATTTTTCTAAATTGACAATCAGTCATAATTACATTTATGCTCATGCACGGAGAAAAATGTGCTGTTGAATCTACTGTGTGCTTAGTTGTATACGTGACAGCTACTTTTTTGCAGTAGAAATGACAAGAATAGTGCGTAACATTTACTCTGCTGCAATGTACCAAATATTAGAATTTTATTGTGGTAATTTCTACTGCAAAAATGAGTTGTCACATATTCAACTAAGCACATAGTAAACATTTTTCTCCGTGTGGGGATAACCGAAACGTACAAAGCCTCAAGGTATACTGAAACAACATAATTAGCGCCATAAGGACACTCTGTTTCGCCCAGTTAACCATGAGAGTTAATAATAAATAATAATACATTTAAATCAGCAACAGTTAGGTACATGTTGGAAAAAAGCCGGAGGAGGTTCAATTACCAGCGTTGCAGAACTTTTTTTTAACTGCACAGTTGAGAGCAGCGGGGCTCTGATCAATTTTGTCATAAATTATAAATGTGCGAGTCCTCGAGGGTAGTTACAATTTTTTTTACATCACATGCTACTAGATTATGTAAAACGTACTATATTACTATGGGAAAATCCGTACATACATTAATGAACTCCCATATTACATCTAGTGCATGCGGATACCACTGGCGGATGCAAATTTAGCACATAAACAAAGGCATAATATGTTATCACCAAATCGGTACTCCGATTTACCGCGAGAGCAATCCAAACTCACGGCTAGATGAGCTAGGTGATGAATCAGCGTCACTATGTGTAAATGTATGATAATAATGGGAAGTAATTTGTCGTTTTTTTCCCCCCCAGTTATTGTATTTTTATTTATATAACACACGACGACGACCGTCAACGTACGGGGGAAGGCCGAAGCTTTTCGTTTCGCCTGGAAATACGAGATAATATGATCTATAGTATGCTTCAGTTTGAGAAAAAAAACCTAATAAATTAATTCTTTCATCTGCTCGTTATACTATGCGGTATATAAAACCGTAGACTGCAGTTTCTATCATCACTATAATACGCTCCGGCGGCTAACCCTGCGCGCACAGTATATTTTTCAGTGTATAGTTAATAAACCACCCACTATGTTCAAATATCACGTAAATTTTACCTGCCGTTTTTTGGCATTGTTTCTACTCATTCAAAACTATTATCAAAATACTCTTGGTCAAACACAGACAATCGTCTTTGCCCAGTCAATGCAGACTCAAGCTACACAATCACCGGCAACCACTGCAGCCCAAGGTACAGTATATACGAGTTTTTGCATATATTCAAAGAAGAATGTATCTCCAATGTTCAATTCTCTATGATGAATCAATAAATCTCAAATTATTACAGAAAACAGACCAAACAATCAATAAAAATGACAAGATCATTAGCTTCATTGGAAAATCATTTAATACTTCAAAATTAATGCTAATACACCTCCAGTTATCAATTTTATTTTGCAATTGCCGCTACGTCGGATTCAAATCCCTCATGAATAATTTGAATTCATTATTTTCAAGCAGTAACGTGTACTTGCGTTACGACCGGTACATGTGGAGGATCGTCAACTGCAGCCGGAATTGATATAAGAATAGTGAATACGGTAAGTTTCGTATATAAAACTGAATTGTTATTATATAACAATGAAACTATCTTAATCTTATCTTAAATTAAGGGTACCACTGTCTGTTCGGCCGGTTTGCAATATTGCTGCACCACATCTGGAGGTGGTGGTTCATCTGGACTAACAGACGCTAGTTGTGGAGTGAGGAAAATAGCTTTAACAGCTCAACCAGCAGGAACAGCCAGTTACGGTGCTTATCCATGGCAAGCTGCTTTGCTCACAAGTGGCAACAGTTACATTGGATCTGGTGTTCTTTTGGACTCTAGGAACATCCTAACTGTAGCTCATAAAGTATCTGGGCTCGGGTAAGTCTATTCCCTCCCCTCCACCACCCCCCCCCCCCCCCCCGATTTGTTTCTCTATACCATTAAAATTCGCTGCAATATTTGTTTCGTATTTTATACTATTTTTTAATGTTTCAATTCTTTAATATTAGTAACGCGTTCAAAGTAAGACTTGGAGAATGGAATGGAATAGCTAACACCGAGCAGTATCCATACCAAGAATTCGCCGTTGAAAGAGTAACTATTCATCCCATGTTCAATGCGGTAAATTTGCAAAACGATGTAGCAATTGTGAGACTGAGTGGAACTGTTCCTGTATCAACGAGCCCAGGAATAAGTACGATATGTCCTCCAACCGGAATACCGGCAGCTCAGACAAGGTGAGAATAATAATTCGTCGAGTTATTCCGTAAAAATCAATTAGATAATTATTTTTGTATTAGACTTGACAATGATATCACTCGTTTCCGTTTTTAATATAGATGCTGGGTTTCTGGATGGGGAAAAAATGCTTTCGGACCAAACGGTGTCTATCAAGGGACAATGAAAGAAGTCGATGTACCAATACTAGATCAAGGCGATTGCGAATCTCGTTTGAGAGGCACAAGACTTGGTCAATTTTTCACCCTAAGTAGAAACAGTTTCATATGCGCAGGTGGTGAAATGAACAAAGATGCTTGCACGGTAAGTTGATAGATGAAATTATTCAATTAAACATTTTGAATTTCTTGTTTTTTTTTTTTTTTCCCCTGTTAATAAAACAGCGAAATTTGTTTATAGGGTGACGGCGGTTCACCTCTTGTATGTCAAGTGCAAGGAAGATGGCAAGTTATTGGTTTAGTTGCATGGGGTATCGGATGTGCAAGTGCAGGAGTACCCGGAGTTTATGTAAACATACCATTCTACAATTCTTGGATATCGCAGCAACTGGTTGCTTAGAGCTAATTTAAAACCTGTTTCTGTTTTATTGCTTTTGTCATACATACATAAGAGTATGCATTAGTTTTGAATAATGTTTTTTGTCTTGTATAAAAAAGAAGTGTAGCTAATTAATAAATGAACAAATATTGCGATTAAATTACGATCGATATGTTCAATCATATCATGAATTTTCATTCGTAATTGATTATGATATAGATAGATGTATATTATTATATGAATGAACTAAATTGATATAATACTACATACTACTGTTATGCTATAAACGAACAAGGTAATGGATAAAGCTTATATTTCTCCATATTTATATAACATGAGTTTATAAATAGTTTGTTTGTTTGTTTTTTTTGTTTTTTTTTTCGTATTTTATTTACATTTATATCTAGCACGCGAAAATTAAAGAAGAAACAAAAAAAAAAAAGAAGTTATTAAGTCATCTGTAGATTTAGAAACTCACAGCTCACATAGTTTGATAACTTTTTTTTGAATAAGTTTATCTAATCTTATAATAACAGCTTTCATATTGCAAGGGGTCATATACAAAAATGTTGTCAAGATATAAAAAATCTATCTTTGAAAATAAAATAAACAAAACTTATGTGTCATATTTAATAATATTTAAAATATTGCTACTCACACTCTCTCTTTCTCCCTCCCACCCTTTCTCACTCGCTCTCTTTCGCTCTTTCGCTCTCTCTCTCTCTCGCTCCTTCACACTAATTTCGTTAAATAATACTTTCTGATTTTTCTCTGTAGTTACTACCTACAATTGTCAAAAATGTAATTGTTAATTTGAATGAATAAAAAGTATAAAAACAATAGTATATATATATATACAACACTTTTTTTTTTTTTTTTTAATATACCGATGATTAATAATTACTATTCGAAAAAAAAAAAAAAAAAAATTATATTATATTATATTATATTATATTATATTATATTGTATTATATTATATATGTATATATATTGTGCAAACGCTCTTAATAATTCAGTGTTACCAAAACATTCAAGGATTTCGATCACAGACAGTGAAAACTTGTTCATCAATAATCGCTAATTGGCATTTGATAGATTATTCAAATCATAAAGCGATATTATAATTGATTAAATTATACCTATATATATATATATATATATATATATATATATATATATATATATATATATATATATATATATATTAGGGTGGGCCAAAAAAAACTTTTAATTTTTTTTTCTTTAGTTACCATGAAAATATTGTTCAAGATGATGAAAAAAAAATCCTCTGAAAATTTGAGCTCTTAATATTAATATTAAGAGGTGCCTCATCGCGATTTTTGATTTCCCATTTAAATAACACAGGAATTTTTTTTTTTTTTTATTTGGAATTTTATTCGGTTCCAATGAATCATCGTGTTGTAAAAATCAATACATATTCTTGTAGGAAATTAAACGATCTCCAAAAAAGGTCTGATGTAATTTTTCGCTAAGTTCACTCGTTTCAAAGTTATTCAAGGTTAAAGTTCAACCTCAAACGGTGTATGACGACTTTTTTTTCGACTTAGCAAAAAATCACATTAGACCTTTTTTGGAGATCGTTTAATTTCCTACAAGAATATGTATTGATTTTTATAACACGATGATTTGTTGGAACGGAATAAAATTGCAAATAAAAAAAAAAAAATTTCCTGTGTTATTTAAATGGGAAATCAAAAATCGCGATGAGGCACCTCTTAATATTGATATTAAGAGCTCAAATTTTCAGAGGACTTTTTTTTTCATCATCTTGAACAATATTTTCATGGTAACTAAAGAAAAAAAAATTAAAAGTTTTTTTTGGCCCACCCTAATATATATATATATATATTAGGGTGGTCGTTAAAAATTAAATTTCATCAGACGCCCCCTGAAAAGTTTTATTTTTGTCTAAAAACACGCGTGCATTTTTTTTTTTTTTTTTTAAATGAAAAGAACACGTGCCGCAAGACGATCATAGATTTTGTTTTTTAACCTGCAGTTTTTTGGAAATGTCTTACCTAATGTGCAGATTTGACGAAAAACCCATCGAAAAAAGATAAAAATTTGAAATTTTGAAATTTCGATGGGTTATTCGTCAAATCTACACATTATGTAAGACATATCCAAAAAACTGCAGGTTCAAAAACAAAATGTTTGATCGTCTTGCGGCACGTGTTCTTTTCATTAAAAAAAAAAAAAAAAAATTGTACGCATGTTTTTACACGAAAAGGAAACTTTTCAAGGGGCGTCTGATGAAATTTAATTTTTAACGACCACCCTAATATATATATATATATATATAAGTAGGCTACGTTATATACCAAGAAGCCAAGTGCCTTTTTTTTTTCATTTTTCTTTCACATACCAAAATATTCGTACCACTATTAAATGTATTTGTTCGCTGAGATAAAACGTCGTTATTATTATTATTATTTTTTTTTCCCCCTCATTTTGCTACATGAACAAATTCAATTTAAACATATTCTAGGCATAAATAATCATATAGTAGTACGGTACTATAATAAATCAGATGAAAATATCATCTAAACAGTGAATAGTACCAAACACTGTAATAATTTGATGATTACACATATCATGAGAATAAGTGAGCCTAATATAATATACAAGTATTTGTTAAAGTGCGTTGATTACTAATTGTTAATTACATTTTTGATAAGCTATACTATTCATTTTCATTTAAAAAACTTGTTCTTTCGAACGTATAAAAACGCTGCAAATTTAACAATAATAATAATTACTTAACACTCTTTGGGAAATATCTTGTACAGGCCTTTGAATTACCTTAAAAGTTTTGTAACATTACAATTGTTTTTTTTTTTTTTTTTTCTTTTTTACTTTTTATATACACAATACGATCAACGCTACTTTCAGTTGAAAACTTTCAGACATGAGGTGAAATTTATAACAACAATCTGTGATAGAAGTAGGTACCAATACAAATATTCTTGCGTTTAGCTATAATTATAATTTGCTTTTATGGAAGGATTCGAATTCAAAATACAAAAACAGTAGAAATGGTCGTATGTAAAATGTACGCTAATAAGCGTAATTAATTAATATTGTGAAATTTTTTAGTCAAACATTACCCATACAGTATAAAATGGTTCGAATATATATCTGGAACTTTATAAGATTCCAAATACATTTCTAAAATATAATCGAAACATTTCTGCTTCTAGGGTATAGCAATTGAAATTACAATAGTTTCGAATGGTTGATTTCCATGGTAGAATAATGTATTGACAATGAGCCACGATGAGTCATCAAATGAATTCGTCTATTATGTTAGAAAAAAAAAAAAAAAAAACCCCAGAACAGAAGAGCAAAGAAATCATAAATAATAATGATGAAATTATATATAGTATGTAAAAAAAAAAAAAAAAGTTCAATTTCTAAATAATATTCATAAAAATATGACAACAACATTTAGTATACAAATACTTCTTAGAAGTAATAATAACTATCAATGTGTACAGTTGCTGTATTCTAATTAGTCTATGAAAAAAAAAAAAAAAAAAGAGAAAATAAAAAAGAAAAATAGATCGACGTATTCGTGCAAGATAGATAAATTAATATTATCAAATATAATTTCATCAATTCTATTACGTTATGTATTTACAGGCATCTGAATACTTATCAAGGCAGTTACGACAAGTTCATTATCATCACGAAAAAGATAATATATTTCATTTGGTATGTGCATGCCTTTGGCCTTCGATCAGCTACTTACTTACTTACTTACCCGATAATAAGTAGGTAAGTTAATTATGTAAATCATACAAGATCCAGCCTATTCCTCTTCCAAACTCCTGGTAAAGTACTAAAAATTATTAACATAGGTAGTCAATTAACTTATATGCCATTCGCATAAAAGATATTTTCATGTCGATAATAAACTTAGCGCGTTTATAAATTTTTTTTTTTTTTTAGCTATATTATTTTTGCAACTAATCCACATATTGTGCTAAACTCGATCTTCTAATTGAATTTCATTGATAAAAAGAGCAGCAGTTAATGAGATAAGCGCCCAGGTGTAATAATTTATTATTACTTTTGTACAATGGCATTGTGACGTTACGTTCCGTTCTGTTAAGTTACGTTACGTTACGTTACACGACCGCTTACGGAGGTAGGCATTCGTTAATATGATATGGAAAGTCAGGCCGTCGGTGAATTGACAAGAGTGTGAGCTAATTGAACGGAATGATTAGAAGTAGGCAGCGACAGTAAGTGACCGCGTTCCATTTCGTTTACTTCTTGTTGCTGCGCTCCTCCTATAGATACCGTTGATCGTGCCAGACTATTACGCTGTCTGCACATATAAGGCGTTTCCCCAGGAGAAGGAGTCTCACGACCCTGAAAAATTACATCATTCATCATTTAATGAAAAACTATTTTCATTATTATACTTATTCGAAACTATTGTAACAGCATTGATTACACCTGCGCTTGATAATAAGTTAATAATTCACCCAAACATGTGTTAGATTCTGAGTTGATACCATCCAGACAACGTCCTAGGCATCTGGCCTTTGCAGGACTATGGGAACGGATAGCATTTCTCTTCAGGTAGTACTGAAGGAATTAGGGATTAGGGATAAGGAATGGGTTGATTATTATGGGTGTAAATAAACCGAGGAAATTATTACCTGTTTTGATGGACCGCAACAGGTAGCGTGATTACATGGCTTATCAGTCTTTGGGCAATCAAGAACGCAATCTTCGGTCGGTGTTTCTTGTACTTCGCTATCCGCATGATACTGTAAAAATATTTGTGTGAATAGAAATAGAATCGTAATCACATTATTTGATATTTCAATTCATCGAATCATCAGCCGCTGATATTTATCTGATTTTTTCATAGTAAATTAATACATGGTTTAGTAATATCGAGAGTAATACTAACGTCTATAAATTCTGGTTGTATTGTAGTCGAGTGAATTCCCTCGTTATGAAAGAACTCCTTTACTTTTTCAGCAATTTTCATATACTCAGATAGATTGCGACAACGGATATGAGCAGAGGCTATAATCCTATCTCCAGCCAATTGCCAGACGTGAAATTCATGCACCGCCAAAACACCGTCTACATTTTCCAATAAACGCTGCTGAATTGCATCTACCTATGAATGTAATAGCCATGAATGTAAAATTAGAAATTAATTATTCGTTGAGTAATCGTATGAAAAACGTTCAACAGAAACTTATTTTTCAATATTTCATTTGGAAAGTCTTTAAACTAAAACTTAGATCAATTTACCTGAATGTGAGTCGGAACAGTTTGTAGCAGAATCAAAGCAGATTCTTGTAGCAGTGGCCACACCGATCTCAATATAAGTAATACCAGCAGCAGTGATAACGCAGGATCGATGTAAAATCTGCAAATTGCAAAAATCATAGTTGAATGTATAAATAAGAATCATAAATACGAATCTAAAATCAGTTTTGAATTCTTTTTGTTTGATTTCTAATGCCTATTTCTTTCGACCATGATAATATATGATACACAAAAATACTGTGTTGGTAAAGTAATAAGCTGAGAGAATTGGAATTTTTACCTGTACTCCCATTCTGTGAAATGTATAATAAGAGCAGAAGCAATTACGATAACAGATCCAAGGGCATCAGAAAGAACATGAAGAAATACACCCCGCATATTCATCTGACTAGCGTCGTGACTATGACCATGAGCTCGTTTAACAGGTGGATTTGGAGGTCTGCATGGTGCGTCATTTTCATTATCATCAGTACCGACAAGAGTACTGAGTCTGTTGTGGCTTCGAGAAATGCCATGTGAATGCCCGTGAGAATTTCCATGGTCTGAAAATTATGAATTTAGGATTTCTGAAACTGATTCCTTGCATCTCCCTGATCTCATATTATCGTAGCGTATAAAAGAATACGAATTTCCTATACAGTACAACCGCAATAAGAGGTTGTTATTCCTCGATTGGCTGTCTAGTAGCAAATGATTAATGATTTGAAGTCTTGGCGACCTCAATGCTACTACAAATGAGCAGACGATAGGAGTTCACCCTATTTGTCTTTTCTTATCTGTGGTGGGAGAAGTTCAACACTAAGCGAAGCAAAACAAGAGGGAGATTCCTCCTCCTCACGTTTTCTCTTATCGAGGTTGAACTGTAATATCTCACTCAGGTCAACGTATTGTTAATCCGATTTAATAATCTGTGGGGTTCATCATTTCTTTTTGTTAATTTAGTAAATTAGTATATTTAATGAGCAGATCGAACAAAGCACGATAATAATACGTCGTTGCCGTTCCAGATTGAAATTCTTAAAGCTATTTGTCCATGATATAAAGGATGGCGCAATAAGATACAGTATTTGTTATTCATATGACTGATTTGTCATCAATGCTGTAAGAATTAGAATCATTGAAATAATGAGACTATAGAGGAAAGTTTCTAGTCGGACGAGGATGTTTGTGTTTTAAATATAAACCACAAAACCACTAAACCACAAAACTGGTATACTATGTTCAAACGTGAATTTTTTTTGAATAACAAGAAAACAACTTTTCATCGGTATATCTGACCTACATCACTGGTCAGTACAGGGTCGGCAGTTGCTTCATATTTAATAGAGAGAACCCCGACATCTTCGGGAAGATGAGAAGTTACCTCTTTTCTTCCTCGACCTACATAACGAATGAAATTATAAAACGACTAAACAAACTATCCCAAATTTTAATCCCATCTAAAGAGAAAATAGTAATCTCAATTATCAAATCCAACTGTATATCAAAAGTCAAAGTTTTCTATGAAATTGGACCGTCTTATCCCTAGAGTCTGACACAAATCTTTCCACCAAACTTTCATTAATTATGCAATAGATAAATAAATTTTGATTCTATTGAATCAAGTTTTAAACATTGAATCAATCTATTTCTCAACTAGTATATCGCCATTTGCTACATTCATGTGAAAAAAAAAAAAAGAAAAAAAAATATTAATTAGTGATTTGCCAATAAAACATATAAAATAAAACAAAGTTTTACTCAATTGGAACTCACCATGGAACAGACAGAGTCCAACTACGTTAACTAGTAATCCTATAGCACCAACGATCACAAGAAGTATAGGATCATGGATTGGTTCAAGATTGATAAACCGTTTACATGCTTCTACTGTAATACTGAAGCACAGTGCAACCAGGAACACTGCATTTACTAGAGCTCCCAAAACTTCAGCTCTTGCCCAGCCAAATGTATTCTTCGACCATTTCTTTGGAGACATCTGTAAAAAATAATGTAAAGATCAGATATTTCGTTGATGTTCATTTTTATCGTCAGTTTTGGGGCATAGGTATGTAGCGATCTTACCTTTACAGATAGAAACGCGACAACTAGAGCAGCGACGTCTGACAACATGTGAAAACTATCGGCTATTAAAGCCATAGAGTTTGTTATATAGCCAACGATTATTTCTACTAAAAAGAAGAATGCTGTGAGCCACAGCATGGTCAGTAGACGACATTTTTTTCCACTATAACGACCCATTGTTTGTGTTGTTGTTGTTTTTTTTTTTTTCCTGAAATTAGTAACAATTATTTATGATAAATAAGCTATGATTAATATTTTAGTTTTAGATAAATAACATCATGATAGATGAAGCATTGTTGATCACCAGATTTCACCAAATAACTACTAATCTACAATGAATTTCACGGACGTGAAAAAGCTTCAGATAGTTAGTCTATCTTGTTTAAAGAATCTGCTATTATTCAACATTAGTGGTATATTATAGCATCATATCGATACAAAGAGTATATGCGAGTTTTAATCAGTGTCCCAAATAATTCTCATATCTTTATTGAAAGCTTATCGAGTGGCGTATACTCTGAACAAATATAAGTTGCGATGCTTTGTACAAAGTATGGTTCACAGTTCTCGCACCTATATTTAATACTCTAAGAAAAGATCATAGTGTAAACAAAATGGTGTTTAACATAAGAATAAGAATACTCTATATATCATTAGCGGTCAGTACTTTGGCCGCTTCTTTGTTTGCTTATTTGATAAATTCGTTTTTTTTTTTTAGTATTAAGAGTTTGAATTTCTTTTTTTTTTTTTTCAAAATTTCTACCAAGATATGCTTGGATACTTCTAACTCTTTAGACAGATAAACCATTATAGTTTCAACATCTAATCAATCATTATCTCTACTTAAAGGAATTAAAACTTAATATCTCTGGAGTGAATAAATAATCTTCAAAGATAAATTAAATTGCAAGATTGTTAGCGACCTTTGAATAAGGCTTAAGGAAATATCAATCAATTTTGCTTATAACTATTATACCAATCAATTGAAGTTAAATGATTTAATTTAAAGTAAAAAATGATCGATCGGCCCATAATAAAAATAAAAAAATAAAAAATAAATAAGAAAACATGAAATTATTTATACACAAAGAATTAGGGTGAAAAATTGAGAAGATTTTTAATAGTATAATCTAAATTGCTGGGAGACTTTTTTAAGAGTATCAGCAGACAATAGGGAGATAATTTGTCGTTGAAATTGATTCCTTGATACTATAGTTAATTGAATAAATTGATTATGATTGAAATACAAGAGACATGGATTCTAAGGGTATTAGATTTTTGTTTGATTTTTATACACCGTTTAAAAACGATGATAAACAAAGAACGGAATGATTCATCGGAGTGAAAGGGGGTGTGAATGAATCACTGGGTGAAAGAATGGAGAGCAATAGCACATGTTAGATACTTCTTTGGAATATTTATAGATTTAAGAAAAAAAAGAAAAAAAAAACTCTAAAGAAGATTACAAACAAAGAAGAGAATGATTCATCGGAATGAAGGGGGTGTGAATGAATCACTAGGTGAAAGAATGGAGAGCGATGGCACATGTTAGATATTTCTTTGAATTAATTATACGGATGTAAGAAATCCATGAAAGCTGATGACATTCGTAATGAAAATGATATGTTTCTTTTCATATTAGAATAAGAATTTCTAATGTTTTAGAAGAGGGTGATGAAACTTTTTTTTTTTTTTTTATAAACTCACCTTTAAAATTTGACTCGTAAATTTTTAATAAATTTTCAGGTACTGCGGTTGTATCAAATAGTGACGTTGTTAAAAAAACTTGACTAAATTAATGTTCAAAATCATGATATATATTTTATTTACGGAACTATAACGTATTTATCAAATGTTAAAAATATTTGATCAGAAAACACATTCAACTCCGTAGAGAGAAATTTAAAACACACAAATATTCAATCCATTGTTTAATACACCGAAATGAGAGAGAAGATGCATCAGTGATAACTCACAGCCAACTAATTTCGAAAACTCTGTAAGAAAATTCAGTACCGCTTTATAGGAGTGTTCGAAAAACTATCAAAGATAATGTACTAATTCTGTTTTACCGATCGATTACGCGGTCTGTTAGATGTCACTTCATCAATGTTGAAAATATACAAAAATAATGTTATACGTAACGTAATGAAATGTATTTCTGGCAAATTTCATAGCTATTTGCCCGAACCATATTTGAAGCTGATGGAGCATCACAATCGCTTCGCATGATATGTATTTTTTTTCTCTCTCTCTCTCTCTCTCTTTCTCTGTTAGTAAATGAAACATCAATTCGCACGTGACTTACCGCTCTCCGTGATATGCCTAGTCCGTCGCTCGAGATAAATCTCACCGTCTATTAATTTTATTGTTTTTATCGTGTTTTAATCCTTTAAAAATAGCAGACATTCACACATTCACTATATAATCGAGACAATAATGTCAATCACAATTGCGCACAATGTTCAACAAATTTTCAGTTAAGATATTAGGCGCAGTTGGTACTTTATTACAATATGGATGCGTAACTCACTGTGCGTTGGAATATATCGGTGATTTTGTTGTGGTAAGTTATTATTTTCTATTCTTATTTACTAACGCGTACATTCTAATAGTCTAGTATTTGACATTCGAGATTTTCATTTTGAGGTTATGGTTTAGCCATTGACTACTCCTACCTAGAGCGGCCATGCGTATATTAAAATACGTCAGTCGTTAGAATCTGCTTTATCGATTGCGCAGACAGATGTCGCTCGGAACTGTCCAACCATTGCTACATTCAGACCCGCGATAATTTGAATCCGAAAATATGTATAAAACGATTTGAATTTTTGATCAATTGGATATTTTACAGTTGAAAATGATGTTTTATTATTCAAAAAAAAAATACGAAAAAAAGGTGTATAGACTGCAGGAAGTCACCAAATTGATTTATGTTCGAGATATTGTATGAATTTTAGCACGTATTTTATTTTTGAAATAGGAATGTTTGTGTATGTAATAAATTCCGTCTGATCTTACAGTGTACAGGTCCGTCTATGGAACCAACGATTTATAGTAACGACGTGTTGTTAACAGAGCATATATCACCGCGTCTACAACGTATATATAAAGGAGATATAGTTATTGCAAAATGTCCATCAAATCCGTGCCAACATATATGCAAACGGGTAACAGGTCTTCCGGGGGATAAGATCTACGATGGATTCTCGACTTATATTGTAAGTCATATTGGCCTTATAAACGCGATACACCAAAATTTTACGATACTCTAATTAAAAATACTCAAATCAAGTTACATTGTTATGTTTGAAATGCACACTACCGCTTTGTCCGTAAATCTAGACAGGAACGAACAGCGTCATCAAGATTGCCATCAATTTATATCAAGTGGCCACTGTCGCATATATATACACATACACATATATATATATATATATATATATTATATAATTACTTAAACTCGCGAGAAGATATGACAAATTCTAATCCTAAAGAAGCGTATAATAACATAAAAGGATTTCTATACTTTGAAATTTTTTAATGACACAAATTTTCAATATGTACTTTTCTTATACAGCTCATTATCATTATCATATTAATTATATTAATTGTTGCGAATTAATCATCACCGAGTGAATAATTACACACACTATGTATATCTATAATACTATCGCCAAGTACGTCGTGCGATTGTTGTGTAAGTTGTATTTTTCCAGGTACCAATCGGTCACGTTTGGCTCGAAGGTGACAACAGTAGTAATTCTTCAGATTCTCGTACATACGGCCCTGTTCCACAGGGTTTATTGCGAGGCCGTGCAATGTGCAAAGTTTGGCCACCTAACGATATTGCAGTATTTAAAACGCGCTATCGCGCTTATCACAAATGATGTGTATATTCATAATTCGTAATAATAATAATAATAAAGAGTCTCTATTCTATGCAGATCACAATTTACTTCAACCGTTTTATTATCTCTATGATAAATGTTATAACAACAAATACCTCATTCCCTGTCCCCGTTGTATTATTATTATTACACCCGAAAACGATTATACCTAGTTTCTTATCTACTACAGTAACTTCCGAATTATTATACCTATATTATAATAATCCGTCTCTAGTCGAAATATTTACGACTAGAGACTTCTATTATTTGCCATATATAACTGTACAGCATTAAAACGATTATATTTTGTTTTATATACGTGTACCTAGTAATAATATCAAATACGCTGATGACTAATAATAATCTATACACAAGGGAAATGATGATACATAATTAAGTTACTATAAATAAAACGCTGCTAAAACATATAAGATAAGTACAAATAGATGATCGATTGAGTTGTCATAATAAAATAAAATACACTGTTTAATTGCTTATCTCGGCACTCGATTTTGACATAATAGCTAATTAATCGTATCGAACTTTGATAGCACATGTGTGTATATCGTTAAGATAGGTCAGTGTCAATAGATAAATTTAACTTTTTAAATTTATCGCTAGATCATTATTATTCACTTGTATGAATTAAACATTAAATGCGGTACGGAATTTGAGCTATTCGATACCAATACCACATTTACTATAATTATCAATCACAATTATTGATCATCATTAATAATATCGAGCAAACAAAAAAAAAAAATAAAAAATAAATAGAATTTTTTCTGCTAACAATGAAAACGATGCAATAAAACTACGGCAAATAAGAATGAGCGATTCCGTACGTATACGAGCAGTTGGTACAACCTTGCCGTCTCATTGGTTGTTCAGTAAACAAGGTTTGACCGACGAAGGAAGCGTCGAAGCATCCTTGGTGCTACTGCCCGAACATTTTATCTATTTAACCTATGCCCTATTTAAATATGGCATATACTGCTCAGTTTTAATTTTATTCCTTGTTTTTTTCAATATTAATATCTTAACGTTTAATAATACATGAGTTATTTAACAACACACGTGTCAAGATTAAACCTAGGCTTGTAAATGACTAACGTTTTTTTTTTAACAAAAGTGAATTTTAACCGCAAAATACGGAAATTTTACATTCACACATTAAAGTAAAATTGTCATTCCTTAAGTATATACCTCTGTTGCGAAATTCTTGATAAGAGAAGTGAGTAGCACAGTTCATAAGAAATCGAGGCGTCGGTTTTGATCTCGTTTCACATCGTGCCGGTTAAATAGTATAATACTACGTCTACACTTATTTCATCGTTACTATATTATATCAGGCTATGGGATGTACTACGAGGCGTTACTATTAATAAGTAATAATAACACGAAAAATCTGATCAACTAACGCTACAGAGTGAATACAAAAAAATAAGGTAAGAGATAACTTCAATTGTTTCTAAATTCGTTCTCAGAAAACAATCGTCAACAACTAGTTTGATCTTCAATTTTTAACGTAGTGACCAAACGCGTGATCAAAGTATCAAACTACTCGATGATTGAATTACACAAACATCTTTCTTTTCTTTTTTTTTTTGTTTCTCTTGCTTTTCTTACAATGAATAAGCTCGCAGCCATAATATCATTCCAATAAAAGAAATGCAACCTTTTTTTTTTTTCGTTCCAATACTAACAGAAAATAAATTGATAATAAAAGTTGAGAAAAAATGAAAAAAAAAAAAAAAAAAAAAAAAAAAAAAAAAAAAAAAAATATTAATTATACTTTTGTATAATAAAATCTGAAGACCTCTCTCTCTATCTATTTATTACTAGTAATGAATTGAAAAATAAAAGATGAAAAAATTGTTCAATTTTAGAAACAATGCTGAGCAGCAGGACGAAACATATCCTACACTGTAGTTTGCTGGCAATAGTAGTGGTGGTATTTGGTCTTGTATCAGGTGGATTAAAATGGAATTCAGATAGCCAATTGAATTTGGATCCATGGAAAGATTACGGATTGATTGGAGCGTTGGTTTTATACATATTAAGAATACTTACGTTCCTCTCATTTCCCCAAGTATTATTTAATTTCTTTGGTTTAACGATGTACAACGCATTTCCGGACAAAGTTATACTGAAAGGATCGCCACTTCTGGCGCCTTTCATTTGTATAAGGATAGTAACCAGAGGTGATTATCCTCATTTGGTAAAAACGAACGTTAATCGTAATATGAATAAATGTACAGAAGCTGGACTTGAGAATTTTCAAATAGAAGTTGTTAGCGATAAGCCAATTGGTCTTGCGCCACATCGTAGAGTAAGAGAACTAGTCATACCATCAAATTACCGAACGTCAACCGGTGCTCTTTTCAAAGCAAGAGCTTTACAGTATTGCCTAGAAAATTCAGTCAATGAATTGGCTGATCATGATTGGATTGTACATTTGGATGAGGAAACTCTGCTAACTGAGAACTCAGTTCGTGGTATACTAAATTTTGTTCTTGACGGTAAACATCAGTTTGGTCAAGGATTGATTACTTATGCAAACGAAGATGTGGTCAACTGGATTACCACCCTTGCAGATAGCTTCAGAGTAGCCGACGATATGGGAAAACTCAGACTACAGTTTTACATGTTTCATAAACCTTTGTTCAGCATGAAAGGTTCCTATGTTGTTACTCAGGTAAGAAATACCAGAAAAAAAAAAAGAATACCGAATTTAACAATGATGATTTTGTATTTTGAGAAACACTCGTCCTCAGATTTATCCTTCTATTTACTTAAGGGTCCGAGAAACCCATCCGCAGGCAGTTAGTTTGTTTGCCCAGTGTAAACTTTGAGCTATTTGAAATAGATAACTTTATTGACAAGATCAAGGTAATATTTGCCAATGATATCTCCAGGCTAATCAGCTGTTGCTGATAAGCTACTAAATTGAATAGTAAAATCAAACGTACAGAAGAAGAAGAACCTATTTCCTATTAGAATATAAATTTTAGTTAATTAAAAAGCGGCGATTAATTCTGTATTTTTAAATTACAGGTAGGAGCAGAGAAGCAAGTATCGTTTGACAATGGATTGGACGGTTCTGTAGCCGAAGATTGTTTCTTTGCAATGAAGGCTTTCACACAAGGGTATACATTCAACTTTGTGGAGGGTGAAATGTGGGAAAAATCACCATTTTCATTATGGGATTTTGTACAGCAGAGAAAGAGATGGCTACAGGGTATACTGCTGGTTGTTCATTCTAAAGCTATTCCATTAAAGAAGAAGATACTATTAGGAATATCTTGTTACTCTTGGGTAACGATGCCGCTTTCTACCTCAAATGTTATTTTGGCTGGTTTATGTCCTATCACATGTCCTCCGTTGATAGATTTTTTATGCGCTTTTATTGGCGCCGTTAATATCTACATGTATGTTTTTGGCGTTGTTAAATCATTCTCTTTATACCGTTTTGGTATATTACGATTTATGCTATGCATATGCGGAGCTTTGTCTACAATTCCATTCAACATTTTAATTGAAAATGTTGCGGTAATTTGGGGTCTGTTTAGTAAAAAACACAAGTTTTATGTCGTAAACAAAGAGTATAGGCCACCAATGACGGTCTAATTTTCTTTCTTTTTTTCTTTTCTTTTTTGTTTAAATTTAATATCTAAAATGTAACTGTACATTGTCGTTATATTAATTTCGTTCATTAATCGTTAATCATAAGTCATTCTTGCATACCGAGTTTCCGGCCTTCTGTGCTAAGCCCAAATTAAATGCAACCAACAGTTTTTGCCAACTTTTTTTAACTCTCTTGCTTATACGTTGAATTTGGTCATACAGTAGTTACTGCATTTGGGTGTACGAAAAATTCTATTTCATTAGAAATAGTTGAGATAAATAGTAATCTATGATATTGCATTTGCTTGAACTTGTTATCAGAAAGGGTAACCGAATACTTTATATGCAAGACTCTAGCCAGTAAATTTCTAAATTGAAATAAAAGATCAGTATTTCTGTGTTAGAATATTTGGCTAGAAATAAAAGAATGTAAATTAGTTATACTGCCAACAAAGATGTAAGATCTGAGGGTATTAGAAACACTAATTGCCACTTGACGTAGTAAATGTAAATTGATAAATTTTTAATTTGATATATCAGTGTGGTTTAAAATTTGTAGCCTTCAGCGAAAAGCCTCCGGCTTAGGGATTGCGTCTCACAATCTTTTGTCAAATGTCTGTTACTTACTAAAGGCACATAATGTTGAATTATACATATTATATAACTAGTATGTTGTCTTGAAAACATTCATTGTCACTAATGAAAGTATATATAAAATGATTCGCAAACTAATACTTGACTATAAAGAAATGCCTAGTAAATTCAATTTTCAAGCTGATAGACGAGGAAAAAAAAAAAAATATTGATCTCTGATTATTCGTGTCACACATATTATTTTACTATTATAGTATTTCATAGATATCATTAGTTTTCATTAATAATTATTGATATTAAAAAAAAAAAAAAAAGGAAGAAAAATATAATTAATTATCTTCGTCGCAGTTGCTTAAAACAGATCATTTAAATAATCTAATAAATTAACTATCTTATATTTGCAATACTTATTTTTAAGGTAAAATAGTAACAATTACACTCAACTAGAATTATTTTAAAGGCCAAATGCTGCATAATGCGATATTTCATGGTGTCTAGTCAAACGACGTACAGTAAGAAAGAGAGAAAAAAAAAAAGAAAAAAATATTGATTAAATTTCCCGAATACATTTATATAACGAAAGAAATATTGTTGTTAATTAAAAAATTTTAAATTTAATAATATCTACATACATCTGTACATAAAAAAAGTCATTCGGACTTTATTATTCGGATATTTTGAAAGAAATCTCATTTATTTATCTCATTCAATAAGCTAAGTATTAGTAATACCTTAACGAAGCATATAGAGAAGCAAGCTTGGTTCTTTGGCACCACATACAAAGTATACTACATACTTTGATATATTCACAAACGTTGTTGTTTTTCATTCGAATTCTTGATTGTGATTATTATTATTCTTTGGAATCAGAGTTGATTAAGTTAAAATGTTGGCTGGGTAAATCATAAGTTATATTATTATTTCCCCAGTAAAGTATTCTGCGCTTCTAGACCTATTGAATTGACATAAATTCCAATAGCCAACCATTAGGTCTAAAGCGTATAGAATATTTCCAGCATTGAATAACATTAAAACTTGAATATTTCATTCGAACAAATTTATAGCATAAGTTTATTATCACTTGGATTCGAGCAATAATTTCTTTGATATTATATTTTGTGTAAACTTTTTGAGCTGTTTTTTTTTTTTTTTTAATTTTTGTCATACTATTTCCTGCGCGGTAATCAGTGCTTAGATATGCTAATTGGTCATAATATACTCATAAGGTATTGCATTAAGCTGTGAAGAAACAATCTGTTAACTCCCATAAAATGAAAATAGCTTGAGCACTTCATTCGTTTGGAATTAATATTAGTTGATATAAAATTAAACTAACTTAAAAAATAAAAACGTATGTTCAGGTTTAAAGTGAACATTTATACCGTTTGGAGTTGAAATTAGTTTTCTCTTCGCGGCCTTATTCTTAGTTACTCAGATCGAGAGTATTTCTTAGATAATATAGTCACACTAATGCTAGTTACACAAATGTAAATATCCACAATCACGTTATTCATTATTTTCAGCAAAGAGGATTATATCCTTATTCTTTGACAGTATAAATTTAGTCTCTAAATGTTTTTTCCTGTCTTTCTGTGCGTATGAATCTTGCTTATTGTATGTATACACATTTAATTCTGTCTCAACTTTCCAAATTTATTACCTTTCAACATTTTCGCTGATTCATTTCTAACTAAGTAAATATCGGCAATTTGTATATGAGCAATCTATGTGCGTTACGATTTTTCTTTCAAGCTATATTATTGCAGTTTGCTTACTTGCTGATTCATCTTTTAGATATTAAGAAATTTAATTCCGTATATTTGTACGCTTTTTTTGCGCTAATTTTTCGAGGATTTATTAATTAGGAAATCTCAGTCATCATATGTATTATCAATAAAAATACGATATTATGAATGCGAATTTATATGAATTAGTCATACTATACATCAGATATTATCATGTATATGTATTTATACAATATGTATACGGTTCTATAAGATAGTTTTGTCATTATTGTACATTTTTTCGTAGAAGCTCAATTCTACTAGGGAGCCACTCAATGTCCATGATATTAAGTGCTCTGAAATAATGGATGTAATATATTCTATGAGATGAAAATTACGTGTGTTCTTCATACTCCCATATAGTTAATGATTCAATAATTTCTTAATTTAGATTCAGGATTGTGATTTCTTATTATTATTATTATTATTATTATTATTATTATTTGAGGAATAATATAAACTCGATATGTTTTAAACTATAAATACGAAATGCAAACGGTAAAAAATGTATAGTAGTACATCTACATCGATTGAATTGTTTGCTTTCAATTCGTATTTATTTTTATTGAATATAAACACTGATTTGTATTCTGTGATTTACAATAAAGTGGAAAAATTTTAATATATTGAAAATAATGGAGTTTTTTTTTTTTTCATTGGCAAACATCGAACACACAGCTCTATGTCAGTGTCGATTTGAAATAAAAGAAATTTGTAATATTTATCACATATGGATAGGATACAGTTAATACAACATATTGATAAGTTAACAGATTTAATCAGCGCTGTGTTTTCATTAAACTATTGAAAGAATTATTCCAACAGGTAATCATTGAATATTGAACAAGTGTTTTTTTAATTGTTTATCAATTATTTTATTGTTCTTAAAAATTGTAACGTCGACTACGAAAGTCTGTCCATATTCAACCAGCGCTGTTATAGAATAAATGTATCACTAGGATACTTGAAAATAATCTTAGGCGATATAAAAGGTAAATAAATGGTATTTACATATAAATTTTAACTCTTGTTACATTTAAAAAATGTAATTAGTATAGCCTGATTTGAATACCATTCAATAATGACTTAATCTATTTGAGAAAAACAAGTACGGGTATCCAGTACCGCGTTTTGATAGTTTTGATCTATTGAATAAGATCATAATTATATCTGGGCACAAGTACCAAACTATATTATAGAGAATGAGTGCAATACACGTTGCATATATCGTATCGTTGATTATAAATTGTTCTTCATTATTGAGTGCAACAAATGTTGTTATCTCACAAACATATCATTCATTCGAAATCATAAAGTTATTTGATGTTGTCGATCATACTATGATAATAAAAACGAAAGAAAAATAAGTTTCATGCAATATTTTATGGCTATTTTGTTTTTTGGTATTGAAAACTTTGTTCACCCGTTCATAACAATTATGTCTTTCGATTAATAATTTCAATTTTCAAAATCCGTAAATATTATAGTGGTAAGAAAAATAATTCTGGTATTGTAATAAATTGAACTTATAATTAGGTAGATACAGAAGTAAGACATATGTTAGCCTTCTTTTCGTCACGCGATTTCTCAGTCTCAACTAATTTATCCGGTTGTAGGGGATCCCCATCTTCATCTCCATCTCGATCCCTATCCCTATCACCATCCTCTTCTTTTGGGGATAGAAGAACCATATTCGCTTGGCGCTCTTCCGCGGTCATAAAAACTTTGACAAGACGTAATGCATCGACGTCCTGAAAGCCGAGAATAGGATTAAAAAACCTGAACTCTTGCTACACGTTGATTTTCTGATCAATTTGTACTTCGTAGGGATTTAATAAAATAGTTTAATCATATTAGCCAACGTTTATCTCGACGATGAATCAGCTTACCCGAATATTAGTCGGTAGACATCTAGCGAGCATTAAATCTTGTTTCAAATTCTTTCTAAGACGTGCTTCTTTAGGACTGTAATAATACCCAGGATATTTACGTTTGTGTTCTTCATCCGCTTTTTTTGCCGATGCATAATAGGCTTCTTTAGCATCAATGTTTAAACCTTTCCACATTACGCCTAGTCTCACCGATATCTCTTTGTTGCTTTCACCTGGAAGACCATACTTTTATTATAATAACAAAAATTTCATCGCCTGTATAACACGATCAACAATTGTTCATTGGATCTTATTTCAAATTCTATTATCAACAAGTATTCAGAATTATTTTATTATTTTTTTTCTTTTTTTTTTTTTTACTTGGATACTCGAATGCCATTTTTCGTCTCCATTCGTTAGCAAAAATCATAAAAGCGTTTGGTGGTCGTGGAATTTTTCCAGGTACTCGTACTTTTTCTGTTACTAAAATAGACTTCTGTCCAGTTGATTTTCCCTTGCCTTTTATCCTCAACGTTTTTACCTGAAAGTTTATCAATTTAACAATTTAATTTCATTTACTAAAACTATTCTGCATATAATAATTAGAATTTTTGAGAGTCCTTGTGAGTGTTTTCTCTCATTACACAGAACAATTCACATCCTACTTAAATACTTCATCTATATTATCAACAGAAGAGATATACGACTCCAAGACTTTGTCTTTTACAAACAAAGTTACCTCGCTAGAAGATGGAGAGTCTGTTTCATCCTCGTCATAAACACCCTTGATATCAGGTGGTTCAACTTTGATCTAAAAAAAAAAAACCAATTAACATTTTTGAATTCACCAAATTCAGTCTTAGAATTGATCAATTTTTTGAAAATAAATCTACCAGTGCTGTATCTGGGTCAGTTTCCGCCACCGGTGACTGAGGCTCTAAGCAGACCGCTCCGTTGCTAGTAAAGACTGTTTCTTTAGCCAATTCGTTCTGTAAATAAAGATTTTCTTATTTTTATGAGTAAAATAGTTTCTGAAAATATCATACCGTCCATATTTTTGTATTATAAAAAAAATCTTACAACTGTATGCGACATCTTTCGTCGTTTACGAATACGAGGCGGATCAGGTGGTGGGAGTTTATTTTTCTCCACGCTCTTAGCAGGCTTTACAGAGCTCTCCAATACCTCCGGCGTCAGATCTTCGTTTGCGTCTTTTTCCGTTGTTGCAATAGGACTTTTATCTATATTCTGTGACTGTATTTCACCTTTTTCATATTTTGTTCTAACATTGCTTAGGCCTTTGACTTGCAGGGTTTCTGCAGCTGCTAAAAGATCGTCTAGCTGAGCTTCTTGGACACGAATTTCACCGTGATACATAAACTTAATCATCATTTGTAGATCCTCGTACTTTATACCGTTCAATATAATGACCGGATGTTTTGTTGTGTGATGTTTGAAGAGTTCCTAAATAATTAACAACATTTTATTTATCAAACTAATCGATTTTTTGTTTTCTAATAAAAAAAAAATTACCTGAAAGTATGGACTGCACGCGGACAATATCATTCTGTGAGCTTTTATGAACTGCCCCTGGCAGGATAAAGTCACGTCAACTAATTGTTCTGACGATAAATGTTCCAGAAATACCTAGAAGATTGTTTAATCATCAAAAATCAATTCTAGCTTAAAATTTCTTTCATTGAACGTCGACGAACTAGATGATCATTACATTTATTTTTATCTACAAAATCAGCAAATAAACATTTGTCGTCGTAATTTATTGGGCTAAATTTTTCATTCATACATTTATTAGTATTGAAAGATGAAATCAAAGCAAACATGGATACAATCGAAGTCAATTAGATATTAAGAAAAAAAGAATTTTATAACCTTGAAAAATGTGATTGAGAATATAATTATTACCTGTAGGATATTGTTGGTGTGATTATTCCATCGTAGATTAAATTGTTGGCTACCTTCCATGTTGTGAATAAAACCTGTGAAATAGATTAATTTTCATTTTCTAATACTACGTAATACTATATCACTTTCTCTGTTTGAAACTTCAAATATTTTGGTTATATTGTTGACATTGACGACAGAACGTGATGCATAGTAAAATTAAAAATGACAATTCTATTAGCGTGTTGAATATTGATTGAACTGTGATATTATTGATGACAAAGAGTAAATTTGTTGTTATAATTAGGAATAAAGTATAGCTACTATTAAATTACGTGAAAATGAATATTCCTATCGCCTGGCGCCATTATTTATAGAACAATGACGACAATAATCAAAGACTGTATAATCTGTTATTACAAAGCTAATAGATCGGGTAATACGGATATTATCATACGATGTTTGATTTACTTACAAGTAAGATTATTATATAGTAAATAATTCGAAGCCGTAGGCAGAAAATTATATGACAAATATCGTTAAAAAAATACACAATCGTAAATAATTTCTTTATAATCACTTCTGTAACAATCGACGATTACTGCGACATCTACGCGCTATTTGACAGATATTCACTTATGCAAGCGCCACACACACAACGTGCGGCAAGTTTTGTAACTGTTGAAAATATCAAAACAATAACATAACCTAAAAGGCTTAAACTGTTTATATACATATTTGTTTTATTACAAATTTTACTACTAGTATTGTTCGAATCTTATGAATGAAAATTATTCAATAGGAAATCCAGAGAATAATCTAAACTAATAACAATATGATCAACTTAATTTATTGGCAGTAATTAAAGAATGATTGAATAGTCCGAGGTCGATTGACAGGTGAATGAGAGAGAAGCAGACGACGCTAAAGAAGCAGAAGGCATAAATGTATTAAAGCGACAACGAGAGAGGAAAGAACTAACCAAAAACTGTTGTAAAACTGAAATAATACTATCCGATTGAATAAAGTTATGTGCGAAAATAAAAAGAGATAATTTTTCTAACCCTTTAAACCAATCAATGAATTCTAAACTATTACTAAAGAAAAGTGGGAGAGTGTAGATCGAAAATTTGAATGCACAGTTTAGTTTTACATCACATAATATACTATGAGCGAGTTTAAGCTGCATCATTTGGTCGGTGAACTTCTCGAATTACTTGGGTATGTAAGGATTTGTAAAAACGTAGAAAAAAAGAAAAAAATCAAGCTCAATAATAACGACGTAAATTTATCCCCTAGATCAAAATCCTCCGCAGAAAAATATGTAGAAGAACTTCAAAGGCAAGCTATTCGCTCCTCGGACCCTGCGCTAAGCAACGTAGCTACTCATAGCTGCGTACGTCAACTTGCTAAAAACTCTCCTAATCCAGAAATATTTCTACAAAAATATGAGGAGTTAAAATCTAAAAAGTAAATTTGATAATAAACTACCAATCCGCATTCATCGCATTTTGAATATAAACCAAATCTTAATTTAATTTATTACACAGCTTGGATTTGTTGGGTCCGTTTATGCAACTACTAGAACTTATATCTGCAGATAAAAAGCTGAAAGATCACTTAGCGAAAGGTCTCTCATCTCCGAATACTGGTCAAACCAAAAACTCCAATATTACTACCGACGATGTCCCCCAGGTTTGTTGGCTGAATTTTTATGCTAAAAAGAATATTTAACAGAATTATTTTCCTTACAGATCAGTAGAAATGTTATTAAAGCTGCCGTCGAAGGGGAGAGAAAGTTGAACAAGCAAATCAGCATGACTGATAAGCGTAGCGATCCTCCTATCGTTTCTCACAATTGGATTGTCGATAGGCCAAGATTTTCTTGGGATTTTCCCTCTGATTTATCAGTCGCTTCTTGTCAAAGTGAGATTAGTCATTTCAATTGTTACAGTCTTCTTAATATTATACTGTGATTAAATATTTTCAATATTGTAAATATATTGTTATAGAAGTCGTACCGGCAGCATCGCAGGAAACTATACTTCTCTGGGATATATTGTCTTGTTTGAAAGGCATGGATGGTTCGTATATCATTTCCGAACCACTGACCAACTCCTACGACACAAGATCGTTTGTTATTTCGCAAGATGTGGGTAAGGAATGATTGAATAATATTACCAGGGTTTTGTTTATTCCCTAAGTAGGTATATCCTATAAGTAAATAATTGTAATCTTTATTAAATTTCAGGAACATCGTTTAAACAGTTAGCGCAACAGATATTACCATTAGCTTCTCATTATTCAATGACCGTTAGATTTATAGAGGAGAAAGTATTGTCTGAAGATGGACAAGTTAATCACGCGTTAAGAGGAGCCTTGAATTGTTTGCTGAAAGATTACTTGGTAGGGAAATATTGAACGGTTTAAACATTGTAGCTAATTCACAAGCCCAAGCTAACACTCTGAAACTAATTCCAGCTCTTTATCGTACAATTGGAAGCTGAACACATTCGTGGAAAATTAAATTTACAAAAATTATGGTTTTATATTCAACCCACAATGGCAACGATGTCCATTCTTGCACACCTAACATCGACGATCTGCAAGGTAGGTTTGAAGCTCTTAATTTCCAAGTTTATCCTACAATTTTATATTAATCAAGTTCTATTTTCCCAGGCCAGTGCCAGAGGCGGCAAAGTATTGAGCCTCTTACACGAACACATGAATGATATTAGCGGAGAAGCAAAGTCCAAAGAATTATGCTTGTTTCTTATACGTGCGGCTAGTGTTCCGTACATGCAGACGCTTGAAAAATGGGTCTACAAAGGTGTTATAAGCGATCCGTACGGAGAGGTATACTGTTCTTAACTCTTCATTATATATTCTTCAGGTTTTCTTTCATACAATAATCCTCATGATATTTAATCATTTGAAATGTTATTTTAAACAGTTTCTCGTCGAAGATAACGAGTTGATACAACGTGAAGAATTGCCCATGGATTATTCAGCTGATTATTGGGAAAAGAGATACATAGTGAGGCACGAAAGAATTCCAGTATTTCTCATCGAACATGCCCAAACTATACTAAGAACTGGAAAATATTTAAATGTTATCAGACAATGTGGTAAGTTTGATGAAAATCGTTGTAGGTATTTTACTTACTGTATGTAAATTAATTCCTACGGTATTCTGTACTCCCTATTTGATTTCAGCTTGGTAATGAATCTGAATTTTATTTTATAGGAAAGACAGTTCAGTGGGGAAAGCAAGAGCCTTTGGAATATCAGCATCGGGGTCAAAAGTATATAGCTGCTATAGACAAAGCGTATTCGGAAGCTGCAAGGACGCTGTTAGAAGTGTTGATACACGAAAATGATCTCATGGGACGACTTCGGAGTGTTAAAAACTACTTCCTTTTGGCTCAAGGAGATTTTGTGGTAAGATATTGTAAAAACTGGTTCTAGAGTAAGAAAGACATACATAAATCAAATTTTCTTTACGGCAGAATATTTACATTTGAAAATAATAACTGATTCATATTCTAGGTCCAATTTATGAACTTGTGCGAAGGAGAGCTGGCAAAAAATATGTATGACATTGTGATTCATCGACTAGCTTCTCTTCTAGAATTGGCTCTGCGTATGTCTACTGCAGATTCTGATCCATACAAAGATGATTTGAAACCAGAACTTTTACCCCATGATTTGCAGTTTCAAATGTTTCGAATACTTTCAATTTCTACACGCGGAGAAAAAGGTAGTCAACGCATAGATATTCGGTGAATATTTTTTAATAACTAATCCAGTTTATTATTTACAGATTATTGTTCTCAAGTTGAGACGACTTTGACTGGATTGGAGGCTTTTGTATTTAATTACGATGTGAAATGGCCAGTTTCTCTAATTATAAACAGAAAAGCAATCGCTTGTTACCAAATGATATTCAGACATTTATTTTACTGTAAACATATTGAAAGACTTCTATGCAGGTGAGATTGCAATATCTGACTAAAATAAAAGGAGAAATTAAAACGAAAGAAATAAGTCTAAACCTTATATTTCAGAGTATGGATCAGCAACAAAATAGCAAAAACATTTACATGCAAAGCTGCAATGGCGTATCGTCAAGCATTTTCACTAAGACAACGTATGCTCGACTGTATACAGCACTTGGAATATTACATGATGGTCGAAGTGATAGAGCCAAATTGGCTCATGTTTCTTAACAAAATGAGCAAGGTATATGATTTCCAAGTATCAGACGGAAGACTTTTCTTCATGAGGAATTTTTAATCCAGCTGTATTTTCTTGTTATCTTTTGCAATTATCTTTATAATATACTATAATTCTTTTTATCTCACAGGTCAGCAACGTCGATGATGTATTGAGTGTGCATCAGGACTTGCTCGATAACTGCCTAAAGGAATGTATGTTGACCGATCCAGATCTTTTGGGATGCATTACGAGTCTGTGCGCAGTGTGTATTGAGTTCTGTAATTTCATGCAGGTGAGAAATCGTTCCGACTACATACACAATGTTGTTTCTCATTTCAATAACAAACACTTTTATCTGTGTGTGTGTGTGTGTGTGTGTGAGATTTGATGATTATTACTAAACAGTTAATGCAGTTAATTAGGAATAAAATATATGTACGATGAATTATAGTTAAGCGTGAGTTCAGTGAGATTCAACAGACTCTTCGTTCGTCGCATTTGGGAAAAAATATTCACTCAATGTTTCATACATGAAATTTGAAATTGACTTTCTGTTAGCTAAGCTTTTTTGAGAAAAATATTCAAAATTGAGATTTGAATTGAGTCATTGTGTTAATCTGCAATTATCTTACTAATGTCAAGCAAATGAGCCGCTACTATGTTGACGCTGAGCTGACTTCAATGATTGGAACCCGTCAGGATGACGTCGGTGACTGTGATTCTGAGGTATTCGGTTTAAGATATAAGTTTGCTACAGCTATGCATCATGTAGTTTTAGATAATGTGAAGCTTGCTGACTGATAGGTAAATCATTACATCGACTGCATCGCTGCGTTACCTATGTCCTTAACTTTGTATTTCTTAGTTTAGGAATATAGTAAGATATGAAAGATGACTATCAGGTGATTATTAAGTATCTATTAAGTCTATCCTCTGTCTGTTGTACAAGAAAATTGTACAAATATTACAATGCATGTTATTATCATAAAAATCAATGTGTAAGTCTTATATATATATTTTTTTTGTTTAATTCTATTTACCGACAAAAAATAAATAGGATATCTTTCCAACAAAACGTGGAATAATTTCCATCAATTTTATAAAAGAGAAATATTACTTGATGGTATTAGTAATTTACAGGAGTCTTAGACTCTTTAGAGAGTAGGAGGTAGTTCGGTGAAAAGCTGCTTGCTATTTGAATTGATTTTATATGAACGACATGCATTTTGTAATTGTAGGATGTTAAATTATTATCTAGCATAATTTTTGATAGTGAATTCTCATAATATTGATTACAAGTTTATTTTTAGTCCTGTTATTGTTCGATGTGAAACTTCGAGAAAAATATTTGTATCACAGTAAGATTGCCCCGAGAGATGATAAAAGCAAAAACCTTAAATACCTATATGTATAATTAAGGCTTTCACAATTCTTACAATTCATTGGCTTTTAAATATAAACTAACAAGAACAATCTAATTATTTTCTATTCAACAATTGATTGTTCAGCTTCCTCATTGAATCTCAGTAGCCAGCTGATAATATGCAATTGGAAGCCTCGGTATGAAAACATTCATATTTATGGCCTCTTGACTAAGAGTGTGATTAAATAAAAATAAAGCATTATTAACAAGAACCATCGACAAACTCCATGTATGTATGTATGTAATGAACTACAGTGAATATCTTCAATCAATATTATTATTGTCTTTTCCAGAATGATGCTGAATCAATGATTGGAGCAGAAGAAGGAAGCTTTGAAGAGAGAATAACTAGACTGGATAATAGATTTATGGAAGTTCTTGTACGTCTGCTTGATAGAATCCGTGACTTGGGTCGTGAGATTGATAATGAGAAGTTACTCAACGTCTTGTGTCGGTAAGCTAGATCATTATATTTCGATGAAAAATGTGAAAAGGAGGATTGTTTACCAGAAAACACATTATGATTCTATTAAATAATCGCTATTTTATCTCTGCATAGATTGGACTTCAACATGTTTTACACAGAAACTTTGTCACGTAAGGGCATGGAGAAGGCACCCCGACAACAAGACATATCTGGCTAATCAGTATTCAGAGTCTAGAGTTACTCTAACTCACAATCAGTCATACCTATTCTTTATTAAAAATGATAGAATTGTACTGCGTTGTTATATAGAGCAGAATTTCATATGGTCTAAAAGATAATGTCTTTCATATTGATTGCTGTAGTAAAATAATTTCGCGACCTATGAATTAAAAATTTTAACAAAGAGTAAAAGAATAAATACTACATTATTCCATTCATAGAGAGTAAGACACTAAAAATTACATTTAAATAAGTACTAAATTACTTTATAGATAAATATAATGCAACAAGGTATTATTGATGTAATATAATAACAGGAAAGATAATAAAAACGTAGTTTGATATATATTTCTGTTTCTTTTAATATATATCATATCATATTATATTATTAAAATATCGTAGCTTAGTTATGTTATAGAAATTTATATATAATTTTTTGTTGTTTATATAGGAATCGTTCATATTATCATATAAGAGATATTTAATACTGTAGTAAAATAAATTCACGAGTTATACATTAGAACTGTTATCAAATAGTAGCATAAGAAATAACGATAATAAATCTTCCACTTATATATAGATGGAAATTAAAAAATACATCTAAATAAATACTATTTTTCCAAACATTAATTCTTTACGAATGATATGAAATTCGTTATATTTTTCATTGAAAAGAATGCGACAAGCATTAATAAAAATGTACTTCGATATACTTCTTTTCATTTAATTGAATCAAATTTTCTTTGGAATCTAAAGCAAGTGAAAATGAATTGTCAACACTGGTTTCAAAAGATTCAACATTGAGTATACAGGAAACGAACTTTTCCTTTCTTTTTAAAACAGTTCCGATATAGTTATAACTTTATAACGGCATAGGAATAATAATTATTTAATCTGTTTCATTATTATTGGCGCTGCTTTCTTTAGCAGCGAGATTTATATTATTCAATAAAATCTCTAGTCTCTCAAACTTCTGATTTAAAACATCAAGAATTTTATCATAATCAGAAACGCATCCTTTCGCAGAAATAATCTCTTTTGCTTGTACAATAATATGACGATCTAGTGTGAGTTTCGCACATGTATTTTTCGCCTCTATTTTACCACGAGGTATTATGGTATTACATCTCAATGGCTTAACTCTGATCTTAGCTTCCGGTAAAAAGTCAGGAAAGAAAAGAATCCTTTTTGATAAAAAACGGAGTGGATTTATGCTGAATCTTTGTAAAAATGCTCCGTTATGACAACACCATCGTCTTTTGAAGACTGGTGAACCGACGACGATACTCTCTGCGTAGGCGACAAGTTTAGTTCTAGAAATCAGACCCACTAGTTCTGCCTTGCCTAATATTTCAGCTGTATCGCTGACGGCTAAACCATTCAACAAATTGAATAGTACTATCGCTATTAGGAAAACAAAAAGTATAAAGACGAGATGGCTCAGTATAGGATGAGCTGGAAATGGAATTCCGTCTGCGTCAAATTCTCCAGTTAACATGATTATTGTTTTAAAGAGAGAATGTCCGGGATCAAGAAAACTACTGCCTTCGCCATCCTTGAATAGCGTGTAGAAAGCAAGGGCGAATGCAAGTATGAGAAAAGCGTATAAAAATAAGAAATGCATAAAGTTGCGTGTAACTGTTTTAAACATTTCTATTGCTGTTGACATACGAGGATGCTGACCGATAAGAATAATCAGTTCCCAAGCGGAGAGTAATATCGCAACTGCGCCGACCGCAGCACCGGCTCCTCCCAGTAAAGCTATTCCCAGAAAGACTAACAAGAGTTCCAACCAGTTTTCAGAGCTTGGAAAATAGTCCCAAGGTGATGAAATTAGCTGTAAAATTTCTCTGAGTACTAGAATTACCAAAGCAATTGCTGTGAGCGACCATAAAGTACCATTCTGTTGCCAGTTAGTCAACAAAGAAGTTGTTCCATTGATATTACTATCATGTAGCATATTTTTCTCTCCGCTTTCTGACTCGTCATTGGTATAGGTCATACATAAAATATATGTGTTTAATAGGATGTAGAATATGACGTAGAATATAAAGTTGATGTACAAAATTGGGCTGATACGTTGCCACTTCAGGTAAAGGAAGGAAGAAAGTATTGGATGCTTTAGTAAATGTCGATGAGAACTGCTGTTGGCTATGTATAAGAAAGGCTGCATCTCCATGCAAATTCTGTTATAATCAACGGAGCCTTTTTCAAGTAAATGTTCCTTGTCCTGATCTCTGATAAAACCGTGCGGAGCAAGACATTGATAATTAAACTCTATCTCATAATCCTCGTAATCCTCTGTATGCTCTTTACTAGTTTGTAAACAGTCGTCCAAATACCGAGACATCGTTTCAGGCGAAATATTCGCAATCGGAGGTATTCCAAGAGCGTTTTCATGCCCGATGTAACTCCCAGCTTTCAACAGCATGCTTATTATTTCAGAAGCTTCAGCACGAGCTGCGTAATGTAGCGCAGTGTTTCCCTTTGCTATAAAAATATGAAAACAATTATTTTTAAAAGCACAAAAAATAACAACAGCATGAAATATATCGCAAGATTATTACCATCAACACATCGAACGTTTACAGGCTTTAGTAAAATTAGCCTGACACACTCCATACGATCCGAACCACGAACAGCGTGAGATCCAAGTTCCTGGCAAGCCTTGATGAGAAGACTTCCGCTACGTTCTGTTCCAGCATCAAATAACTCCTGAAGAACCTTGTGATGGCCTCTTTCAGCGGCTGTACCAGCAGCATCTGCTAAAATTGCTTCGTCAATTCCATTCTCATCATTGGCCAGGCTCTTGACAACCTTTGGTAAATTATGCCTAACGGATATTTTCAAGAGATCGTTAATTTCCTCAGTTGTAATCTCCACATTCTCTGCATGCGTTAAATAACTCTCTTCGTCGTTACAGTCCAAGAAATATTTCAAGTCGCTGATGTCCATTGCTCTATCCATAATAGGTGGAAGCAATATATGAGGTAGTTTTTGCTCCAGTATCTGGCGCGTTGTTCTCTTTGTAAAATCTTTGAAGGTATCGATATCTGGGGTGCATTTTGACTTAGAAAATATAAGATTGATCACAGCTTCTTGAGCCGTCAATGCGGCCATGTGCGTAGGTGTTAATCCTTTACTGTTTGCTATATTGGGACTAGCATTGTGATCCAACAATATCTCTACACATTCTAATTTCTTGTTGCTAACTGCAAGATGCAGAGCAGTCTGTCTAGCAATTTCTAAATTTGGTTTAATGGCAGGATGGCTGAGCAATATTTTCAGAACACCAGCATTTCCGGCTTCAGCAGCAAAGTGTAGGGGAGATCGCTGATGAGCAATATTCTCTTTATTAGGATTTGCCCCGAACTTTAAAATAAGTTCAACAAATTCTTCCAGACCATTGGCACATGCGATATCCAAGACTGTCTTGTCCAATGGATAAGGATACACATGATCTATATTAATGTTTGGGGGATTTTTCTTCAGCCCCTTCATAGCCAGGCTTTTAAAAGCTGCATAGTGTCTGTTTCTTAGATATTCTAACAGTAATTTATGAGGACTTGGGCCCTGGTCTTGAAAGACCTGAAGCTCCATTACTTGGTCTGCTTTGTCCATAATGATCTAAAATTTAAAAAATAAACTTTCTATTAGACTGAGGAATTCGAAAATTAGGAAAATAATCTACGATTTATATTCAATTAGTGATTTGAAATTTGAAATTGATATAGTGTGACCTCATTTTTGCTACTAGTAATTAAATCGTCAAAAAATTCTACTCTGAAATATATAAAGCAAGAAGTTGATTTATATATTTCTGATCCAATATATAGATGGTAGTCGATCTTTTGATACGATTTATAACAATTCAAACAACGCGATATGAATTGTTAATAATCATTTCATCGCAATTCATGAATCGACGCGATTTGATTGAAAAAAAATAGTGGATTTATATGACGATAGAAAAACAGAAACACATAATAATTATTCATGGTACGTAAAAGGTAGGATATCCAGAAACCTACTAATTGGTCAATTGCTGCAATTTATTTTAGTCTACCGTTACCCGCTGACGTCATACTATACGGGTACTATGACATGTAATACTTGAATCTCATAGGCGTTAGAGTATAAAAATTCAGAAGCCTAATCGATGCATGATTAATAAAGAAGCTAGAGAAGATCTACGTTTATAATTACTAATACAATAAAACGATGTAGCATAATATACATATGCAGCAATATTATGAATTAATATAATACAAGAACCGCGTGGGTGTTGCAGGGACAAGTATATAAAGTGACGTCACTTTTAAACGTCACTTGTACAAATATTTCGCCGCTAGATAATTGTGTAATTTATTATATTACATAGTAAAGAATTAAGATTAAAACTTTTCCCAAAAGTTTATTCGATCTATATAATAAATGATCGATAAAATTACTGCATTGCCTGTATTAGAAAAAAAAAAGTAAATAAAATGACCGGATGGATATGTTTCCTGTCAACAGTGATATCAACAGGTCTCTACAGTTTAACAATTCGTATATGATCTTAAATGAGAAAATGATTCCTCATATACATATATAGTATAAATTTATCGAAAAATGGAATTAAAAACACAAATTATTTAACGAATTATATTAAAACGTGCGATGAAAGAGCAACGCAGGTGAATGAATATCTTTCTAAATTATTCGTCGCCTGTATACTGGCGCGAAGTCTGCAATAATAATGGATTGACTTTTCTGTTTTAATGCCGCTGGCAGTGTGCGGCTCATAGTTTATTCATTAATCCAAAACCAGTATACCGTGTCGCAATATAAATATACATCATCGATTAAGTATATATTATAACTCACCGTTTAGTTTGATATTAAAATGCACGTTAGATAAATAGATTAAAACACTTTTTCACGATTACCATTGTAGAACATATTTTAATTAAACGAGAGAAATACATTTGACATTGCTTTCGCAGTTGTTAATCCGTCGACGAAACCAGACACTGCGAGCTATACCAGTAGAATATCGCTTCATTTCAGTCTCGGAGAATGAGAAGGAAGGGGCATATATATATATATATATATATTACAGTGTGTACGTACACATAAAACGAATACCATGCAGCAAACGCTACTCCTCTGCTGCAGGATAGTGTCAGCGTCATTACGTGCGTATAGATGTAACTATATCGAAAAAAATATTGTATAAATGTTATAACCATATGCAGTAAATAAAACGAAATTTTTGCGCAACATTTTGATACTATAAATATTTTATACTTATGACGATACGAAATTTTGAATTTCAAAGGCGCGAACGATCGGACGAAGGACATACATCCGATAGCGCGCAAGAGATTCTAAAGAAGAAGAAAGAGTCTTTGAGTCATGAAAAACATTGAACACGCATTTGTTAAAAATATCTTTTTTTACCTCGTTAATGAAACTAACCAGAAGTTGATTTTGGAATATATACATACGTATACCTGTATATGTTTAGTCTGAGATGCGAAATTGTTTGCGCCAAAAATAAGCGTGTATATCGGTGAAAATTTAATGATTTTAACTTCATCAAACTTGGGCTTGTATTTGTTAAACAATTAGTTGAAAAATAATGTATTCGTTAATTATGTATAGCGAATTATGTATAAATTCACATACTACCGCCGCAGGTACGCAGATTTGCTATAGGCGGTCATATTATCTTTTGTAACGTGAACTCCGTCTCTATCTTATCTCTTTATTATTATATTGTTCTTTGCCATGCAGCTATACATCTGTCTATGTAAAAGAAATTCTTGCTCATTGAATGAATAAATAGCCCAGGATAGGATTTTAAATATTCTATGATGATATGATAAATTTAGCGGATATTTTTTGTTATTAATATTGAAATTTGAAACTGAGCAGAACTCGACGACATCTAATGACGATCGACGAATCTCATTCTGGGACAGGATATAACATATGAGATATTAGAATACCTCATATATATATATATATGTGGATTCATACGGATGTTGAATATATCAAATTCCATCGACTCTAACAACGCCTACAGATTTTGCCAATTTTGGATAAGCCTGTTCTTAAAAAGTGACGCAACTATATATATTCGAAGAGAATATAGTTACATGCATTTATATACTGTTCTGTATAATTCATTCTATAATACCAGCTTCTGATCAATCAATGATTCATGCAAATTATTAAGATTGTAATTTTTTTTATTAGAAATATAGGAGGGTGCAGTGGAATAATCTTTTACGAAGTATAAGTACTATCATTTTTTCAATTTTGTTATTCAAAACCTTGAGAGTATAAGAACCTCCTTCTCCTTTTCTCCCATATTAAAATAAAAATATAGTAAGAAATAGGTGAAGGTTTTCTCCAGAAGGATATAAACACGTTTATTTCAATGTCTTCCGATCAGATCAGATCGTTATAAAACAATATTTCAAGTCAAGTATTCATAAACATATTTCTTCACTAAGATATAATAATTAACGTATTTCCTAAAGGCGTGAATCATTCCGTTTAAAACATGAATGAACGCATTGTTTTTACGCGACTAAATGTCCTAGTTTTCATCCACACCTATATACCTATATATTAATATATGGATATAATTATATTACAAAATTTTATATAACTGAAAAAAATAAATAAATAAAAAAAATACGATAATTATTTTAACGATGTCACGCGTCAATAATTGATTCGCTGTACTGATACCATGCTTCCTTTATTGGATATGAGCTTGAAGAAGTCGCCCACGTTACAATAATCTCGGATTTTATCGTCCTTTCGCGTCTCATTTTAGCCTTGCAAAGTTAGTCTGATTCATTATTAGAAGTCTGTGATATCGCATATTATTGCGATAATCACGGTTATTCAAGTTTTTATTAATACACTTCATTTCAAGCAATTCAAATCCGAATCAACTATTTATTCATTCGCCTCCTGTAATTATGCAATCGTAGTTACACGCGTGCGTATCGTTAAAGTATATAGAAGTAGAAACAGCCGTGAAGTTCGGCCATCGTTATCGCGCGGCGCGGCGTAACTTAAAGGTTTGAATTTGCGAATCACGTGTCCGAAATATTCGGTAGTATTATCGCATTTATCTATCATCATATACTATACATTCTCAGAAAGTATCTTATCAATATTTATGAATATTAACAGCCGATTCCGCGCAGGGATAAAGATGTTTCAAAATCCATCTTCTATAACTTTACCTACACAGAAAGAAAGGTTGACTTGATTCAAGATAATTTTCTTGGCTTAAGTTGACCTTTTTTTCTGTGTACCTATATATAGTAGGGTGGTTCAAAAAAGACCTAATTTCTCAGATGTTGTTGCTCATTCGTGAATATGTTGTTTTTGATTTTGAAAAATTATTCAATTTTTTTCAGCTCTATAGGACAATATTCACTATACTGCCTCAGTGAAGTTGAATTTTCGAAATTTTGCCATTTTTGGCAATTTCAAAGTTCTCAGATCAAAGTCCTCATCGGGCTACCTCTAGGTTCTCATTCAATGAAGATGTTGGTTCAAGATGAGACTCGTACGATAATATTTAGTATACTGCCTCAGAGACATTGAAGTTTTTTTTCACTATTTAGGGGTTTTCTTAGAGATTGGATCGCCAGGTGTTGCTCATGAGACAGTCTTTTCTTACCATTTTAAGGAAGAAGTACACGAAGTTTATAGTCTGTGGGACCATTTTTACTACTGCCTCATGTTGCTAATTTTACTTGAAGGAAAGTCGCCCTCAATGAGGCAGTAGTAAAAATGGTCCCGCAGACTGCAAACTTCTTGGATTTCTTCCTTATATTGGCAAGATGAAATTGTCTCATGAGCAGCACCTCGCGATCGAATCTCCGAAAAAACGCAAAATATTGAAAAAAAAAAAACTCCAATGTCTCCGAGGCAGTACTAAATATTATCGTACGAGTCTCATCTTGAACCAACATGCACACTGAATGAGAATCTCGAGGTAGCCAGATGAGCGCTTTGATCTGAGAACTTTGAAATTGCCAAAAATGGCTAAATTTCGAAATTTCAACTTCACTGAGGCAGTAGTAAATATTGTCCAATAGAGCTAAAAAAAAAAAAAAAAATGGAATAATTTAAAAAAATCACAAACAAGGATGAGCAGCAGCATCTGAGAAATTAGGTCTTTTTTGAACCGCTCTAATATATAGTGTATAGGCGTTTAAGTGAAAAAAAAAAGAAAAAAAAAAGGTATACGAAAATGGTATCGAGAAAGGCGCGTTGGTTGAATCGGTATTGTCATCCTGGTCCATAAGTTACCCATGTGATCCGTTATCCAAGAAAGGTATCGTACTGCCGCATCAAGAACGGCCGGCTTAGGTTTATAATACGCGTGCGTGAATCGGAGAGGGCAAACGCGGCAGGGTATGAGCTCCATGTGGAATGCGACTTGACAGTTTGTTGTAGTCTGCCGACTCTAGAGCTTGACTTAAAACGTCAAGCGATTTCGTTCGATTCGTTCGTTTTTCGTCATCGATATATAATATATACGCGCAAGTATAATATACATAATACAGTAAATAAGAAGAAGAACAACAACATCAGCAGCAGGGAATTTGTCAAAAAAGTGTTAACGGAAAAGGAAATTTATACTTCCGGTAAGTGGTAAGTAATCTCATTTACGAATGCAGTTCTAATATAGTTTCGCGGTCAAATCCGTAGAGCAAGTTTGTAAAAGTCAGACGCCAGTGTACAAATCGCGATTTAAAATTATTTAATAATTTTTGTATGGAATTTAGATAAGCGATGAATTTCCATAAAAGAATAGACGAATATTTTTCGTTGCATTAGTTGCTAATGAGAAATTAACGATCATAAATTATAATACGCAGGTTTCTTGGTATAGAAACTGATAAATTGTTGAATTAAAATTATAACAAAAATCGAAGGTATGAGTATTGACGGATTGAGAAATTATTTCGTGTTATATATTATATTCGGCGATATATTTTCGAGCTAATGGAATTTCGACTATAGTACATTGATTAGATCGATTGTTGATGTAGTATTCCGCCGTGCTAATCAATCTTTCGTTGATGTGTATACGCGTGTTGCAGTGTATATAATATCGGCTGATAATGCAAATTCTAATTTCATTCTGGATCTTATCTGGTTTTTTTTTTTAAGCTGATTAAAATAATAATTTGATAACAAGTATAGCTGCACGCTCGTTTCTCAATAATTTCTTTAATTCATATATTCAAGATGCGAATTACGTATTTATATAATATTATAAGATATATAATTATGCGCGAGATGAAAACTGAGAGAAAAAAAAAAAAAAAAAAAAACTTATAGTTTCACTAATAGTTGAGCGGGTCTAGCGATTTCATGTCTAACAATTTTGCTTTATGATCATATATTTAACAGAATTAAACCCTCTGTTTTGTTGCGGTTTAAATATTTCGTATGTAGTAGGTAGTATAACTAATGTCCGTATTGTTCATCGAAACAAAGTTGAAAGTATATAAACTGAAATCAGAAAGCGACACAATTCCTTCTATATTTCGTAAATCGGATTATACCGATATACCATCGGATCGTATAGATATACACGTTAAAACTGTACTATACGCGATCCATGATGTTTACGAAAACACGATTGACCGGGAATTGAATATGTATTTATTCGTTCGTCGCGATCTATATGCTTGTTGATGTTAATGTTATTTTAATTATTTGCTTAGCTAGTTGCACTTGGATGTAAATTTTGCCAATTTTCGTGCGTTGAGAGATTCAATCATTTATATCGCGTCACTAATGCCATAAGGTCGTAAGCGTCAAAAAAAAAAAAAAAAAAAAAAAAATTTCGTGTTTTTGGTGGCAAAATCTTTTTCATGCAATATAACATCATTTGGGTATATGCGCAAAAAAAATAATTTTTTGACGTTTACGACCTTATGGCATTAGTGACGCGATATATTATAATACTTTGCTTGTATCAGCATATTTCTCGAGCATTTCCTGTGATATCAACGAATTTTATCACGCTTATTACTTATAACTATTATAGTTATTATAATTATGACCAAATCTTATTATATACATTTACAAATTTTTCTCTAAGCTAGTTTTAATGATATGAATTTATTTCAACATGTGTTTTAACAGCGATGATATTTCGCCATACTACGCGATCTATAAACAGGATACAAAACCTGTTCTTTCAAAAATCTAATATTTACAGTATATTAAGAGAAAAGAAAAAAAAAACGTAATAAACCTGGTAGTATAATTGACTCAAGTGTCTGTCTATGATAGAGTTTTCAATTGTTCCTTCATGTGCCAGGTGAATCTAGTTAGGGAGAAATTAATCAAAAAACAGTGGAAAACTAATTACAGCAAAAGTTTAAGCACGCGATATTATATATATACAGTGAGAAGATTTTCCCCGTCTCATCTATCCATTTAGGCATGAAAATTTTCATTCTCTTCATCAAGAGTATAAAAAAAAAAAAAAAAAAAAAAAAAAAAAAAAAAAAAAAGTAAAAAGTAAATAAATTTACGATATATTTCACGACCACCGCAATTTTACATTATAGATCTTGAAGTCTTTCAGCTATTATAAGAGAAAACGCACATGTATATAATACCTGTACGTGTGATATCGTGGCAAACAGAATCTATCAGACTTATTTTGGTATTATGACAATATGTTACGTAGTCGCAAGAATTGGCGTTTACGACTAACGTAAGCTTTCATCTCCATACAAGGATTACGCACAGCTATACACACATCAATACATATGTATTGACGTACGCGATATACACGCGTATATATAGTACTATACTGGTTCGGAGGTAAAACTCAGCCTAAAGTCCACATAACGCGATTTCTCCATTCCTCTCCGAAGAACGGAGAGATTCGCAGATCTATATAGTAATATAGTATGAAGCATTATAAGAATCGAGTTGAGTAATGCGAGATTTAATTTTCGAGTAAAAATTTTGATACATCAAATTAGAAAAAAATTTTATCAGAAATATGCCAAAGTTAAAATTTGATTAAACATTTATTATTACATAATAATCGATTGTCCGGAGACACATATCGCGTCACTATAATGCCATAAAGTCGTAAGCGCCAAAAAATTATTTTTTTTGCGGATATGCCCAAACGATGTTATATGGCACGAAAAAGATTTTGCCACCAAAAACATGAAATTTTTTTTTTTTTTTTTTTTTGCGCTTACGACCTTATGGCATTAGTGACGCGATATATTTATGTGGCAAAAATACAACCGACAGGAAGTTTCTTTAAATTTGATTTTAATTTTTTTTTTAACGCCATTCAAACCTATATAATGTATAGCTGTAATTTTTATGGTCCACTGACCGTAACGAGGATGCTTTGCCCATAATGAGTTAACGTTATGCGCGTAGAGATACCGAACCCTTGTATACTACATATTATGTTATATTACCTACGTACATATAGGTGTATAGATACATTTTGTAATTACTAATTGCAATTACGTAACGATTTACGATAATATACAAGAAATATTTTTTTTTTTTATACACACTACAGTATTCATATATGCGAAGACGATTCTTTTATTCCTGCGTGTATGTAGGTACACGGATGTTACTCCAACTCCATCTAGTCTTTTGTATTTACCTGCGCCCCGCGGCTCTCGACAAACCATCGCACGTGACGTCATACGACGAATTTAGCGATGTTAGCTATCTGCGCTATCTATATTAGTCTATAGTGACCAACGAAAGTCGACTGATCTTCGCGAAGGTATAGAAAATTTAGCAAAATTTTTTACACCTATAAAAGCCACGTTTTTTTTAACCAATTTTCAGATAAGAAAAAATTGAGAAGAAGACCGCATATCAACGAAAGAAATTCTTTGACATTATTTTATTATAAATGAAGCTATATATCTTTTTTCTTGTAATTAGTAATCATAAAATTGAAATTGGGTATTAAATCACCCAATCGTGGCCGGGTCAGGGTCGACTCAAAGATAGAGGTCTGTTATAAGTTTCACAAGAATATAATATTCGATTAGGTATATCTATTTTGTTATCCGGTTGTATAAAAAGCCTTGGTAATGGTAGTTTTTAATTAGCTAAATATTTTTTGATATATTACCCTGCCGCAGCAGACGCTTCATGTATATGTTTATGAAAAATTTAGTTGTTTCATCCAAACGACGAGGTCAACCAGTCGCGTTTAGTCTGCAGATTCAGGATTATAAAGTTTCACACTATGCGCAGGATCTACACTGGTACATCCTTACAGCAATTTTGCGTTTTTAGAAAATGTCACTATATGCTCAGAATTATCTATATAGTATAAAAAATCATGCCCATACTTAAGGGGACCAGTACAGCGACCTTTCGAGAAATGATCACAGTCCGAAATCAATTTATTTCATAACCAAAGTTCATTTCACATAAAAATATTTTTCTTTTTCAAAATCATGTGTCGTAATGATTTCAGAGCACCGTTGGACCGATTCAGGTCATCTTGGATTCATTTTCTTGAGAAAACAAATCCTCATCATGTGAATGTAGGAATTTTGAAAATTTTTCGTTTTGGCCAAGTTATTTAAGAAATGAGTGATAATAATTTTTGCAAATTTGGTAAACTGATCATAACTTATGACATAATTTTTTATTTTTAAATTCCTACATTCACATGATGAGGATTTGTTTTCTGAAGAAAATGAATCCAAGATGACTTGAATCGGTCAAACGGTGCTCTAAAATCCTTACGACACATGATTTTGAAAAAGAAAAATATTTTGATGTGAAATGAACTTTGGTTATGAAATAAATTGATTTCGGACTGTGATAATTTCTCGAAAAGTCGATGTACTGGTACCCTTAACGCGTCTTTCACATAGTCGTGTTAAATAATTATTAATAGATAATCATTGTAGCATGCATCATGCGCATACGCTCATGCAGTAAAGGCATAAATTTCATTGTCCATCGTAGATTTTCGTATGGACAATTTTTTCTGAACCCTGTTCAAAATCTGAAGATGTACATATTCTTATGCTGTGTGTCTTGATGGAGCGCGAAATTTTGGCCATACGATAAATTGTACAATAAATTGTACAATAAATTGAGTGCTAGTACCCACCACCTAACGTAACACGTGAAATTAGATAATTCACGAAACCCTGATTGTCGACTGACCTCCAGGATTCCGTCATCTACCAATCTGAATATATTCTAGCTCTGCAGTAATAGTAATAATTTCAATTGAGTGGGTGTAGGTAGATCAAGATACGTTCCATAGCTTTCAAGTGCATTGTTGTTTGCTGCATTGTAGGATGACGAATTCAAAATAAACACATATCTAGGTATGTGAATTAAAAAAAAAACGGTCAACTGATGAATGTTCTTTTTGCTGTCAATAATGGATCTGTAATGCTTTCAAATGAGAGACTAGGTCGAAGATCTAGATCTCTCTTGTAATAAATGTGTTTCAGCTTACTACGCGAACTATCCCACACAGCACACATGTCCGAAAGATGTTCATAAGATATCCATGGGACATTTCTAATGTCCTATGGCTGTCCTATGGATATCCTATGAACATGTGTGCTGTATGGAATAATATAATCGAATATTGTTAATTTGTTTAATGTAGGAGAAAATGAGTGACTAATTCGTCACACGATATCAAGCAGCATCCGTTACGATATGAAAAAAACAAAATGAAAATACATTTTATCTATCTGAATAACGAATGCGTTTCCTGTATTCAAGAAAAGATAAATCCCTCATACGACGTTTGAGTATATTAATCTGTCCTCCGGGTAAAATAAGTAGTAACGCTCAGCGCGAGTCAGACAAGCCAGACGCGTTGTCTTACACGAAGGAGGAATATTGTAGTACATACCCATTTATTCTAGCGATGAAAATATGAATATGTTCGTAAAGAAATAAATTGTAATTTTTATTTTATTAACCAAAATAAAGTCACTTGCTTAATTCTTCGGCAGTACGACGTAAACGAGAAAATGTTCGCAGATATATTCCAAACTAGGACATGACATGATAATAATATGAAATCGAAAAAATACCACTGAATGATGTAACATATGAGGTGATGATGCGAAGCATTGTTGTACAATATTTCTACAAATGTAATAATTGTTGCTAACTTATTACATATACTATTGTACTTGTGCGGATTTTTCTGTCTCCATTAACGGTATGAATAGATAATTGCGTAAACTACATGATGTTGTAAGGTAACAAGAAGAAACTTGACACTGTATTCAATTAAATGTGTATTGATATTGAAGACGATCAACGATTCATTTATTGATTATTCTATCCCACACTGATAAAAAAAATTAACTTGATTCAAGAGAAGAAATTTTGAACGAAGAGAATCATTTTGAAGAATTAGTTGTTTTGAATCAAGCATCAGAAAAGTTCATGAAGCAAGTATAAAATTTACTTAAACCAAGAAAAATTTTCTTAGTTCAAGAACTTTTCTACTTTATTTAAGATAATTAAATTCTTCAAAATAATTTTCTTGACTCAAGATTTCGTCTCAATTGAATCAAGCTAATTTTTTTTTTTTATCAGTGCATAAATAACAGATAACGATTTTTTTTTTCGCCATTCCCACATTACAAAATTATGGAACCTTTACAATTTTATTGATGACAGAATAATAAATTTCCATTTTTAGGTAAATTATATATAGTTAAGATTTTCATGTGAAAAAAGAATAAAAATTCGATGTAAGTAGATATAATATATATGAATTTTAGATCATTCATGTGTTACACATCAGTAGAGACCAGATCAGAGAAGCCGGTTAAATTTTTATCTGAATGAAACCACGATACGTACAGTTAACTTATAATTTTATCTTGCGAGAGGTTCTTGCGTTTAATTTACAGAAGCATATAGGTGGTACCTATGATCCGTTACTCGGCCAGTATTCGGGGAGATCTCTTTTTATTTATTTTTATTTTTATTTTCATTTTCGCAAACTATACAAGCCAAATCAAGGGAAAGACATGATCGCGGTTAGCTTAGTGGGCGAGACGAAAGTCTGCCATGGGCATGCACTTATATGGCTCGTCTTGACTTCATACGATTCGAGGCCATCACTGACGCAATCCACGGCCACGTCTGCAGAGATCTTGTTAATAATGGACAAAAAAGAATTGTTGGTTGTTACAACGCACCTCGTATAATTCTGCGTTACCTTTTACACGCACCTTTATAACTTCCCGAAAGTTATACGAACGGTGATGCTAATTCAGACACGAATACCCATAAATCTTCATTTGTTAATTAGGAAAGGGTGTAAATTTGTAAAACAAAAAGTTCCAAACTAAGAACACCATAGAAAATTCGTCAAATTTCGTTCTTTTTTTACTTGAAATATTTTCCCTTTGATATCGTTGATTTATTTTAGATCTAAACTCGAGCAAGTTAGAATAAATATGTGTAAGATGATTTATTAGTTATTCTGGCTTTGATCCTTTGCATAATGGGTCAATAGGTCAAAGTTGTTATCTGGACCACAGCGGCGTCCTCAACGGTTAGACTTGACTGGCGTCTTGAGTGAACCGTAACAAATGTTCTTAATAAATTTATCAGTTATAATTTTCGTTGGATTCTTTCGTAGATAAATTTAAATATATATTGCGACAATATATTTGAACGCATGAAATTAATTATTTTCTAGAAAATCGAACGTCATCGAACGAGCTCGTTGAACAAAAAATCTAGAGAAAATATGGGAGGTATGACACAGAGGCCGTGGACCCCTACGAAGAGGAGGGGTCCAATAGCAGCTGAATACAGCAGCCCTGGACCAGCTTGTGTAACTTTACCACCTCTCATAGGTAAATATGAAATTATATCGATACGTTTAATCATCGGATCAACGGTTTCTAGCTGAAATGTATCCATGGATCTTTTTTTTTTTCCCCCAGAAGTTCATGGTTCTCAATACGCTTATGCAATATGAAAGTTCCTTTATTTCCATTCATTGAATAATAATTAGACCATATAATTAGATTAATGTATTGTTCCACTGTCAAAAACTATGAACGCAGACGAGAGATTCATTGTCCTCAGTAATGCATCATTAGGTAATTTACAGTTCATTGAACACCTCGCGTTGGTTTATCGACTCGTTTGTCAATTCTTATTCAATTCTCCCGGTATATGTATATATAGTATCAAGTGCAGAATACAGTATTGGCAGTTCTATTTTTGGTATATCATGGGAATTCTACGGAAATGGCTTGAATGATACAATCGCGTACGACGTGGGTTCGCGCCTTGACCCAGTTGTATGCAAGTCATCATAAAGAGGAATTTACCTACATACCCGTGATTTATGCGTACAACAAGTTTCCAATTCGATCGATATATATACGGTTGAGAAAAATCTATCGATGAAAAGAATTTTCCACTATTCATCCCCGATCAATTTTGTTCGAGATTAATCCCTTTTCGCAAATGGCAGAATAATTTTTATTTGAAAAATGGTTAACATTGAAGCTGAGACTATAAAATTCATCAATTCGTCGATATTATATTTTGTTTCTTCCTTGATTCTATATTCGCAGGTAAAACTGCTACAGACTCTAAGAGAGGGAGAGCACCAGCATTTTCATTCGGCAGCAGGTAATTTGAAGTCGTATATTAATTAATTACTATTAACTCGAATTCATTGACATGCAGAAATTATCGAATGCAATTATTACAGACACGCGAACAAGAACAACAGTCCAGGACCTGGTCCGGGTCAATACAACGTTTCTGGTCTCAGCGCGAAAGGTGAGATCTAAATTCTCTAAAAACTTCTTATCGTTTTTAAATAACTGAATTAAATGTCTGTATATAATTTTGGGCTAATTGATGGAAGTATCAAGTTTCTCTTATAGGCAATTCCTTTCGTATCGTTTAAATTTTGTATATGTTTATTATTTTTTGGCAAAAATATTTGACTAGAATTCCTACGGATTAATGGTATATCCGTACAGTTTGGTCGATACGGAGGCTATCGCTATGCAAACGAGAACTTTGTGTGGCTTTAATTGAACCCTTTTTCATGCATTTTCGTGACTCTTATATCGATCGATTATAGCCGGTACAAATTTACGGCAGTAATAATACATGTGGGATCAATATTTCCCTTTATAGAGATAAATCCAGGAAGAAGTTTGCCGAAAGTTATAAATCCCACAAAAACGGAATAGAATTTCTCTCCTAAAAATATTTTATGCCATTTAAATTTAATGGGATTTGAATTTAAGTTTTTTCATACCCCGAGTTATAAAAGGTAGAATAACATATAATACTTCGAGTGGGTTGTAAAACTATAATTAATAGGTGCAATTGATGTCAATAAAGATGATTCGATTACCAAAGGAAGTCGTATGACATGTCAAAGAGTAATTTATAAATTGATATAACTGGCAAATAATTTAAGCCTTGTATATAATTTTAACTGATGTAATGATTCATATATTATTATTTAATTTTTGTATATCGCATAGGTAAAGACGGAGCCCCTGCTGCTTCTCTTCACGGACGTACAAAAAATGGAAGAACTGAACAAACTCCAGCACCAGGTGATTACAATCCAGAAAAGGCTGAGAAAGTAGTCTCAGATAGCTCACCGAAATATTCATTCGGCGTAAAGACGCAAACAGAAAAACCCAACACGACTCCAGGTAAGTCAACAAATCGCGTGTAATTGAAAATTAAATTAAAAAAAAAAAAAAAAAAAAAAAAAATAGTAAAAAGAAAAAGGCTTTCATCAATGGCCAGGAATATCTCGAAAGGGAATAAAAACCAGTCGGAATTATAAAAGCCCCAGTCTTCTCAAACTGTTTTCTATTTCTATCTTTGATACGATCAATTTTTTCGTATAAAGAAATTATCATATTTTTAGACCTATACCTTCCAAGGACCTTTCGAAACGTATATCTATAGCAGAAATATGTTCATTGGAGATATTCCGTGCAGGATTTAATGAGCCAATAAAAAGAAAGAAAAAAAAAAAAAAAAAATCTATACTATAGCTCATAACTGTTGGAGAGAAATTTAGCAGAATCGGCAAAAATAATTTTAGTACCTACTGGTTTGACATCGATACTACTTTATGGCAAACCGAATCCTTCTAATTAATAAATAAAATAAAAATGGTTAAAAAAAATTTTGGTAGGATTGAAATTCAAGGATTTTTTTAAACACCACATGAACATTTTTCATACAACGATACACAGATGGTATATTTTAAAACTTCATGTCTTTCAAAGTCATTAGGTCGATTGATTATTGTGATAAAGAAAGATCGATTGATAGATAATAGGGGATTTCTGTAAAAATTCTGCAATTTGTATTTCCGTGTAAATCCTAGCACCCGGTGAATATTGTCCGGAGAACTTCAACCTGGACAAATCCCCACAATACAGCTTTGGCGCGAAGGTTCAACCAGAAAAGCCTAGCGATATCCCTGGTAATTACGACCCTAGTCAATGTCTCATTGCGCTGTAATCTCGGATTTAAGAGATTGGCTACTAATCATGCCTAACTCTAATGAAACGCAGCTTTTAATTTCTTTCTTTCACTTATTTTCACACAATATTTATCAAGCTGCCCCCGCTGCTTTTTTTTTTTATTAAATATATATTATCTTTGCTCCAAAAAGCACAAGACTGTTAAGAGAAATTTTCTACCACAGGCAATAAACTAAAGCCGAATAAATATGATGACTGGAATGCAAAGGCTCAGCTTTACCTGAATTCAAACAAGTCTGATAATAATTTATGAACAGAATAACTAATCGATATATAATGAAAAGGTTTTTCCTACATTCTCACACTCGCCTTAGCAGGAACACTTGCAACTGCCAGTCTCTATCGCTTGACGTCGAAACGTCTAGCAGGATTAACACCATTTATCAAAAATTAGGTACCAACTAAGTTCTGCATGATTAAAACCAATTTTTAATTGGATAGAAAGTAGTTTTAGCCGCTAGTCGCTCAAATTAATATATGTAGATGCCAAATAGCAAGATTAACGTAGGATAATTGCGCTTTTATTTAATTCCATTTCAGTATTCATCAGCGGATGGAACTGTCGCCGATGCAATGAACAGCATGTTTTGTAGTTGCCTTTATTTATATCATTTCTAAGGGTTGTATAAGCCCGCAAAAAGTAGTCGCAGTTGTTTTATTCCCTACCTGCGTATGATACTATCATAAAGCCGTACACGGAGAGAAAAATCTAGGGTTTAATGCAAGAGAATTCATGGGATTCACACGCGGAGTATTTGTTATGCGAACACCGCAAGCGTCTCTTGCTCAATTTGCTAGAGGACTTCATGGGTTTAATGCGCGACATACCCTTTTGCCCTGAATACACCAGCGCCCATGCGAAGATGCCAAGAATCAGTTGGATTCATAGTAATGCTGCCTTGCGCTAATACCGTGAAGTTGTCCGAGGGATATTTCCAAGAGAGCTCACGGACTTTTTCCGTGAAGCTCCTTGCGATTTCCAAGAGAAATGCTTGCTATTGAAGCGTGGCCAATGTTCACGCGTTAATCGCCAGTTTTTTCTCTCCGTGTAGTTATATAATCAATTGACGAATTTAGGATGTATTTACACACATGCTGAAGGCATTGAACGTGTGACGCTTGAAATGACATCCCTTGAGTATTGCAAACACTTGATATAAACTTGGACCAAAGTGTACAAAGAGCTACTTTGTGGTAGATCGAAAATTGAAATGATTGATTAAACATTATTGTGTTAATTGCATGCTAATATTATTCTCAGCGCCAGGCACGTACAGCCCTGAGAAAGTGAACTTAGACAAGGCACCCCGTTACAGTTTTGGGCACAGAGTACCGATGGACAAACCTAACGATACTCCAGGTAACTATTCAAGCTTAATAAATAGAACTGCGTGTAAATAACATTTTGTCATTCACTCACCCATAACTTCAATGATGCATTCCCAGCTCCTGGAACTTACTGTCCTGAGAAGGTAAACTTGGATAAGGGTCCTCAGTACAGCTTAAGCGGAAAAGCATCACCTGAAAAACGAAACGATACGCCAGGTATTATATGAAATAAATTAAACGTAGATCTCGTTTCGCTTGATTTGAAAATGCTTTGATAAAAAAAATCATACTGTCTGTGGTTAAATTAACCGATAAAGAAATTCTACAACTTCTATAACTCTGTTATAGCACCAGGCACTTACAGCCCGGAGAAAGTTAATCTGGATAAAGGTCCTCAGTATAGCCTGAGTGGAAAGGGTGCTGCGGATAAGATAAATGATGTTCCAGGTACTGAGAAAAAATTCATTACTACTTCTGTGAATAAATTATAACTTGTTCAACTATTAACTTTGTTGAGAAATGGAGCTGCTGTAATAATAAAGCTCTTCTGTATAACTTAGAGTGAGGAAAAATCATTGGCTACGGCATTTGGAGTCAAAATAATTCATAAACCCACATAACATTACCTCACTCATTAACATTGCTTGATCTTTAACAGCTCCTGGTACATATAGTCCGGAGAAAGTAAACTTAGACAAAGGACCTAGGTACAGTTTAGGTGGAAAAGGTGCACCTGAAAAACTGAGCAACACACCAGGTTTGTAATTCTATTTTTTAATCCTGTTTATATTGATTTTATACGGTAGTCAGACTGTGTTAAGTCTTTGTGTAATCATTTCCAGCTCCTGGTACATACAGTCCAGAAAAAGTGAATCTAGATAAAGGGCCGCAATATTCTTTGAGCGGGAAAGGGGCTCCAGAAAAAGCAAACGACACACCTGGTATATTATTACTATCGAATATATTATTCTAAACGCTAACTCGGGATGACAGCCAAATTATATGATCTATATCTTATTATTTATAGCACCTGGCACATACAGTCCGGAAAAATCAAACCTGGATAAAGGACCACAGTACAGTTTAAGTGGAAAAGGTGCAGCGGCTAAGCTAAGTGATACACCAGGTATGATAGTATACCCTACATCTGATTCACGCCGATTTAATACAGAGGACAAGGTGTGACACTTTTGGTTCAATCTTTTTTAGCTCCTGGTACATACAGCCCAGAAAAAGTGAATCTAGATAAAGGACCACAATACACTTTGACTGGAAAAGGAGCTCCAGAAAAAGCGAACGACACACCTGGTGAATAATTATTGTTGAATTTATTATTCTATGCACTGACCCAAGACAATAGTTGAGCTGTACAATAATCTTTATGTTATTACTTATAGCACCTGGCACATATAGTCCAGAAAAATTAAACTTGGATAAAGGACCGCAATATAGTTTGGGTGGAAAAGGTGCAGCAGAAAAGCTGAGCGATACACCGGGTATATTATAATCTTTATCTTATCATATTGACTTCATGCAATGGACAAAATGTGAAATTTTTGTTTAATCATTTCTAGCACCTGGTACATACAGCCCAGAAAAATCAAATCTAGATAAAGGGCCACAATACTCATTGAGCGGGAAAGGAGCTCCAGAAAAGACGAGCGACACACCTGGTACGTAATTCATAAACTTATTTTCTTATGTACCAGCTTGACACAACAGTTTGAGTTATAAATTTAATATTCTATCATTTTTAGCACCTGGCACATACAGTCCAGAAAAAGTAAACCTAGACAAAGGCCCGCAATACAGTCTAAGCGGAAAAGGTGCAGCTGAGAAGCTCAGCGATAATCCTGGTACCTTATTTAGATAGGAAAACAATTTTCCCGTTTATAAATATACCAAATTTTGTATTTAAGCTGTGTAATAATTTATGTTATTCCCAACACTTGTAGCGCCTGGTAGTTACTCCCCGGAGAAAACAAATCTAGACCATGCACCGCGGTATAGTTTTGGCCATAGAACACCTATGGATAAACCAAGTGATAGCCCAGGTAATTACTGTACTGACCAACACCTTCCTTGGTGATCTGATATTGATTTACTTACTAATATAATTTCACAGCACCAGGAACATATTCTCCAGAAAAAGTGAACCTTGACAAAGGTCCCTTGTATAGTCTAAGCGGAAAGGGTGCATCCGAAAAGCCGAACGATGTACCAGGTATTTTATGAAAATTAGAATCAAACGATTCGTAATAAAATATCACACGAGAAGTTTTTCATTTTTTATACTCTTCATAATGAAGTCATTAGATTGATTCATAATGCAAATCCATAACTTTATAGCACCTGGAACTTACAGTCCGGAAAAATCGAATCTTGATAAAGCACCGCAATATAGTTTTGGGCATAGAACACCGTTAGGGAAACCAAGCGACACACCAGGTGAGTTGATTATTTAATTTAATATTAAAAATCTACTTAAGATCAACAAGCCCTGTTTCACATTCACGTTTATCTATAGCACCTGGAACTTATAGCCCGGAAAAACAGAATCTAGACCAAGGTCCGCAGTATAGTTTGAGCGGAAAAGGTGCATCTGAAAAAGAGAATCACAACCCTGGTACATAATTTGAAAATATGTAGAAAAATGCCCATTTTTTTTAATGCAATCCTATTTCCATGTATCCTGATTTACATTACTAATATTACTAGCAAATTTTCTCATCTTATTTATGGGTCGTCATGCCTGGTGCAAGTTCAATTGGAATATTTAATTCGGTTCGGTTACTACTTCGCTTAAACAATGGGGTACTCCTGTGGATATTAATAATTTACCAAACTCTTCACACTTTGACAATTAGAATACAAATGGAATAAAACATTATTTCGTGTTAATTCAATCGAAGAGACGTTTGCTATATTATAAAATCATTAAGAAAACTGTACAATTTACAGCACCTTGTGCATACTCTCCGGAGAAAAACAATTTCGACAAGGCTCCACAGTATAGCTTTGGACACAGAACTCCGCTAGATAGACCAAGCGATAATCCTGGTAATGTTTTTGCCAATTGATCAAAATTCGAATAACAGCAACAGGTTGATTTTCACAAAAAAAAATACTCTATTCTATAGCACCGGGAACCTACAGTCCTGAGAAAATAAATCTCGACAGAGGGCCCCAATATAGTATAACCGGAAAGGGAGTATGTGAAAAACCAAACGATTATCCAGGTTTGTATTCTAGTAAAAAGTTTGTAGTTTGCAGTAGTTAGAATTTAATAAAATATTAATAAATATTAATTTCTTAATTAACTAACTTGTCAGGACCAGGTGCGTACTGCCCTGAGAAGTCTAATTTGAAGCATGAACCTTATTACGGTTTTGGCCATAGAACTCCATTGGAAAAACCTAGTGATACTCCAGGTAATATTAGCAATTACTAACTGGTATAAATCTGAATGTAAGTATGGGACCTCTCACAACTAAATCCAAAGAGAAGAATAAATTGCCTAGATACCAGCCGCTTACTATAATACTAAAAATTTATTCCATTCCTGTAGTCAGCTGACTAAAAAGCTCCACAATAATAATTTATTGCAATAAAATTTGCATTTCATTCGATAGCTAAGGTGGTAATTAGTTCTCACTGAGATATTGTCTCCTGCACCTAGATTGTTGCATCGACCAGTTAAATGAATTATTACTCTTCTATTATAGCACCCGGTACATATAGTCCAGAGAATTTCAATCCAGATAACTCTCCGCATTATAGTTTTGGACACCGAACTCCATATGATAAGCCAAGCAATAACCCAGGTAAGTCTTAAAGACAGTCGGTCATTATTATGTCCGTATCTTGTAACTGGACTGAAATATTTTTACTATACAATTACAATTATTCCTACTAGCTCCTGGTTCATACAGTCCGGAGAAAGTAAATCTTGACAAAGGTCCTCAATACAGTATTACCGGAAAAGGAACATCGGAAAAGTTGACTAATTTTCCAGGTAATTACTGATAAATTATTACATTTTTTTCAATTCTAATTAATTCATGTAGTTAGATTGATAAAAATAGTATCATGATCTTTAGCACCTGGAGCATATAGCCCCGAGAAAGTGAACTTGGACAAATCACCGCAATATAGTTTTGGCCTTAAGTTTGAGGCGGCTAAACCCACCGATATTCCCGGTATGTAATTAATGATTGATTTGTAGATTAACATTTTTTTAGTAATAAATCTTGTTCTTTGTGTGCAATGTATTTTTGTTAACGTTGAAGGACCCGGCGAATACAATCCAGAAAAAGCTATGATTCTTTTTGAGAGAGCTTTACAGTTTACTTTTGGGCTTAGAACACCCATCAACAATTTCAATGATACCCCAGGTAAATTTTTATCATATGATAGAACAATAACAATAACAATAACAATGCCTTAACTTTAATTTTGTTAATACTTTAATCCTTTTTCTGTGCCGATTCTGCTAAATCATGTAACTCTACCAAACACACAGTTATACAGAAGGAAGTTTTTACCGGAGGGAATATGTTTTTGTAACTTAAATTGATTTATTGTCTTACCCTGCCACGCAGCTCCAAATGTATACAACATTCCGTCAGTCCTTGGGTCGACGAAGGAAGGAAATAAGAAGAATGCTCCAGCATATTCCATGTCTGGTAGACAGCGTATGTTCACAGATGACAGGATTCTTGTACCAGGTCCCGGTTCGTATGAAGCTATCAAAGCCGACGCAGTTAGAGCAAAAAGCCCAGCATACAGTATAAGCGCTCGTTTCCAAGTGCCCGACGATCACTCAAAGATTCCTGGCCCAGGAGCACATTGCCCAGAAAAGGTATTACTGATGTTTTGTTAATGTTTATCTATAAGCAGAGTTAGTTTGTAGTAAAGAATTGGGATTAATGATGAATTCGTATTACAGGTGCAGCTAGACATTCCTCCAGCGCATACTTTTGGGATCAGACACTCCCCTTACATTTGCAATTTGAAAGACACAGTGTGCTAGCCATAAGTTAGCTTATTGTGTTCTATCACCTCGCTTTCGTTTCTTAAATACCTACTTGGGTAATAATTAATGACAAGATAATTATTTGCCATTCGATTAATATTACACGCATCTAATCAAAAATTTAAATGGTTTTGTTTCCTTGGAGCCAGATCATTGCCAGTCTGACTGACTTTATTGCAGAGTAGAAATACTAGATATTATAATCAGTATTGTTATTTGTAGGGAGAGATATATGTTATTTGAAACGTTATGAAAAATTGTTAGAGCTTTGTTATATGTACTACTCTTTGTTAATATAGACTTCATATAGGAGGTAATAATCGAAATACCGACTACATTTCTGTAAATCATGTCAAATAAGACAGGTATTACTTTTTTCTGGCTGGCAGGACCATGTCAAATGTTCAAACTACTTCTGATCGTTAAACATTTAATATAATGAATTATAATTATAATTGCCATTAAACATTGCAGCAAAGTCGGAAATAAAATTTAAATTCAGTTAAATCAATGATGTTATCTTGACATTAAGACTGGCCTAATATGAAGACAATCTAATTGCTCATATTTCTATGAATTTCTCTAATATTATTAAACAAATTATTATGAAAGATGTTATTTTTTGAATACATGAAACGTATACCTACGATAAATATTTACAAATACACCTTAAAAATTCAATAATTTATCGCTAATTCCGATTATTTAGCAGATAAAAGAAACTGTATAAATTATAAATTCACTTATGAACTGCTGAAAAAAAAAAATATACCTATCTCTATGTAATAAGCAAGATTTTTGTTGATTGTTCTTTGAATTATATCAGAATATGTATTAAGACTTGTATTTCTTAATATCAGCAGTTTATAAATGAATATTAATACGTTATTACACAAATTGAGCTGTATAATTCTGTTAACACTTCGCCAATTTTTTTTTTTTTTTTTTTTGTATCGAATCTTCATTTAACTTTAATATATTATACGAATATAAATACTATGCATCAGAAATAAAATTAATTTAACTTTTTCGTTAAAAAATTGTGTTTCAATGGAATCCCAGAAATTTTAATCTCCCAGAAACGTATTTAATTGTTGAAACAAGAGTTTGAATTCAAATGGATACCTGCAGTAATTCTATCAATTTTAGTTTTAATTACTGATGTTAACGGAATGAGATTCAGTTTTATTAGAGGATACATAAATCATGATTATTAAATGGGATGACCATTTATTTAAAAAACTAATTAAATTCTGTATAAATCTTTTACAATTCCTGTTATTTACCAATAATAACAATAATAATTATCATAATAACCCAAGATTAGAAATAGTATATAATTGTCTTAAAAAATTTGATCCTTAAGCAACATTGTCATATCTATGTATGGAATTTACACATCCATATGTATCAGACGAATTCTCAAATAACAATAACAGAACCAATATAAGAATCAATAACACCCGAGCACCAAAGTTTCAGCTCTCAATCATGCAGAATTGCATAGCCCAATTATTTTGCTTCGAATTTTCATTTGACTAGCTCAAAGCGCAGAATATAATAAAAGAATGTATAAAAAAAATTGAAGAATTTATAAAATTGTAGAATGGAGTATTTGAATCAATTCGGAGCAAAAAATAGATTACTTATATAATAAAAAATGCTGCATGCCCCATTTTTGTTCTTTTCTTTTCTTTTCTTTTAAGAACGAATGAGCTCTGTTTAAAAAATTCAACAGTATCATTTTGAAGTACAAAAATAAATTTTCTCAAACATCTCGAGTCGTAAAATCGATGAGACAAATGACTTTTGAAAATCTCTCTCCTTATCAAACAATGGAATGAGTTTTTTGAATACGGGCTGTACTTTTCTGGATTTTTAATATAATTTTTTTACCGTACTCACTTAATCACTTATTTTCTCAGTCTTTTACTCATTTATAACACAGAATATACCAGTTCACCAGCTATCCACGTCGATATTACTTCAAGCTTTGAATTTAACAATACAAAATCAGCGTCAGCCTCAAAGTTCAAAACACCTTTGGTAGATTCTATACCAAGTGCTCTTGCCGGATGAAGCGTTGCAGCTTCAAGGGCTTCGACTGTTGAGCAATCTATAAAAAAAGAATAAAACAATTTATAGTCAATGAATTAGAGAATTGCAGGCAATAATTTTCCAAAATCTGTTCAGAAATTAATATTTTTGTATATCTTTGGTACATCTATAGAAAAAGATCGTTGATATTAAGACTTATGATCGCCAATCGCTATCATCTGATGTCTTATTATATGCGATAGAGAAAAAAGAATATACCCGCAGCTTCCTTAAAAAATCGTACGCATTCCGACATGTTTGCAATACTTCCGCAAAGAGTATCGGTGTTCGCGATGTAGGCTTGTCCGCCTCGAACTTCAATGGTAAGTTGTCCAAGCTGATGGAACCCTTCTTCAAGACCCATAGCAGATATAGCGTCAGTAACGAGGACAAGACCTGAAGAAAGGCAAAAGACATTTAGACAAAAGACATTTAGATCTCGAAACAAACAAGAATTGCACTTATTTCGGCTAATGAAGAATTTCATTATACCTTCGGGATGAGTTCGATGAGCGATACGCAATGCCGCTGGATGAGTGTGCACTCCGTCCGCTATTATACCATAATGAACAATCTTCTCTGCAGGAATTTGTATCGAAGTCAAGAGACCGACGAGGCCTGGATCTCTGTGATGAAACTGAAAACCAATGTTTTATTATTAAAAGTTGTTGTTTGTATCGAGAAACGATGGCCTTGGGTCTATAAAAAGTCAATTTTTTATACAATTGAATGAACACGGCGGTTTCAAATGAACAAAAATCTAAAAATATTTTACCGGCAACATTGCGTTGAACAAATGTGTGATAAAAGTAGCACCGTCTTTCACTGCTTGTTCACCTTGGCTTAAATTGGCTACGGAATGTCCTGAAAGAATAAATACTTGTTTTAAAAAGAATATACAGGAAACTTGTGATTAATTCTAAAGAGATAAACGATTGAAAATGTTCAATATTAAATTTAGTTGAATAAATATCATACCAACGGATACTTTGATCTGTCTTTTGCATAGTTCGTTGATAACGCTCGACGAGTTTGGAAGTTCTGGAGCCAAAGTGATGTAAGCTACGTTATCCAAGCTTCCGTATGTTTCTAAAAGAGTTTGAAGTCCCTATAGAAGAAAATAATTCCGTTTTATTACATATGAAAAAAAAAAAAAAAAATTTACTAAAATTTTCGCCGATTTACCTCGTCAAATTTTTTTATACATTTTTCTTCGTGAGCTCCTTTTTTAATCGGGTTTATAAACGGCCCTTCTAAATGTACGCCCAATATTGTTGCTCCGTGACTTCCTCCGGCTTGTTTTTTTATCTTTGGTAACACCTTGCTGTACGTCTGTATAGGAGATGTTACCAAAGTAGGACAAAACGAGGTAACGCCGTGGGCCAACAGAGCTTTAGCAACTTTGGTAATACCGGCTTCCACGGTGTTTACATCGTGTGAAAAATCCACCCCAAATCCACCTGATTCATATTTGTCGATGTTTTTTTTTTTTCGTCAATTTATTAAAAAAAAAAAAAAAAAAAAAAACATAATAAAGAATGATTGAATATAACTCACCGTTTATCTGCACGTCGATGTAACCAGGCGATATCAACGCGTTAAAACAGTCAATTTTAATATCTGGTATGATTTTTTCGTCGTAAAAAAGTTTCTCAGGATTAACGAACTTTCCATTTCTCACCCATAAATCTTCGTTTATTATTTTACCATTACGTAGTATTTGACAGTTGTGAAATTGCTTCAACAGCTTAATATTATTGTTAGACGAATTAACCATTTTTTTTTTTTCTTTTTCTTTTTAAAGTAAATAATATTATATGAAGAGAGAGATATGTATCGTTGTTGAGTTTAGATCTTGGTCGCTTTGTGTAATTAACTTATTATATAACGCCCATCTATCTACTATTCTGTTATCTGTTGATTTTTTTTTTATTTTATTTATTTTTTTATATTTTTTATTATACATACATACATACATATAGGATCTCGCGGTTTGACACTTTTTTTTATTTGTAAACATTCGACGTGGTTAACGAACCTAAAAACATCGCGGTATACATATATATCCACGCGGCAAATAGCAAAAACAATTGCACACACGCTATAGCGCGACCTCGCGATACTTTGACGAAGCTCAATATAAACAATTGTAAAAAAAAGGCGCGAAATATTTGAAAATAGACTAGGTAGGTATGTTTTTATAATATTTTTTTCTGTATCTCAGCGTTGACTGAATATTCTTAAAGACGGTTCCCCTTATGGGACTTTGTGAGCCGGCAAAGTGGGCTCAAAGTGGGCTTGGGGATTGAAAAGTGCCCGAAGTTACCGACTGAAATAGCATTGCAGTATATCTATAGTGTACGAATATATAGATATACTGCAATGTTAATTCGGTCGGTAACTTCGGGCACTCTTCAATCCCCAAGCCCACTTCAAGCCCACTTGGTCGGCTCACGGAATAACCCAGGGTGAGCTGTCTTTAGAATACTCAGTCAACGATCTCAGAGAATCATTATTTTAAACTATAAATTATTATTCTAGCTCAGATAGCCAATACAAAGGCAAGAAGAAGAAGAAGAAGAAGAAGAAGAAGAAGAAGAAGAAGAAGAAGAAGAATAAGAACTATAAATTATAGAGATCCCATATTTACAGGATAGAAAATTTATTCAGATATCAAAATTTTTAATGAATATATAAAATATCGCACATATATGTAATATGTATACACTCTTTATATCTGTATATAATATATATATTAAATTTTCATAGTTATGATATAATTTGATTTGTGATCATAGTTAAATGTATTATGTATCTACATAGTTGATTATTATTATTAGTTAGTTGTACGGTTTTTGAATATTTTCAACCTCCTCATTAGAAGGAGTATTGTCTAAGCTAACTGTTACACAAATAGTACATTTCGAATCTTTTTGCTGTGAATTATTCTGATTAAATTTCCCCGATACGTTATCAGATCTTTGAATTTTTTCAGAATGCGAATTATTTTTACTTCTAGAATAACATCCCTTGTCTTCTTGATACTTAGATGATTGTGAATTATTTACCCGATTGCGTAATTCGGGAGTATTCGAAATAGTACTTAAATCAGACTTTTTCTCGATTTTAAGAAACTTTTCACCCTTAGAGTTCAGTTTTCGTTTTTTACCGTTTACATTATCTTTAGATTCTTTACCATGGTATTCATTTCCTGATTTATTGAACTCATAATCGGTTGAGCTCACTTCTTCCTCCGAATCATATTTACCACAATTATTCACAAGAAACGGTGTATTCTGTTCAGTCTTAATTGTATACGCGAAGTTACCTTTGCCTCGATTTTGGTCTACCAATTTAGGAAGTATTTTTCCACGTGGTGCAGATTGTTGTCTGTTAGAATGAGAAGATATAATCATTTCATCATTTTCATTCTGTCTAGTGCAGCAAGCCGGATCTAGATATGCTCGACTATTGTTTTTTTCAATTTTACTATGAATAGACTTGAGTTTCAGCAGCGGAATCACTCGCAATTTCTTTGAATGAGTTAGAGATGGTCTTGTAGCATCCGATTGTTGAGTCTTACGATTTTTTGAAGACATGTTTGAACAAGATTCATCAAAAGATTTTCTGCTTGCAGATAAACGGAGATTAGAGTTTGATGATATTGATTTGGATCTACCTTTCGTTCGAAATTTAGAGGAACTCTGTTTGATTCCTAATCTTGGTCTCACTTTAGGTATTCTTGATTTAAGCTGAGAGGATTGAACGGCGTCCAAAACTGGTTCCATTTTTGTACTTTGAGAACAGCTTTCTCCACCATTCAAATACTTCGATGTATCTGAACCACAGAAAGTTATCTTTTCCGATTCAGTCACTGCCTTAGCGGGTCTCTTAAGTGTTGAGCTCATAAAAGCCGGTCTTGCAATCATCTGATTAACAGAATGGTTTGAAGTTGTTGAATAAGTAGCAGATCTTACTGTGCCATCAGATTCTTCAGGCTTACTTATGGGCGATAAACCACCAGCCTTAAACATTGTCTGCAAAGAATCATCATTCTCATTGCAACAATTTGTTGGGCTACAAGCAACATCAATTTTATATTTGACCATAAGTGAGCTTGGGGATAAAGATTGTGAAAGCACCTTAGGCACAATCATAGATTTTTCAGATGGAGTGAGCTTGTCTTCCTCCTGTTTTCGTATCCTGTAATCAGATGGGCGGTGTCCATCTATCCGAGCCCATAAGTAGCTTTTCTTAGTCTTGAACGCAGGTTTCTTTGGTCTCCGTTTTGAAATTGAGATATTCGATCCATTTTGAACTGTGATCATTTGTTCAGGTTTAGTGGACTGAACCATACGCGTGGATGTCTTGAGTTGTCCGCATGAATTCAGAGGGGTATAGCTTCTGTTCGGTTCGCTAGTAATAGTGCCTTCGTAGCAAGTTTCATCGATCAGAGTCTCATCATCTGGGTGTCTATTATCTGATAGTGAGTTGTTGTCAGGAGGGGCAGAGCAGCAAGTGTCCATTGAATTTTCAACATTGAACCCCTCTGGAGTCTGTCTTGCATATTCAATGGAAGAAAAATCGTTCGCACAACCCAATGACTCGTTTGTAGTCTTAATCTTTTTATTCTGTGTCTTATACTGGAAATGATCTTGCCTCATAGGTTCATAATTTTTTAGAGTAGAGCTGAACACTTTGTTTCTTGAAGCTTGTTTGCGTTTCATTGCCTCATTCATCGCAGCTAATTGCAGTTCTAAACTGCAAGTATGCTCTTTCAGCTCAGTCAACATTCGGATAAATTCTGGTCTAGTTAAGTCAGATGCTGTGAGAAAATTTCTAGCATTTGGCCTTGACAACATGAAATCTGGTCTATTTTCGAACTTGGTATTAGCAGCAGTTGAATATTCAGGTGTTGCTGAAAAACTGACCGAATTTGTTTGAACTGCTATACTTTTACAACCTTTACGAGCATTCAGAGTATCCTCGTCGTTCATCAATTTATTATTGTTGATCAAAGGCGAGCCACCCGTTGACTCCAATGTTTTTCCTTCATTTACAGTACTGGTAGACTTTGTTCTAGCAGATGAGTTTTTTTCGATCTCGAATTTGGAGAAGTCTGCAGTTCCATCAGTCAAAAATCCTCTAGTGCCAGTTCCGCTATCAAATTTTTCTACATTCCTTTTGGTCTCGTCAGACTTTTTCTCTACGCTTCTGGATACTGCTATGTTTTTGTTATCAGGGAATTTCTGGTCGTATGATACATTGTTAGAGTGATCTTCATCCAACGTCATGTTCCTCGTTTTGCAAGACCTGCCTTTGATACTCGATTTATGATCCGAACAGCAAGACGTATTATTAATACTTGGGGAGAAAGATGAGTCTGAAACTATGGTGCCGATCGTTACTTTAGATGATTCATTTTTCGCCGGTGACTTCCATTCCATTGTCTCAGTTGTATCTAGAGAAATTCGTGGGATAGGTGAATTATTACTTACAACCGAGGGCAACGTACTGGTTTTATCTGAATAACTTTTAAGCGTTTCCACCTGAGATGCAATATCTTTGCATATATCAATACAGGGTAAAATACTGGTTTGAGTTTTCACTGATTCTGGCTGTATCTCATTTCTCGTGTTCGTAGTTTGTGCAGAAGATTCTGTAGAAGTAGAATTACCGATTTCCAATTTATCAATATCTCGTTTTATTCTATCAGAGAGTTTCCCTGGCGTTCTTTTCCCACTCTTCTTAACGCAAGCCTTGATATCCGAAAATCTGTTTGATTTACCATCACTATTTACTAATTTATGCAAAGTATCCATTGAATCGAAACATTCTATTGGAGACACAGATGTTTCCTGTTCTGTTGTTCTTACATATTCGTTATCGATGATTCCCATTGTAGTTGAATTATCGACATTCGTAATGCCCGTTGCATTTCTACTGCGTAAACAATCATCTTTTGGTAAAGATACATCATTCAAGCTACTGACATTATCTGCGACTGTCTTATCATCTCTGAACTGTACGCCTCTATTTCGCCCGCCAATCTGTTGACTAGCTGTTAAGTTTCCCATAATAGCTTCAGGAGGTGTTTGCTTAGTTAGAGAAACACCGTTGCTTTTTAGATCTTCTGTCTCCTCTGTGGTCTGTGTACTAGAATTGTGCATATTTTTTTCAGCCTCAGTTTGTACCGTGACACTTGTTGTGTCGATCTTTTCGGTTTTCTCGAATACGGATTGATATTTGTCAGGAACTAAAGTATTTGTAGTGTTGATGGAGTATTTGTTACTATCGTCTGTAACGGCTGTTATTTCCACTATTTGTACGTCCTTATCTTTTTCGTCTGTCTTGGTATCCAAGATTGGTTTTAAAATGATATTAATGCAAGGCAAGTCGTCCTTCTCCCGCGATTTATAATCATTGATAACTCGACCGGTACTTTCAAGATGATTACATGACGTTAAACAAGAGGATGCAGAGTTGGGAGAGGAATTTGTGTTAAATCTATTTGTTCGTTGAGCTTCTTTCTTCATATCTGGTTTACAGCAACAGCCGACTTCTCTTGAACTTGATTCTTCCGGTATTCTGGGGCTACCAATCAAGCCATATTAGATCAAACTTTATATAACTACATTGAGATCTACATTGAAACTCTCTGGCGTTGAATTTAGCGATCTGCAAATAATAAGCAACAAGAACTTTTAGCATAACGATAGGAATGAAATATTCAATAACTATTTTCATTATATTATATAAATCAACCTACTTCGGATACTAACTCTCAACTTTTCCTTTTTCACTTGAACTTTTCTTTTAAAGCATACCAAAATGAATACAAAGTTAATATAAACTTCTAGCAAATAAAGGTTTAATTATATTACATAAAAATGTTGAATCGAATGATTAGCGGAAGACAGTGGAATATCTTAATGTAATAAGATATAAGCTGTTATAAATGCACAAGATGCAAATTATATTTAACAAAATCTAACTCTTTATACACTTTCTTACACTATAAAACAAATAAAAACAGGACAATTCAATATTACTACAATATAACATTGGTAAAATTCGAATTACAATAAACATTACTATCAAAAGAAGTTCTTGTTTGTAGCCCACATTCGTAATACATAGGTATTCAAGAAAAATATAGGCCATCAGAAATCTAATATAAATTTATAAACATGGGACATAACAATTCTACGAATTAGAATTCGCAGTTCTATTATTACGCATCGAGGGAGTAACATGTGGACTAGGAACAGCATAAGCTGGTGGAGATATAAGCGGAGAGAAATTATTTTTTCGTTCAGGAATTATCGTTCCATTATCATCAGACGATCGATTCATAATGCAGGGACAGTTTGGAAGTGCGTTATACGGTTTCTTGAGCCAGTCTGCATTCCTGGCAGGTTTAACATCACAACTTGACTTATAAAACTCGATAAATGAATAAAAAGCTAATAATTACTCAAATATTTCAAAGCTATTCTACCAATTGGATTATTTTCTCATCCAAACTTATCATTTTTGAATGTTAAATCATCGTTTACAAAAGACTAGACTAATCATGAATAGATCGAGCATTCAGAGTCAGAATCTCTACCTGGGTGCTGGGATCTTCCATTGATTAACAGACTTAGGGTCTGGACGTGGGGCGGGAATGGGACCTTTGAAAGCGCAAGGAGGACATGTTTGTTTGATGAAGTTATGAGGCGAATCCGCTCTATATTGAAGATATTTTTCATTTGTATTAGCGTTTCTACAGTATTGTAAAACTCTAGTACGATTAAGTTCATTGAATATTGTGAAGCGTGGTTCAAGAAAACTTGCGACAACATAATGTGATTTCAAATCAAAGTATAAACAATAATTTTTTGTTTCTTACCTTCGACCTTCTTCCTCTTTTCTTGCTCTGTCAAATCTTTCGTTAGTCATCTGACGACGTAGCTCACTGATCTGCTTGCTATACTCAGCTGCTTGATTTTGGTATCTTCTTAGCTCGGATGTTTCCGCAAGCCTATAAAATCCAGATGAGAAAGATAGAATTAAAAAATGAGTTTAAAAATGTCTTTAAAAAATATTGCTGAAGTAAATCGTATCATCTTCTTAAAAAAAAATGAATTACAATCTATTTTGGAGATCGCTAATCTTCTGCTTAAGCCTGGCCATTTCACTTTGAAGTTCTTGATTTGTTGCCTGATTGCTCATCGACTCTTGTCTAGCTTGATTCAACATTGCTTCCAACCGATCAACAGCTGCATTATCCCTGCTCATTTGATCTTGAACCATATTCTGCTCAGTTCTCAATCTTGTTAGTTGAGATTCGCACTAAACAAGAAATCTTAGCATATAGACAAGCCGTCCCAACATTATTGAATGACTAAAATGAATTTGAAAGTATAAAAATGCCTGTGAGATTGGTATTTCTTCTTATTAGATCAGAATTAGTTATTCTACCTGCATTCTCACAGCTTCTTTATCGCTGAGCTGTGCCTCAAGAGATTCTTTCTGTTGATCTAATTTAACGCAAAGATCTCTGACGGCGTTTAAATCAGCTTCCGCACGTTTTCTCTGCTCACCTTGTTGATGCAGCTGTGTTTCCATGCTAGCAACGTTTTGTGTCAGTTCTGTGATCTGAAATGCGAAATTAATTGCCCTTAGAAAAATTGCAATCAATATAGTTCTTCTAGGCAGTTTCCTTGTTGGTTTATCTTTCCTCTAATTATAAAACTATTTTAACATAGCTAATTAGGCAGGCTCTACTTATCACATATTAGAAAATTTCTGGTGTATAATTCGCAGACTTAGAACTACAGAAGACTAAGGAGTTTACGTTTTCGTTTTATTAAATTATTTACTGTTTGAGTGGAAGCATCTTGACTGTGCTATGGATTATCATTGTATTTAGTAAAGCTACTCTCATGTTTTGAGTAGGAGTAATATTTATATCTAAATAGGTACGAGCTTCTAAAAATCGAGTTATAGAAGTGTATGATGAAAAATGATTTAGAAAATGAGAAAAATATGATTTAGAAGATGAACCAAAATGTAATGAACCCCGTGTAAAAGATACCTGAGTTTCATAGCCCCTTATAAGACAATCACGATCAGCAATTTGTCTTTCAAGATCGAGTAAACGATCCTGTGCGGTTTGAAGTGCTCCTCTAGCTTCTTGGGCCTCAGATTCTAAGCTTTGGTTGTTAGTTTCTAATACTGTAGCTTCTAAGCTAAGACTTCGAAAATGATTTAGCATTTCTGATCTCTCGTTCTCCTGTAAACGATATAATGAATGAATGAATGAATGAATGAATAAATTGAAACTTTTAATTGTAAAAAAAAAAAGTTAAATAAAAAATTGAAATAAAAAATTGGAATAAAATTGCAATAAAATAAAAATCGATTTACTTTTCTGTTTAAAAGTTCTTCGGCACGACGGACCTCGGTAACGTAAGTTTGAAGCTGGCGTTTTAAATCGTAAGATTCTGCCTTGGAAACTTCTAATTCACGCTGTAGATTCCGACATTCGCAAGTTACGGATGCTAGATCATCTTGGATTCGCGCATTTTCACGTATTGCATTTTCTCGGTCCATCGATGCCGAAGCTAATTGACGCTGAAGATTGTTTATCTCTACTTCCATTGTACGCAATTGACGTTCCTGTTCGGCAGTCTGGTCGACGCATATTCTGCAATAAATTAAAAAAAAAAATTAAAAAAAATTTTTAAAAAAATTTAAAAAAAATTTTAAAAAATTTTTTTAAAAATTTAAAAAAAGAATAAAATCGTAGATATATGCGAGAATTGTAAATTCGAAAATAATTACGAAAGAGAGATGAATATTGATGAGAATAAATCATGTTTCCATATTAAGTTCTCAGAATTTCTTGTTTTTTTTTTTTTAGAATTTTTTAATTCTACGTTTCTTTTCGATCTATATGATGATCTATAATTTCATTTCAGCGATTATTTATAATGTGATAATCGCGACTGTTGATCCGTGAAAACTTTTCGAGTAACGACGATCTTTCAAAGGTGGAGAGAAATTAGAATACTTATTTTTATATATATCTTATGTTATATATATACATAAGCGAGAGAAAGTCCGCATGTCTTGCGTAAATTACATGAATCCTTTGACGATTGCATGATTCATAGCAGAATATGATATGACAACATCGAAAGGTATCTTATACTACGCGTGTACAAAAAAAACAAAAAATTATCTCACTATTCCGCGAAATGGCTAATTCAAGAAGCATTTATCACTTAATTTTGAATAATTCCATGGTTGTACAATGTACATACCTAAATACGTGAGCGAGAATAAAAAAAAATAATATAACTTAAAATATATTCTGCACAGTAAAAAATTTTGTGTAATTTTTACTGTGTGAATATAAAATAATTTCGTCATAGGTATATAACTATTATAATAATAATAGAAGATATAAATTATATAGTCAACCGCATTGAAATAACAAAACGAATTTTAAAATCGGTATAAAATTAATGAGAAATTAATTCTGAATAACGCAATACTCAAGAATCATGCACCTATTAATATTCCATATATAAGACTGCTGCATTGAGAATAAAAGCTCGTAAATGCAGTTAAGAAATCGCGTGTGAAATAATTGGGCAATAATTAATATACAAAATTTATATAGCACGGTGCATGCAGGGAGCGAGTAATCGGTTACGCATAGTAAAATAAAATAATTCTCAATAAAAGAAAAGTGTTACTTAATATCACTCGCTTATAAATTACTTGCACAGTCATATTTGTTGATAGACTTATTTACTATTCGATTCGTATATACGCGCGTGGTTTCGCGTGATGAAAGCATATATATATTCTATATGCTATTGGTAAATAAATAGGACAAGGCTGAATAAAAGCAGAATAATGTTTCGGAGAAGATATGATACGTACCTACTACGAAATGATCATTCTGCGTATAAATAATAAATTAAACGCAATGATTTTGAGAAATAAAATTTCGTTATAAAATGATCAATCAGTTTCAAGAATGATGATGATATCTGATATAGTTTCGTCGTCAGTTTCATTTCAACCGAATGAAAAAAAAAAAAAAAAGAAAAAAAAAAAAAAAACTGTTTGTCCGCAAACGCGATTACGCGAGTAAAATTGCGTAATCGCGGTAAATCGATTGTGTATAGTAAATTACTACAGACGTGACGAAAAAAAAAAGAAAGAAAAAGAAAGAAAAAGAAAGAAGGAAGGATAAAAAAAAAATACAAGTCTGTCTCGTACAAAGACGACTACTTTCACTTATCCGGTAGCTTGGGTTGATCCTCCTCCAGCCTCTTATATTGATACGCGATGCATAATACAACGAAAGTGAAAATCCAAGCGCGGAGATGAAGATCAGGATTATAAATTGCATCAGTTTATTGAAAGGGGTTCAATATTCATTAGCAAAAAAAAATAAGTGAAAAAAACCAATCAAAACTCGTATTATATAAAAGAAGCGCGAGAACATCTAATCAGGTATTATACGGAAACTAATTTTTTTTTTTCTTTTTCTCACTTTTTGAAAGTAATTGACGTGTAGATTGATGAATTCAATTAGTCAAATGTTAGAAACTAATTTAAAAAATTAATTTTATACGAATAAGAAAATGAATATGATTGGTACTGAAATTACACTCGACACAAAATCGCTAATATTTATTTTACAATATGTACTTTCGAAAATGCGAGTCAACGATGCATATTAATAGTTTCGAAAAACGAAACATTTTCTATAATAGTGAATAAACGAGCAAATTCAAGTTTACCTATATATGACTCGGAGCAAAAGATATGATCACAGTTATTTATTTTCTTTTTCTTTTTTTTTTTTTTTTTTTTTTTTTTTCAAATATATACAAAATTTCGTAATGCAGACCACGTATTTGGCCTTTCCGTTGTACATATATTTTCATGGTCGAGAGTTACTCAGGGTCATTTAACTCCTCAGTTTGAAGACCTTTTCTTTCTTTCTTTCTTTCTTTCTTTCTTTCTTTTCAACTTATTTTATATATTTTTTTTCAATCAAACATATTCAAAGAATACTAATTATGTAACAATACATGCATTGATCAAAATGATTACAGCAAATTCATTTTGAACTCCGACCTCAAAGTTTTTTTATATTTATCTTTTATTTTGAGAAAGAGCTAAACGAAAAGAGAATACAAAATCTTCGTATATGATTAGATCCACGAATAAGCAGCAGGGACGATGCACTCGAACAATGAGATAGAATTTGATCCATCTACTATAATAATAGTATAAAAGTTTTGCTGTATAGTTATAAAATCTTGAACTTCGATCTTATTTATCAATGAATTGATTATTAAAATTAAAGCGATCTTGTATTATATTCATATTAGCTATATACCTACTCAACCGGAACTAAGGCGAGGGAAATTCTCACATTTCAATTACGAAACCATATAATGTTACATACGACTAAAAATATGCGAAGTATCATTATATTCCCTGGGCACGATATAAATCGAATCTCAATACATACTCAATTTACGTCATAAGGTGAGTAATATAAGTCCGGTGACCAAGATTAACAATCTATTCGATTGGTCCCGTTACATCGCGGGTACTAAGAACCCCTCAGGGGAAAATATGTGAGATTACGTAACTATAAGACCTCGACTTATAGGTCCGTCATAGAATAACACCTTTCTTCGATATATATGGATATATATATATAAAAAAAAAAAACGACACCTTCTTTTTGTTCGGGCCCTTTCGAAAATAGTTAGTGCTTAATATAAAGAAAATTGTCCCCAAAGCTTAGCTATGTAGCTCGAACACAGAATTAGCGCATCTGAAAATAAGATTTCCCATGTATTTCAAATGGCAAAATTTGTTTATCTTAGTTTTATTTTTATAATTCTCTTTATTCAATCTGATAAGAATAAAGTAAATATACGGTTTTGAAGGGAAAAAAAAAATTCTGAGAAAATGCATGAAAAAAAAAAAAAATTGTAATTAATTAATTTGTCGAAAAGTAAGTAGTAATCAAATATACATATGACTTTTAAACCACTATAACTCGTTAACGGTTCAATCGAGCAACTTGGGCCAAAGGACTATTTTTGTAGATCATAAAATTCTCTACAAAACCGTATACCTACTTTATTACTATCAGTTGAATAAAGAGAGTTATAAAAATAAAACTAGGATAAACAAATTTTGCCATTTGAAATACATGGGAAATCTTATTTTCAAATGCGCTAATTCTATGTTCAAGCTACATAGCTGAGCTTTGGGGACAATTTTCTTTATATTAAGCACTAACTATTTTCGAAAGGGCCCGAACAAAAAGAAAATGTCGTTTTTTTTTTTGACACAGTCTAATGTACACAGAAAAAAAAGGTTAACTTGATCCAAGAAAATTATTCTTGATTCAAAATAATTTTGCGCTCCAAAAATGAAGACCGAAATTTTCTCGGATCAAATCAAAATTTTTTCTCGAACCAAGAAAATTTTCCAAATTTTCTTGGTTCGAAAAAAAATTTTGATTTCATCCGAGAAAATTTCGGTCTTCATTTTTGGAGCGCAAAATTATTTTGAATCAAGTTGACCTTTCTTTCTGTGTAGGTTTAGGAATCGATGCAAATAAAATAAATTGATTAAAATAATTATATTCATGAAGTTAAAGGAATCGCAATTTTAATTTTTTTATTTTGATATTTTTGGTTGATTAATTTATTGTAAATATTTGTATACCTAGTTGTAAGATATATATACGAAGTACTATACATCATATATGTATCAGGTAAGCATGCATGTCACCTGAAAAACACCTTCGCAACGAAAGTGAAGTTTCTACGAGGACGCGTGACGGTTTACCCCCGGCGCGATTCAGTTTCGGAGACTTCGTTCTTGCGCGGAGTTAGGTAACGGTCTATCTACACAGCAATAATCCACAGTCGTATAACAACCTTTAAGAACAGCCTTAGAACGGAGTAAGATCTGAAGCCAGTCTTTGAGTTAAACTCAAACCATCAACCGGTATCATAGGTATATAGGAATACACGCGTGTATATATCGCGTGAAAAGTTCATCGCACGATCTATTAATCGAAAGTATTTTTCGGATCGTGATTTTTCTATACAATTTCTATACAATTTAGAATTATCTCATTCGCACACTTTTTATCATAATATATCGTTAATTTGAAAAAATTTATATCATTCAATTATAATATGTGATGTGAGTTTATCGTTAATTAAATCGTACTTTGTGATGTAGGTACGTGATTCAAATTATATACTAGTGACCTAAAAATTTGGAATATATCTGCAGCACTGGACTTTACGTAGGTATAAATATTATAACACTCAGCGAGATTTGAGTCAATTTCAATAATTAATTACAGCCATTACATAACTATGAGAAAGATGGCAAAAAAAATAAATAAAAAGAAGCGAAAGATGAAATTTTGCACCGAAAATTTTTAATGCAAAACTTTATATCGCGCTTGAGAGATGAGCATAAGCGGCAGAAGAAAGGAGGAAGTAATTATTATAGAAGAGGAAACACAATCCGATTGATCGTTACACAAGTTACAGCTTTATAATATATACATCATGTCGATATATTTGCATATATGTGTAAAAGATTTTTAATGAAATTATATAAAACTTGAAATTTATATATTCCGGGATTCGGGACTCAGAGTTCGACACGAAGATATTATGACTCCGTTTCACTTTCACGTGGGCGATTTTAATCGGAGCTGTAATAAGCTCACTGAAATCTGCACTTTCGGTATTTAAGGGCCGAAAAATCTTTCGTCTATTTATGTATGAGATCAGAGTTCGATTCGACTTTATTTAAATAAATTGAAGATAAAAGTCCAACTTTTGTGTTATACGAAATGAAAGAGATGTAAAAGAGATAACAAATATTTTTAAACGTCGATGGGATTGATTAGCATAATTCGTGCGTAATTTATCGTAAAACGAGTAAAGCCTCTATAATAGGCTTGATAAACTTTATTGCAAGAGTTAGAAGCATATGACTCAAAGTTCAACGATTCATTAAGCTCATAGTCGATTTCAATACTCAACTTTACTAATTAAATTTCTGAGTAATTTCGAATGCTTTTAGTATATTTAAGTTTTATGAACCCTGAAATCTATTTCCTGTTGAAGCTATTGAAATAATATAATATACGATTAATTAGGTGCAATAATTTCTCATATTACGTTTGATTCAAATTTATTGTTTTAATTTTATGCATACTATATAATCGTATATAATATTTGTATAGTACTGATATAATGTAATTGCGTTTGTACTAACGGACACAAGGCTTTCTTTGTTAAGTGCTATTAATAAAGTTAATATAAGAATTCAATGTACTCTTATAAAGATTGCTCTCTCGGTCGCCTTGAGAATGATAGTTTTTTTTTTTTTTTTTTTTTTTTTTTACGATTGCGAATACCGCGAATGAAACAGACACGTGATATAAATTTCAAACGAACTGCAGACCATATTAAAAGATTTTTTTATTTTATCCAGAAACTATATAATAACCGCGAGAAATTTCATTTCTACCGAAAAAAAAAAAAAAAAAAAAAAAAACAATTACAAAGAAAATTAGAAAATTCTGAGGACACAATATTAAATACCCACATGTTTCAAAATCTGTGTAAAATCGACGATGTAAATTCTAAGAAAGATATAAACATTCCTGAAAGCGAAATCGGAATCGAAATCGAAATCGCAGGAAATTTGAAGATAAATCAAACCACCAAAGCGTATAATTCCAGCGAATCATTGTATCATATTGCGTACCTGAGCCGCATGTCATCTCCACATGGCAAACAGCAATAAGGACACATGGCGTAGCACGAATCCATAATATTGGCAACAAATCGTGATAGATCGTTTGATCGAAAGAGATAGTATTTCAAAATTTGCAAAAATAACTATAAATAAAATATGAAATTTGTTCGAAAAATCTTTTATCTATATAGACAATACGGAGCACGTATTATGATGCGTATATGTATACCAACAATTTCGGACCAACTGCCGATCAAGCGTCATAATTATCGCCATTTTTATAAAGAAAAAAAAAAAAAAAAAAAAAAAAAAAATACACGGTCTAATCTATCAGCAACAGATTGTTTTACCTTTTTAAAGAGAAAACAATAAAAGAAAAAAATCGTCGCCGCTACGACGTGGCTAATTATCTTATTTTATAATATCATAAAAAATTTTACTTTTTCACTGATATTCCCCGACTGGTGAAAATTAAAAAAAAAAAAAAAAAAAAAAAAACTAATTTTATCACGTCGAACGGGAACTATAAACGAATTTGTTTATATTTTATACAGCAATTTCTGATAAATTTATTTCAACGCAACGATATAGGGTAACCGTGAACTTGTAGTAAATCTCGTTAGAATTCAAAACAAATCGCGCCGCGTTTTACACATAGGTAAAGTTAACCATGACCGTTTGAACTGCTTTGTATGCACATCAGGAAAATCTCCTTATTTCGAAAGCTGCAGAGAATCAGTGTCAGAAATTCCTCCCACAAAAAATAAATCGGAGTTTTAATCATGGTTACCATTTTCATCGATACATATACTACTAATGTAAAAATTATAAAGAAAAGAAAAAAAAAAAAAAAAAAAAAAAAATACAAAAATACAAAAATTGCACAAATTGCACAAATTGCACAAATTACTGAACAGGAGAAAAAAAAAAGTAAGCTTATACTAAAATGTGAAAGTTGCAGATGCAGAATTCCATAATTAGCAAATTGTGTAATACAATCTAGAGAATTATTTACACGAACTATTAAGAGCCCATATCTAACGTAATATTCACTGGCTAGTTATGAACTTCGATAAGATACACTCTCACTTTTTTTTTTTTTTTTTTTTTTTTTTAGCTTCTTCTTCTTCTTCTTTTATTTCCACTAAACTTCCTGCCTCGCGTGATTTGAAGCAACTTTACCGCATGTTACGTATGGTATTTAACGCGATATACGTGTGAACTTTGCGAAATTATAATCACACGCAAAATGTAAGATACATATAAACTAGCCAGTTTTTATTTTTATTTTTTTAATTTTTTCACAACGTAAATCTTTTTGTTCAATTTATTCATTCCTCTGATCGTCACCTTAATTAAATGTAAATTCATTCATCAATTCATTCATTCTTATATACATAATATCTATTTATCAACTAATATCATGATTTATAAAACTTACTGATATACAACTGTATGAGAGTTTCTCAGTTTCTATCGTAAATTCCTCTCGTAGGTAGGTATGAGGTAAATTATAAATTCTGTGTATAAGTATACCTTATTTCCAAAGACATAAACACACACACATATATGTATACACCTAAATGTATACGCGGTAGCTAATAAATGTGGTAATATATTTTTATACCTATATATTCGTATTTATACTTTCTTATTTTAAGCTTGCGCACGCGGATGAAAAGAACTGCATCATGTAGTATAATACTTTCGTATAGAATATTTCAAGCCCCTTTAATGATTATTTTCAGAATGACGAAATTTTGTAGCAAAATTAAAAAAATATGCCATAATATACCAAAATTGTAGATATAATTCAATTTCCCTGATACATATACACATCGTCTGTGTTAGAAAATTTAATCTCTATATAAGGAGAACTGCTATACATATTATATACCTACAGAAGTGGAAATGATGGATAACAAGAGATAAAAAATCATAAAAAAAAAAAAAAAAAAATGAAATTTGAAGGAAATTTCCATAACAGATCACGACGAATCTGGACACGCCAGTTTAGGTAGTAACAACATGTTTCGGATATATACTTTCACTATACCGGTCAGGGCCGAGTCGAGCGAAAAAGCGAAGAGGATGTTGCCTAACACGATCTATGATCGCGTATATGTATGCAGAGCATTTCTCAAAAAACAGGGAGAAAAAAAAAAAAAAAAAAAAAATAGAGGAAAAAATGAATTGAAAGATGATTTTTCGACGATTTATACGATCTAAAAAAGGCGATTCTATAGATTTTAGCGAATTTTCATGTTTATAGTACTTCAGACTCGAGTAGGTATTAGCTTTCGGCACGACCGTGATCTTCGCGACCTTCATGGTTACCGGCAAGGCCTTGTCCGAAGCACCAACGGTGACGAGATTACATCCGGATGAATACCGTTGATTGTTTATTTTTAATTAATTCAGATTTCATAAATGATCGATTTCCAATCTACTTTGTTAAATATATATTTCGCGATCTTTGGAATTATTATTTATTTTTTAAATCTTTTTCTACAGGTATTGAAACTAATGATGAAATTATTCATTAAGTAATTTGAATAGAGAATGGCTATATAGTTATTCCTTTTTAATCTCCATCACCATTCTCGAAATCTTGACCATAACGGCAACCTTTGATTTATTTATCGAAATCTGAACGATCTGCGCGATAAAAACTGGCAAAAAAGCAAATAGAGGAATAAAATAGACTGCTCGATCTCTTATGTATATATAATGCGCGAGAGAATTGCGGATCTTATTGTTAAAGTTCAGAGTTCAGATTGCTATAGAAAGCAGAGCAAGCAAGCTCGTAAATTAGATTTATTTTCATCTTATATATATATATACTTTATAATTTATAAATTTTTATTTATTTATGTATTTCTTCTTTTTATTTTTTTTGTTCAATACGCGATTGTTAGGTGGACATTATTTCAATGATACTATATATCTATATACCTATAAGACATCGCGTTATAAAATTGGAAGAGAAAAAGAGAAAAGATCTCCGCACATAATATACAAAAGTTAATGTGTAAGTGGTAGTCAGTTGCTGCAGTAGGTACCTAATCGTTCGTATGCACGTCGTACATACATAATTCTATAAGTCACGTGTGTTTGTAATCCTCTTGCCATAGAGAAACAGTGAAAGTATGGGCATTTTATTTCTTTCAAATAATACTTTTGCGTATCCGTATAGTATAATTGTATAGCGTATATCAATGTGTATAGGTGAAGCGATTTTTAAACATACAGTATATAGTATAAATGGTATAAAGTATAGATCTATGTGATACACAACGCGAATACTCGATATATACTTTAAATCACGTACGTGTATTCATTATACATATACGAGTTAATGTATGTATGTATATGTGAAATGAAATCAAGAATCGTGAATATTGTTGTCACTCTTGTTTAAAACTACCTAAGCTTGCGCGCTCTACGGACGCGTTATAATAAGGCGCGAAATAAAATTCAAACACCATTTAGTTATTATATTTATATATATATATATTGTAATGAAAATAAATTACGACGACGACGACAACGAAAAAAAAAAAAGTAGTAATTTATTCAAAAGAGAATATATAAACGAGCCGCATCAAAAGTTGTGTGCAGATAATAAAAAATAAATAATAAAACATAAAATAAAAGAATGGTAATAGAAAAACACCGATGACGAATGATTAATCGTCAGATTTAGTATAATTGTGAGTGAATTTTACAGCCCATTATCAATAAAGTATCAAAAAAAAAAAAAAAATTTAATTCTTCATTTGAGCTGCAGTTTTCGTTTGATTTAATATTTTATTGAGTTTATAAATCAGACGATATTTTTTAAGAATGTTAAATTTTAGTTAATTTTATCTTTTTATATTCTATTTTACACGAAGTATGTAGGTATAGGTTGATTTAAATCGGGTTTTACTTGAATATTAAAAAAAAAATCCGAAAGTATCATCAATATTAATTCATGATAGAGTTTGTATTTGTTGTGTTCAACGAGACGTGCGCCCCGGATTTCACACTTCTATTTATCGCTAATTCAAGCAAAAAAATAAAAAAATAAAAAAATAAAAAAATAAAAAAAATAAAAAAACAACAACAAAAAACCAGAAGTAGAAGATATAACTTGAATGTATTTTAAAGCAGGTTTTAAAACCAGTAATTAACTCAAACAGATTCTATCAGTAACAAAATTTCACGATGTCAGTAACGAGAAAAAAATTAAAAAAAAAAAAAAACTTATCCGCCATCGTAAATTTTGTTGAATATTCGAGGAATAGAAAAGAATTCATAAAAAATCTTTTATTAGCTATTAGGAAGATCAATCGCTGTAGGTGATTTCATAAATACGTTTCAGAAATTTATTGAATTCGAAACTTTAATTTGAAACCATATCATAAACTGTTTTATAACAGTTCAAACATTTTTCATTAAATAAAATCAAGTCGATTCGTTTGTTAATCATGATATTATATATACTAATCATTTACACTACAATAAAGTCACTGTAAAAAATTGGAGAAATTTTTAAAGCTCGTTTAGAAGTCATCAAGAGTCTTTGAAAAAAAAAATCTTATTCTTTGGTATTCTTGTTTATATATTCAAACGAGTTTCTGAATAAATGGAATTTAAACACAATTTAACATATTTATCATTGAAATTAGCGAACAGAAATTCTTTGAAATTGTTGCACACGGTTTAATTCAATCGTCGAATTATTCCAAGAATTTAGAAATAAAATATCCTCATGCAAAAATCTTACGCAGCTTCAAAATCACGAAAAATCTCTTTAATATTTCAGGAGAATGCAGACTTTACTTCCAAGGCTTTTATGGCTAGTTTTAATTGTAGCTGGAAATGCAGCAATAGTTCCACCACCTTGGGCAAACCCTTTGAACAACCCCTGCGCAGCTCAGCCTAGAGGATGGCAGTTGTTATATTGGCCAGCGGATGGAAAATGTTATAAAATATTTCAGGCAAGTGTGAATCATACGTAGCAGATAATAATTTCTATTCTCAGAAATCTCTATGATTTTTACGTGCAGAAATTTTAAATGAATTTCGAATTTGTTTAAATTAATTAAATTTTAAATGAATTTCAAAATTATTTGAATTAATTATCCTACAGATCGGACCCCCATGTCCACAAACAATGGAACTTGGTCCATCAGCAGAAGGAGGAGGAACTGTTGCCGAATGCAGATGCCCACCTGGGACGGCACAATCTCCTAGAGACGCGCTTTGCCACCCAATATTCACTAAGGGATCTTGCGTTAAAGGACAATACTTTGCTCCGGTCCCAGAAGCTACTGGCAAACCCAGGTATTGAAAGAAATAAGCTAATCAAGACTTTCATAAGAGAGAAAATAAAGTAATTCAAAGATGAAACTACATATGTATTTATCTTGCCCTTTAAAAATGTAGAATATTTCAAAAAATGTATTTCTGTGTTTTTTTTTTTTTTGTCACAAGTTCAAAGCCACGATGGGGCGTTTGTCAAGACCCCGAACCCTGCCCGGAAAGAAGTGAAGTCTTTTGGCCACGAGATGGTAAATGTTATCCAAAGTTGACCAGAGGACCTTGTCCAAGAGGAGAGCTTCTAATTATCGGAGGAGACAATTTGGCGATATGTTCTTGCACATCTGAAGGGGAATTAGGCAGATATCATTGGCCAGGTGAAGCAGGAGGCTGTCATGAGCACTACACAAAAGGCCCATGCACTGAGATAGGGGAATTATTTTTACCTGGAGGACTCTGCGGCTGCCATGACGGGCTACCGCACTATCATCAAGAGTCCAACATGTGCTATCAATTAGGTAATGGCAAATGATCGGCAGAACTCAACAGAATGACAAAAATCTATGCTTTTCAGCTCAAACTAATTTGTTCAATCGTTATTTAAAGGTGGACTAGGACCCTGTCCAATGGGCCATCACTTTATCGTAACAACAACAGATCATCAGGATAATTTGGAGCCGATAAGAGCTAAATGCGTCTGCAAGCCGGGACATGTTCTCTACGGGAATGGTTTATGTTATAGAATTCACACTAAAGGACCTTGTGATAATGGTGAAATGCTGCTAAATTCTACTACTTGTATACCCGTGCCATGTAAAAGAGGAAGACTCTATTTTCTGCAAGAAAAAACTTGCTACAAGATTGGCTCGAGAGGTCCGTGTCCGAACGGTCAAATAGTCTTGTACGATTACAACGTGCGACCATCTCTGGACGGTATTAGTTACAACGGAGTTTGTGGATGCACAAATGCGCTGAAAGAGTCTGGCGAATGTGCCGAGGATGTGGAGGAAACCTGCGGAAGCATGCCTGGCATGGCTGTAATCAATAAAAGTTGCTATAAACTTTATTCTCAAGGACCATGCGCGGAGGGTGAATGGCTAGTTGCACAAAGAACAGCTAAGGATGAGTTATGGCAATCTGAAGACGAAACTAAACCAAAGGCTAGATGCGAGTGCAGACCAGGATACAACAGGATAACGGAGAGTACAGAAGTATCGGAAGTAGAAAGTAACAGCTTAATATCACCAGGTGGTTGCCAACCACCGACTGTGAGCTTGGCCAGGTTTCTCAATGGGCAGATTAAGTCTGTTAACTTTTAGACTTTTGAATGTACAAAATCGTAATCTTAGTACTAATAGGCGATAATTGATTGACGCAGACTTTTGATAATACTTACACAAGTAGCTTTAATGGCTAAACAAATTGTGATAATAGGCATTGCTAGGTAGCCTAGTAAGCAAAAGATTATAGTTTCAAACGCTAAATAATAATAATAATAATAAGGGTATGAAAACGACCAGAATCGAGTATTATTTCTCTGTAAAAAAAAAAATGTCGTTTCGTTCCTGAAGCGTTTTAAGAAATTATTAATGTTCCCTAGATATTAAGAATTATATAACTCAATGATAGGCGAATCGCGATATCATTACAGGTCCATATAACTGGACAGCGGCTATTATTTATTCGATAACTAACAAACATTTTAAACTTTGTAAATAGGTAATCATAAGGTCACACAACGGTAGCTTATCAATTTTAAAAATCAAACATTGTCAAACATATTCTTTCTGTAAATAAAGACTGAATGTACTTACTGATATTTGTGTTGAAAATCTAAGACTTGTTGCTCTAGTCCATTTCCTTGCTGTTCCTTGAATCGAACTTCACGCTCCAGAGCTGCTATTCTCTCAGTCTTTTCATCCAGATTCATCTATAAATTAGAAAAAAAAAAACAGATTCAAATTTCATACTCAAGAAAACAAATTCAACTTTTAATATCCACACGTTTCATAACTGCAAAAATAGTTACCAGTAGTTGGTCTTTTTCCTGATCTAATTGAGCCAAGTTTGATCTAAGCATGTTGCATTCTTGTTTCAGTTCTTTGACCTGATTATCAAGTTGCACTTGTTGCTGTTCAATGTTCCTCTTATGATCGATCATTTTGTTTAGTTCGGTTTCCGACTGGCCTAATTGTCCCTGAACATCGCCAAGAGCCTGGTCAGTTTGTTCTTGCAATGCTCTGTAGAAAAAAAGTGTAAAAATGTTTAAACCTTTGAGCTTGATGCTTTGTTTTTACAAAAACAATACTTTTTCAATGCCATATACCTTAGCTGGAAGTATTGAGTTCTCTGTGTTGTTAATTCCTCTTTAGTTCGTCTTAATTCTTGCCTTAAATCTTCTAGTTGATCTTCTAGCCCATTTATGGTAGCGCGTCTAGTGCCTTGAGAAAGCATTATGTCCTGCCTCTCTGTTTCCAATTGCTTCAGTCGCGTCTCAGCTTCTAATAGATTTTCCCTCAAACGTCGTTGTTCAGATGTATGAGCATCTACCGCTATCTGTTTCAACCATATTCGAACCCCCATTGACAAATAACATACCATTCTTCCATACTTACTTACATACTTCCAAACACAGCATGCATGCATTACATGGGCGGGAGGAATTCATTTGAAATTGTAGAAATGATATGAATTTCAAATTGATATAAAAAAAAAAACGATTGAGTATCTTTGAAGAATTAACTTCGCATGATTCTGAAACCAAGTTCTCAAATAGTAGGGATGAAGGCTTGCTAAAATCGATACTTATAGGTAAAATTGTTTAAACCAACAAGGAAAATGAGGATTGATTAGTAACTAATATAAAAAAAACATATTTTTACCTTAAGTCTTTCACGCAACGCATCCCGCTCTTCAACCAAACGATCAACGTCGGCTCTTGCAGTATCCCTCTCGCGTTCTAGACGTTCTAACATTGCCTGGAAACATTAATAGCGAGTTTTAAAAGATGAATTCTATATTGGCGCTTAAAGACGTGCTAGAATAGAGCTTATAGAGACCTTTGTTGAGCTAGCATCACCACCAGACGGAGGAGATCCTGTGCTAGCTGGCCTACACGGACTGCAAAGACCGCAAGAAATACAAGGTCTCCTTTGCTGGCTCTTTGATGTTTGCAATCGTGCTTCTAAATTGAACTTCTCGCGGTCCAAAGCCTTCTTTTCTCGTTGTAGTTCGGCCATTGCTTGTTCCTTATCGTTTAACTGGCGCCTTAATTCACAGGCTTGAGTCCACAAGTCAGCCTTTGGGTAGTAAACAGATAAATTGAAAGTACAGGTATGAAGAAAATGGTCATTTGAGATAGTGAGTTGAGATGATGTCGATTGGTATTTGAAAATCAACAAAACCATGCATAGTCATGATTACATAAAAAAATATTTTGTGTTAGTAGCTTGTGTTTAGAAAAGTTAGACGCAATATTCGATCTTTGGATTCTTCCTTTTCTTCTTATAACTAAATTAATCAATACGAATATAAAAACAAAACTATTGTTATAACCAGAAGCAGTTATGGATAATACTACTACTTCCTTACATTATCTCCATTTGAAATCAAGTTGAATTCTTCTCTGAACTTGTTGTATTCGTTTCGATAATAGTCTCTTTCTGTTTCTAATCTTTCTATAGTCTTCTTCAACTGTAAAAAAGATATTTACATTCAGATCCAATACCTACATAGATATTAATTCGCAGTTCTTATACAGCCAAAAAATGTATAGGAAGATTTTGATTGCGCCATTGTGTTCATTCAGTTTTAGTTTAAACTCACAGAGTCGATAGTCCAGTCCTTTTCATTATCTGCTCTCTGATTTTCGAAAGATCGTGTCCTAGCTGTAGCAGCATTTGTCACATCTTTAGTAACTTCATCCTCTCTGAGACCATTTAAGCCTTGTTTGTTTATCGTGGGTGATGTAGATTGTGCTTTGGCTACTACAAAAAATAAAGTATCGGATAGAGATAATAAAATCAAATGGAAATCTGTTATAGATCTACTCTTCATTTTTATGAATACCAGTTTTTTTCTTCAGTATTTTCTTTCCTTTATTCTTATCATTCTTTTCCCCTTTTTCTTTATGTTTTTCCCTTTCATCCCCACCACCGCCACCACCACCACCACCACAATTTGTAAACACCTGATCTTTTAAAATGTTGTTAGAAGATTCCAAATGAGTTATTTCTCTGGTTAGTCTCTCTATTGTGTTGTTTAAATCTTTTTCTGTAATGTTTAATATTTTATTTTGCTATACGGTAATTTTAGATCAAACAATCATCCCTCTCTGTCCCTCATAACATGCAGTGAATCTATAGTTTTGCCAATCAGTTTCTATATTCAACTGAATTTTATTTTAGCATTTTACGATACGCACAAATTTTTCATTTCATCTTTTATTATCCCTCCAGTAGTCATACAATCCATAAATAATTGATGATTAGTTTACCAATAATAGTTAATTCATTTATCCTATCAGTCATCTGTTTCTTTTCATCTAATGTAGATTCTAAGACACGTTGTATATTCCGTTTCTCTAATTTACAAGCCTCCATATCTGCTCTCAACTCTTGCGCATCTCTACGCTCAACAGTTAATTCACTTTCCAACACATGGACCTGCGTCATAAGATCCTCAACTTTCTCCTATAACATTAGCAAGGATTCATCAGATGTTAAAAATCGCATTACACACGAATAGAAAATGAAGGAAACTCTAATTTTACCTGCAGTCTGCTTACTCTTCTGTTATTCTCTTGCACAGCGCTGTTGCAATCTGCCTCTACAGCCAGCGCAATATGATCAATGTCTCTGAGCTCTTTCTCGAGTTCCTCATTTCGTTCGGCTAACTTTAAGGCTCTAGACATTGCTTCGTGCTGCTTCGCCATCGAGTCTACAAATAATTAAATTTTGATTATGAATATATGTTGAATAAATGTTAATTTAATCAAATATCAAAGTATAAGGTGTACCTTTTAGCTGTTCTTCTAAATCCTGTTTAGCACGTTCAAGAATTTTCATCTCTCCGGCATCCCCAAAATGACTTTTTTCACTCTTTTTACAAAAGCAATCTTTGCTCACAGCTGAGAATGGACGACCACCGTCTAACATTTTTTTCAATCTCAGTATTTCCTTCTCTTTTGTAGCTAACTATAAAAACGTTGAGCATAAGCAGTTTGAAATTTACATTCGATTAAGAATTCAATCGTTATTTCTATTTCAAATTTAAACACAAGCTACCGAAAGTTTTATCCAAGCATTTCAAGCCTGTTAACATCATATTTTCAGCTTCTATAAAAACTCTTTATGCTCATATAAAACAAATATTCAGCTATTCAACTATAAAACATGCAACATTTTCGACGCTTACATGCAAAATCGTTACATTACGCCACACATAGTTCAAGGAAGAATCCAAAACCCGTGCAAACATTGTACAACATTGTTATACCTGAGATTTGAGTGTATGTATGTTGTCGTTCTGCACCGATAGATCTCCTTTTAATTTTGTTACCTCACGATTAAGACAGTTCATCCTATGATCGGCCATTCCTAATAAATCAACAATTTGTGGATCGACGTTACTAGAACTTGGAAATGTTGAAGAACTGCTTCCTGTTCTTGGCAAAGGATCTGATTCTAGTGTCGGTCTTCTGAGAGGATAACACGCGCGTTTTTTTGTAGCTGTAAAAAAAAAAATATTTGCAAATTAGAATCGAATGAATGTTTTGTTTAATTTATTTTATTTTTTAAGAAAAAACTGTAAAAAAAAAACTATTAGATGATTAATCGACTATTTTTTCATGTTACAACAAGATATTTCTTATTGACAAATAATGATGATAGAAAAAAGAAGAAAAAAATTTCATTACCAAGATTAGTGTTGCTTATAACAGGCTTACAACATTTGCCTTGTAGTTCAAGTATCTTAGTACTTTTTCCTGCCGATTCTGCCTCAAGTTCTTTAACTTTTTTTATATTTCTAGACGATACTAACTGCAGATCGTTACAATCAACTTCTAGCTTTCGCACCTGCTTTTTTAACTCCTTTAATTGCTTTTGATGAGTTTCATTCGTCTCAAGCAATTTTAAGTGAAGTTGATTACACTCTTGGACTAGACGAGCGTTGTCGCATTTGTATGGCTCTGTTGCCAGTTGGAGTTGACTACATGCCTAGTAAAAAAAAAAAATACATTTTCATAAATAAAGAGAATAAGTATTCGATAAAATCTCATGTTTTAAAAAATGTATCAAATTTTTGGTTAACGAGTCTAAAATTTTAACAAAATTGGCGTATCAACTAAATAGAACTGTGAACTAAAAAACAGTTGTGTGAACGATTATGCATTTCCTATTAATCTTCACTTCAATTTTAATGTAATTAATGAAAATTTATGAAATTTGTACTCACCACTTGTTACGATCGCCTCATGTGTCAAAAAAAATATTAAACAAATTCAGACGCTAATTTCGAATAGCATTTTTTATGTTTTTTTGTCTCTTTTTTTTTTTTGGTCATAAAAGAGAGACGAGGACACACGTCATGTTTTAAAAAGCTCTGACAAGTGACAATAGCATGTAATTTAATTAGTGAATAAGCTTACCTCTATATTATCTTGAGCCACTGCTTTAAAATGTTTGAGACTGTCAGTGGTCTGAATAAGATCAGCTAGAAGTCTTTCTATCAGTGGTAAAGCGTCTAGTGATAACGCTTGCCGGTAACCTAATCGATCTAAATGTTTACGCACTATCCTATACCTTTCGGCTAAATTATAATCTTCGTCCATTATTAGAATATAATGTAAATATAAGTAGAAGTTGATAGTTGTAACGTTAAATTATTGAAAACTTTAGGTTAGCGGACTTCATTTGTTTGTAAATAATCGAACGCATTGTTGTCAGTCAATTTTTGATTAGAATATTTTGATCAAATTTAACACGCGTTAGGATCAATTACCATTTTGTATAAATAATAAATTTTAATTATAATATAATATATTTCTCTTTTCTTTAATAAATAATGTTAAGACGGTGTATTAATATATAACAAAATCGAAATTAAATTATTTCATTATCATGTTTACATACGCCATACTTCGACAAACAGCGCCACAATGGCGGTATTACAAACTAAACATTCCAATTCCATTGGTTCTACTTTTCCAACCTCTTTCCGGTAAAAGTTCTCGAGGAGGTTAGTCGTTCGAGTGGTCGTCTCGTCGGGTTCATCATGACGTTAGTATAACAATATCCATTTACATCTATTCAATCCTACTAATTTTTGATAAAACTAATACGCAGTAATCGATTCATAAACTCACGGAATAATATTAAAGCTATATTTTTATATCCGCGTTATTAATCGATGCAGCAAACGCACTTTCGCCAATAGTCACGCCTTCGTCGTATTTTTTTTTTTCAACCTTTTATAACAACCAGTACTCACTATAATTCCTCAACATTGATACATGTCGTTTGTTAATCAGTGAAGACTTTTTTTTTTTTTGCTAATCCATGTTCGCGATTTCTCAAGAAAAATCTAACCTAAAATTAAGCGTCTGGTAAAATTCAACCTAATACAATTTCATTATATTTCAGGTCCAAAGTGTCGCGTGACACTCTTTACGAGTGCGTAAACTCGGTTATACAAAATTCCGCCGATAAGAAGAGGAATTTTTTGGAGACTGTTGAGATACAGATTGGTCTGAAGAACTATGACCCCCAAAAGGACAAGCGTTTCTCTGGCACCGTAAAGTATGTTTTTACCTGACTTTGAGATATCTTTTCGGATTTAAGAAGAAAAAATATTATAACGAATTATAAAAAAGAAAAAATTTAATTCAATTTATTTCACAAATTAAAATTTTCCACCGAAAAGATTTTCTCATGTTACGTCAGGGAGCTGGGCTTCTCCTGGCGGACCTTCACCCAGGGTCTTAAAAAAATTGGGGAGGTTTTTTTAAACCGTTATTTTAATACGCGGGGTCATAATAACGACCTTGCCGGTAAGTAGAATACAATTTATCTTAAATTGTAGAAAAAAACAAAAAAAAAAAACCAATATGTATAAATAAAAGGTTTGCAACAGTTATTGATTTTATTTGAAGCTCTATGATGTCACTAAAGCATGTATTATCAGAAAAAATATATGTAGAAAATTATTTACCTGAGAGCATTATTTAGTGGATTATTAATCATTGGCAAAATTCAAGATGTTTTAATTTATGGAAAAATAATAAGAAATGAGAAAATCGAATTATCTATAGCTCTTACGTTTTTACAGATCTTACAAGTTAGTTATACAATATAATAATGTGAAATTACAGATTGAAGAACATCCCGCGTCCAAAAATGCAGGTGTGCGTATTGGGTGACCAACAGCATTGTGATGAAGCTAAGGCACAAAATGTACCTTTCATGGATGCTGAGGCTCTCAAGAAATTGAACAAGAATAAAAAACTTGTTAAGAAGCTAGGTGAGAAACGCCTATATTTTTAAAACTAAGATAATATTTCTGTGGCTAAATAATTTTTCAGATTAAATATAACACCTTCGGTTTTAAAAATAAAATGCACCTTGCTAGTCGTTAATCAATCGCAGTTGGGTTTTAGATGGAAGGAAGATTCAATTCTTCACTGGGTGTGGACTCTATGCTAAATCATTTTGATCCTCAATCAGTGTTGAGACAATTATAATATCATAAACTGTTATATTTTATACTTTAATTAGATGTGTGAAGTTATTTCTGTGCAAATTAGTTTGAACAACAATAATTTATGGTATTTCACAAATTTGTCTTATCATTTTCTTTATAGCAAAGAAATACGATGCTTTCCTTGCCAGTGAGTCGTTGATCAAGCAGATCCCACGTTTGTTGGGTCCTGGTTTAAACAAAGCCGGAAAGTTCCCTGGTCTTTTGTCTCATCAAGAGTCTATGACTGCTAAAATCGATGAAGTAAAGGCTACGATCAAGTTCCAAATGAAGAAGGCAAGAAAAAATTTCTCCTTCCTACATCGAAATAAAAAAAAAAAAATTATTTCTTTACCTTTCTTAAAAGCACCTCATTAGCTGTAAATACTTTGGCGTTTGAGGTTGTCAAATGAAAGGAGATTAAAATGATCTTCTCTGGGTGAGACGATGCCACTACATTGTCATCAGCCTCAATCAGAGTTGAAACAATCAAAAATTAACAATTTTATTCTTCGTTTAAAAGAAACTTCCTTATAATTTAATGACTAGTCTAATTTTATCAACGAATGTCTTCATAAATATAATATATATTTATACAACTAATCTAACATCGGTTCTTCTTCTTCTTTTATAGGTACTGTGTCTATCAGTTGCTGTCGGACACGTTGGTATGACGCCCGACGAACTTGTACAGAATGTCCATCTATCTGTGAACTTCCTTGTGTCTTTGTTGAAGAAACATTGGCAGAACGTTCGTTCTCTTCACATCAAGTCCTCGATGGGACCACCTCAGAGGCTGTACTAATTTTATTGATTAGTAAATTACGCTCCTGGACGCAATGCGATGCAAATAAAGAAAATTTACAAAACATGACACGCTTGATAATAAACCACGTTAAATTATACGACCGATTACCTATTCACAAATATTTTCTACATAAAAAAAAAAAAAAAACTAGAAGATTGAAACATTTTTCAAACTCCTAAGTTGTTTATTTATTTATTTTTCTTCAAATTAATATAAATATTATGGTAAACCGTCGCATCATATTTCGTGGGAATAATTCGTCAGTTATTTACATAACGTAATTCATCTAGAATAAAATTTTAAAATATAGTATCTAATAGTATTTTATAATTTTTCATTATTATCAATGACTCGTAAATTACGAAGAATGTAAACAATTCTTAGATATCTTATCGATATTTCAGCGTCCTATAGCTTTTCAGTTTCTTTCAATATCAAATATGCACTAACTGATTTCGAAATACAATACGTTTAACGACTTTGATTTTCTCAATTCGTGAGAACAAAATTTTGCATTATTTTATTCTTATTCAATTATATATACCCATTCGTTATACAATAACGCTCATCGTCGAATTGATTACTTTTTTCCCCGAAAATCGTGTTGCTGTTAAAAAAAAAATGTATTGCATGCATATGTATATGCATACGAATTATTTAAATCTCGAAAACTGCAACAAATGGCAGAACCTTTTACCCCGCTTAAACTTATACTTAACAGGCATGATATTCTATCTCCGAGGATCCTATCATATCGGAGTAAAAAAAAAAAAATGAGCAAAAGACTAACTGACGTAAGTGATCCTTGAAACCGGAACTTGCATCGTAAAATTTAAAGCATAAATAATTAATGCCTAACATGCCGCTGCCAGATGTGTATAAGCAGAGCTCTTGAACTCTCAAGAGATATTGCTCTCTTATAATATATAAAATAAAATACGGACCAACATCTTCCGTATCCTGTTATAGTCTTTCTAATAAGAGCTTTCAGTCGTAAAAAATAAAATTTTATTCATTTCCTTTCAGCTTTATGAAATGAAGTATGTATTATTATCGAACCTAATCAATGAATGAACAAATCGTTACATTTATCATTTTCTCATAACGATTTCGTACACATAATAGTAAATTTGAACAAACGCTATTTTTACTAGAAAAAAAAAAAAAAGAAAAAAATACTATATGAGTAGGTACGTCGCGTCTCTAATACCGGAATACTAAAATCCGATAGTTTTCTCAAAATTTGATCCCTATCACTCCAAAAACATAAAAATAGCATAAAAAATAAAATAATTTTTCTCAAAATCAACAAGGCTTTTTTTTTTTTTTTTTTTTTTAATTTCCATTTCAAATTATTGTAATGCGATTGGGCGGGAAAAAAAAAAATTGTTATGCCCTTTTTGGCTTGTAAGGTAGATCTATGTATGATATATTCAAGAGCCTTCAAAATTTCTTGAAATTTTGAGACACGAAAATTTGTAGGTCTCAAACGCCTCTTTATACAAATAGAGAATCGCGCAGGTGTCCAGCTGGTAGGTACGAGACACGGGATACGAACATAGGGATCGTGGTTGATGCCTCCGTAGTTTGTGGGACCGGACCCGGGACCCTTCAAGATTTAGGGCCTGCGAGTATATGGTCTTAAGTTCTCACCATACAATGATCATCTATAGGCATGCTATTTTTGAGCCTAAGGCTTTGTGGGAGGGTTGCTCGCTCGCGATATATCCTGCTTCGTTGTGAAGCACATGGCTGATCGTACTCGCACCCAACAGCAGTTGCCGTTCCGGCTTAGAACCGTAAACATTATACATTATAGTATTACAGGTTCCGGGATATAATATAATATATACCTATTTCGGTATATAGACATATTATATAATTATAGCAAAATATAAATCACTTGTTATTAAATTTATAGTATAATAAAACTTGTGTTAGTTTTCTTTTTTCGTTTAATATTTCTTTCTGTTTTCAAATCTAATCTTTCTTTTCTTTTTTCACACGGATATATATATTTGTATACTACGTATAATCCGAGGATTGCGAATCTGTTTCATCCTGTTCAATATATATACTAGATTGCGATTAATAATAATAAAAATGTTATAAGATTGTTGTAATGTTTGATTAAAATTATATTTCAAATTGATGAAAAGAATTGATTGCGGTATAATTTTAAAGAATTTATTAATAAGTGGTGTGAATTTCGAACTATAATAAAGTACTACGCGAAATGTATTTCTATTGTGATTTCAGACTCGTTATATCAAAGAGTATTTTTTTTTTTTTTTTTCTTCTTTTTTTCTGTTATTCAACCTTATAATAAAGAGGTAATGAGAAACGTATAATATGTACGATACTCAAATGCAAAATGCAGTTTCAACTATTTTCGAGTAACTTAATTACGGAGAGTTTAAAGTTACCGAAAATTTCTGCACATATAAGCAATGTCTGTAACTTAGTACGCGAGGAGGTCAGTAATCTAAATTTTTTAAGACGTAGGATGTTTCTGCTAGGCTGTATAACTATATGATCGCAAAAAAATACCGGCACTTTCATCATCATCATCATCATCATTCATCATCAATTCAGTTCACCATATTTCGGTATGTGTATATTAAATAATTTACAATAATTAACAATAATTAATAAATAAATATATATATATATATGCGTTGATAATTCTATTATCATTATTGATTAAATCGAACGTGAGTTTAAATATCGGATTAATATATGCGGCGATAATAGGAGTTATAGCTTTCAAATATTAAAACGCGCGTTAATTTTTTTTTTTTTTTTCGAAAAAAATAACAAGCTGTTTCCAGCAAGTTGCAATGTGCACGTTTAATACTTATTAAAAGGTACTAACTGGCAATAAGTATGAAGCGTACCTATAGGTATAATAATTGAAACATTTTCAATACTAATAATTTATTATTTCATCGCTTATTGCGTGAGTCCGTATAAACATGAGATATGATTAACGCGATGTATTGCGTATTGTACGCGTTATATTTATACATATATATATATATATATGCGTATAATTAAGGTCGTGATTTGATTTGAAAGCCTTCGAATTTTCCAATTTGAATAAAACACAATTTTTTACATACTTAGCGGTTGATTTTTTTTTTTTTTTTCTTCCTATTGCAGTATATGGCTCCGAAAAATTTAAAACTTAGCACACTCTTTACCTATGATAGTAAGTATTTCATGAAAATTCTACAGATTTTTAACGCTATAGCACACAAAAAAAAAAAAAAAAAAAATTCTCATCCAATTCGTGATGAATAAAAATTTGTTGTCAAAAATTTGTAAATTTTTCACGGATACGTACTACTATACTATATAGGTAAGAAGTGTGCGGAGTTTCAGATTATTCGAAGCGATAATACGATAGGAAGGAAAAAATAACACCAAAGTACTAAAAAAAAAATCGTGTGTTATTTAAATGGGAAAGTTCAAAGGCCTTAGGGCAGTTCTTAGAATTGAGATAGGAACCTGGGGTTTTGGCTAAATTTTTTTTTTTTTTTGTATATATTTGAAGACGTTCTCACCCATGAGATCATCGAAATTCAAATATGACCGAATTAAGGACATATGTACACGAATGCCCACGGAGTTTGGAAACAAAGGATAAAACTATATTGCGAATACGACATAAAAATACAAATTACATCAATTTTAAGTCCACATTTAGATCATGATAAACAGGAAGTAGGATAAAAAAAAAAAAAAAAACCTTGAACGATGTGGTTTGACCGCGGTGCAGCTTATAATAATATATCATTCATGGTATTTACCAATTGTCTCTTTTATGGCGTCAAGAATTCATCATTATGCTGATAATTTCCATCAGAATAGAATACATACTTATATCTCGCAATCTAATACTCGCGCATGATACACATTCACACTCGCCATATCATTATAATACTTTATAATATGATATGATCAAACTAAATGGGGGAAAAAAAAAAAAAAAAAAAAAAAAATTAGAGTTATATTATCAGTTGACTGATTTTAATGAGTTCTTGGAATTGTGATTGCAGAAGATTTTAACAAATAATTCCGTGTATTTCAGTCAGTTTAATTAAATAAATTTATTTATTCATAACGCTATTCGAATGTGAGTGTGGCCGCATGCATATAGCAATCCTCAGATCTGTATAAATTTACGTGATTTATATAATTTTTAAATTACATTTCCCGATTGATCCAAAAATCGATAAACTCGGGAACAAAAATATACTGGGAAATTAAAAATTACGTTTTGGGATCGTCAAGACATTCATTCATTCATACATCGCTAATTTCTTGATGTCATTTAGTTTGCGAATTGCATTTACTGAATTGGTAAGTCGAAAATATAATTCTATATCTAGGTACTACCTTACTGAAAATTTCCAGATGGATTCATCTGCAGGTCGTTCGAAATTCCTATATGAATTCCGTTTGAAATCTAATGGATTCCTATAGCAGAATCCAATGAATTCCATCTGAAACCTGCTGGACTTCCAATTAGCAAATTTCATAGGAATTTCGAACGACCAGATGAATCCATCTGGAAATTTTCAGTAGGGTAGGGCAAGGATTCAACGAATTATAGTCTATATCGATAGTGTCGATTGAGTTTAAGAATTATGATATAATAATTGATCTACAAATCCGTATAAATAAAACGAATCGTATAAACACTCGTTAAATGAGCTTGAATCTCTATTCCGCGAGCCGGACGACAGAAGACACGTTGGACTCTCCTTATCAGTGATAACAAAAAGGCAGAGGCGGAAAGCTGTCAGTAGTGATTTGTCAGCGACAATTGACGGTTCTGTTAAAAAACCACCAATTTATCGTTTGTTGTTAAATAATTAAAAACAGATACTTCCGGTATCGAAAGATTTCAAGTTTGCGATAGACGAGAAAATCGCGCTATAACTATATGTTGACACTAAAAGTAATATAAGTGAATAAGTATTTTATTTAAGAAATACACACAATAAAATTATTCGCATTATGGAATAAGACATCGTTGAATAGTTAAACACGGAAATGGGATTGTATGCGGACCAATTTGATACGTATATAATTGATAACGTGTCGATGAATCTGCTATATGGAAATATATCTAAAAACTAATTATAAGCACGTGTGTGTTGAAAAAAAAGGCGTTTTTTTTTTTTTTTTTTTTTTTTTTAATAACGTCATTAATATTTATAGTGTACACAATACCACAGTGTATAAAACCGCAATAGTTATAAGTACAAGACTTTTGAAAAAAAAAAAAAAATTATATATATATAATTAAGTCGATATTATAATCCTGACGTGCTAGGAAGTGTGAAAACCAAAATACACGCCTTCATCCGCTCTATGATTGATAAGAGTGCGATTTTTTCACAAGAACAATAACCATTGATGCGAGTCATGTGAGTTGATTATAATTTTCCTTATAGATTTATATATAATATTATGCGAATCTGTAATTAAATTATAATGTTATATACAGTAAACTCAAAACATCTGTTCCGAATGTGTCCAAGTTGCGAGTATAAATATAGTGCTGTTTTTTTTTTTTTTTTCTTTCTAAATTTCAACTATACTAATTATCGCCTTGTGAGTATAAGAGATAGGACGATAATGAATTATAATAATCAATTATTAAACAAAGCATTTGGTGGATCCGTTATTTCTGCACATGAGGCTTTGTTATACCATATATTGTATATAGATATAGTTTTATTTGGTTTTCATCGAAGTAGTGATGTATAATCTGTAGTGATTATACTCGTAATCAGCGACCGTTAGTTATGTGGTATCTGAAATCATGCGATAAGATTATATGCAGACTGACGATATATTCCCGAATTTTCGACCTTTACATATACATATACACGTATTTACTCATAATGTATATATTTATATACCTATATACATATATGAGTGCGGAGTATTAATGTAAATACATACTATACATATATACATGTATTTAGATTTTGATATGCGGCATTGATTTTTTTGAATCAGCGATATAGGTACCCATCTACGAAGCATTCCGGCTCATATTACGGGGTCATTTCGATTTTTACCGTGAACTTGAAATTTTTTTTTTTGTCTAGGTAAAATCCGAATTTAAAAACTTTTAAACTAACAATAAGGAGAAAGTCGAATTTTAACTAGGCACAATTTATTTTATTTTATTTTAAAATTCATTTGATATAGATATTATTTCAATGCACACGCGCACTGCATTTGTAAGGTGTTAGTTAAATCGTGGGAAAAATATTCATATTATACAACACAAGCGCGCGCAGGCTGATTATTTGAATTTATTTATCATCCATTTTTTACATTCGATGCATAAAGAGTACCTAATGCAACGTACATTGTGTAATTATTATTTGACTCTCGATCAGCGGATTAATATACTATATATATTACGATCTATATATGGATTTTATCGCATTCCAAAACTGTCGCTGAAGTATAAATTTGAAAATTCAAAACACAACTTCACCATAATAATTTATTCTTCAATTTATTCCATCAGCTAATATTATACATGTCTGGAAATTACTATTGGCCTGCATATTAGATGTATTAATAGCTGATTATAGTTAGTTGATTAATATCTATGCGGTATGACTAAAGCTGGTAGGGGTATCAAATGAGATTTATTAAGAATGGTCTACAATTAATTGTATATAAATATATAGGTATATTAACATTGTATCTGTACGTAAACGAATATAACTTCTGTATACTGTTTGCCACAGAATTATTTATAGTAACAATAACAATAAGAAAAATAAATAAATAAATAAATAAATAAATAAATAAATGATGATAAAACTACTCGAGATTTATCAATGCGAAGATCCCGCGTTCTTTCGAATTAAATCGAGGATATAGTAGAGATGGCCTTAAAACCTGCTACTACGTTTCTTATAATTATCGTCTTAATTCTGTCGTAACTCGTTAATAGATTCACTTAAATTTTAACTTTCGTTTACTGCAGATGCAGCTCGCGAGATGAATATAACATTGTGCAGATGATGATGATGATGCGGTATTAACACAAACCATTTATAGTCCAACATATGCCTAAACTATACGCATTCCTATTAATTAGGACACAGTTTTAGCATGGTCAAAAATTACTATAACTATTAGTAGTATATCATATTTATGTATTACTTGAATTTGCAATATTTGATAGAAAATCATTTTAATTACTGCATTGTTAAATTTTATCAATAATTGCGAGCCAATTATTGCAGCGAGCGTCACCTTCAGAGCATTTCGAATACTCTGATAATATTTCAGATTTGCACTATTAGGATATTTTTTTATTTCGAAAATTGATTCAGACAATTGGTTGGCTATTAGGTCCCTTTCTGAAATAATGATGGTATATCTATTATACCTATCATTCCAATTGCCTGTTGAATTCAATTATTTGGCTGAATCTATTGGATACTTCAATGCCATTTTTTACCACCGATATGGTTTTATATTTGCAGGCAAAGATGATACCAAGAAAAAAAATCCAGTTTATTATCTGCACCCTCTGCATCTTGTATGCATTTGGAAATAGAGGGTGTGTCTCAGCAGGAGAGATTGAATATATAACTGAAATTCCTCCAAAATTGATTGATAATACAATTTCAAGATATGATAATTCGAGTCTGTATTCAACCGTGATAACTGATGCATACTCAGAATCTACGACACCGGAATATAATACAACCGTTACAGAGGAAGGCGAAGAAACATCTAATGCTAGTAGCACGTCCATTATCCAGTCAAATGAAACAACAACAGAATTAACTTGGTGCACAGGTCCATTACCTTTTTTTATTTATCACTGATCTACCTAGGGGAGAGACAACAGAATATTGATGTAATTTATTTCTTGCTTTTATATTCAATGAATCTTGTCATTTCAGACACAGTTAGCAGCGTTAAAAATTTGTCTGTATCCATGACTAATTCTACCATCCTTGTAACCTGGGAATCTGTAACATCGGATGATAGATGCATAATAGAATATAACATAACGTGGTATTCGAATAGCAATTACCGTGATTCTGATACAGTAAATTCTGCCGAAACAAAGTTTACTATATCAGACTTAACGCCATGTACATATTACACCATCGATGTAGTTGCTATTGGAGTAAACGGCGTCAGCGAGCCGCAAACTGTCTCATACAATACCACCGAATTGCGTAAGTATTCAGTATACCAGTCGGATATTGGGGAATTATCGATTGAATATAGTATGTTAGATGCTTTCATTTATACATTTCAAATTTCCATTATTTTTACAGATATATCACAGGTGAAGGAATTGACTGTGTCAAGCATTGAGAATGGGCTAAACGTTACATGGGATCCTCCTGAAGATGCATCGTGCCTAGAATCTTACCTTGTTAATGTTATGAAGGAGGACAGTGATGTAATTTCATATGAAGGAATTGCTTTTCCCCCAAATACGTCCTATGCATTTGATAATTTATCACCTTGTACAAATTACACAGTGCGAGTAACTCCCATCAGTATGAGCGGTAATAATGGAACCGTTGCTACTGTAAGTGGTAGTGAAACATTGGCTGGTAGTAAGTTGAATTACAAAATGACCGAATCAATTGGAATCATTTATGATGGTAAGATGAGCAATAATCACTCATATTTTATATAAACATTTATTCACAGCTCCAGGAGCAATAAGCAATCTGACTGCATCACCCTACGAAATAACTGGATACTCTGTATATCTAACTTGGTCAGCACCAACTTTAAACTTAGAATGTGTTCGGTTTTACAATGTAACCACCTGTTACGATGATAATTGTACCGAAGCTCAAACCAAAGAGTTATTTTATAACGTCACGGGTCTCGATCCGTGCTTGACCTACTCGTTTCATATCAGCGCAGTTGGCGATGCCGGTTCATCTGATGCAGAAAGTACGACGGTTACCACTTCAGATGCTGGTAAGTAACATTTGGTTCTTTTTGATAATATTAACAGAACAATGTTTTAACACGCTTTCCATTATTGATCAGTCAAATTTAAATTTCGATTCTATTCACAGTTCCAGGAGTAGTAAGCGATCTTACTGCACCAGCCGACAGAATAACTGGGTACTCCGTATATCTAACTTGGTCGGCACCAACTTTAAACGTAAAATGTGTTCAGTCTTACAATGTAATTACCTGTTACGAGTATAATTACGGGAAAAACTGTACCGAAGCTACTAATACTACCGAGTTATTTTATAATGTCACGAGTCTCAATCCGTGCCTGACCTACTCATTTAGTGTCAGCGCAGTTGGCGATGCCGGTTCATCTGATGCAGAGAGTACGACGGCTACCACTTCAGATGCTGGTAAGTAATATGTGATTTATTCAGATAACATTAACAGAACAATATTTTAACTGCAATCTTTCCATTATTTATCGGTCTAATTTGAATTTCAATTCTGTTCACAGTTCCAGGAGCAATAAGCAATCTGATTGCACCAGCCGGCGAAATAACTGGGCACTCTGTATATCTAACTTGGTCAGCACCAACTTTAAACTCAGAATGTGTTCGGTTTTACAATGTAACTATCTGTTACAATGATAATTGTATCATTGATAATGACACCACTGAGTTATTTTATAACGTCACGAGGCTCGATCCATGCCGGACCTACTCATTTTCTGTTAGAGCAGTTGGGAATGCGGGTTCATCTGATGAACAGTCTACGACCGCTGAAACCTCGTATATTGGTAAGCATTATTTAGTTTATATGGATAGTATCAACGTCACAGTTTCCAAATAATGTTTTCCTTAACAAGTTATTTTCCCATTCGTTCATAGTACCTGGGCTACCAACCTCCGTAGTAGCAATACCGGGTCAATTTTCGTTATTTCTCTATTGGGATCCACCGGAGACCGGTGGTACGTGTACAAGCGGTTATCGAGTAACACTGTGGGCCACTGGGTCCACGATAACAACGACGAATACAAACGCTACGATATCTAATTTGGCTGCCTGCACAAACCACACTGTACAAGTTATTCCTGTTAGTAAAACTGGCGGTGAAGGTCAGCTTGGTACAGTCTCAAACACTACTGAAGAGAGTGGTGAGTTGTGTTGAAAAAGAGCTGTATTGCGTTCTCAAGGATTTATCTCAGGTTTTGGCCAATAGCGATTCGTCAAACTTACAACCAATCTATTCATATTTTTCAGTCAATGATCCGCCGATACTAGGAGTTGAGGAACCAGAGGTGACTAAAAGCACTATTTCCATTGTCTGGTACATTAACAGAACCATGAACCAGTGCGAACTCAAAACTCTTCGCACCATTTGTAATTTTACATCAACCGAAGGATCCGGCTTCGAAAAGGTTGATCAGCAATCCGAATATATCATTTCTGGTTCCGACTCATCTAACAATGTAACGATCAATGTCACAGTTAACAATCTCAGCCCCTTCTCGTCGTACGACTGCATAGGAGCGGTTCAGAACATTGCTGGCTACAGCAAAAGTTCTACTACTGTAACTGCGACAACTAAGGAAGATGGTGGGTCTCATGCTTTTTATCACAGAAACTATTCAGAATCATTTTTTTTCAAGTCATATTGTAACGTCGCAGAAGATTAATGTTCCCAATAATGTGCACTTATCGCCTTTTAATAATATATCTTGCCTCCTTTTTTAGTCCCATCGGCACCTACATTGAGGGTTTCTTCTCCTCAAAGCTCCACTTTCACCTTGGAATGGGAAAAGCCTGAGTATCTGCCTGGCAACTTGATCCAACATGAGATTTTTTTGTCATGGGAACGGCTATTCCTTAGGCCTAGCTCGTGCATTCACGAAAATTCAACGACTGAAGAAATAATTAGTGATATCGAAGGGTCGGCAACAGACCACATTTACTCAGGAGCGTCAGCTTATTCACAATACACTGCAAGCATTAGAGCAGAGACTAACGCTGGTTGGGGATATTATAGCAGCGTTATCACTTTCAACACTAGTGCAGACAGTGAGCGAATAATGTTGCTGTTTAAAATCATGTTGCAGATAATTTACATGTATTTTCCTGCTTTTAGAATTCGTTTAAGATAAGTTAATTCATTACGTTCCAGTTCCTGGAGCTGTTACTAGTATTAAATACTTAAACGAAACTAATCCCGCGGACTCGAATTTGTTGGATACTCACCTGTTCTGGAAGCTACCTTGCTCGTTAAATGGAGAAATCGAGTATTTCTACATATATTTCAAAGGGGAAAGAGATGGGTTTGATCCTCATATATATGATGGAAAGTTTAATCATTTCGCTAATATTAGCGCAGATGAAATTTTTATGGAAAATTTTGGAGAGTTGAAGGCCGAGTATAATTATACTTTCGAAATATCCGCTAAAGTATTTGGAGTCAATTATATGGGACCTTCGAATAGTCACAACGTGATCTATCCAGCTGGTAGTGAGTATTACGATTCCTTCTGTTTCTCCAGCTGCGCTTTAATGGAACTAAGAATAAGAAAACCTTCCAGTGAATAAAATGTGACTATTTCTTTTCATTCTAACTAACAGTCCCGCCTTCTCCTGAACAATCGTACATGGATGCACTTAAACTTGACAAGTATAAAATCATGAGAACTTCATCTACCGCTACGATATTGCTGCCTTTATTCAACAACACAAATGGAGTCATAATGTATTATGCAGTTATGATATCAGAGGTCGGTCACAGCAAGCGTTTAGAGAGTCGATTTGATATATTGAGTGGAAACTGGCCAAACACTACTTCCTGGAAGGAAGCTATGTCTCACACTCCTATTATTCTTTATCAAGCAACTCCAGTCCGTTGGCATCCTAATGGTAAGGCGATAGTAAGTCACGCAAAATTCATCGATCTATTAACAATAACTTATAACTTTATTCTGCAGCCAATGAGATATTAGATACTGGGCATTTACAAGCGGTAAGAATTACGCTTGGCAGCAACGATTCCTGCTCCAAATTATCAGCTGCAACATATTGCAATGGGCCGCTTCGACCTGATACTCAGTACCAAGTTAAAATGCGTGCGTTCACTAATGGAGGGTTTTGTGATTCAGATGTCCTGTTCATCAAGACAGGTGAAACCCTTATTTCACTTACATTTCATCTTTACTACCAAGTACTGGTTAGCTTATAGCATCATCTCTTTACTGTCCCCTTGGAAGTCATGGCGGAGATAGGCTTACAACAGGAAAGTCAGAATAGAGGTCATATTGATAAATACTTATGATTGCGTATATTGAAAATGGATAGAGATATTCATCGAGTGCGAGGTTCTCATAAGAAATGATACTTATGCTTGTGACTGATCACGCTGACTAACAAAAACATAATTGGGTCAGGAACTATAGATACATATCAAATATGTAGGTTTATCGTTATGTATACTAATTTCTTCTCTTTATTCATTTCCTTTTATGGCAGAAGCTGAATTTAACTTGGGCATGGTGATTGGGGTGGTGTGTGGAATTTTATTTTTGGGAATAATAACAGTTATGATGTTACTCGTTCGAAGAGGGGTTTTACAAACGTAAGTATAATAACTTTTATCAATTTATATTCATTACTCAATTGATACTGTAGTATATAATATTAATTTTTACTTTACATTCATCTGATAACGCTTTCATCTAGATACTTCGTTCAGAAATTAATTTTCTTAGCGCTATTCTTTCTACTACGAAATATATAGAAAATCTTGATCGATGCCAAATTTTAGTGAACTTTATATCATTCAAATTTTGTCGTAGTCATAATGGAATAATAGGACATCACAGATCGGTGACCTTCAGGTAAAAAGTTTTGAATTTAGCGTGAAACACAAAGCCAACATAAATAACGCTGTTGAAAAAATTAACATAGCTATATACCGAGGTATACATTCGCAGAAAATAATCGATATTAGTCCTGTGACTCACAGCTATACTGTATAAGCAGAAAAGCAAGGTCGTTTAGTGTCTAAATCTGTTATAATATAGTTCGTTGATAAGTATATTACACACACCACGATTCTTTGAACAAAAAAAAAAAACTACCGTATGATCATGGATATTTTGAAATATGTTAGACGAAGGTGAAATATGAGTTGAAAATCGGAAAGCACTGATGAATTCTACTATTCACGTAACGCATTTTGAGCTTATTTTATGCACGCACTGCATTAAATACACCGCTGAAGTGATTTTAATTACTGGTATAATTTCGAATGTAATTCTATATCTTTATCTTGTAGCATTAATAATATAGATTTAGATCTTATATTGAGTAAAGGGGAATATATGTAAATAAAAAAGGACACTGTATATTCGCAATTGACCATATAGCGATGTGTACTTCCTAATATTTAATATTCATTTTACAGGGCGTTAAGTAATATCCTACATCCTAGCGTGCAAAGTTCTCCTGGACCTGAGCCATTTACGAGAAAGAAATTTGAACTTCATTGTCAAGAGCTTATTGATAATCCTAGAAGATTAGGTAACGAATTTCAGATGCTACAGACTCTTAGCGTTGATTTAGAGATGTCGTCTAACGCTGCAGAGCTACAAGCTAATAGGAAAAAAAATCGTTACATAAATATTTTACCATGTAAGTATATATGTTACGCATATAATAAAAAAAACCAAATCTTCATTATAGATTATTCAATGATTCATAATTTTGTATACTTTTTATTCCAGACGATATATCGAGAGTAAAACTTGACATTATGAATAACGATCCAAATTCAGACTACATAAACGCATCGTTGATACCTGTACGTTCCTAACAACTGATCAGACGTAAATTTGAAAGTTTTTTTATACGCTTTACTTGGCTTTTGTTAACGTAAGGAATTTAACATTTTAGGGATACAGCGGAGGTACAGAGTACATCGCATGTCAAGGTCCAAAAGAAGAAACAACCTACGACTTCTGGAGAATGGTATATCAGTACAACGTACAAGTTATAGTTATGGTTACGCAACTGGTGGAAAAAGGAAAAGTGAGTTAGTGAGCAGAGTAGTACGCAGACACAGAAAGTATATGAATATATACAACGCAGCGATATATGATTTATACATATTTTTGTCTTTCAGGACAAATGTTATCAATATTATCCAAATACGCAAGAAAACTTTGAATACGAGGATATAACAACAAGGTGTAGCTCACAGCTTGACTTTGTATTCTACACACGACGTAATATTACTTTACACAAAAAGGTGCTTAGACTACTTTTTAACTAACAATATCACCTGTATTTTAGTAAACATGTAAATCAGATTACAACTCCTAAAAAACACCTACATTTTTCTGATTACGCAGGGCGGTGTCAAAAGAACTGTAATTCATTTGCATTTTAAAGAGTGGTCAGATCACGGCGTACCTGACGACGTTCATTCCATGATTAGTTTTTGTCAAATAGTACGTAAGCTGATAATTGAGAACAAAGGTTTAGCAGTTGTTCACTGCAGGTATGTAACATCAAATTTTTTTCTCTCATTATTCCTTCAGTTAATCTTCAACATAATCGAGACTGATTATTTTTACAGCGCCGGAGTAGGTAGAACGGGAACATTGATTGCTATAGATATACTGTTACAACAAATAAAAGATAACAAAAAACTTGATGTATTTGGAACAGTCTACAAAATGCGACAGCATCGTATGAACATGGTTCAAACAGAGGTAAGATATTTTGTGGATTTAATAAAAATCTTATTGCTTCTTATAAAGAATAAATAATAAGCGAGTTTGAAAATATTTTTTCAGAGCCAGTACGCGTACATTTATAACTGCACAAAGCAGGCCCTTAATAATCCACCAAAACACTGTGAGTGATATATGCAATGATCACATTATTTGCAATACAAGTTACGAAGCGATGTTGTTGAATCAATTTGTGATTTTTCTTTTTCTTTTTCTTTTTCAGATAAAACAACGTCTGTTGAACCAGTGTATGAGAACCTTGCAAAGAAAAGAAGAGATATTGTAGACTCAAACACGAATCTTGTCAACAGTGCGGAAACTTGTATGTAAACGTAGAATTTTCTACACACATCTATAAACCTCGCAGAACCTCAGTATCACAGAACTGAATAATTTACAACTTATAAAACTAACGCGACGAAATTAATATTAAATATACAAATACTTAGAAATGAAAATAATCAGCAATTCAAAAATGCCGAGGTATACCACGGTAGTAAATTGATTTCAAATTTAGCTTCCATTATTATTTGCGCATATAACAGCCTACGCAGTTTTGATATCTTCTTGAATTTAACTTTTCCGATTTAATTTCACCCAGCATTTCTTGAACCAGCTTATACTGGGTGAATTCTCGCTGGTATCGCAAGAGGGAGGGGCTTATCATCGCAAACGCTGCGCCCCTTTCTATTCATACAATTGTTAAAATCATCAGTTCTAACGGCGTGGGAAAATGAAAGTGGGGTTTCTCGATACAACGATAACAAGTATGAATAGAAAGGGGTGGAGTGTCAGTGATCATAAGCCCCTCCCTCATGTGATACCAGGGGAAATTATCCCTGTATACCCTTTGGCATTTTCTTAATTCTTGTACCTCTGCTTTGTTACATATCTTGTACATCAACACTTTTTGCCATTCATGATACAGATCATTATCAGACGATTGGAAACCGACGAGTCTATCATACAAAATGATTGCATTATGCATTGCTTATTTACAGCAGTTTAAAATGCGTTGATTTTATTTCATATAGAATCAAATATTCACTATATAATCAATTCTTTAATGTTACAGTGAAACAGATGCCGCTATCTCCTTCTAGAAACTCTGCGGATCCAGTTTGTGAGATCATCGTGCCTCAAAGACCAATTTATGCATCTCAACTAAGCTCCCTTAGTAAGGAGAACCCACAACTCATATTTCATTCATCAAGATAGAATTATCTGGTGTTTTTTTTTTAATTAACAAAAAATTTCTTTATTCACAATTCGATGATTGACTAAAGATAACTTTCTGTTTTACAGGTTTAAGGTATTCCAAATCATCTAGTGCTATTAATTCTCGAATTCCATCGAATTTGGAAATAGGTATGTATATCTAATACTTGAAATGTTATAAAAATTCACAAATAAGATTGTAATCGTGATCTTTTAAACAGCCAGGTACGGAAGCCATGAGTATCCTATATTTGAACCTGCTCCAGATTCACCGTTAAGTAAGGCCAGCTTGGACATGAACGGCTTTCAAGATTTCGCAAGGCCACTATACATTGGAACTACAATATCCCATCCAGATTCTTTAAATCTTAATGAAACAACAGACCAGTCAGGGTATGGAGTCAGACCGAACTATTAACTGAGCGGCATTAAATGTTTCATTTCATTTTCTTAAAAAAAAATTTAAAAAACTATTTTACCTGTATGAAAATAAGCCCGAGTGCCATATGTATATATTTATTTTTCTCATTATCTTTTATGCCTTTTAGAATCTGTTTATTAGCATCATTCAAAATGCTGTATAAACAGTTTATGAAGGCGATCTCATTCCTCTGTATATTTATAAGAATTTCAAGAAATAGCTCAATGTATTAGTTTGTAATTATGTAATTATGCCTTGACAATATTGAATAGCTTATTAGTAATATAATATTGTGATCTACGGACTGAGCATAGAATACTATATCTATATTCGTAATGAGACACGAATAACTTGCCAAAGACAAAAGAAAAGAAAAAAAAAAAAAAAATAGTTTTCTATTTCGTTGTAGTATAATAAATAAGATAAGATATGATTAAGAATCATCTTTGTAAATAATCCATTGAAATAAGTAAATATTTCTATAGTACTCATTATTGTAGATAATGTAACGATGTAAAGATATATATTTTTCATTCATTTTTACTACATTTATTAAACGAACAAAAATAGTGAATTTGAATAAATTTTCTATATTTAAGGATCATAAATAGACTAAAAAGAATTGTTAAAATGTGTTATTTATCTGATGAATGCAGAAGATTGCTCAAAATATCTCTACCAAAATTTCAGGCGAAAAAAGAAAGATATAAAAAGAGAGAAAAAGAACTGTACGCATATTTGAATATAAAACATCTCTTTATTTTTATCAGTTTGTAAAAATTCATTTGTTAAATCAGTGTTCATCCTTTCTTTACGTTTTAATGTAAAACAATATAACATATCAAGCTCTTTACAGTTAGCTGGTGAAATCAATAACGATACTTTGTCGAATAATCTTTTGGCGATACTACTAGACCTCTGCCTTTTCTCGCTCCCCTATATACCGTTTCAATGATATCAATCATTTCCTGTTTGTCTTCTAAAGTCCAGTTTATTTTGTTATTATTTCCTGTACCTAAATCAATCATTATATGCTTATTTCGAAAGAAAAACATCACCGTACATGGATCGTACAATTCGTACCTGAAATATAGAAGAAAAAAATGTTGTACAATCTATGATACACGCTATATTATACAAACCGAGGTGACAATAAATTTGAGAAAAATAAGGAACAACAAAAAAAGACTGTACTTACATTTTATTAAAATCTGGTACTTCGGTTATATCGACTAAATAAATGACGGCAAAGTTTTTCACTTTTTCTGCAATGTTGTAGAGAACTTCGTCCATTTTCATGCACATTGGGTCCCAGTCGTGACCGAATCTAATAACCTTGAATAAATCGTATAGAAATGTGTTTATCTGTTATATAAAAATATTTGTCGAATATTAGAAGAGAAAACTTCTAATGCGGGAATCGTTATTTTTGTAAAACAAATATTGCGATTTTCTTACAACGATTATTTTAGGTTATAGTTTTTTATAATAAACTTACCACAACTCTGTCCTCCTCGGATAATATTGCTTGATCCACTTGCCATCCATTGTGAAGATGTCCTAGCATGTACGACATTGTTGATAAGGTTTTATTCACACGATTCTAATTAGATAATTGTGTAATTTTGACAAAATATAAACAACACTTCAACCTATATCATATTATACTATGGAAACGTCAAGTGACAGATATTAATACACCATGCAATGATCAGGCTTTCAGTCTTAGCAACCTTGAAGCAAAGAATATTAGCTTTTGAAAAATTGTCATTATTTTCATATCAGCTCATGCTGACTAAAATCTATCGCGATTTATTGATCGAAGTAAATAAATGTGAATTTTTACAAGCTATTCAACATCCTTCTATATTTCATCATCATTCTTTAAAAAAGCGAATAATTATAAAACTTTTTAACGATGGATGCACTGATGTCATTCGAATCGAAAAGAGATCATCAATTTTTAGCCAATTGTAGGCCAGCACGATAATCGTTCAACATTTTCTCATGCCATGTGGCGGCTGAATTCTTGAAAGCAATATTGCACGTGTTGTAAGTTAGAAATTAGTGAGATTAGTGAAATTAAATAAACGGTGAAAAATGTCTGGAACAAACTTAGAAGCATTTTACAAGAGAGCTGAGACCGCGGTAAGATAATATGCTAATAAAAAATGTAACACGATCATTTCTAGCGATAAAATTTTCGGTTCAATTAACATGATGCAATAACCTCTTTTTATCAAGGAGAAGGAAATTGTCAAGCTGAAAGAAGAGATTGAATCATTACAAGGTTTCGTAAATAAAAGCGAAGACAATGATGCGATAGTAAAATTACAAAACGAAAATTTAAAGCTCAAACATCGTCTTGCTATTCTAAAAAGGGTTCGTAGAAAACTAACCTAACTTATTTCTCGCTTCATAACCTCAAATTCCTGTTTCACCTTGTTCTCACATATTTATTGATCTCTTTTCATATCAGGCTGTAGAAACTGAAAGATCTATAACCCGTTCCGAAAATTTATTTCAAAATCAAAACGCAATGGTGAGCATATATGAATCGCTCTATAACTTGTTTGAGAAAGCTATAAATTCCGCTTATCCGGACCTTGTGGATCCCCCTGTTACCATAGCTTTGGGAGGAAACAGTCCCGCATTTGGAGACTATCAATGCAACAGTGCATTGTCGCTTTCGCGGCTTCTCAAAGCTGGAGGTATGATAAAAACCATGATTTTTAAGATATTGAATCATTAATAATTACCCGCTAACATATTTCCGACATTTTTCACAGGGATAAAAAGTTCACCGCGTGATGTAGCCAATAAAATAGTCTCCAATGTAGAGCCGAGCTTTTTAGTTGATAAACTAGAAGTCGCAGGAGCCGGTTACATCAACATTTTTTTGAAACGTGATTTTGCCGCTTCTTCATTATCCATTTTATTGAAAACTGGCAAAGTCCCGCCTCCTCGTACAAAGAAACAAAGAGTCGTAGTCGATTTTTCAAGCCCTAATATTGCGAAGGAAATGCACGTTGGACATCTTAGATCAACTATCATTGGCGAGAGTATCAGTAGATTGTTGGAATACTTGGGGCACGACGTATTGAGATTGAATCACTTAGGCGACTGGGGAACGCAGTTTGGAATGCTCGTTGCGCAACTGCAAGATAGATTTCCTGATTATCTCACAGTTTCACCACCAATTTCAGATCTTCAGGTAGATATATTGGCTAATAAAGATGCAGTTTAATGATAAACAAGAATATATGAATATATCTGATCGAAGTAACATCTGTAACAGTTATTATTACAGTTTATCAGCTGTTTATTCTACAAACTGCAAACAAGAGCATAATAATATACTTATTTCAATGATTTTGAACAGGCATTTTACAAGGAATCAAAGAGTAGATTTGATGAGGATCCAGAGTTCAAAAAACGTGCCTACGAGTGCGTTGTAAAGCTGCAAATGTTTGATCCTGATGTTACTAAAGCTTGGACAATGATTTGTGACGTATCGAGAAAAGGTTGTTATCTGATCACATGTTTACTTTCTAATGATGAAACGAACGTCTTGATATGGCAATACTCATCAACAACTCTATTTATTATTCTTACAGAAATCCAGCAGATCTATGATAGATTAGATATCAAATTAATTGAGAGAGGTGAATCCTTTTATCAGTCCCGAATGGAAAAAATAGTCAAGGAGTTGGAGGAACGGGGATATTTGGAAGAAGATAATGGTAGAAAAATCATGTGGGGCGGCGAGCCTGGCGATGGTATTCCATTAACGGTGGTTAAATCTGACGGAGGATTTACTTACGACACGTCAGACATGGCTACTATAAAACATCGTCTTGAAGAAGAAAAAGCTGACTGGGTAATAGTTTGTTACAAAATATAAATATAATCACCTGTAACGTTCTTATCTTATTCCTACATTTTTTTCAGATTATATATGTGACGGACGCAGGTCAAGCAACTCATTTTAATATTATTGAAAAGTGTGCAAAAAGAGTTGGAATATTGACTGATAGACACCGAATGGATCATGTTGGATTTGGCGCTGTGCTTGGAGAAGATAAGAAAAAATTTAAGACTAGATCCGGGGATACTGTTAAACTCATGGATTTATTAGATGAAGGTAATTCAATCACTTGGCTGTTAATTATAATAGAACAATATTTCCGTTTTTTCAAATGCAGTTATTACTTTTTTTAAATCTATTTACAGGTTTGAAACGAGCTCTCAACAAACTGAAGGAAAAGGAACGCGACAAGGTTTTGAGTGAAGAAGAATTGCGCATTGCGCAAGAGTCTTTAGCGTACGGATGTATAAAGTATGCGGATCTCTCCCATAACCGGGTTCATGAATATGTATTTTCGTTTGATAAAATGCTGGAGGATAAGGGAAATACTGCTGTATATCTGTTCTATGCTTTAACGAGAATCCGATCAATTGCTAGAACTGCAAATATATCGCGAGAAGTATTACGTTCTGCGGTTGAAACGACCACTGTATCTTTGGAACACGATAAAGAATGGAAATTGGCTAAAGTTTTACTCAAGTTTCCGGATGTATTGTTGAAGATAACAAAAGATTTATGCTTGCATCAGTTATGCGAATATTGTTATGAGATTTCTACAGCGTTTACGGAATTTTATGACAATTGTTATTGCGTGGAGAAAAATCGGGCTGGTGAAATAGTTAAAGTTAATATGGATCGAATATTGTTGACTGAAGCAACTGCGATTATCATGGAGCAATCCTTTCAACTACTTGGCCTCAAGCCTGTTTCGCGAATGTGAAGAAATGTATTATTGATTTGATATTGAAGCCATGGATTCAAATGACTTCGTGTATTTATCGAATCACAACTCGTTAGAATGTAGAAATTGGTGGAGTTTTTTTTACTTACCTACTTAGTAATGTAAGAAAAATTTGATATTAGGTATATTTATTGGAATAACTTATTTGCGAATTATAATAACAATTAAAATCGAGTTATGTACTGCTAGAATGGGCTATACAGTTGCGAAAACAGGAAAAATGATAATGTAAATTGCTGCGAACTATACGAAAATTTATTTATTTTATCCTACTGTCCTATTCTATCCTTCGTACAATGTTCTTTACTTGAACTTTTCTATTTTCTAGACATAAGAGACAATGAATCATTTTCGATATCAATTTAAGAATTATTATTGGGTACTCTGGTGCATCATGAATTGTTTGATATCCCTATTCATCTGTATAAATAATTTTTTAGCAATAAATAACAGATTTAACAATGCGGAGTATTCATACTGATTGCCGCATATTATTTGTGGATAAGGTAGCTCGTCAATTTACCACCTAGATAGTGAGAATGTTATCGGATAAGCTAGAGATCTCTGTACGCCTTATGATATGCAATCTCAGGTTAGAGATCACAGAAGGAGCATGCGGGTTGCATACAACGAGAAGCACCGATGGTGGCGTCCGAAGTAATTCGTAAATTCCACCGCGAGATGGCGATACCATTTTGTACCCCTTTGGCTTAACTGCGAAGCAGGAAGCGCATTGACCTAGTGTAGGAGTCGTCGTGAGGTCAGTGACCCTCGGGGCGTCATGGGGGTCGGGTGAGGGTTATGAGAGCATGATATTACTTTGACAGGCGAACTTGCTAGCCTGTATGCCAAGAATCAAACGAAAATAGTCGATCTGTTGTGACCTTGAGATGAATGAATATTTTTTTTTAAAGAAACATTTATTACAAATTGTACATAACTTTTATAATATGTATGCTATAGTAATAAATTTTCACATATTATATTAGTAATCGATTAATTTATTATTTTTTATTTCTTCCTCCCTATGACTCTTTATTACAAATAGGCGAGAGGAGAAACAGCTTACGACAAAAAGGAACAGTAGGAAATCACAACTAGTGCATTTTCGAATATCTAAAAATTATCTGCCATCTCCTTGTGTGAGATGTTCTCCTTATACCATGAGATCTTTTCAACTTAGAATTTTTCGAATTCTTAATAACGCTCATATGAATAAATATACCTATAGACGCACATAGAGACATATACACTACTCCTTTCCCCCTCCAAAAATTTCAGCACACCTCCTCGGGTCAGATGTTCTCCTGATACCAGGAGTATTTTTCGAGTTAAAATTTTTCAAATTGTAAAAATAGATAGTACACATAAACTATAAGCGACGTGTGTGAAGCAACGTATGCATGCCTATATCGATACACTACCCTCTTCCCCCTCCAAAAATTTCAGCACACCTCCTCGGGTCAGATGTTCTCCTGATACCAGGAGTATTTTTCGAGTTAACATTTTTCGAATCGTAAAAATAGCTAGTATACATAAACTATGAGCGACGTGTATGAAGCAACATATGCATGCCTACATGGATACACTACCCTTTTCCCCCTCCAAAAATTTCAGCACACCTCCTCGGGTCAGATGTTCTCCTGATACCAGGAGTATTTTTCGAGTTAAAATTTTTCAAATTGTAAAAATAGATAGTACACATAAACTATAAGCGACGTGTGTGAAGCAACGTATGCATGCCTATATCGATACACTACCCTCTTCCCCCTCCAAAAATTTCAGCACACCTCCTCGGGTCAGATGTTCTCCTGATACCAGGAGTATTTTTCGAGTTAAAATTTTTCAAATTGTAAAAATTGATAGTACACATAAACTATAAGCGACGTGTATGGAGCAACGTCTGCATGCCTATATCGATACACTACCCTCTTCCCCCTCCAAAAATTTCAGCACACCTCCTCGGGTCAGATGTTCTCCTGATACCAGGAGTATTTTTCGAGTTAAAATTTTTCAAATTGTAAAAATTGATAGTACACATAAACTATAAGCGACGTGTATGGAGCAACGTCTGCATGCCTATATCGATACACTACCCTCTTCCCCCTCTAAAAATTTCAGCACACCTCCTCGGGTCGGATGTTCTCCTCGTACCAGGAGTATTTTTCGACTTAGCATTTTTCGAATCGTAAAAATAGCTAGTATACATAAACTATGAGCGACGTGTATGAAGCAACGTATGCATGCCTATATCGATACACTACCCTCTTGCCCCTCGAAAAATTTTAGCACACCTCCTCGGGTCAGATATTCTCCTGATACCAGGAGTATTTTTCGAGTTAAAATTTTTCAAATTGTAAAAATAGATAGTACACATAAACTATAAGCGACGTGCATGAAGCAGCGTATGCATGCCTATATCGATATACTACCCCTTTGCCCCTCCAAAAATTTCAGCACACCTCCTCGGGTCAGATGTTCTCCTGATACCAGGTCGATCTTCGAGTCGAAATTCTGCTCACTCTGAATAATTTGAATTTCATTTCGAGAATCCTCCTGGTATTAGGAGAACATCTGACCCGAGGAGGTGTGCAGCAATTTCGGTGGAAAATAGAAACAGAGGCATGCACGTTGTACGAAAAATGTTAAATCGAAAAATCAGCCTATTATCAGGAGAACATCTGTGCCAAGGAGGTGGTTACAAATTTGGCATAATAGATGAAAATGCATTAATTGTAATTTCCTACGGTTTCTTTCTGTCGTAAGCTGTTTCTCCTTTCGCTTATCCGTAATAAAGAGTAATAAAAAGGGAAAGGTGAAAAATAATAAAGCAATCGATCATTAATATATTATCTGAAAATTTATTGCTATAACATCGATACATTATTACTTATCGTCGGAGCTATGTTACAATTTGTGATTGTTGCTTAAAACTAAATATGCATTCATCTCAAGCAAATCGACTATTTTTGTTTTGTTCATTTGAATTTACTACTGAAGCCGCAAATATCAGTACATCTTATCGTATGCAGCCCGCATGCCGTTCTTGTGATTTCTGAATTAAGATTGCATATCATAAGACGTACAAATTCGAAGCTGATGAACAATTTCTAATGCACTATAGAGTCCCAAGTAATAATTCGTATTAAATAAATACCGAATATAATTCATTATATATTTTCATCCCAGGGAATAAGAAATTATAGGTAAAGAACATTGTACGAGGTATAGGACGCGCAGAAGACTGAGATAAATGCATTCAATTCAGCTCATTTTTCAGACATGACTTTCTATTACGTTTTATCGACTTGATATTCATCAGAATTGGTTCTACAATTAAGAACAAATCATATACAGTATCCTTAAATCGTTTATTTCCTCAGTATCAACGTTCTGCAAAAACAACAGAAATAATAAGCTGAAGCTGCTGTTCATTAGAGCGTAAAATCAAAAGAGTTAAAACGAAGGGTGTTACACGAATAATATATATAGTCTTATAAACTTGTAAAATAGGTACACATTTTCAATAATACTTATAACTTATCATTAAAATCTAAATTTAAAAACATTTCCTTATTCGTGTTACTCACACGAACCAGCAGACATATAAATGTTCTATTATACAAAAATATCTAAAGTAATCTGGCCAAAATAATGATAATAATCTTCTAAGAAAAGACGATAGTGTCTTTCCGTATACGTAAAATTTGATTTGGCGTACAATATTGTTAAAACACCGTCAATTACCTCGCTCTCAATAATATCGATAAATTAAAAATGCTACCGCAAAAAAAAAAAAAAAAAAAAAAAAAAAAAAACGATTGATTGCGGCTTCGAAACAAAAAATTAGCTTTACAATGTTAAGTATTACAAAATATACCGAATCATTTTCTAGAATTTTTCTTCTCCTGGCACTTTTATTCTCCCAGCAGTGCAAGGGGATCATCATGTCATACCTCATAGATTGATCTTTGAAATATAGTATTAATCACTCAGTCATACATCTAAACAAATTATTAGATAAAAATTATAAAATTACAATGACAACCATTGGCTGATAAATTCTCACGAGTTTAATTAAAAATTAATAAATTATGGTCCTACTTATATTTTATTATATTATATTATATTATATTATATATTATATATTATATATTATATATTATATAAATATTAATTAATGTCAATGCAATGGCTGTATCGAATACCAAAGTACATAAATCTTTCGCAATATCGAACACCCCTAACTTACGAATAATCAAGTATGTCTAATCTTGAGCATATGCAAGTTCGAGTGCCATGGCACTTTTCTAAAGGTAGACGCCGGTACTTCATCATGCGACAGGTCATCTTCACTGGCCTCAGTTATTACTCCATTAACTACAGGCCTTATCCCTGTCACATCGTTGTTAAAACTAAAGACCCGTCTATGTTTCCACTCACGCTGTAGTCCACTACTCCAAGTCCTGATTCCTGGATCACTATTAACCCTCCGATGCGTTCTATGACAGTGATTTGAACGCTGATGATGATGGTGGTGATGGTGGGCACTTTTTCTCCTAGGTGGAGGCATAGCATACTCTAAATTCTGAGGATGCATAATTGGAGATGCTACATGAAGCACAGGGGTTGAATCCAGGTACAACCAGCTCGCGCTATCAATGTACGGTCTTAAATATGCGCTGGATTCCAAAACCCCGGAGTTTAATTCTCGAGATATTTTACGCTCCCTAGATATTGTTGGCGCTGAATCTCTCTCCTGATTCCCAACATCGAGGGTGACTTTTCTCCGACAGTACTGCTGATGGGGACGAGCATGTTTTCTAAAAAGATTTCAGTTTTTAATAAAATGCAATTTTTATTATCCACAGAAAGAAACTAGATTACAAGTTGATTCCTTTGCTACAGGAACAATGTATAATTGATTAATTTATGCTAACCCAGTGTGCAGGACATGGTGAGTGAACCTATGCTGTCAGTTGAGCGGATGTTCGCCCCTGGGCATCCTGTAACATTTGTTCCAAGCCTCAAGGAGTAAGACGCAGCTATGAAATCTGTAGAATACAAGAAGGGGGAGTCCAATCCTTGAAATAACACCCCATGCAAGAACTCCGAAAAATCTAAGCTGTAGTTCCTGGGAAAGCCAGCTCTGTGTAACAACTGTATCAAATGCCCATAAGACTGCGTTGCTGAATAGTAAAAATGTGATGACTTGTCTAGCAGGCTTTGCAATCATCTGGCACCTCGTTATACAAGATCTTTTCGAGGCTTCAGCTATCAATGTACTCTGCGCACAGCATTGGACTAACTGTAGTACAGAAACTACCAAAAGTACTATATATCTGGCCCTGAAATGTTCAGACTTTTCATCCATTGTTGCCAATGAAGAGGCAGCCACAACAATTGTGAATACAGAGTATAGCTGGACTCCGAACAAAGCAACTGTGGATAAAAGTCCGTCTAATGCTGCAGGAGCTCTTGATACGATGGACATTTGTCTGACTTGAACAATCCCGCTAGCAGTCATCAGCCCGCTTAGAGCCAATATTCCAATTGGGGTCCCGCAAGTCAGCCAGAAAAGTGTTTCCGTGGGAAAGTTCTTGTCATCTTTTACTACGAGGAAGATTATAATGACTACTATGCCAGCTACCATGCAGAGTATACCAAGAAATAGGCCTTTGCTTGAACCGTCACACCCTATTCTTGTGTCTGCGGTAAGGTCTTTGCATATGTGAAACTTTTGCTTATGCGACAAACGATTTTTACCAACGTTTTGGCCCATAACGTGAGTTACGGCTGCAGCAATCAAGCTGTAATCATTTAATAAGAAGAACAAGTATTATTACAGGAGTCTTTTCATCTGAAAGTCAATATGTGATCAAGGTGCATGTTATCAAATGCTGTTTATTCACCTGAACTGTACGATAAATGGATAGAGAAAAGGTACGCTTGATGTCCAAAGACGACCCAAAGTGTTTGTGTTCAGACAATCGTGGAGATCCACAACCTGGGAGATCTGTTCATCTGATATGGGCTGATATGGATTAAGGATTGCACTACTTGGCAATGATTCACCTGTTGTAACATAAATGATTATGCTCGTAATTTCTTTTCATTTTCAATTTGATGAATTCATATATATCAGACTGTGTTAAAAAAAAACGACACCTTCTTTTTGTTTGGGCCCTTTCGAAAATAGTTAGTGCTTAATATAAAGAAAATTGTCCCCAAAGCTTAGCTATGTAGCTCGAACACAGAATTAGCGCATTTGAAAATAAGATTTCCCATGTATTTCCCAAGTAAGTAGTAATCAAATATACATATGACTTTTAAACCACTGTAACTCGTTAACGGTTCAATCGAGCAACTTGGGCCAAAGGACTATTTTTGTAGATCATAAAATTCTCTACAAAACCGTATATCTACTTTATTCCTATCAGTTGAATAAAAAGAGTTATAAAAATAAAACTAGGATAAACAAATTTTGCCATTTGAAATACATGGGAAATCTTATTTTCAAATGTGCTAATTCTGTGTTCAAGCTACATAGCTCAGCTTTGGGGACAATTTTCTTTATATTAAGCACTAACTATTTTCGAAAGGGCCCGAACAAAAAGTAGATGTCGTTTTTTTTTTTTTGATACAGTCTAATATATATATATATATGTGAACAGCATAGAAAAGTTTTGAATCTGTAATCAAGTCACCTAGTAAATCGCGAACATGTCTTGTTATGGAGCCAGGGAATCCCCTAAGATTAAGAGGTGAAGTTTCTGCGTCTGGTTCCTGTTGAACTAAGTGAACAAGGTATGTCCACTCCTGTGCAGAATCCCATATAACAAGTCTTGCCCAAACGGCAATGTTAGTTGCTGCTAAATGAGTGAATCCAAATCTAGCCGCTAGTCCAAATCGTTCAACTAAAACTTGTGAATTTACGAATAGAAAATGCATTTGAAGAAATGTGAATAAACCGTGGAGAACCGGATGTACGAAGACGATTTCGTTGTGGCATTTGTCCCCCTGCATCATTGAGTGCATTGCCATTTCTAGACCGTTGAAAACCAGCGTAGCGAGGCCAAAAACTAAATGAACAATAATAATAATGCATATCAATTTTTTTTTTTTTTTGGGGGATTTAACATTTTTTTTTTTTTTTTTTTTCAGAAAATTGAATTTATACACGCGCATTACGATTATACTTACGCAGGGCCCCAACACGGATGTAAAAACTAGTCGGTGCTGTCCTATTACGAGAAATATGAGCTCGTTTTAGCGAACCAAATCTCGTTAGAGAAGCACCCCCAAGTTCTGCGTCGTCAATACCACCCGAATTTCCACTCATACTGCTACAACTGTCTATTAAAACCCATAAGTAAATACTTATGATTACAGCGATGCTACCTACGTATAGATACATCAGAAAGATCCCCTGAAACAATTTGAAAAATTTCAAATTTTAAAACGATGCGTATACTAATTATTATTCACATTCCGTCAGATTATTATTTTCCCTCTTGGATTAAAATCGTCGGAAAAAAATATACATACATATATAAAACTACGAAGAAAATGTTTTTCAGTCTTTTTTTTCTTTTTTTTTTTATTAGTCATTTTGAAGCATGAGTCGTTCGTACGGATCTTATAGGACGCGTATCTAACAATAAGTTGCGGTATAAGAACTAATTAACGGGGTCGTAGATCGGCCATGACCTCTATATTACATTTATGCCCGCAGTGTTCATCTTCCGATCTGTAATTTACTTCGGCATCAAACAAAATTAATAAAACGATATTGCATTCTGCAATTATACGTTTGCGCGTTGATTTGAAAATCTGCGTAATGTATTTAAACTGTATAAGAAATTTTCTTCATCATTTTTCTAATATCATTTATCGAGCTGAAAAGTAGAAGATATAAAAAAAAAAAAAAAAAAAAAAAAAAAAACGGAAACATCTTAGTTTGTTATCTAAATAAATTGCATTAATTTTTTTATAAGAAGATTAGCTGCTATCACGGTATTTGCATGAATTTGATGAATGCATGCGGGTGATGAATAAATGTTGATATTTTATTTTATCGGATGAGATAGTGACCGCAGATGTAACTAAGTTGCTGATGGTTTATGGATAAGTATACGAATGACCTTAGACCAAGTGTCGATTATTTTACGATGAAGAATAATGTGTAATAAAAATGATACCGTTCCAACGAACGTATGTACATATACATGCATTACGTCGTACCTAACAAATGAACCGTTAACTACACCTACATTTCCTTCAAGCTACTTTACGCCAACTACATGCAGGTTGCTCTACATATCGAGAAAGCAAATGAGACGTACATATACATACGTAGTACAATTAAGTATGTAGTACATATGTACATACATAAAACAAATGATCAAAGAATATACAATAAGATAAGTACATACGACGTATGATACAGTGATGCTAAATGAAGTATGATATCGAGTTTTCTTAAATTTATTGCTTATCGGATGTTGTAATCAAATACTACTATATTAGACAACATATATATATATGAAATGAATAATAGCTAAAGACTTCCAATCTTAGAACCGTTTTGAATTTAAATTAGAAAAAAAAATTGAAAGATTGATAGTGTTATTTTAAATCGTTGCGTTGTAATGTACAGGAAGAAGTGATCAACGATTAATGTAAACGATATGTAACTAAAAATTAAGACGTGTGAATGAATCAAAATGATGAATAAAATAATTTGCGAAACTTGTGTACTACTGGTTAATTGAATTTTACGAATGCTATAATGGTAGGTATATATCTGAAACTCGTCTCGATTTGATTGATCATCTACAATCTTAAAATCAAATATAGTCCAGGAATTTTAGCACCGAAAATGGGTTCGCTCCGCAAAAAATCCTGATAATTGATTTTTCGATTGGATTATGTCAGAGGGTGTCCCCTAAGTGTAAAACCAAGTTTGTGTCGTCCGAAACCCCGAGCGTTAGCCGCCATATTGAAAAACGTCTTTTTGCAAATATCTCAGAAACCGTGGGTTTTACGTTAAAAATTGTGAGAACCTTTTTTGTAGAAGATAAAATTTCCTATCTTTTTTATTTAAAACTTTTTTCTCTATTGTTAATATTTGCCGAGATACAGTCGATTGAAAAATCCAAATTTTTGTTTTTGGAAAATATCTCGATAATTTGTGGAAATACGAAAAAAAAAATGTAAAAATTGTTTTTTTCGATCGACTATATCTCGGCAAATATTAACAATAGAGAAAAAAGTTTCAAATAAAAAAGATGGGAAATTTGATCTTCTACAAAAAAGGTCCTTACAATTTTTAACGTAAAACTCACCGTTTCCGAGATATTTGCAAAAAGGCGTTTTTCAAGATAGCGGCTAACGCTCGCGGTTTCGGACGACACAAACTTGGTTTCATACTTAGGGGACACTCTCTGACATAATCCAATCGAAAAATCAATTATCAGGATTTTTTGCGGAGCGAATGTCTAAAAATCCTGGACTAATAGTTTCACAGTGCCGGAATTGTAGATAAAAAAAAAAAGAGCTTCAATAATTAAAAAAGAAAAAGAAATTACATAATCTTATACGGTATATAATAGTCGAAATCGATGAATACTAACGATATATCTATCTAATCATAAAGAAATATACATTTGAAATAAAACCGAATAAATTCCTCTGTGAATAATTTGATTAAAGATATATAGTGAGAATTAATTCGATAATCTGTATATATGTATATATATGCGCGTGATTTTAATGTCAAAGATCGTAGTATGTAGTACGTATATATATATGTAATATACGTTGCATTGACACGAAGGGCTGTGCCAGTAATGAATGCGAAGCAGTTCTCCACGTGCGATCCGCTTCGCTGACGATAAATCTGACAAGAGCCACTTTTCCTTCCTACCTACTACTGTAGCTTTGATGCTACGCTGCGCGCGGTTGTTTCTTTAGATATAAAATGAAAATGGTATACTCAAAGAAATGGATATAGTATCTGCGTTGCGATTTCACTACTTTTATACTCGTCGTAAGTCTACCGTGAATTATTACAAAGAAATGAAATTTTTTATAGGCATTATTTGATCTGCATGCAATTTGAAAATTGTATTTCTTCCTTTTATTTGGAGGAGTTAAAATAATGCGATGCATTATTTGACCAGTATAAATATCAATTTCGATGTTATAGTAGGCCATAGCAAACAAAAGATCATTAAACTGCTTATAAAGGGTCAACAAACTCCGTACGGAAGAGTTTAGAATATTAAAAACTACCTAGGACTGCATTTTTGACTAACTAGATTCTAGAATGATTAGATTCATAAAATTTCATTCATCAAACCGGTAACTTGGTATAAACACGATAATACCATATATATGTCTATACTTGTAATAAAATTATTGCATGAAATATCGAAAATCTATCGTATATCAAAGTAGTCGCCTAGCGCTATATATATATAACAAAATTGAAAACTGAAAAGATCTTATGAAAAAAAACAAAAAAAAAAAAAAAAAAACAACTCAAGAAGCTACATGGATTAGCTATAGTCACATAGCGTGGCGCTTGTCGACGCCCAAGCGATGACGTCACATTAATACCGTAGTATAGTGTATACTACGTTGTATATCGTATAAACACAGTACGTTGTAGTCGTGCGCCCTGGTCAGTCGGGGCGTTAACCATGCGTTCTTAGCGTAAACATTTGATGATAATAATTTTTACTATTAATTAAAAATACAGAAGTGAAAAATGGCAGGGATTAACAAATTTTTCGTTATGTTAGTTACGGTGTTATTAGCATCAAGAGGTGAGTGTCGTATAAAGTTTCTCCGAAATAAAAAAAAAATGATCTATACTAGCGTCAAGGCGCGACAGATAGAAGCGAATAATTTACATCATATACAGAATATTGTATATATTTAAATAATAATGTCGGGATTGATGAACGCGTTTGACGACTGTGAAATCTAAGAAATATTAGATTCTGATTAACGATATAGCGATTATATTTTCAAATGAAAGTAAAGAGAAATTCAATATTTTGATATACTAGTCGTACATAACCTAGAAATATTTGATTAGTATGTCAGACGACGACATCTTGATTTTTGTGTCACGTGATCGATCTACGTTCACATCGTTGCATTCTGGGACATTGTGCGCGCGCACACGTATAAATTCAAAACTAAATTCTAAAAGATGAAATTAAATGCGCGTTAAGAATAATCGAAGACTTTTTTTTCTTTATTATTATCTTTCAGGCTCTCAGGCAGTTAGATGTTATCAATGTAGTTCCGACCAGGATAACAAAGGCGAGGACCAATGCGGAGCTTATAAAAAATTTGACACTGAACAAAACATTGCTATTGAATGTAACAGCGAAGAATCTCACATGCCCGGTTCATTTTGCGTTAAATTAACGCAACAATCTCCGAGAGGTTTTATTTGTAAGTTATAAGTGTATCGAGAAAAAAAAAACAAAAAAATATCTGAATGATTTTATTTTTCATTAATTTCACATAAATTACGACAAATTATTTTCAGGGGACGGTAGATGGCGTCAAGTGATTCGGAGATGCGCTTCTGTCGCTAGTACAGGTGTAACTGGGGTTTGTAATTGGGGAGTTTACGATAACGGAGTTTATTGGGAAGAGTGTTACTGTTCTGAAGATTCTTGTAATTCGGCGCCAAACGTACAAATATCAGCCTTATCTTTCGGAGTTATTGCTATTGCATTAATATCCGTTTTAAAATAGTGTTCCATTTCTTAGAAATGTTTCATTACGCGCTTTTTTTTTTTTTTTTTTTCTTTTTTTTTTTTTTCGCTTTTACATTTTTCATTTATTTTTATAATATTAACCGTAGATGTTATTATTAGTATTATAGGTACGACTATTCTCATCCGTCCAATAATTATATATTTACAAATTAGTAGAGATAGATATATTTTATTTTATTTTATATTATATTTTCTTTTTCTTTTTCTTTTTATTGACATTCAATGTCTATTTATATTATACCTAATTTATGATTATGATCTTAGATCAGATTTTATATAATTTATGACTATGATCTTAGATCAAATGAATATAATTACACTATTTTACTTTATTTGATTTTATAATTGCAAAATCATCAATTATTAATATATTTTTTCCATTTATTTTTTTCTCATTTTACTGACACACATATATATATATATATATTTATATATATTACATATAATAAGCTAAGTAATGTTGAAATGTAATTCCGTCCATAAAAATTTTGATACATTATACACATACCTATATACGTTATTGTTTTTTATTTTTCTAATGAAAACAACTACAAACACATTTGATATCTGTACATATCGCGTATTATATATGTATTGTCAACTGTCGTTTTTTTTTTTTTTTTTTTTTTTCTTTTTTTTGTAAATAAATTTTATTCCAACGAGCTCAAATTATTACCCATTTCCTCGAATTTCCTTTCGTCGCATCGTTATTCTTTAACTTTTTAACTTTTTTTTTATCGTAAAAACAAAAAGAACAAAAAAAAACAAAAAAAAAAAAAAAAAACAGAATTTATGTATTGTGGAATTTTTTTTTTTTTTTTTTTTTTTCTTTTTTAACTCACCTGTAGACTGTGAAGAGGTACAGGGGTGTCCATCACTTCAGCGAGACAAAAAGCCAGCATAAGAACCACCACCAGTTCTCCATAAACGTTCGATAAAACGACCCATAATTGAGAACTGTAACAAAAGAAGCAATTTTTTGTTTCTTTTTTCTGATCTGTTCTATATATATATTCGTTTGATGATTTTTTTTTTTTTTTAGATTTTATGACATTATCTCGATTTTATTTTAATTCTCTGCATCAGGCTTGATGTTTATATATACTAGAAATAATTTCCTAGAATATATATATAGGTATATAATAAATTAAATCTTGTATACCGCAAAGACTTATTTATTTATTTATTTATTTATTTTAAAAATACATAAACTTTCTTATTGTAAACCGCACAGCCATCGCGTAAAGAGTAAAATCGACTGAAAATATATCCGGTATATAGGTATAGAGATTTACGCGACTTACAACGTTAACTTAGCGCGAACGTAAATCGAGGAGAAAAACTTCGGTCAACTTTTTCTAACGATTGATTTCAACCACAAATTGATCTTCAAAGTTGGTTACAGTCATTATTTATATATAGAGTTGTATGGATACGCGTAGAAAAAAAAAAAAAAATAAAAAAAAAAATAAAAAAACGCACGTCTCGTGTCCGAACGTAAAACAAGTAGGTAGTACTATATAAATAGATATTTTTGATAAACTTTTGGGTGTAGAGATATAATTTACTATTATTCGTAGATGATTTTTAGAGCTAAGGTGAGCAGAATTCTATCTAATCTTTTAGATTGTGTTAGCGATCTTCGTAAATCGTAAACACTTACATAGATACTTATACTTTAAATCGCATCGATTTTATGAATTCAGGAAAGTAGAGAAGCGCGAGGTTTACTTGGATTGAACGTTGAAGAACAAGTAGAACTAGTTTCTTACGATTATAATCATCTTTTTAGAACGATTTCAACAGGTTTGAAAAATTCCAAGCACATAACGCCCTTCGCGTTCACTAGTTTTCCCCACTTTTGGTAGGTATATACTACTAGGGTGTGCAAAAAAAAAAAAAAAAAAAAATTCAAACGCACATCAACATTCCGGTAGAGCATCTCAAATAAAATATCTCAGCCAAATATAAGCTCTTAATATTGATATTTAGAACTGCCAAATTTCGTTATTAATTTTAGTTACTAAAATAGGCAGTTCAAAATATCAATATTAAGAGCTCACATTTGGCTGAGATATTCTATTTGAGATACTCTACCGAAATTTTGATGCGTGGTTGAAAAATGAATTGTTTTTCCCAGAGTCGTATGACTCTATGACGCTATGACTCAATGTTTACAGGCGAATATCTCTTAATCGGTGAGAGTTAGGAAAATTCTATCTCAGTACTTTTTTGTAGAGCGTGAAATTTCCTATAAGAATCTGTATTCAGATAGTTTCTAAATCGAGCCGGTTACGAGAAAAAACAATTCGAAAATTTTCCGATTTTTTTTTCACGTGTTATTCAAATCAAAAATGAGAAAACTGAGTTAGGCAGTTCTAAATATCAATATTAAGAGCTCATATTTGGCTGAAATATTCTATTTGAAATGCTCTACCGGAATGTTGATGCGCGTTTGAATTTTTTTTTTTTTTTTTTTGGCACACCCTAGTATAATACGCTATTTATAAAAATTGAAGCCAAGATTTTTCAAATACGTCTATAAATAGTCATAATTTTTTCTGATTAATTATAAATGACAAATGTCTAATCTTGCATGAAGGTAGAAAGAAAAGATACCCGATTTGTTGGAATCGAAGATACTTGATAGATACTTGATCTTTTATAAAATCGTTCTCTGAGAAACGAAAAAGAAAGAATAAACTTCTCTATGTCCACGCACATATATACCTACGTATATGAGACTTTACTTATCGTCAGCCTTCTTCTTTATACAATTACATGGTTATAGGCACTACAACAAACTGCACTGGAACGGTAATAAGAAACAAAGTATCCGGAACGACATAAACAGTAACTTCGATGGTCAATGCTCCTGCATGAGGAATAACTATAACTAACATCAGCATAATATAATATGTACATATATTTATAATACTTCAAATTATTATACTATAATACAGCTGCAGTTATGAACTGCATTAGATATAATATTCAATTCAAAAAAGAAAGAAAAAAAAAAAAAACCAGAAGCCTTTCTTTACTTTATTAATACGCGAAGCAAGACGTAAAAACAATATTTTATGCATTACTTTTTCTTTTTTTTTTTTTTTTACATCATCTCATAAAAAAAATATTGTCAATAAAATTATGAACAGAATATGTATAGGTTGTCACTAAATAATTAATAGTTCAACCTTATTTTCTCGTATAGTAACAAATATTCGAATGAAATGAGATGTGGCAATTTTTGGTTCCCATCATTTGGATATATTATATATATAGGTATCATGTAGATTCCAGTTTCTTTTTATATTTTATAGCCGTTTTCGAGATCATTAGGCGAGATTACCGGACATACCGACATATCTTTTCGAAAAACCTGTTTTTCGGATATATACCATCATACTTATATGTACATGGAAGCCCGAAAACGTATAGATTTATTGAAATGAAGAAAAGCCACTTTTCGATCGGAAGTAATAATTTTGCTGATCACCACACAGAAATAAGAAAGGTTGACTTGATTCAAGATAATTTTGCGTTCCAAAAATGAAGACCGAAATCCAATTTCCAAATTTTCTTGTTTCGAGAAAAATTTTGATTTGTTCCGAGAAAATTTCGGTCTTCATTTTTGGGTCGCAAAATTATATCTTGAATCAAGAATAATTTTCTTGGCTCAAGTCAACTTTTTTTTTCTGTGCATAAAGCGGCGATGAAAAATATATGAGAATGTTGTGCATTTATAAAAGTATCAAGTTTTTTTTTTTTTTTTTTTTTTTGAAATATTTATACAACTTACAAGGGTTCCGGATGGTCCAAAATGTCATGGGGTGAACGAGCGCGTGCGAGAATCCGCGATACCAAAGATTTAGGGGGCGGTGAGGCGGATGCTGCCGATCTTGGTACACCATCGCGGATCCCACCGCTTCCCGAAGGATTACCTCCTGGATGACCCTCCACGGCGCCCCCCGCCGTACTACCCGTTTCGTTCAAGCTATCCTTGTCTTGGTGTTCATTGTTCACTGAAACACACAAATAAATAAATAAATAAATTAATTAATTAATTAATATTTCAAGATTTCGAATTGAGAACACATATAGGTGGTTATAAATATAGTACCTACATATGGATGGGTAATAATTAATGCTTTTAGATTTCTACTTTCCATAATGTGTCAACTTATATATGTATATAAAGAAGTCAGATGTTCCGTCAATCTTATGAGTACAGGTCGATGTTAGAATTAATTATCTTAGAATAATTTATCCATTAGCGCCTGTTGACCCGGATATTTTCAAATTTCTGCATTTCGAAAAATTAATTTTTTTACATTTTTTATTCATTATCTTGCACAGAGCGCGAGCGTTAGAATTTGTCCTCGATTTAAGTATTTTTTACACTTCCATAATATATTAACCCCGTATACTCTCTATATATTCGATTTCGAATTCCGGAAGAATTTTTAGTCGCCTAATATATATTAATTAAGCTAGTTTGACGAGACATGTTCTTAAATTTTTTTTCGTAAATCTAGGTAGGTATATATATTTATTTTCTCATTTTACGATTTCGAGATATACTTTATTATACTAAATCTACATAGAAATCTGTTTGACAAAAAAAAAAAAAAAGAAAATAAAAAAAAGAAAATAAAAATAGAAACGTCCCTAAAATTCTTTTAGATGCTCTTCGGATCGTGGGTGTTAATTTATTGGCTTTTATTTGACGCCGTATATCCGATTAAATGAAATCAAACTAAATGAATATACACACTGAAATCTGAACTTATATATTGCATTATAGGAGATTTATGAAATATTCCTAGGCGCGCATGCATATCATACGATAACAGATATTCATATCGAGTCTTTATTTACGAGGAGAAGATTCTATAAGACGGATGTAGTCGCGTGCCATTGAATGAACAAATGATTAATAACAGTTGATAACTGTAATTCAGATAATAATTCATATAGAAATCTTCAAGCTCTCCGACTTGTCAGAGTTCGTAAATTTACATAAATTTCATTTCTATAATGGTCATCGTTTAGTACCTAATCCATATGGTATTATTAATAATAAAAATACGCTAGTTGATTAAGTTCGTCATTAAATATACTTAAAAAAAATGTGAAAACGAGCGGTTTCACATCTCGAAATCTGATATGTATAGCTAAACAGAAAGATTCTGTGGAAAATCACACGCCTAAAGGTAGGCTCGAGGGAAACGCCTGAATCGAGCAGATCAAACATCGACGATTGCATTTTATTTCCTATATACGAAATAAATAATTTAGTCGCTTATTTTCCCACAGAATCTCTCTATGTATACGTGCGCAGGTATATAAATGATCGATACACGACAATCAGAAAACAAAATCATTTTTTCACCATCGCAAAACTCGTTAACTATAGAAATTACCATATTTTAATTAAAGAAAAAAAAAAAGAACAAGTACTTCTCTATATCGTCAAACATCTGCCTCCTATATGATAATTAGAAATTCGAAAAACGATTAGACATCCCTTTCCATCGCGACATAGATACTACTTATAATTTGAAAAAAGTATCATTGCTATGCCTAATTTTATTTTTTTTGTTTTTTTTTTTTTTCAATTTCTCTCATTTCATTCATATGGTTCGATTTATGACGAAAGAATTGCTAATGTTCGATGGAAAATATATATAGCGATATAATAATTCTAGCTTACAGGGTGGAAATCTATGTCTTTAACAGTATTATACACTGCAACGCGTATATATATGCAGTATATATGCATTAATGCAGTAATACCCGGCTTATAACTGTACTATTCAAAGAGAAGCGCTACGCAATGATCGTCGAACCATCACGGATTTCCTTGCTCTGAGATATAGTATATCGAATTATTCAAATACCATACTACTCTTCTATACCCGACCGCGACCACTCGTATATATCAGGTATGAGGTAGATACCTATACTGACTACTGTATAGCCTACTTATCCGCATTCATTCATCGGTCGACATTTACGACATTAACTTATTTACTTATATATACTAGATAGTTTGCTGTCAATATATAAAATTGTCTAATTATTTCTAACGAAGGGATTAAGAATGCGGAGGAAGCGCGGATCTCAAACTTTATGAATTTGAAATTCGTAACGTTAACGTAACAGAAATTTTGGAAAAAATTCACTAATTCATGACTCAAACGTTGTTAAAGTTGCCAAATATGCACTGTTAAAAATTTCTAAGTGGAACTTCCTACATTTTGTAGGAATTTGCGATGCATATACATGGTAGTAAATTTACAAGACATTTCCTTAAAATTAATTTACAAATACTTCAAATTTACTAAACAATTTAGCGAATTCAAATAAAACTTTGTGTTTCTCCTATGAAAGTTCAGTAAAATCAAGAAATTTATCTGTAAATTCACTTTACTACACCACATTTGTAATTTTACAACCTTTTGTGTAGTAAATGTATTGGTAAATTTACAATAATTTTTAACAGTGTGCAAGATAAGTGTGTTTTACTCAATTCGGGAAATTATGGATCGTATTTTGCTGTTTTTGAACCGTTCAAGTCATGAAATCCAAAAATTTTCGCCAATTATTTTGTTGCGTTATAACGTTACAAATTTCAACCTCATCAAACTTTGAGAATAATATTTCGAGATCGTTATTAAAACCAGTTTGATGAATGACTTACATATATAGAATATCATATGCATATTATGCATGTTGGATTTATTTATTATATTATCAACAAGATCCGGAGATGAATAGCATCATTTTATAAACATTATAAATACGTGTGTAATACATCTTAATACATCTTAATTAAAAATTTTGCACGAATCTCGGATTGAATATTATCTTTAGGTATTATCTCTCCGGCTATATGGATATACTAGCTTCTTGAGTAGCGGCTATCTCCGGTAAAACTATATACAGTATGTTAATCAAGTCTCGCCGTTTAGTTTATCCCCAGTTGCATCACCTTAGAAGTATAATTGCCGCTACGGCTCTTGTCCCGCGGGTATGAAGATGTTTTTTTTTTTTTTTTATTTATTTATTTATATTATTTTTTCTTTCTTTTCTAATAGCATCATCAACCGGTCTACGATATATCGAATAATTTGGTTATTAATTTATCTTGCATCGTGCGTGATTGATTAGTCATTTATTATTAGATATAGTATACTTTTAGAAATCGAGAAAAAAAAGATATAAGTATAGTTTGGTATAAAAAATGAATAACAAATATTTCAATAACTACTTATAATACACAAAAAAAAAAAAGGTCAACTTAAGGCAAGAAAATTATTCTTGATTCAAGATAATTTTTGACGGTCGAAAAATGAAGACCGAAATTTTCTCGGATAAAATCAAAATTTTTGCTCGAACCAAGGAAAATTTGGAAAATTTTCCTTGGTTCGAGCAAAAATTTTGATTTTATCCGAGAAAATTTCGGTCTTCATTTTTTGACCGCAATAAATTATCTTGAATATCAAGTCAACCTTTTTTTCTGTGTAGACATTTATCCGGTATAGATATTTTTTTTATTTCTTTAATAAGATTCTGATTGGACAGTTAATAGTTACCCCAATTGGTAATTTATTCTGAGTCTTATGATGAATTTAAAAATACTGAGTAACGTAAGTTGGGCAACGAAAGTAGCTATTGACGAGAAGAAGAAGAAGAAGAAGAAGAAGAATAAAAGAAAGAAAGATAAAAAAGATGATAATCAAACCGTGAAGTTAGAAACTTCATACAATTAGTAAAAGCTCTTCGGTTATTACTTCCACTAGCGAGATCGGTCGAATAGTAAATATACACACTATAAATACAGTTGTAAGATATATACCGAGAAGTTTCGTGGACGCGGAACGCTAGGGGTACCAACCCGAAATTTTTGCTATTCCATAGGCGTAAGATCACTAGAAATCACTGGAAATCTAGTCACTAGATTTCTAGTCCAGAAATCTAGTGACCAATGATCACTAGATTTCTAGTGATCTCTAGTGATTTTACTAGAAACATCTAGTAAGTTACCAAACTGCTGCTGCAGTTTACTGTATGACCTACGCCTATGGAATAGCAAAAATTTCGGGTTGGTACCCCTAGCGTTCCGCGTCCACGAAACTTCTCGGTATATGTAGTACGTATAGGTATAATATGAGTGCATACAGAGATCTTCCATAAGTCTATAGAGGCTGTAAATATAACACGTGGCGGCATTAGCCAGCTGACAACGATACCCATATATACTTCAACCATCGCAGTAGGTATTGTGCCAAGTCATGCGAAAATGCACGATAATGATAATAAATATAATGGTACAGCAACTCGGAGAGGTTGAATCTCATCTGACATCTCCAACAAAAGCTTATATGTCAGGAAGTCGCGATCTTCAGTAAGAGAGACGAGGCTCATTAAACTGTTTATTGGTTGTTCGCTTATTTAGCTAACTATTTGTACAAGCATAACAAGCAATATTATTATAGCTAATTATAGTACCTATATACTTAGATTGAAGGGGGAAAATGATATAGATAGCGAAAGAAGAAAAAAAAAAAAAAAAAAAAAAAAAGGAAACAATCAGCTCTCATTATAGATATATCTTTCATTGCGGTGAAAATAAATACGTGCCAAATACTAAAAACAGTATTGATTTTTTTTTTTTTTTATTATTATTATGTGTAAGTGTACCTTCCAGTTTTTTTTTTGTTTTTTTTTATAAAATATACAACTTGACCAAATTCTTAATACAGTTAATATATTCATTTATATAGCTTTAGATATATTATGTAGGCTGCATATAGGTAATTATCAAACGACTAATCAACTACTTGATAAATCAGATCTATACCTCCTACTGACCAATCATCATGGCGAGTAATAAACCCACATGGCATCGTGCGTAGCTCCGTTATTTTGCTATTTGTACCAGGTGGTGTCGATTAAGGCGACGGTATTATTACCATACATATGTCGAAGCTGTGACCCATTTGTTTTTAAAAAAAAGTGTCTCATATGGCTCAAAGAACAAAACAAAAAAAAAAAAAAAAAGATCCATTTTTTGAAAATATAGAGCTGTACACAAATTTGAAGTTCTAATTATTTGGCTAAAAAATTTTTTTAACTATATTATAGATTATTTCAATACTCTGTCAGTAAGTTTATGATTCAATTTTATATACCTACTTTGTTATACTACTCATGAAGCTTAAGAAGAACGATTAATTATAAAATATTAATAAAATAATTAAAATTGAGACAAGATTTTCTATAAATTAATATAGTAGCGCCATTAATCATATACATATTAATCTTTGTGACAAGATATCAAGTGGATGAAAGGTTAACCATATGCAGTAATGATCGTTTGAAATGAATGGCTAAGCGATCCAAGTTTCAAGCTTTGATTTATATGACTGGAATATTTTTATCAGTGAGAAAAAAGAAAAAAAAAAAAAAAAATTGAATAAAAATTGTTGAATTTTTTTTTTTTTTTTTTTTTTTTTCAAAATATTACCTGGCTCGTAGAGACTGTCGACTGTAAATCCATAGACAGAAGCTTGACGTCTCGCCGTGGTAAAATTACTGAGTAAGTAATTGATTTATTCTTTTTTACTTTCTGCCCGCATAAAGTGCGTATAAATCAAATTTTTAGATATATTATGTACTGCACTATTCTTGTTTCACTATACCGATTGAACACGTTTTATCAATATGTATTCATGTAGTATACTAATTCAAATGATTTAATCCTGCGGTAACCGATTAATAAAAATCTATGTACCTATACTCGTGTTTTTTTTTTTTTTTTTTTATAATTGACAGAAATCCACGATATGTAAAAGCAAATATGTTAATAGTATGTATATATGTAAACAAGAAAAATACAAGAGTATTTGAAACGATTCTAGTGTAGGTATGATATACGCATAGAATAATCTTATATGTGAGATATCGCGGAGGCTGGTAAAGATTCTAGTTACTTACTCATGTGTTGCCCGGCAAACAAATATTTCGAATTGACTATATAGATACACAGACATACATACATATTTATATATATATATATATATATATAAGAACATGTATGTATAAAACAGAATAAATTCCCTCTCCAATCTTCTCTCTATCTATATATGTAACGTATATACGTATGTATATATGAGAGTACGAGCGTCTATACGTAAGCCCAGTGATAAATTAAAATTTAGAAAGGAGGTACCAGGTATACTGTATAGTGACAAGAAACGAGAAAGATAATAAGGTTTTAGGAATCAGATGAATAAGTATAAAAAAAAAAAAAAGCCGCGTTACCGTTTTTCCCTACAGGTTTTAATCTTTTGAATTTATAAAATTTCTAATGATATTCTTTTTGTCTAATTGTCTACTATACACACTCGCGAATATTTTAGTATATATATGTATAATATATTTAATCCACGTTTAACAATGATATGGAACTAAGTGCCGACCGTTGAAACGATGCGGACTTACTGATGAGAGTACGAAAGACAGAACTCGAGACTCCTGTATACGCGGTAGTGGTGGATCGCAACGGTTAGCCTCATTTCCATTTTTTCAACTTACTTCCATGTCTTCTTCGGCCCAGAATTAAACCTGGACTTGAAGCGGTTTCAGTCTTGACCAACGGCCCGTTGGCTCGCGAAGGCAGGTCAAGATCGACTATTTATTCCGATCATTGATTTGATGGGATAAATCCAATCAGCTTTATAGTACGACATATGAGTTACGATTTAGCCGATTTTTGAAAATTAGAATCAAAATTATAAGAAGACATAAAAAAAAAACAAAAATGTATCAATTTTTTTTCCCACGTTCGAGATTTCAAAATCCTGCAATATTGTCGCATTTATAATGATATTTGAAAGCGTGTTAAACTAAAATGTTATAGAGCCTCAATTTTCTTCACTTTATACTCATTTTTCTGCCATAAAGAGAAAATGAAGAATCAATCAGAAATCGTTTTTATATTTTACAACAAATGATGACGAATATTATTCTTAGATTTTTAATCATTTTTGACGCGGGGTATTGACTTACACCACTTCATTTATCAAGAATTCTGCAGTGATAACAAAATAACGGGTGAAAATCTGTTATTTATTACCTATAAATTAAAAGAAGAGGTGATAGATTGCCATGTATGAATACTGAAGGCAATAAACAAGGATTGACTATTGTAGGCATTATATCGAATGGGCGTTCACTCTCGATTGCATCCTGCATTCGTAATATCGTATATTCGTACGCGTTGCCTATGATCGATGAAATTGTACAGACAAGCCCTATAGTTACCTACTTATATCAGAGTTTGCAGAAAACTGACAAAAAAAAACTGAAAAAAAAAACTGAAAAAAAAAAAAAAAAAAAAAACAGTTTTATTGGATAGACGTGGGAACTCGTTGTTGTATAACGGTGACAGCAGCATGTGTCGGGGTGCATGGGTATAATATGACGTTGGTAAACCTTGTGGAGCCAAGGAATAAGCAATAAATGAAGAAGTAAAAAGTAAAACGTGTGTATAAAAGATGAAGAACCGCTTTGCTGACGGTAACATAGGGAACGGATAATACTAACGTATAGCGAACGGTTTGTACTTCATGCTTGATACTTTACACTTTATAAAGTACTTCCCATCATAGAGTTTAGGACTTGAACTCTTCGAGAGTCAAGTTCAGGTCGGAATTATTAACAACCGATGAGGAAAGCTACTTTGAATGCATAAGGTAGCAGCGCGGTAAAATAGCTCGTTGCAGTCGCACAAATATACCGCTAACGTTTTACGGATCCTTGAAGAATCATCAGCGCTAATGACCCTTCTTTCCTCTAAGATTTACCTCGGTTTAAAAAAATATATATCCGCCTGCCTACATGCAGGAATTTTCAATTTACGCATTATAATTCACTTCTCTTGGAAAGTGTACAATAATTATCCGAACACGTACAGGGAAGTAATTTTTAGATAAGAAGAAAACGACAAGGTAATCCTCTTTCTTTTTTTTTGTCGAATGATATTCAAGAGGAAAAGCAAAATGACTACAATCTCCAAATAGGCACATGTTTTTCTTTTTTTTTCTACTTGAAGGATTTGAAGGCACTTGTTACTTTTCATCAGAACGCAACACCATAAATGCAATTGCCTGTAAAGCGAAAGGGGAGAGCTCAGTTCACTTTATTCATTGTTCACATAAATTTTAGATTGTATCTTATAGACACTACAGCTTTGAGTGTAGGTAGAGCAAACTAGCTAGCTGGCTATCCACGTTTGATCGTGACCTAAATGCCTGCTGACCATTCAATTGCCAAAATACTTTCTTTTGTTTAACGGTTTTGGCTCTTGGATAGAATTTTTTAGTTTTTCGTTGTATTATACTGATGTCTCTTCATTTAATATTATTCTAACATAGTATAAAACGATGTGAAAATCGAAATTCCTAGGCTTTCTTGGATCTTCAGGTTTCTAAGCTATAATTAGCATCATTTCCAAGATCAAAACGTTTGACCTTAAATAAGGTATACGTGTAGACTTGTGCAGTAATCAATAATCATTAATCATCAGACGCTAACAGTAGCTGTATATCATTATACGTGCGGTGTGACCAGATCCATATAATTAACGGTCAGCGATGTCAGGTTTAAGAAGCTGGTCTCGTTCCATGTACAGTTAATTCTAACTTTGGCGTATACGTAAACGCATTAGCGTCTAAAGACAAAAAACGAAGCAAAAGAAACCTCTATTAGGTATTATTGCTTTTACTTTCTTATATCTCGCAAATCTGTTATTGCAAATTCAATTCTTACAAATCTAAAAGTCTCTCGAAATTTGTGCTCCATAAAAATGTCTATCAAGGCATCCCCCCTTCCAGTTTCCATAAATTTTTCATCCTTTACCCCATAGCAACAAAGATTAAGACTTCTGTATTCTCACCAAGCTGATTATTGACGGGTGCAGAAACCGTGGATGCACCATCAGGAACGTCAACAGCTCTTTCCTCTTTCCCAGGAAGAATGATCGAGGCTTTAGCACTGGTTGGATCACTTTCTCTCATCTTCCAATTCTCTCTTCCTAATGAAATCGGCCCCAAACCACTTCTGTCGTTCCATTCAAGTTGGTGATCGGACTGTCCATCAGGATTTTTTTCAGCACGAATGTCTTCGGATACCTTCCAGTGATCGGGATCAGGAAGATCAGGAACAAGTGTTTCTTCATCGTCGTCCCTGATCCTCCATTTTGCCCTCTGATGATGAGGCTCATTAGTTTGAAGACGTCTTTCATCTTCGTCTTCTTTTTCTCTAGCCGCAACTTCACTAACAGAGTCAACGATGTCCTCGACGAGTTCTTCCTCTCTAAGAATATACTCCCTCCGTTCATTCGGGTCTGGATAAACACGGTATGGTCCTACGAGACCGACAACTCCTCTAGGAAGTCCTGACGGGGTTGTTCCTCGATTTCCATCCCTCTGCCAGTCGTAATCGAACTTTGATTCACCATCGGGAGCCGAATACATTTCGGAAAAATTATCCTCTGTAATTTTAGCGAAAGGTTTTTTCCCAGATTGTTGAGAGGCAGTTTTAAGCCACTTGTTCAATTCTTGCTGTCGATTAAGAACTTCGGAATTATCGGATTCACGCTGACGTATTTTAGCCGGTTTTTTAACTACACTGTAAATAGCTTCCTCTTCAATTTCCTGGGCCTTTAACAGGTCGATTTGGAGCTCAGGAGTTTCTCTCACTGGCCAAGCGTAGGGTGATTCTCTTTGCTGAACGCTGACAGTAACTTCGGAATATTTTCTCGGCTTTTCACTATTCACAGCACTTATAACCACCACATTATCGGAATTTAATACCGAACTCGCAGGTGTGGTAAGTCCTACCGAGTCTGTGTTACTGTCCAAAATGCTGTATACAGGTTCGCGGGTTGCTGTTTGAATCCACCTTGGTCTTGGCCTCCTGATGTTACTACTGCTGGTAGTTCCAGGAGTTTTCTGCTCTGTGTTTGAGGCAGAAATGCCGGCTAGTTCAGCGACCATCTTTTCTTGGTCAGGTCACGAATTAGTTGACAATAGCGGATCCCCGGAAGTCACGCTTTGGTCGAACCAAACATGTCATGAGCTTGACGCACAGGATTTTTTCACGTATTGGTGTCAAGTCGGTCAAATTATTTCCACACCAAAGTTGACTTCGTCTGATTCTTCTTCTTTTTCTTCTTCTACTTCAGTTATACAGGAAGAACGACCGGGCCGATAAATATAAAATTGGGGAAGTACCTACGTGAACAAAATTTCGTATCACGTTCAGAAAAAGAAGAAAAAAAGAAAACCGGTGCGAGTATATAAAGAACGATGTGAACAACATCAGCAGGTCGTAAGTCAAAACCATGAAACGGTACACCGGTTAGAGTAAAGGATTTCCGGTTTAAGAACAAGAATGGTATTTGGTCCAGGGTATTTTTCGACCGTTTCAAATCACCGTTTTTTATTGACTAAAATTGGTCCGATTTTAATGAAAAAAAAAAAAATCTACCAACACGTTCGGAGGGAGGGGGACTATGCACACTAGTTTTTGAACCAAACCCGGTGATCCACAAATGGTAAATGACGTTGAAAATCTTTAGCGTAAAGGATGCTTCCTCCACATGAGCTGTTGGAGGTGGGTACAGGTCGATGGGATGGATCTAGCTCACCCGTGACTGGGGTGACAAATAAACGCGTTTCACATTCTTTCACAGCCAAGCCTTACGCCTTCCTTATAAATTATTATGGATGCTTTGGCCGAAGTACTATACTACACGGAGGTATTGCCAAAGAACTGCATTTTGCCTAATAAGAAAGTCTTTGAACGAATCAGTTTTATTGCAGAAATCCAAAGCATAAGCGAGCTTCTCAAAAGGACTTGAGATTTAAGACGAACTCCAAGCAATAGCGAATATACCTTAGGGTGGTCGTTAAAAATTAAATTTCATCAGACGCCCCCTGAAAAGTTTTATTTTTGTCTAAAAACACGCGTGCATTTTTTTTTTTTTTTTTAAATGAAAAGAACACGTGCCGCAAGACGATCATATATTTTGTTTTTTAACCTGCAGTTTTTTGTAAATGTCTTACCTAATGTGCAGATTTGACGAAAAACCCATCGAAAAAAGATAAAAATTTGAAATTTTGAAATTTCGATGGGTTATTCGTCAAATCTACACATTATGTAAGACATATCCAAAAAACTGCAGGTTGAAAAACAAAATATTTGATCGTCTTGCGGCACGTGCTCTTTTCATTTAAAAAAAAAAAAAAAAATTGTACGCATGTTTTTAGACGAAAAGGAAACTTTTCAAGGGGCGTCTGATGAAATTTAATTTTTAACGACCACCCTAATATACCTAGACGGTAAGAATAAAACCGTGAAGTTAAAAATCGTTTCTCTGCAATCTCCGGGTTAAAATCGCTGTATAAATGGATGGAATAAATGCCACGTACATACCTATATATCTCTGTAACAGAATGCACCATCTTTCCTATATAACACGACGTGACTGATGTCCAGCAATTTATAGTGTACAATGCAGCCTGTTATTTGAGAAATGGAAGCCGCTACGAGACAGATTCTATACCCGTGTAACATTTACAATAATTCTCGTCTTCCTTCTCCGCGGGTTACAATCCTCACGCATCTATAGGTATATATATACAATTCTGCAAAGTTACGGTGAATCTAAAATTATCAGTTGCAGATATTCTGTGTACCATAATATATGTATGACAATCTCATTTGTAAATTGATATAAAATATATGCCGTATGGATATATTATGCAAACAGCTTCCGGTTATATGCCTGTTTAATAAACCACAATTCAGCCCATCATCTCGTATCTATATATAGGTATCAATCAAATTCCTATTCTTTATTCTCTGATGGTTTAATGAGACGTCATTAAAGTTCATTCGGATCCGAGCTAAAGTAGGAAGATATAATTGCAAGTCAAGGTTAGTTAGGTATAAGCTATAACATCGTGCGTGCGTCAAGGCGTCACTGCAGGCGATGAAAAAATTAACGCGAAACGACACTATAGCAGGTGGATGAAGAGGAGCCGTAACAGTTGGACGTGTCGACCTATAGGGGTGTAAAGCTGGCTTAAAGGAATGCAAAAAAAAGCCAGAAAACCATCCGTTAGATTCCTCGCGATTTATCTCTTGACCCTTTTGTGTACAGGGCGTCCTTTACCGTCCACCTCGTAGGCGCCTCGACGCCTATATAAGATTTACTGCTTTTACGCAGAAACTCGGTTGACACTTAATTATAACTATATATGTACTATGTGGACATAGGTATCGGTATGTTACATGAAACTAAAGTTTGAAAATCTTGTCTTACTCCCAATTATACCATGATAATATAATGACGATAAATAACTCTACTCGTTTAGTACCTCATTACAACAATAATTGACGTCTTTATAGCTACAGCATATCTTTCTCTATATAAATAGTAGAAACAAAGTAGATCTATATAATATAATATTCTCTAGATTTATTATCCCATCAATTAAAAAAAAAAAAAAAAAAAAAAAAAAAAAAGAACGTTCAAATTCTCATTGAAAAATATTCTAAACCTCTTTCTTAACACCCAGCTGTGTGAACTGGAACAACACGACTTCCGGATGTTTGAGTGCTCTCACTTCTAGATGTAGTCAATTAGTGGTTCGAGTTATCTGTGGTAATAAAGACGCAATGGTATCGTTATTAACATTACGATGATAGGTACTACTATTACTTTCCTTGTTATTATCTTGTTCAGAGAATCGGAGAGATTTTCCTGTAGCTCTATTATTAAAAGATTTAAAGAAAAAAAAAAAAAAAAAATTAATTATGGATACTTTGAGCCAATTTTCATCATTTTTCTTTTTTTCTTTTTTTCTTTCACAGTCGAAAATATCCTGTAGACTATTATTTGTGTCTCAATTCTTATCATATATATATCTATAAGTATGTAATCGTGAAAATCTGTATGGTATAGAAAAGGTGAGCCGAGGTCGACTAAGGACTCAAACGACATAATTACACAGTTTATCGACAACGTGCGGATACTGCATCGATATATTGACGACATACCATAATATGCAGATATAAGTGTACGTACACTTAGGGGCATATTTCTCATACAGAGAAATTGAGTGGTAGGTAATTTCTGTCGAATATACCTAGCGTTAGGGAAAGATGCAATTTCAGGAGTTCAAAAGGTTAATTTCTACAGACAATGAATAATTTCCATCATTGCAGGATTGTGCTAAAGTACAGGCAATCGATTACAATATTGACTACAGTAATTTCAATCGTTGAGAAGAAATTTGACGTTGTTGTAAAAATGGTAAGACATTTTTTTAATTTTTTTTTTTTTTTTTTTTCAAATGTTCTGCGTATAATATCATCGCACATTAATTAGTAATCGAAGCGTGATCCATGTTCAATGTTCAAATTACCTAATACCTACATGATCTTCGAGAGGGAAATGTCATGTAGATTTTCAATTAATAAAAATTACGTAAAAGTGTTGCGTGACTTTAGCAGACGAGCGAGGAGATGTCACTGACCGATAAAAAGAACTAATTGCAAACAAAACGTACGTCGTGGCATGTAACTCACATAGAACAACGTTGCAGACAAGACTTAGGATTGTACGGTGTAAATTCTTCAATTATAACGGCTCTTCGTGTTTTTGCTGCAGTTAAATACGAGTATTATATATATATATATATATATGTACATGTATATATATACACTCGTACAGATATTTATATGTATTCTGTGAAGCAATTTACTTCCTCGCCTAAGATCTAGTTCAATTCGCAATCTTTTTTCACCTATATTCTTATAGATAAATGTTAAAACAAAAATAGGAAATTCTTTATCTAAATGATCGTAAAAATAACGTATAGCTACTATATAACTAGGCGAATAGTTTAAGTAATACAAAGACGTTAAATTAAACTAGTAAAACTTAAAAGAATTTTAAAACTTGTATACTTACCGCATATATAATCTATAAGGGTAAATGTCTACCTATATTATACGATACTACTATATAGATTGGAAGTAATGAATCGTAAATAGTTGATAGTACAGGTAATAATGGGTGTATTATAGGCATAGGCGTGTGCGATGATAGTTGAAATGGCTGTTGTTTCACGGTTGTAAAAAAACGTATTACGATTTATATTATATAACGAATGATATGTTGAGGTGTATTATTCGCCATGTAAATCATAGGGCGTAAGTTTTTAACACACGTGTGATTGGACTGACATTTTTTTTTTTTTTTTTTTTTAAATATGCGCTGCAGTTTCATTATCGACGGCTGCAATCATAAAGTATAACCGTAGCTATGTATGAATTTTCTGATGACTAATATAAGAGAATGACGCGGGTTTATTCATTCGATAAATTATTAATCGACCTCAAACGATCTTACATGTGTTTATACTTCCGTCAGTCTATAATCACTCGTGATTACTACTTTATAGTAACTCGTGAATCGATATAACGAAGAAACGCAGGAATATATTATACCTTATATACGTGCCATATATACACTTCGCGATACACTCGTACAAATAATTGCCCGTAATCGAACTGAAAATTATAATTGAAATGATTGCGAATTTCCTCAATTTCTCTTTGAGATAAAAAAAAAAAAAAAAGGAATGGTGAAGTGAATTCGATAAACGCCAGTTGAAATGGAAAAAAAATTATATAAAAATCGAGTTTTGTATGTAAAGCAATGAATAGATTCGGATTCGTTTCATCGTCGATTATGAATTCATACGCGGATGTTAAACGAATGTTATTAAGATATTATTAACCGGTATAAGAAACTTATAAGGTGCACCGATTTTGTCCGAGTCCAACTGATTGAACCGGAACTTATGCAGCATCAGCAGCAGCATCAGCAGCAAAATAGCAGTAAGGTGGTTTGCAATTATACTGGAAATTCCACACGCTCTAGTATGGTATGCACAAACTACCTACACCATGTAGGAACCTTCACGATGGTAAAGTATTTCATCCTTCTTATATAGAAATTTGCTATAAATAATTACTTCAGCAGATGTGAACAAGATTATTTATGCGTTTATCTCGATGTATGTACAATATATACTATAAAACGAAATTTTCGTGTATCTTTACAATAAAGATAAAATGTTATTAAGGTGCTTTCCTAGGCAATTCCACCAGTCCTGAAAACATCGTGAAAAAATGTGATATTAAACGGAATATCTCTGCCTGGGCACCGAAATCAATGAAACAAAATACGTCGCGCAATTCTATGTGCGACTCCGAACATGTACAGCCCAAAAAATGTTCGTTTTGCGCGAAAATAGAGAAGATATCCATGAAAAACGGTTTTAGAAACGTTTTTCATGGATATCTTCTCTATTTTCGCGCAAAACGAACATTTTTTGGGCTGTACATGTTCGGAGTCGCACATGGAATTGCGCGACGTATTTCGTTTCATTGATTTCGGTGCCCAGGCAGAGATATTCCGTTTAATATCACATTTTTTCACGATGTTTTCAGGACTGGTGGAATTGCCTAGGAAAGCACCTTAATACCTAATAATAATATAATTTTTATTGTAAAACTTAAACGCTTGATAGACGGTGACTAAAATAGCTGCATGACTACGCGTATGGTGTTATAGTGTGTGACATGATCCGCATGTGAATATCATCGTAACATTTTCAAACGATTGCTGCTGTGGTAGTACCTACATGGTATAGGTATAGGTAGTAAAGACTCCGAGCTTTTGTCACGGATATAACTGTAAACTGACGCGCGTTCGTAGAATTAAATAATTATTCGATATATAATGACACGAGTTCAGTACAGTTCGATGCAATGTATACATATATATAAGTATGTATAAGCATACAATATATATATATATATACGAATATCATGATTAGAATTAGCGATATATATGATACTTTACACACATATGAAGAGAAGATATGCGGTAATTAATTTGTTATGTACTATGTATTTATTTGGGTTATTGTGTCAAAATCATTCATTTCGTTTTGTATATATAGGTACACTAGGTACACTTATACCTATATAATACGTATATAGTATGTATACCTATAACGTTTATAAGTGTTTGATAATTTTGGTCACATGAATATCACTAGGAATCTTAGCATATATATACGATATATGTAGGCATATTATGTAAATATATATATTCTTTGAATGTATGAACGGTGAAAATTGAAACGTGCATGAATCAGCTTAATTTTATTTTCTCTTTATCCGTTTCGAAGATTATTATTACCGTACGCAAAGATTTCTATTTGATAGAACGTGAGTTTCGCTTGGTGTTAGGTATATTTATTCCTAATTTCTATACGAATCGCATCATATTCGCTTACTTTTTTCTCTTCATTTTTTTTTTTTTTTTTTTTTTTTTTTAATTTGCAAAAACGTGAAAGTATCAAAAATCTGGAAACCATAATTATGCCGAATAATAATGGAAAGAGAAAACTAAAAAGTGGAAAAAATTAAGTGTAAATGTAAATAATTTATTAATTAAAATGATACATAAACGTTTCTTATTTCTTATATACTTCGTTTATACATATATATATATATATAATATATATACGTAAATATCTAGCCAATTAGGGATCGAATTGATGTAGTATTCCTATATATGAAACGATTCTGATTAATGATTCGAAGCAGATCGACGCGTTGAAAGCTAGTCGTTTCTAATCCTACAACGCATGACTGATCTGCAATCAATGACAAAAGATCTGTAATTCGCATTTTTCTACAAGATACCACTAAAAGTTCCGAGAATGCTAATAGCGCAGTTCAGCTATGCTAAACGCATGCTATTATAAACTATTTTGTATAAAACCGTATTATTTATGGTCAGATATATAGATATACAGTTATATATCTTTGGCGTGATTGCTAAATGGGGGAGTTAATTAACCATGCGGCAGTTCGAATAACGATTACTACTTTTTTCATTGCTGTGAAAAGCGCTTCAGAAATACAAGCCGCAAGTACACGGAGAGAATATTATAGGAAGCGCTGTCATACTGGAATGGTCGATTGACTTATCCCGGACTTCTGAGGTCTCGTACTAAAAGTATGATAACCATTGCCTCATTTTGTGAGAACGGTGGAGAACGTGTAGGGCAACATTTTTTTTCTCAATAAATTTAAAAAAAAAATAGTTTGACGAGCACAATGTTTCGTTGAATTTTTATTTATTTTTTTATTTTTTTATTTTTTTTCAGATAAGTAAATCTGAGAAATCGAACTTGTGTCCTCGATATCAATAACGTATCAATATTCACGTTCGAACATGTTACATTAAACTTTATTTTAATCAAAAGCAGATATTCATTAGCCTACATACTTATAAATTGTAATTCCTATACTTTATGTTAGTACTTGATTATGAATTCTAATCGGTCATCGGTCAAATAACTCGTTCTTATATATATATATAGTATATATTAGACCGGTTCAGAAAAATCGACTATTATTACTATTTTTTTTTTTTTTTTCAATTTTCGCATTGAAATACTTTCGGAGGGGTGAAAAAAGATGCCTGTTAAAAGCGGAGCTCTTAATATTAAGATTTAGAGGTCGCTCATCGCGGATTTCTATTTTCAATTTAAATAGCATAGGAATTTTATTTTTTTCTTCTTCAGAATTTCGTAGCTCACAAACCAATGAACAAATCCAAATGACTCTTACATATTTTGATAGGCGATTGAACACTCTAAAAAATGTATCTATCATTGTGGAAAAAAAAAAATCACAAAAAAAAATAGTTGACTCAACTATAAATTGAACTTTGAGCTTGAATAACTTTGGAAGGAGTCAATTTATCAAAAAATGATAAGAGAAGCTTTTTGTAGAGTGTTCAATTTCCTATGAAAATATGTATGAGTCATTTGGATTTGTTCATTGGTTTGTGAGCTACAAAATTATATAAAAAAAAAAAAAAAATTTCCTATGCTATTCAAATGGAAAATAGAAATCCGCGATGAGCGACCTCTAAATCTTAATATTAAGAGCTACCCTGTTAACAGGCATCTTCCCCCCCCCCCCACCCCCCCCGTATTTCAATGCGAAAATTAAAAAAAAAATAATAGTCGATTTTTTTGTACCGGTCTAATATATATCATATTTATAATCTACCTGCAGTACTCATTTATACAAGTTGTTTTGAATAAGAAATAATTCACAATGGCACGTTGAAAAGTTGACCGAATTTTTCTCGTCTGGTCAACTTTTCGCCTGCAGATTACATGTACGGATATAAAAAAGAATTTAAGTCCGGTTTTTAACTTTTAGGATGATCCATTTTTGAGTCGACAAAACATTTTTTTTTTTTTTTTTTTTTCTTGTATGTAGTATATATATATTTTTCTTTACCTCCTTTCTTTAACTGTGCAGCATTCATACATATATTGTTGAATTTTTCATATGAGCAGTGCATGAGTATTACATCAGTATTATACGTGTAATATATAGGTATAGGTATAGGTAAGTAAATGTTTTTATAACTATTCGAAGAAATTACTTCCGGGAATAAAACAGAACTTTAAATAATATTATCTACCTGGCCGAACAAAATACTGCCTATTGTATTACCATATTTTTGCACTCGCACCGGTACTGGCAGATTATATATCCATATGCTGGACAATGGAATTATATATGATTTCTTTGAACGATAAGATGAACGACGAGAGACGGTGTACTGAATAAATAAATACGTCGCAAAATTTCAAGTCCCGATTATTTATATATATACCGCAGTATATAATATATAAATATTTTTTAAAAATCACTATGTTATTCCTCGACAAATTTATTTATATATTTCACTTGATTAAAATAGGTAGTATATATGAAGAAGAGATTAAGTGGGTGAGCAAATTCACGTTCATATAAATTCTAAGCTACTTTTTCAAAAATTATCAATTTCACACACAATAAATTACTATATGAGTAAAGGTTCAGAAAAAGAAAAGAAAAAAGAGTATTTCTCATTAGTCACAAGTTAATGTTAAGGTATAAACGCATCATTTACGATTATTAAACAATATTATCTTCCCGAATGAAATTATACTTGAAACTGAAATCCGTTTATCGCCTGAACCGCGATGATCAGACAAAAATCATTAAATAATTTCAACAATAAAAATAAATTTTCTCAATTTAAAAGAAAAGCTACGAAGGAGGATTTTTATAATATCTCACATATTGAAGTTTCAAAAAGCTCTCATCTGCGTCACTAGATTTTCAACGTTTAATTAATAACATTTTCAGCTCATTTACGTAAGCGTTTTTGTTTTTTCAAATAATTGCGTGTTATCTGCTGATAGTAAAAGTCATTTTAAATTATTGGTAAAATCATCTGTAGTACATCCCCCTCTCCCCCCCAATAATCGTATATCACGCGTATCACGTCATACGTGTAATGTACCTATTATATATATAGGTCAGGATCCAAAGGTCACGTAATGTACAACAAGAGTATAAAACATTTATTTTTTGAAATATGAATCTCAGTTCTCGCAGTAAGATAACTCCGTCAAGTTTATAACTGCGCACATTTCTGTGGATAAATTTATATTATATTATTATATATTATATTTGACAATATGTTATATTAACGTAGTTATACCTATAACTGTATAATGCAAATATATGATCAATATGCCGTTCAGAGAATTTCTACTTTCGTCAATTTTTACGTGCGTGACTATGATGTATGCCGTCGATTCTACTATCGCGTTTCATGAACGGTACGCACGCGTTTACACATATATATCTATATATAATATACAACTATAATATCATTTATGCGTACGGATATTATCTGACTCTAAAATCTGGATTTAAATTTCTAAGTAAAGTATTCTTATAAAAAGTGCATCGAGTGAATTTGTGATAAAATATAACAATTTTATAAACATATACACAGAAAAAAAAAGTTTACTTGAGTCAAGAAAATTATTTTGAAGACCGAAAATCTCCGGAACCAAGTAAAAATTTTCTCGAACCCAGGAAACTTAAATTTGTTGGCTCAAGCAATTTCTTGGGACAAATTTTTTTTTTTTTTTTAACAATTTAATCGTTTTTTTCTGTGTAAGAAGTTTTAAAATCCTGTTCTTTTTTTTTTTTTTATCGTCTAATTATTCTTTCTCTCTATGAAATTAATATTTTTTTTTTTTTTTTTTTTTTTAATACATACTAACGTACATATCTATAATATTTGTATTATGTTTGATCGAAACTATTATAGAGTAAGATGGATCGCTCTGGGTGAAGAAATAAAAGATCAAGCTGGTATCGTGATCGACAAATACAATTTGAGATTGAAAATTACAACGATGGCCGAAATTGCATACAAAACTAAAAACGAAATGAAAATAAATTCTATAATAGCAGCAGCTGCTAATATGAATGGATTTGTTAGCTTGGAAAACGGAGGACTAGATCAAGATCACGCTACTATAAGATACATCACGGATAACGGAAACCAGGACGAATTTGTTTTATTTATTGAATCATATAAAATTGAACCTTTTATTTTAAACGATAATTCAATTAAAAATGATAACGTCGATGTAGTAATGAACGCTATAAGAAATTGGACGAATTAAATTTTCCGAGGAATCATTCAAACTTCATAGGTACATTAGGGTGTTTCATTTTGAGGCAATATTTTTTTTTTTTCGATCGCATACCAGAAAATCTTATACTTTATAAAAAATGAAAAATTTTGTCGCCTGGTAAAAGGTTTTAGATCCAATAGCGGCTTAGCTCAGTCAAAAATTCGATTTCCCACCTAAATAACACAGGAAAAAAATTTTTTTTTTTTTGTTTAATTGAATTTTTCGTTGTTAAAAATTTTTTTTTCGAAAAAACCTTCGTATAGCTTTTGAAGGAAATTAAATTCTCTATAAAAATGTCTCTGTGGTCGAAGACCGTACAACCAGTAGTTTCGGAGTTATAGCGAAAATTGTTCATGTTTGACGCGGTGTAACTCCGAAATTACTGGTTGTAAGGTCTTCGACCACAGAGACATTTTTGTAGAGAATTTAATTTCCTTCAAAAGCTATACGAAGGTTTTTTTCGAAAAAAAAATTTTTAACAATGAAAAATTCGATTAAACAAAAAAAAAAAAAAAAATTTTTTCCTGTGTTATTTAGGTGGGAAATCGAATTTTTGAATGAGCTAAGCCACTATTGGACCTAAAACCTTCTACCAGGCGGCAAAATTTTTCATTTTTTATAACGTATAAGATTTTCTGGTATGCCATCGAAAAAAAGAAATATTGCCTAGAAATGAAACACCCTAAGGTACATATTTAATGCTTCAATTATACCGATAGGAAGTTAATTTTTGTATATAATTTGCTAAATCTCTTGTAGATAATAAAAGAAGCTATTACATAAGTATAAGACGAATAATTATTTCTAATTATTATCTTTATCATCTTTATTATTATTATTATTATTATTATTATTATTATTATTATTATTATTATTATTATTGTTATTATTATTATCATTATTACCTCCATAAAAACAAGTGCCTATAATTATACCTTTCCGAGAAAATACTCGCGATTCAACTTCCTACCAGAGAGTAGTTATATTTATACATATATATATATCTCGTTATTTACAGTCTATGCGTATTATCATACACATGAGATAATCTATGCTGCAGCTTGAGCTGTTTCTGCATATATATATATATATACTATATATTGGAGTTCGAGGATTATAAGTATTATATACTTTCTCCGTAATAAGAAACCTATTTACTTATTTGTAACGAGGGTAATATAACAATATACGATGTATAATTATACACGCTAGAGTTGCGCAGTTATTCATCGATATATATATACATAAAATAATAAATATTAGTTGATAAGTTAAACATTATCTGAAAAAAAAAAAAAAAAATCTCAAAAGGAACCAAACTTCTAAATACGTAGACTATAATTAATATACACAGAAAAAAAGCTGGTTAAACTTGAGCCAAGAAAATTATTCTTGATGCAGTCCAAAAATGAAGAAAAATGAATGAATGAAGAAAAATGAGAAGATTTTTCAAATTTTCTTGGCTCGAGAAAAATTTTTGATTTGATCCGAGAAAATTTCGGTCTTTATTTTTGGACTGCAAAATTATTTTGAATCAAGTACTAAACCTTTCTTTCTGTGTATAGGCATTCCGCTTAGCGCGGGGTTATGTGAAAATAAGAAATAAGAAAAATGTATACAGTATATGAAAATGCATCCGTGCAGCTAATTGTGAATAAGTGACACTGCAGATGCTGTTGCAGTCACGATTTTGAGATAAAAAAAAAAAAAAAAAAAAACATTCTATATCCGCAACATATGCAGCTTTCTTATTCAGAGAAAATATACTACATATATATGTATATAAATATTTATATATGTATGTACATATAAATAGGTACTTATATAGCTGTCATTATAAGATAAAATGATTAGATATTATTTACATTGGTGTTATTATAGCGATGCTGACAGCCCACAATTATCCACAACCACCACGTGGTGATAAAGATGTCAAAAGGATATATAATATACGCGCTGAACGATCGACATTCTATATTCTTTTTGACTTACCTAATAAATACTACGTTTAATAAATAGTGCGGATAAAAAAAAAAAAAAAAAAATTATATAAAAAAAAAAAAAAAAGGATAATATAATATTCATTGAGATAATTATATCGCGTTACTATAATGCCATAAAGTCGTAAGCGCCAAAAAATTATTTTTTTTTTTTTGCGGATATGCCCAAACGATATTATATGGTATGAAGAAGATTTTGCCACCAAAAAAAAAAAAACGATTTTTTTTTTTTTTTTTTTTTTTTTTTTTTTTTGCGCTTACGACCTTATGTCATTAGTGACGCGATAATATATAGTAGAATATAAGAGATTATCATGTAGTTACACCCTGGATATATGTTTAATGGCATATCTACTGTTTACTCGGCGTGCTCATCTGTCAATTTTACAGCATTAAACCGTGTAGCTTATCGCATTAAGAATTAGTTTCGCGTCTGGTGCAGGCAGACGGATTGGTTATTCAGATTTATTTCTATATGGTGTGGAAGAGAGAAGCAGGAGGAGGAAAGAATATTATAGTATAATTTATTCATAGTCTAGGATGTCGGCACGTTTGTCCTGCATATACCTATATATCGCGTCACTAATGCCATAAGGTCATAAGCGCCAGAAAAAAAAAAAAAATTCGTATTTTTGGTGGCAAAATTTTTTTCGTGCCATATAACATCGTTTGGGCATATCCGCGAAAAAATAATTTTTTGGCGCTTACGACCTTATGGCATTAGTGACGCGATATACCTACTAATACTTATACGACGATATAATATATAAAGGTTGCAAAGATGGACCGGACACAGTTTCGAAAATTCGACTACGCGATTTCTTAGATTAATTATAGATGAAAAATTCTGAATTTCTTTTCTTTTTTTTTTTGTCGTTTGCATAAAAAAACAAAAAAAAAAAAAAATTCCCGGAAATTTTTACCACCTCGTAATTTATTCATTTGAAAAAACGTTTATTTCTAAAGATCTGATTTTTTTTTTTTTTTTTTTTTTTTTTTAAGCGGACGTCGAAACAACGAAATTAGATAAACTATAGTTTTATATTTTTTGAGCTAGTATGAAGACTAGATAAGATTTTTAAAACCGCGGTGAACAATTTCTGCGCACTTGCATAAACTATAATACTTGTATACCTCGCGATGTATATACCTAAGCGGTTTTAAAGATCGTAAAAATGAGTAAAAACTTCTTAATTTTCATCTTCTAACATTATTCTTCGAAAGTAGAAAGCTCATCACCGGTTTTCGCGTCTCAACTATAGATATACCTTACAGTAGGTATATCTATACGCCTAGGTATATAGAAACGCTGGAATATGTATGTAGTTATCGGTAAAACGGTATTACACCTTACATCTATACCCGAAGGTATACATATCGCTACTTGCGAAAATAAGAATTTCACACCGCGGGGAATAAAATTGACGAGAAAGCAAAGAAAGCCAACTATATAGGTACATATACTAGCATTCTAGCTGCAGCTCAAGATCGAGGATTATAAACGCGTTGTAGATCTTTTATTAAACGATATTTTTATTATTTTTTTTTTTTTTTTTTTTTTTTTTTTTTATTAATGGAGTTTTGAAACAGAAAGTAAAAGATTCCTCTTTTTTATTCTGTTTTTCTTTCTATTCGACTCCTATCCGCGAAATCTATATAATAAATCAAATACCTATATATATAACAAATTTTCTCAAAGGTCGTTCGCGCGCTGTATATCTATTATTTCTCTCATCTCATCATGCAGTTTTCTCTGTTAATCGTGATTCAGGTTAATACATATAGTATACCTATACACACGTGTAAATGTACCGGTACGTTGAGCAAACTGGGACTATTAAACGTTCCGTATAGGTATATAGAATTATATATTGCAACGTAACTTTTTCCGCGACCTTCTCCGCGCGGCAATATTATACGTCAGTTTTTTTTTTTTTTTTCTTTTTTATAACGTCGCAAAATTTTACCAGAAATAATTAGAAAACTATATGTCTATTCGCAAGGTATATATTATTATAGAGAATTGATATCGCATCACTAATGCCATAAGGTCGTAAGTGCCAAAAAAAAAATTTCGTTCTTTTTGGTGGCAAAATCTTTTTCGTGCCATTTAACATCGTTTGGGCATATCCGCAAAAAAAAAAAAAAAAAAAAAAAAAAAAAAATAATTTTTTGGCGCTTACGACTTTATGGCATTAGTGACGTGATATATAAATTTTATATAAGTTTTTGAATAAACGTTGACGTATACTCATATACTATATACTCATTGCAGCGGGTATAGATGTATATAATATCTATATCTAACACGTAAGTATAACGTATAAAGTTGCGAGATTAATAAGAAATCGTCAGAGTCTAGAACAGCAGCACTTACTCTTCTAGTAGCAAGGTACGTAGTACCTAGATATATTGCAAATTACAGCTCCTTGATTCAGATATAAGTGAGGCCTCATTTTTTATTGCCATTTCCCCTATCGCGATATATACGTGATTAAAACACCGTTGGATTGAAAATACGTGTAACGGGCGTATAGTAGATATAGGAAGTGGCTAACGACACGATTTCATAAATAAGTTTTTTTTCCTTATTAGGGATATATACTGTATAGCTGTAGGTATAATATTATACATAAACATAAAATTGTAGTTGCGGAAGTGAGAGATCAAACGTCTGCAGTCAAGCCCCGAATAATTGTAATATACATGCTAAGATGTACATGTTATATAAAATTTTATTTAATTTTATCCGATTAATTTAATAATTATGTTTCTTTTAACTGCACAGTAAGTAATTATTGGCAATAATTAAAGATTAATTAATTATAAAACTATGCGGAAATGAAAAAAAAAGCGAAAGTATGTAGTACCTACACAGAAAGAAAGGGTAACTTGATTCAAGAAAATTTTGCGGTCCAAAAATGGAGACCGAAATTTTCTCGGATCAAATCAAAAATTTTCTCGAACCAAGAAAATTGGGACAATTTTCTTGGTTCGAGAAAATTTTTGATTTGATCCGAGAAAATTTCGGTCTCCATTTTTGGACCGCAAAATTTTCTTGAATCAAGTTACCCTTTCTTTCTGTGTATATAAGTATGGTATTATAATGTAACGTTATATTATAGAGGCTTATCAACGATGACTATGATAATAATAAATTGCATAATATTTATAACTAATAAACTGCAGTGAGTTTAATGACGACTTTCAACAGCTTTCGTTGTGAAAATTGTTTAGTATTAAAAAAATTTTAAGGTATTATATTATATGATAATAAAATCTATACCTAGGTATACATATAGAAAGTTTAAGTATAATATATATGACTAATGAATGTACATTTCTTGTGTTATCAAAGATTACCTACATATGAGGTATTCCATATACCAACTCGACGAATGATTTTCCCTCACCATATTTTATTTGATTCATAATTTTTTCTACGTTTACCCAAACTCTAACACTCACTCGTGAATTTTTTTTTTATCAGTTTTTTTTTTTTTTTTTTTTTATCATTAACCGTTATTTATTATTCATGAATTTTCGAAACTTTGAACAGAGAGACACAAAAAAAAAATCTTTAAAATTCTGTGTCTCAAGACGATCATTTTGACCCCCATTCGAAAGTGAAAACTAATTTTCTTATATATCATTTCGCTGATTTAAGAGAAAATGATCGTCTTCGGACACAGAATTTTTGAGATTTTTTTTTTTTTTTCAAAAAAATCAAAAGTGTCTCTACTATGTTTGAAGTTTCGAAAATTCATGAATAAATAACGGTTCATTGAAAAAAAATCTGAAAAAAAAAATTCATGAGTGATATGGGATAGTGTTAGAGTTGGGGTAACCGTATAGTATAGAAAAAATTATGATTTAAATAAAAAATAGTGAGGGAAAAATTATTGGTCGGGTTGCGGTATGGAATACCTCATATATAAGAATTTTTATAATTAAATATATAATGTTGTTTTATTGATTTATTGATTTTTTTTTTTTTTTTTTCTTTTCTTTTCTTTTTGCTTCATTCCTTATATATATATAATATACCTAATGTAACATGTATCATGTCCAATTAACGGCGTTAGAAGATTTAATAATACTTCGATTATATATATTAGATATTGGGTATTTGGTATTCGTGTTAAATCAATGCGACGACTACGACCTGACCGACACAGATTTTTGTATATAAAAAGACAAATTGAAATATAATTGGTGGGTATATAAAAATGACTGGACAGATACCAAGCTAACTAATATTACGTTTAACGAGCAATGAGGCGTATTCGATTGATCGAAGAACGTTCATTTAATGATTCCTAGATATCATTAATTATTTATTTGGTTATAATATAATATAACTGCGCTTCAAAATTCTAACGGAATATCAACTTCCCTAATTTGTAAAAACTTGCAAATACAAAAAATAAAATACAAAAAAAAAAAAAAAAAAAAAAAAACACATTCAACTCTTACGAAAAGATCGATCTTTGAAATATTTAAAATTTAATTTGTCCTCATGTTGAACTCGAGTTTTTTTTTTTTTTGTTTTTTTTTTCTGTTATTAAAAACATTCGAAAAAAATTATTAAACTATGTGTTATTTATGGGGAAAGTGTACCTATACCCTTCTAAATGATGAAATTATCAAATTTATATTATAGCCTGAAAAATCGGTAGCAGAAAAAGAAAAAAACTGAATACCAAACAGTTCCAATAAAATCGAACCGACCCAAAGATGAGAGGAAATCAAAACCCCGTTAAACAGCTTAATTAAGGATTGGTATCAAATTCTCGGGATGTTTTTATTTATTTTTTTTCAAAATAATCTAATTTGACTAATAAAAGAGAAAATAAATACTTGAAGAAATCAGTTGAATTCTATAAGTGCGGAAATAGATAAAAATCAGCTAGACGACCGGAGTAATTTATTATTCCGCAAGAGTCGAGGAGGATATAGGTAAGTATGTATAACTATACGATGCGGTTGACACTATTAGATATATATCTGAAAAACCGTTTGATATTTAATTATAAGATTATTAAATTTTGGGAGAGTCCGTCTGACCTTGCTTGCGAAAGTCCTAACATCATCGGTCTATTAGCTCTCGATTTATTGATATATAAAATTCAAAACGAGGAGCTGAAAGCAATCCGCAATCAAAACTGTTCTTTATATGATTCCTCCCATATAGGTATGCAGATTACCACCGACATATCATTAAAATAAAAAAAATAAAAATATTATTTTAATGAGACATTCGACGCGACGACTTTATACCATTAGATTAAAATAAAAGAAAGAAAGAAAGTAGAATCCTAAAGGTGAAGTAAAGTGATGAATTTATTGCGCTAATACAGATTCAGCAAAAGACATACGCAGCTGAGGTCTTTGAGGCCAACTATATTTGGCTATTATATATATTAAATGAAATCTGAATTTATACTTATAGAAATATATTAGCATATATATATATTTTATACGATATCAGTTTATTCGTCAAATTTAACGATCGATCTTGGCGCCATAAAATTTTCTCTTTTGGATTCGCAGCTGATATACCGATGGATCAGAATTTCAAAAAGAAACAGAAGAATAAAAAAGGAACTATGTGTCGAAGATAGCCGATGAACAAAACTCCAAAAATCGTTCCGTTATAATCTGTTTTTTTTTTTTTTTTTTTTCTTTTTTTTTTTTTTTTTTTCGTAAATAATTCGAGGAAACGAAATTCCAAGTTTCTGTTCGATGCTTTTTCTTCGTATTACACATAAGCACGTATATATATATAGCAGGTTTATTAAGTCTCGAGTAAATTGTCCGAAGTTTCAATCTACAAGAAATGAATTACGAGTCTTGGTGATTCGTGTTGAGTTTACCCTGTTTTCTGGTGAATTATACACCTCGAATTTTTGGCAGCCCGTTTCCCAGCCAAAACACATCCGATCTATGTGAAATTGATATCAGTGACGTAGAAAAAGTGAACGAAGGGCATGATGCTCTTGGATTTCCAAAAAGCGAAAATAAAATGTACAGTTTTATATCAAGAGTGCTCTGTAACGAATAATCGTTGTTGCTGCACATTGTACTTGATAAATATGAAAACACACGAAACATTTTCGCTCTTTGGAAATTCAAGAGCATCATGCCCTTCGTTCACTTTTTCTACGTCACTGATATCAATTTCACATAGATCGGATGTGTTTTGGCTGGGAAACGGGCTGCCAAAAATTCGAGGTGTATAATTCACCTTTCATATCCCCTTAATATGTTGAGATAGAAAATCATCGAACTCGATTGACTTCACCGATGTTAGAATATATTTATATTACTACATATTTCATTTTTTGTGGTCACAGGAAACGCGAAGCCTATACCTATACTTGCGTATTGGATGGAGAAATCTGAAGTAAAAATTACTAACCCCTTTTTATTTATAATATACAGGTTATTTATATATCTAAATTCTCGTCGTACTAATTAGTCTAGATTTTCGACATTTAGTACCTATACGAGCTCGGCTTCTATCAACATAGAATTTTAATGGGAAAGAAGTATGGGTTTTCGTATGAATACCGTTGTTTCTATACCGTGACATATACAGATCTTTATAGTCTGTTGCTCAAAAGTTGGTCAAGTAGATTCATGATCGATGATAGTTATTCGAGACTTTGAAATACGTATGATAATGCGATAACTATAGAATGTTCATTCGATGATTATTACATATTCTCATTGTTTATACAAATTTCGCGGCAAAATTTTGAAAAATGAAAATAAAAATAAAAAATCTCTGCGTCATTAAGAAAAGTGAAATTCATTCTTTGCTTGAATCTATGAAGAAGAAAAAAATGAGTTAGAATAATTCCACACCATGTAACGACTAACATCATGAATGATTTCGATCTAGTCGAATTAATTACGGTTGAAAGAAACATTTTTTTTTTCTCTCTAAATTAGTGAAAAAATAAAAAATAAAATAAAAATTGCTGTACTACGAGATACAAGGACCAACGAACTTTAATCGCGAAAATAAAAGTATTTTTATAGAGCGGATACGCAACTCCCGTATATTACTTACTATAATCTAGAGCACAGAACATGATCTATAAGAATTTATACTGCCAAAAGAGTTTTCACTTGTAATATAATAAACTTACTAATGTTACAATTAGAAACTATATATATTATGTTTATTTCTCGTATATTATTTACGTATAAAATTTCTATACTTACTATATTTACTATAGTTAGTTTATATAAATTAAAATTACAAACATTATCGACGATCGTGATTTTTTTCCCAAAATTTCATTTCTGTAAAAATGAAAACAATTCAATATAAACATTTACTCACTCGATTTCGATGTGTTTGATTCTGCGATGGATTGAAGAGTTGTCCTGGGCATTTTGTTCAGGTATACGAATTATCAGTATAAGAAAATTAAATAATTGAAAAGTTATACGATTTAAAGAAGCTTATATAAAGTTAATTTAATTATTAATAAAATTTCAAAAAAAATTTCATAAAAATAAAAACACCAATAAACATTGCTATACACGGATTATTTCACACTTTTGAAGTAATATTAAAAACCTTTTATTAACGAAAATCACGTTAATATCATAAAAAATAAAAACAACATTGATTCGTCAATAAAATCCCTTTTTTAAAAAAACACGATACACATATATTAGTTTAGATCATTTACTCTCCGCATAGAGTATCATCGTATTTTTTTTCTTTCAATAAAATAATCGCGAACTTATTCTATAAACACATATGTATAGTAAACGCGAATATACTTAAAACATAATATATCACCTTCCGGCAATAATTCAACTTTGTCATCACTCGTTTAAACAATTATATTAATCAATTTTGACACAATAATTATAAACGAAACTTATCCACGAGTATAAATATATGTTTTAAAAAAACCGGTATAAAATTACGGAGGCTGTCTATCTTAGCTATCGGCAATTCACTCTGCAGCAAACTCCGGACTAATCGTAAACTAAGGTCTCGGTCTCTCCTCGAGAGTGCAAGGCACTGATCTCTACCTTGGCACTTGGCAGTTCCTTCTAGTAGTTGTCTTTAAGTTTAGGATAGGTTAAATCTAGACAGTCTTCTTAAGGTGGAGGTAAGAAGGTAGGATATAAGGTAGGTTAGGTCGGTTAAGGAGACGCGAGACGCGAGACGCGAGACGTGAGACACGTCTCTGTATCTTAGTTAAAGAAAAGAAAGAAAGAAAGAAAAAAAAGACACGCGCGAGAAATACGGTTCTGACTTGCGTGTAGGTAGTATAAACTTACTTGGTGACTTTGAATCGCGCTTCGCGAACGTACATTCCGCCACTACTTACTAGCTACGCGTTCTCTCCCAACTTCTCTGCATTCTGTTGAGTTGAGACTCTTCTTCTCTCTCGTACATATCTTATACATATATATATATATATATATATACAAACGGGGAATACTTAACAGTGAAGACGATCACACGGCTCACAAACACTTTCATTTTATACCGATTCAGATTTAAATCGCAATACATATACATATACATACCAACAAACCTTCTCACTTATAAACTTTTCTGCCCGTCAACGAAGCGGTAAAAAGAAAAAAGAAAAAAAAAAAAAAAAAAAAAGAAAGAATAAAAAGAAAAATAAGAAAATCGCTTCACTTACGCTACCCAACACGCTCACTTTTTTCAACTTAAAGACTTTACGCGCATTAATACGACTGCACTAGTCGATATAGTAAAAATTTTCAAACAAATGAAGGGCGCCGATTCAAAACTGTTAATCGATGTATCGAATTTTCCTATCCACAGGTACTACGTAAAACTTTGATAAGTTTTTCATTCTATTCGTGTAAATAGAAAAGCAAAAAAAAAAAAAAAAAAATGTCGAAGATATCTATGACTAAGAAAAATAATAAGAAAATAGAATCGAGCCTTAAAGGTAAAACGGTTACATCGACCATTGAGAAAAAAAAACAATTCGATGTCAGATCGACTAATCCTAACTTTGTTGAAATGGAAAGTTTTCTGAACGAAGATAGGAATGAAAAATTGGAAATTTTTCATCATAAAGTAATGAAAAGATCGAATCTACCATCTATGAGCACATTGTTATTGTCGAATAATAAAGAATTAGAAATTTCAACGCTACTTGATGAATCAATTGAAAAACCTCAGCAAACAAGAATTTTAAAATATCATCAAAACAGAGATATATTCAGTCGCACAGTAGAAAACTTGTCGTTTAATCATAGAAAGCAATTTGATAAGAAGAATACATCGCCTCCCTTGAATAAGGGTCATAGAAAAAATCGCGATTGTTCAGCTTCTGACATGTTTTCCGATTGTCTAAGTCAGAAATATAATTCTGAACGAGAATTCGTCTGTGAATCTACCTCCGCGAATTCACAAGCAAATATATTGCCCTTTGGTACAAACGTGGTTGGGAAAAAGACGGGTGAATCTCAAATTGTTAAAAAAGATTGCAAGAAAAAGAGAAAATTGGAGGAAAAAAATTTGCCAACAGAGGAAAGCGGGTATAATTTTCTTTGCGCTAACTTTGGAAGAAAGAAACAAACCGGGGAAATTACTAACGGTGGCAAAAAGAACAATCCATCGAAGTTAAAGAAAGATATTGAGAAGAACAAAGCTGCGAAGAAATTTTTAAGTTGTACCGTTGTTTCGTCGGATAAAAAGAATTCAGGGATCGGGACTTTGCTGTCTAATTCCAACAAAGAAACGCGAAAATCTGGGGAGAACGATAAACACTGTACTGTTTGCAGAGATGAAAACTTACCGTCGTCACCTTTGCACAGAATTTATGAAAAAAGTAAAGATTGTTCAACATCCGATGTGTTAGATGTGGGAAATTCTGAACATCAGATGATCTACAATGCTGATATAGAGAAATCTGAACCCTATGTTGTAGATATAGTTTTGTCAGAATGCAATCTTGACTATATGGAAAATACAGAAGATTTAATGGACGAATCAATTGAGTTGATTAATAAAAGGGCATTGTGGTACATGGATGAGAATAATCTGATGGATAATCGGCCTGAATTGATAACTGATGAGAAATCTGTTCTGTGTGAAAAAACTAAAATGAATTACAGTGAAGACGAGACCCTTGAGCTTTCGGATTTATTGGGTAATTATGACGATTACGATGAAAAAAGTTCCGTCATTGAGTCTGCAGAGGAAATTCAAACTTCACAGAATAGTTTTAAGTTGTCTGATTCAATGCAAGAACTGTTGAACATAGGATCTCCACTCTCAGATCGAAGCAAAGTTATGCCTATTTCTCTGCTACCGGAGTTTGACTTTTCTAAAAACTACGGAATGGCTTTTGAAGAGAAAAATGTTAGTCAGCTAGATAGCAGACCCTTGAGTTTTGGCGTCTCGCAAGCCATGTATGTTAAACAAAAAAGCTCTTTCTTTAATGGAAAGAAAATTCAAGACGGAAAAAATGCTGTTTTTGAGCTAGACGTTGCAATTCCAAAAGACGTTGATGACTTGAGAACAGAAATCCAATTGCCTATGTATAAGAAGCATAACTATAAATCTACATCAGTATACAATTATGAATACAATGATAGCGACAAAGAAAATGAAACGCAAATTTCACGTCCACAGAAGCAGCGCACTAATCGTAAAAATTTTGGAAAGAAATTTGTGGATTCCAACGCCGAAAGATCGGCATTATTTAATTCTGTCAACAAATCTTCGACTCGACGTTATCCGTTTGATAAAAATTGCGAATTCCTAAACATAGAGGTGAATAGAAATGAAGAGGTTGAATATGTTGGCGAGATTCAAAACGATCGGTCAAAAAGCCGAGATATTTCAATTGATCAAATTCCTGGTTCAACTTTAAACTCGTCGAAAATTTCTAATGAAAATGAAATGAAACTTTCTCATTCAAGCAGCTTTTGGAATGTTTCGCACGAAGTGCAAAATTTTGTCAAGGACTGGTTGGACAAAGAAGATGAAATAGATTGCAAAAAAATCTCTAAGAAATGTGTGAATAGAAAAAAATTATCATCTAAACGTAAATGGCTAGACTTAAACGGCGAAGACAGAGAGAATGGAATCGACATCGATCCAGAAAGGATATTGTCAAATTATTCCTGCGAGTATGATCGAGCCTACGAGATTGAACATTTCAAGATTTAAATAAGGAAATCGACTAAAATATTTTAGTATAATAAGTCGTACATAGTTAAGAGTAGATTTAACTTATATTATAAATTGTTGTTAGACTTGATTCGGTTTTCTAACGTAAGAATAAATATAGTGTTATTTAATTTTGATTGAAATCTTAAAACTTCTGTAACTTCATGTATTCCATGTATTTATTTATTATCCATTATTTATTATTATCTCAATTATTATTATTATTAATATAATTTCTATTCTAAATTCTAAGTGTACATCAAATAAAGTGTCTGTTAATAACAGAGCCAGTGAATCTGAACACATTTAATGAATTCTTATAAGTATTCTTAAAAATGATGTAGACTGTGAATAGAAATAGTAATGTAATATGTACACCGTACGCAATGAACATTGCTTAGCAATTGATATTCCTGATTGACGATAATAAATACACATTATTTATCAATTATTTAAATTTTTTGAATTAAAAATCATGAATTATTCAGTCGATTAAAGATCATAGATTGCATTTTATCTAACTTGTAATATCAAACAAGTTTTAATTTGATCCTATAAAAAATCTATCAATAATTAGGCAGGTAAGTCATGACTATTATTTTTAAAATATAGTTCAATTGGTCATTACCATTATAGGTATACTTTAATTACGGAGTCAAAAATATCAAATCTATCATATTTTGTCTCACTTTTTTTTAGCTCCAAAACCAGAAAATCCCATAACAGCAGCCATTTCATCCGAGGGTCCAGCATCGTCTTCGTTAGCCTCTTCTAACTTCCTTTTTCTATCTTTTCTTTTCTCCTTTCTATATTCCTTAATTTTTTCTTCCTGCAAATGGAATAATTTCAAAATTATATTATCTATGTTACAAAATGTTCACATAAACTATATTTTACTTTTATAAAAAAAAAAAAAATTAGCAAAATTCTTCCAGAAGATATTCTACCTCTTCTTTAAGCTCCTTTACTCGCTGTTCTAAATCATAGTCTTTCTTTTTTTCATCCATTTTTTTCTTATTGTGAGTAAACCTTGCTTTAACTTGATCCAATGTTGATCGTTCAATTTTCATTGACATTCCCAAGTTGCGTTGATCTGGAAATAAATATATAATTAATAATATGTAGACATGCGATAGAATTAAAAAAAAAAAAAAAACTTCAACAACTTACGTTTCGTGCCGTTAATGTGATCCAAAAAGTTTATTGAATCTTTAACAACGCAGTCGCAGACATTGCAATAGTATCTACAATCGTGAAACAATATATTAGCAATCTAGAAGCTAAATTACAAATGACATTTTTTTTTAAACAATTTCATTGAATGATTATAGACATATTTACCCTCCAGTCTGTGACGATGGTGTATTTTTATTTATCACTACACTTTTGCCAAGTTTTGATTCAAGATCTACTTTATAGTCACGTTGTTTAAGCAACTCTCTTTTAACCGCCGGCTGTTTTGGTATTCCCAAATCTTCTTCGGCAATTTCATCCTGAAGCCTTTGTAATGCTATACGTTCATATTCCTCTCTGTTCCATTTTCGACGATGATCATCTGGTCGTTGCTATAAAAATAACAAAAAAATTTTCAATTATCAAAATCAGATACGAGAATATCATTTATTCTAATCATCATTTTAATAAACTGTATCTCATTCTATAATCAAAAAAAAAACAACTCTATTCAACTACTATTTGCTTTATTTAACGTATCAATTCTAATTTTAGGTTATATCAGATTTTAAGGTTAGATACTACTAGTCAGTGTAATTCATATCAACTAAATTAATCCAAAATCAATTTATCGAAGCTTTTTACTCTATATTTACACTAGTTAATAATTTTTCTTACCGCAGACATCGTGAAAATATTTATTAAACACTTCCAATTGCCGTAAATAAACTTCACAAGCTTTACTTTTACTGTTTTCACTTCTCGTGAAGAACAAAACTTAGCTGCCCTCTGCAGTGATGTGACACTGTTCTGCGTTATCAGTTTTGTGAATCAGTCGGTAAGTAAGATCGGTCGATAAGTAAGAAGTACATTTTTTATTACCGACCGAATCAGAATCGAGACCGCGAAATTTTTGAATCTGTCTTAAAGCCAGACAAGTTGAGATAAATAATATAATAATAGAGTTTAGAAGAGATAAGTAATAATCAGATCTTTATTCTAATAAATGGGGTGGTACAAGGTCAGGAAAAGTAACGCCAAGTCTTGTGACGATCATACTAGCTACTTTACATCCTAATTTCAGACATGAGTTTGGAGTTCTACCGATTAAAGCACCGAGTAGAAAACCAGCGACCAAAGAATCGCCGGCACCGGTTGTATCTACTATTGGAGATTCAGGAACTTCGGGAGATACCTGAAATGAATATAAATAAGAATAATATGATGGAAAGACGCGTTGTTTCGATGTAATGTGTAAATTCTTTATAATAAATGATAGCTTATTTCGTACCTGAGCAGATTCGCCTTTTCCCCAAACAACAATTGCTGGAGATTTACCTCCGCGAGTCATCACGACTATACCTTCATCCGACAACCAGTTGTTATGATTTCTACTCGAAGCGCCAACTGTTACTTTTTTTAAATTGTTTAACAGGAAAGGAATCTCCTCCACGCTGTTATATTTCAGATTTAAAACTCGAGCCAAGGCAGTCATTTCTCTCGCATTGCCAAATACGATACCAGACAATCCTACCATTTCACATATCGCTGCGTGATGATCCTGAAAAGATAAAAATTCTTTAATCATTGGATCTTAGCGTAGATTATTTAATTTTTATTATAGTTGTAGAACATTTTTTGAATCAAGTTTTGAATGTAGTTATCTTTTTCAATCAAACAATCTAAATAATATATATATGCATAGAATTTTGACATTTAACAAATGTAAAAACTCAACCTGAAACAAATATTCCCCACTGATATTGAATGCTACAGTAATACCCTTTTCTTTAGCCATCTTCACCACCTCCAATGCAACGTCAAAACTATGCGTTATGAAGAAACCCTCGATATAAATTATTTTCAATGAATTTAAAGGCAAATCATGCTGCTTCAGATTATCCAAAGTATATACACTAGCAGCACCTAAATTTGCCACCAGACTCCGCCATGGTTTCTTTGCCATTGAAACACAAACTCCAGTCGGTAGATCAGGGTGAACTGCGTAGCTAATAATAAAATAGAAAATCATACATCGTCAAACGTTTAGAATTTTTCATAAATTTTTCAACATTGTCTTTAAAATAAAAATGCCCAATAAATGAAGGGTAAAAAAATGTGTATACCGGGCATCGATGCCTGTTTCTAAAACCATATTTTCCAGAAATTTGCCACGCGAATCGTTCCCAATTCCTCCGCAAAATATTCCCAATTTTGGTCCATTTTTTCCACCGCATAACCACTGCAAAACTCTTATTGTATTCTGAGCACAGCCTCCTGGACTGTTCTGGTACGTTCTGTAAATTTTTAATAAAGGTGTAAATAAGGTATGTATGGATTATTTACGCGAATGATTCAATTGAGAAAAAAAAAAAAAAAAAATGTACGTAAAAAAAAAAAGAATACGAATTTATAACGTAATATCCTGATACTCCGATGACCTTGAAGGCTTGTGAGGTCATGTAGGATAATTTGAATAAAAGGATAATAAATGAACGGTAATAAAATTGCAAAGATAAAAAATGAATCATTTATCGTAATGTTTTATATGTATAGTAAAGTAAGTGTGAATTAACTCTGAGGGAAGGTCATTGATAAGTTGTTGAATAGTATCAGCGGTCAGTTCAGTTTCCCCGTCAATATCGAGTGAATATTTTTTCAAAATATCATCACTTTTTAATTGAACGTTAATGTCCAATAGCGGATTTCCAAAACCCGCAATTGCCGGTAATTTTAAAAGCCGAATAGCATCAGTCAGTGAATGTTCGTCACTCATTTGCAATAATTTATATTAAATGATTCTCAGAGATAGTACAATAAATAAGAAATATCTCGTCACGTAATTCGAATACGTTAAGGTTAGGTTAGACTATGTTTAGGACCCTAACCTAACCTAAATTAACCTTAGTTACAGAAAGAGACGGAATGATGATTTTTGACAATTGACCATACGATGATAAACGAGTAGTACGCGACATTTGTACCGACGACCCTTTTATCATCAAATTATTTATATTACATCCCTTATTACTACTACTACGTCACGTTATTTCGTCATTTATAATACAGAATATAGAATATAGATACATAAATATTTCCCAGTCTAAAAGGAAGGTAACTACAGTTGAAAAAAAAAAAATGGTAGGGGCTAAACGAAAGATAAGATAATAGTAAGAGAAGAATGAATGGAGGAGACAGCGAGACAGCAGACAGTGGGTGTGCGTGTGGCAGAGTGTTCAGTGTGGGAAATATACGAGTGTAAACGATGAACAACGATGAATGACGACGATTGAAAGATTGAACACGAAACAATAATGGCGGATTTGTAAAAATAGTGTGACGCAGAGAGCGAGAGAGAGAGAGAGAGAGAGAGAGAGAGAGAGAGAGAGAGAGAGAGAGAGAGAAGGAGGAAGATAGCGAGCGAGCGAACGAACGAGCGATGCGACAGTTCATTATTTATCTGATTATTAATCGAACAGGATAATAAATTTTTTTTGACAGTTTGTACAAGTAGCGAACCTAATGTGAATGAAGTCAGTAGAATTGTAATAATAAATGAAGAACGTTCGTACGGAAATGTGAGTAGACTTATAATAATGATCGTAACTTTCTTATCTTCTCGTACAATACTTTTAAAGACACATATATTTATGTATCTCTACGTCGTAAGTAGGACATCTTTTAAACAACTTTAACACAAACGAGGAATAATAAAAACCTTCCAACAAAATTGTATCAACTAGAAAAATAAAAAAAAAAAAAAAAAAAAACAAAAAAAACAAAAAAAAAAAAAAAAATAGAAAAAATAAAAAAAAATCGTAAATAATATTCACTCACCTAGTTCGGAAACATTCTAAAACCCAACCAACCTTCACTCAAAATTTACTCACCTCATTTACTTACTTACTTACTTACTTCAGGCTCAATAAAAAACGCGTGATAATAAACTAATCGCACGATGCTTATGGGTTAAGATTAATAAAATCTTCGCTATGAGTTGGCTGAGGAATAGTCCGCTAAGGACTAACTTCTCCAGACAAAGATCTAGGGATTCTCCACCAAAGGATGCAGATCCTACGGCCTGTTACGACAGCTTTAAAAAGCACTGGCAGCAAACTCACGATATCATATCTCACACGCAGGTAAATCAACATTTTTTTTTCAAATAATAAATTATAAATATATCAAACTAAGTATAAAAAGTAGCTAAAGTTCATCGTTCCTAATGTTTTGATGTAATTATCATTTTTTTTTTTTTTACTCGCCGCCCTCCCTGTTTTTTATTTTTAATTTTCTTTTTTCTTTTTTTAATCAGTTTTATCTCATTGAATTAAATTCACAGCCACCGAAGGGAATACCTAGCCAAGACGACGTACTCGGTGTTGTTAATCACATAGATCAAATGGTAACTCTTTTGATTCTTGAACTACGCAACGCTACTCCGCATAACGAACATCGACGCACTGCTACTCCGACTCATTCGCCATGCCTGGAACATCTATTGAACGAAAATTTACTGGATAAACTATACGAGTGGAGTTTACACACCGGAAGGTAAAATTCGTTTGGAAATGATAAAAGGGATTGTTCTACTCCACTTTGTAACTAATTTTTAATTTTTATATCTTTTTCCCTATCGTTAGATTCAGCAACGCGGTAAGGCTCGAACAACTTAAACTTTACGAGCTACTAGTATCGCACAGTGGAGCTCTATTGGCTCACGAACCAGTAGCCAGGCCGTTATTAAGATTGTTGGAACAATGTGCGGACGATGTAATGCAATTGGAAGTAGAAAAGAAATTAGTTGTATTATTGAACCAGTTGTGCGTTGCTCTTATGCAAAACATGGCTCTATTAGATCTTTTCTTTCATCCTACGTCAAATGGAAAGAGCAAGTTAGTCCGATGAGTGGTTTACATCATTTAAGCTTTTTATTTTTTTTTTATCAGCTCAATGATACCAAAAGCCGTAATAAACTGATACCAACTTTGAACATTGAAGATTAATCAATAATTATTATTTTCAGATTCATTATTTTCACGCTACTGATACCTCACGTTCATAAAGAAGGTGAGGTCGGTCAGCAGGCAAGAGATGCTATGCTACTGTGTATGTCTTTGTCAAAAAAGAACGATGAAGTTGGAATGTACATTGCTGAACATTCTAATGTCTGTCCGGTCAGTTGTATTTCAAACTATAATCATTGGTGCCTATTATAATTTGGATACATTTTTAATACAGGTGTAAGAGACTCAGTTTTTATCAAAAAAGAAAAGATCTTTCCTTCTTCTATGGCTCATAATTATAGGAAGAAAATATTTTAACATATTCATTTTCACAGCTTATCGCTAAACTGTCCTTCGTATCTAAAATAAAGCATGATGATGATGCATGTAGTTGACACGGTTATTGCGCATAGATTATTATAAACACAACTCATTGTTAGTCGCGTAGGCAACAGGTGGCCCCTATCCTTGTCATGTTATATTATGTGGAAAAATTGTCATTCAGTTTGTGAGATATGAACGTGAAATTAATATGGGTGTTATGTAAAAGCCTAGTACACTAGTTTCAGGGACATGAGAAAATTCAAGGATAGATAGTAGCTACAAAGTATACATATACATAAATAATTTTACAATCATTTTCCATCAACACGCAACGCTCAGAATTGTTCTTTTACTTCAGGAATAGAAACTTCACGTTGTAATTTATGGTAGTTTAAAACTGAAACTCAATTAATAGTTTCTTTCCCATTAAAATATAGTCAATTTCACCTACTTGCCAGAATATGAGTGAAATTTTCTTCTACAAACTGAAGTTATGATGATATTTTCTATTTTTTTTAGGTACTCGCTACAGGATTGAGTGGTCTATATTCATTGTTACCGAGAAAGTTGGATATCGAGACAGAAGATTGGCACAGGCTAACGCCAGACGATATAAACGACATGCCGGCAGTGATGCAGCTGATGAATTCTTTGGAATTTTGTAATGCAGTTGCCCAAGTAGCGCACCCCTTAGTGCAGAAACAACTTCTTGAATTTCTTTATCAAGGATTTCTGGTGCCGGTTATGGGGCCAGCATTACTACAGGTATGCCGAAAAGGAGTGTGCTTACAGGTGGAAGAACAGAGATGAAGAATTTAAAGATATACTATTCGCAACAGTATCATGCTTTGTTTATAAATCAAATTCTCTGCGATTGTAATCATCACTTGACTAGTGGTAGGCTATTCAGAAGCTGAGCCATAGTGGCATCTCTCGTTGCCAGAGCTGTTGTGAATCGAATGAATGTGTAATTGGATGAGAATTTCTGAAATTTTTCTATACTTTGGAAAGTAAGAGAGAAAAAAAAAAGCGTGTGTGATATGGAAGACAATACAGTGAAACCTCCCGTATTGTCCGCTCCCGAGTTGTCCACGATTCCCGAGTTGTCCGATTTAGATATCTCGAGTTGTCCCTAAGCCATGCCCAATCGCTCCCACCACAACCGACCATCCTGTGTATTTTTTCCCCCACCTATAACCAAGTGGGAAGTGGTCAACCCCCACTCCCGTTGGACTATACGGGATCGCCTGGGTCCCGAATGTGGACAATACGGGAGGTTTCACTGTAATGAATATCTGAGACTTCTAAGACACAATTGCTTTAGAAAGTGGTATACCTATTTTTCCTTTTTTTCTTTCACACATGTTTGAAAGTCTCTTTGTAGTTTATGCAATTTATTTTAAACTGTTTGAACACACTGGTGCATAGTAAAGCTTTAGCTGAAGTTGTATGACACGCTTATTTAAATACACATGCGATGGAAAATATTATTTCACTATAAATAATAAATTATTATCAAAGGTGGTGGTGGTGGTGGTGGTGATGTTCTTCTTTTAAGATGTAAATGGCATAGGTATATACCTATAATATTTTTTAAATATAAATGCAGAGAATGTTGAATTTATTTATTTTTTGTGGCTTGTGATTGTCGGTGGCTGTCTGGTGACTCTTTCTTTGGTGCTCGTAGGAATCTGTCGGCTTGACCATAGAACGGCTAGATGCACCGCAATACTGGGTTAGTATCAACTACTCACTACAAAACGCTAACTTTTTTTTAACTGTTTATCACTGTGTGGTTTATGTTGTATTATAGTAATGAGACTTACAATCCGCAACAACAACCATCTTCTAATACATTTAAATACAAGTTAGTTTCTGCAATATCATTACATTATTTAATGATCTTGAGTCTAAACTAATCGTATATTGCTATAAATACTGCTGCTTCTGCACCCATTAATTAATTAATTACTGCACGATAATTTTTTACGACTATTATTACGTGTGTATTTAAATAGAGATAAATTTTGTTTTGTTTATCTTAATCTCTGTGCGGCTTGTAAGTAGATTACTTACAGTATGGTGAATTTTATTTGATTTTTAATTTTTTAATTCACCCCGTTTTATGGCTGTTTATTTTTGATGTGTTTAAATTAATTCCGCCAATTGTTTTGATACAATTATGCATTCATGCATTCATGGGATGGCATTTCTATTTTATATTACAATTATTGTTTTTCATAGTACTTTCCTTTTTCAATATTATCCCAAGTTCTCTCATATACATAAGAACTATTTTATTATAGATAAGGATAAGGATACATCACTTACCAAATTTTATGTGCTAAGTAACGGTCATCCACTTCTTTCACCACGTATTCCATAACTTCATAAATTTTGTCTAGCAGTCCTCCTGTAATAAATAAAATGTATAGTTACTAAATGCTTGCTATAGTTTGTAAATAGTTCCCAAATATCGTAATAAATATTACACATTACTAATAGGGTAAACAGAAGAGAAACTATTCTGCTCATTATGTTCGAAAATGAATTATTATACTGATGAAATGGAATGTATTGCTCTTACAGACTACTGTAGAAGAACTGGTCGCAGCAACGGCGTACTTTGATTTATTTTTACGATCCGTTACCGAACCAGGCTTACTACGATCTCTTATCAGGTTTTTACTCGAAGATAATTATGACGAATGTCGAATATTGGACAGTCTAATTCAAAGGATATCATCCAGATCACGGGTAAGATCTTCAATCCTAATATTTGAAAAGTTGAGAGTAGCAACAATATTTTCTAAAATGTAATGGAGATTAAAAGTAAAATTTTTCATTTACAGCTGTGCATAATAACTTTGGCACTCTTTGAAACTTTAGTAGAACTGAACTGTGAAGATGTTATGCTAGAACTGTGCCTTGGTGCGTTGACTCCATGCTCACACGTAATGCTTTCGCAACGTAGAAGGCTGCGAGATATAGATCCGTTTGGTCGTGCAGCAGAAAAATTTTTAAGCCTTGCTCCAAACTGTTGCACAGCTGCAGGGGTGGCTACATCTACACCTCCCAACTCCTTGCCTAATATACCGCTAACATCTCGTCGAAAAAATTCAAACTCTGGTACAGAGAGCTTAAAGTCTTGGCCTGTACCAATTAATTACGGATCCAGATTGTCGGAGAGCTTGTATGGCAACTATCATGCCTACCTATGCGACGCTAGACGAAAAATAGCCGCCTGTAATATGGCGTGTTCTAATTGGTCATCGCAATATGACGGGCAAACTTTAAAAGAGAGTAATGCCAGTAGCGCCACTACTTTAGCAGACGAGAATACTTTGATCGAACGAACAGTTAAACGAATAGAAAGTAATCAAGTGGTTTTAAAGGATTCCACTAAGGATATGACGTTGGCAAACGACATGTATAAAGACAAAGATCCATCAGTTCAAAATATTCTAGATAATATCGAGTCCCTGTTGGCAGGAGAAGACGTTATTGCCACTGAAGATAATCTTAGTAAATCAACGCATGAAGAGATAACTGAGAATATTAGCGGAACACTTTCTCTCGAAGAACAAGCTAAACTAGATGCGGATATCGCCGAGTTATTGAGCGAAGAAATTGGAACGATTGATCAAATTGATGATATTTTACAGCTAGATAAAAAGGGGTCCGATAGCGGAATCGACGAGTCAAATACTGCTATGAATTCACTTTTATCTTTGGGAGAAAGCAGCGGGTATGAAAGTTTTGCATTCAAGGGTTCCTCAGAATCAACTCCAGACAACGAACCTAGCGAAGATAGGATAAGCGAACATGAGGAAACTGAAACTGAATCGAGTATAGAACCTTGCATACAATTGCACGGGATAACAGATATCAATTTTGTAACCAGCGAGGGATCAATTTCAAGCAAACAGAGTAAAGATAGCTCGTCTTATCCTCAGGACATTTTTAACGGTCAACCGAACGTCGGTATCTTTCTAGACGTTGTTTTACGAAAATTGGAATGCATGACGAACAATAATGTTTACGTGAATTTACATCTAACTGGGCTTTTGAGCAGGCTTGCAGTTTATCCGCAGCCACTGTTGCAGTCTTTTCTACTAAATCACTCGCTCGTTGTTCAGCCAAGCATTAGATCGTTATTTCAGGTTTGTTCAGCCGCTTTTGATTCCTATTTAATCTTTGTCTTATCATCCATTTCAATTAGCAAACTAAACAAATATTCTTTATTCCAGGTTCTTATCTCTTTGAAACATAAAATCGACCAATTTCTCTCACGGCATAATGACGTTGAGCAACTGGTAGAGCAAGCGAGGACATTTTTAATCGGTCGAGAAGACAGACTAGTGAATGCGAGAAAAAATGCTCTTGAAGCTTCTGCCTCAACTAATAGACGATACTCCTTCGCAAGTGAGCCATTCTCACGAGGTAAGATATAGTACATGTTCGAAAATGTTTATCAAATTTACTTTCTTCACTCGTTAATCTATTCTGATAAAAAAAAAAAAATTCCCCAATGCCACATGGAAGTTTTTAGACGTAAGTTGAATAATTTACTCGATTCTCACCTCTCGATTCTCACCAAGTATCCAATAATCTGTTTAAACTTTATACCAATAGACAAAAGATGAATTTCTACCATGTAAACTTGTTCAAAATTAACATCGGAACTGATTTGTTTTTTTTTTTCTTTCAAAAAGGTGAACCAAAAAGAAGGAGTCTTACGTCTTCCTTGTCCCAAATGTTCAGACGAGCAGGCGGAGGCTCTGGACCGAGTAGTTTAACTGGCTCTATCAGCCAACCATCGAGCATTTCGGAAGACCAATTAGAAATTGTTGCTGATAGCACTGGACACAGGTATGCCGTGAAATTCCTATTACAAGAAAATGACCCATTAATTACTTTTGAAAATCTTTTGTTGAAGTTACAGTTTTTTTCTATTCTTATTTGCAGATACTACACGAAGACATCATGGGAATCCCCGAACGAGATAAGTCCTGTACAGAACATTGTTCTATGTGCAGTTGTATTGGATGAATGGTTGAAAGAGTTAGCAGCAATCACCCAAGAACATGCGATAGCTTCTTTAACCACTGGTCCTGAGTTCAGGCTATAAAATGACTACCTTGTAGTTAAAACGAGAACTCCGAGCTCCGATAACGATGCAATAACAATATCTGCTCATTTTTTTTGTTTTTTTTTTCTCAGAAACAGGGTTGCGGTATACTTGTAAGTATGTAGTGCACTGATAATCTAGAAGTGTTTTCAAATCGTAAATAGAGTTATAATAAGGTGTGAGAGTGTGCATGTATCAACAACTCCAGTTATTACTCAGATTCCTAAATGTTGAAAAATCCTACTGTAATTTAGAATTAATAGATTCTCTGTAGAAAGTAAACAGTAATATACATAATAGACAGATTAAAAAAAATTCACTGTTGCAATCTGTTTCACTAAATTAGGTAATACATATCAACCGCAGTATTTAAGTTGTTTTTTTTTTTTTTTCTTTCTGTCTTTTTTTTTTTTTTACCATGAGTTCCGAGAGTCTTACAATGATTTTTTCTACAATACCTATTTACCTATAAAAAAAAACAGGTTTTATGTATTGTTGATGCAATGACAGACTGCAACAGAGAGTTTATTGTCATAAAATAAAATAACAAGCCAAAATCAAGCCACTATACATATACCTACTATAAATTAGTTGAAAACCATATCATCTGAATAACGTTCGCTGTATTATACAATTATTTTTCAACAGCATTAATTGAGGGTTTATTATGAGTAATAGATGTTTCCTATAGTAGTGATAATATATGCCGTTACTCAATAACCAGCACATATATTATCATATGTGTGTATATTAACGATTCTTGCCATCAGTGCAAATACCGTAATTAAAAATATTTACAAAATATTAAGAATGTAAATATTATAATATCATATGAATTGAAAGAACAGAATTTTTCTTTTTTACGATTTAAAATTCTTCTCAACTAAACATTGTGTTACGTATAAATAATTTACAAATTACAACATTTGACAATGCCACATTGTAAATAGATATGTACAATTTTTTAATTATCTTGACAATTCATTTTTTTTTTTTTTTTTTTTTTTTTTTTTTTTTTTTTTTTTTTACTATTTAGGATATACTACGTGGTTAATATCCTTTGCAATATTACCTATGTATTTGTCTTCAAATATTTGTATGTACTTAGTTTTCTTCTTCTTCTTTTTTTTTTTTTTTTTTTTTTGCAAGCGTGCTAAGTTTTACGTATACATAACTGCATATCCTCCAACCATTATAGGTAATATATTTCTCAGCCGTTAGTGTGATAAATGGTTAGAGGCTGACGATACCTTATAAAAGAAATAACTTATAAATAGAAAGTATATATAAAATATATCTGAAAGTACAAAAGATGAAGAAAAAAGAAACAACAACAACAACAACAATAATATGGTCACAATTATTAATTAAGGATATCTGGTTTTACCCCAGTTTTTGTATAGAATATTACAATACACTAAAGTTAAAAAAACTCCAATAACTTACATGCAGGATTCTGAATTATTCATCTTTTATACTTTTGGTAATATAGTCATTTTATAGAAAAGAATTTATTGTAATATTAGTACTAGTTTGATTAGTACTAATATACTTATAGCGCTACACATACTACATTGATAAAAGAAAGAAAAAAAAAAAAAGAAAGAAATCTATCTAGTTTGTTCTGATTTGGTTTATTCAACGTATTAGCTATTATTATGGCTATTGCATAACAGTGAGTTCATTGAATATATATATAGTAGCAAACTGGAAGAGAGAACCTTATTCAACTAATATATTGTAGTAGAACTTAAAAATCATACTTAGTCGCTATAGTTATACCCTATTTGTGCCAATGCTCGGTCATTGGATCTATAGTTATAAAAAAAAAAAAAGGATAAAAAAAAAAAAAAAAACAGGCTCAAATTATTTCAAATCAAACTTGTATACTAATCGAGCGATATTATATACAATGTTACATAATTACATACGCTATTAACATGCCTATGATAGATTGCCAATGGTGTGTGTGTGTGTGTGTGTGTGTGTGTGAAAAGATATGATATGATAAAAAAGAAAAAAAAATAATAATGACGTGATTTTTATTTTAAATTTACTTTGATAATTATTATCAAAGCCCATATTTTTGGAACGCTTTATCTCTTGCATTTTAGTAGAAGAAAAAAAAAAAAAAAAAACTAGAAAAAAGTAAAAAAACTAAAAAAACTAAAAAAAAAAAAAAACATAACGTTTCTCAATGTGATATTAATGTTGCACATTATAATAGCAATTAATTAATTAATTAATTACTTGATTTATTTATTAATTGATTAATTGATTAAATAATAATTATTAATTAATGATTTGCATATATATATATACGTTTAGATTTTTAAAGAATTTTATTTACAAATACTTGTATAATTTATACAATTTTTTTTTTTTTTTTTTTCCTCATCTTTCTTTTATTATTTTACTTTCCTCTGTTAATGCGCATTATTTTAATATATTATTATTATTATTATTATTATTATTTTCGTTTGCCTAATTCAATATACGCACACAATTTTATTCCTTCATATTATAATACAAATAACTTGCATTATACTATAATTTATTTTTATAGTACTATCGTAGATAACAAATCAATACGATATCTATTGTTGTATTAATTTTCATTCTTTCTTATTTCAATACGTATTAACTATTATTATACTACCTATTATTATTATTATTGTTATTATTATTGTTCGTCAATGCGAGAATGAATAGTCAATAGATAATATTCTCTATCGAAACCGAGCCAGGTAACATAAATAAATGTGCAATTTTTCAAAAATTGTTAAATTATATCCACACTGTAAATTATTTGTAATATAGAATAGAGGTTTATTATATATATATAGATCTAATATCGTCTAAAAGACTTTCGAATAAATTTTAAAATTTACCCAAATCATTATAATATATATGCGTTTTCAATTTCCAATTTATGATTCCCGATTTTCATTTCACTATAATCATATTATTCATTTCTAAAACACATTTGTAGTCATGAAGTTTATTTTTAAATACCCCCGCGTAGATGATAGTTCTATTTTTTTTTTTTTTTTTTTTTTTTTGTCTCTTTTTCTTCTTCATTGTGGCAACAATGCAAGATTAGTCCCAAGAATTCCCAGAATTCTATTGACGGTCGGGGTGGAGTTCCAAAAGTGACGTTTGTTGTCATTATTTAGGTGTAAAAATCATTACGAAGGTAAGCTTTAGGGCGTTGTATTTATTTGCCAAAATTTATCCAAATATAAGACTAGTTTTTTTTACTACTAAATCATTTCTCTTGTATTGAATCCGTGAAATCGACTCATTAATCATCCCGTAAACCTAACCTCTACACAAAGAGAATCCTTACATGACATCCTATACCTATAATACCTTATTCTAAAAACAATAAAAATTCGTTTTCACACTACACGCTAAATATTTGACGATTATATATATCTTCTTAATACTCATAAATCACACCAATATTAGGTCTACAATAAAAACCAGCAATGGCTACCGAAAAGGTAACATTGGCTGATGCACTATCCAACGTCGACGTACTCGACGAATTCACTTTGCCCGACGAGCAGCCTTGTATCGAGGCCCAGCCATGTTCAGTCGTTTATCAAGCTAATTTTGATACCAATTTTGAAGATAGGAATGGATTTGTTACCGGAATAGCAAAGTACATTGAAGAGGCAACTGTTCACGCTAGTTTGGTAAAGTTATTCACTTTACAATATAATATAATATGATATGATTTATCATTTTACTTTGGGACTATTCAAACATCTTATTATTCATTTTATACAGAACGAACTTCTCGAGGAAGGCTTAGAGCATGCTGTAATGTTGTATACATGGAGGTGTTGCTCTCGAGCAATTCCTCAACCAAAATCTAACGAACAGCCAAACCGTGTTGAAATTTATGAAAAAACGGTCGAAGTTTTGGCTCCTGAAGTCAACAAATTGTTGAATTTTATGTATTTTCAAGTGAGTTATTAGCTCAATCTAGTATTCGAATAAAGGCCAAGACCTTTTGCCAGAAACTAAAAATTTAATATCTGATATGTTCATTCAATTAGAGAAAAGCTATTGAAAGATTTTCTGCGGAAGTTAAACGGCTGTGTCATCACGAAAAGCGGAAGGATTTTGTGTCCGAAGCGTATCTACTAACTCTTGGAAAATTTATTAACATGTTCGCCGTACTTGATGAATTAAAAAATATGAAATCTAGCGTCAAGAATGATTATTCGACATACAGAAGGTACGGTTTTCCGTCAAACAAGCTGTGACGAATATTGTACGAGGTATAAAATGTTCTTTAAATCGTCTGTTTCAGAGCTGCTCAATTTTTAAAAGTTATGTCCGACTCTCAAACCCTTCAAGAGTCTCAAAATTTGTCTATGTTCCTTGCGACACAGAATAAAATTCGCGACACGGTAAAAGAGAATCTAGAAAAGATTGCAGGGTACGAGGAGCTGCTTGCAGATGTGGTCAACATCTGTGTTCACATGTTTGAAACAAAGATGTATTTAACTCCGAACGAAAAGCACATGCTTGTCAAAGTTATGGGTTTTGGTCTATTCTTGATGGACAGTGAACTCTGTAACATCAACAAATTGGATCAGAAGAAAAAGTTGAAGCTCGACAGAATAGACAGAATATTCAAGAACTTAGAAGTTGTACCTCTCTTCGGAGACATGCAAATTGCTCCGTTCAATTACATCAAGCGTTCAAAACACTTCGAAGCTTCTAGATGGCCGCTTTCCTCGTCATCTAACAGTATGAGCCCGCAAGCAGATCTCATGGTACATCTTCCTCAAATCAGAGAAGACCATGTTAAATATATCAGCGAATTGGCGAGGTATTAGTCATCCCTGATTGATCACGCGTGTCTTTAGTCTGCATGCACACAGTGCCTTTCTTTACAAATGTAAACTTCTTTTTTCATCCAGGTACAGCAACGAAGTTACAACGACATACAAAGAGTGTGGAAGCGACGGCGAGAACAGAGAAACTGCTGAATTGGCATTGAGAGGATTACAATTGTTGTCGCAGTGGACTAGCGTCGTGACCGAACTATATAGCTGGAAATTACTCCATCCCACTGATCATCACATGAATAAAGAATGCCCGCAAGAGGCTGAAGAGTACGAACGGGTTGGTAGATTGCTAAACAGATATAAACTCGATTTTCCAACATCTGATATAGTCTATAATTCCAAACATAATAATCGTTATTACTTTAGGCAACACGGTACAACTACACAGATGAAGAGAAGTTCGCTCTGATAGAAGTAATAGCTATGATCAAGGGTCTACAGGTTCTCATGGCCCGCATGGAAACCGTCTTTATTGACGCAATACGGAGGAACATTTACGCCGAACTGCAGGACTTTGTGCAGCTTATTCTAAGAGAACCGTTAAGAAAAGCTATCAAAAATAAAAAGGACCTTATACGAAGTATAATTGTATCAGTTAGAGAGACTTGTGCCGATTGGCAAAGGGGTGTTGAGCCAGTTGCCGATCCGGCATTGAAAGGCAAAAAGGATCCGGACAATGGATTTGGTATCAAAGTACCGAGAAGAAATGTTGGTAAGAATCTCTCGCGAATGTAGCTCTTCAAATTCAAATTCAAACTATGATCAATGGCACATCTCTTACACTTAACGATCAAGCTCTGAATTAAATTTCTTTAATTTCTTTATAGGTCCGTCATCGACTCAACTATACATGGTGCGCACGATGTTGGAGTCTTTAATAGCAGATAAAAGTGGAGGAAAAAGAACGCTAAGGAAGGATATAGACGGGCAATACCTAGTGCAGATTGATCAGTTTCATAAAACGAGTTTTTACTGGAATTATTTGCTGAGTTTTAGCGGTGAGTAGAGATAAAGAGTGTGAAAAAGATATGAGATGTGATTTGATATTGTAGCTTTCTGTAATTACCTAACTCTTGAATGTTTGTTGCAGAGTCATTGCAAAACTGTTGCGATCTCTCCCAACTTTGGTACCGTGAGTTTTATCTGGAGATGACAATGGGTCGAAGAATTCAGGTAAACTTATATTAAAGCATAAAAAAAACTTATTGTTTAGAATAAATTGTGGAATGTACCGGTTGCAAATGAAACTTCATTATTCATTGAAATCTGGACATCATACGCCTCGAATATTGATATTGTCAATTGTGGGACTTTGAATTGTTCACAATGTTATCGCTTTTATTAAATGTAATAATGGCGCGTTAAGTTACTAATTCAACGTCAAATCCCCACTAGTCTTTCGCATATATGTATTTTTATAATAATATCACAGAAAAGAATAGTACCGTGTGTATGTAATTGATTTCATGATTAGAAATGCCAAGTGCGTCATCAGCACAATGAGGAATGCAGCGACTTGATCACCATGGAGAAACGCATTCAGGTACACGACTAAGTAACCACCATCTGTTGTAGCCACCTCGTTGTTGTTATTATTGTTGTTGCGTTCGTTTTTGTAGCACCGTTTTGTTGGACTTGCACGCCTGGGACATAATATAAGGAATCATAACTTACTTTATTGAACATGTAAACTATGTATACTACTAATTCGAAATGAGTGACTGCCTGATCAAATACTATATTGCTTTCGCGATACATACATACATACATTTTCAATCTCTTCCTCGGAGACAATACAGACATTAATCATTGATCTCTGTTGTCTTACACTTTGAGATGATAGTCTGTACGAAGGAAGTGGATACTTATAAGATAGTTTTATAAATAATATAGTATGGATTGTATTCTTCATTGTTTGCGAAAGCCATAGCAGTCTGAAGCGTAATAATGCATTATTAAATTTCAAAGACTGCAGAATAATATTGAGATGTAGAATTTGTTATTTTACGTTAGCTTGCATCATTCCTTGTTGGTTGCTGTGTTGTTGTTGTTGTTGTCTTTACCACTATAAATTAATATTTCATTATTTTATTATATTTCTGTGATGTTACTAACATGTTGGATTGCAAACACCATACAAACTTAAATTAATTAATATTTTCTGTTACAGTTTCCGATCGAAATGTCCATGCCGTGGATTCTCACCGATCATATTCTTAGGAGCAAGGAACCTTCCATGATGGAGTAAGCGCGATTATCCAAGAATTTCACAGTATATTTTCTACTCCTTTCTCCTGATCAAACTATTTATCTAATTTTTTCTTCTCTTTTTACAGGTTTGTCTTATATCCTTTAGACTTGTACAACGACAGTGCATTGTACGCATTAACTATATTCAGAAAGCAATTTCTCTACGACGAGGTAGAAGCAGAAGTAAACTTGTGCTTTGACCAGTTCGTATACAAGTTGAGCGAGCAAATTTTTGCTCATTACAAACAATTAGCAGCAAGTATTTTACTGGATAAAAGATTCCGAGTTGAGTGCGTAGCTCTTGGGGCATATTTACTCCCCTATCCTAGAGCCAACAGATATGAAACTTTATTAAAACAAAGACATGTACAACTGCTCGGCAGAAGTATTGATCTGAACAAGTTGATAACACAACGCATTAATGCCGATATGCAAAAATCCCTCGATTTGGCTGTAAGCAAATTCGAATCTGGCGATATCACAGGTGTTGTGGTAAGCGAAAGAAATCTCTGCATAAGATCTGATTATACCAATCAGTTCATTTTGAAAACTGTTATTTCTTTGCACAGGAACTGGAAGGATTACTCCAAGTTAATCGTCTAACGCATAAACTATTGACCAAATGGCTAGCTTTAGATGAATACGATGCCATGTTTCGGGAAGCAAATCACAACGTTCTTGCTCCATATGGTAGAATCACTCTCCACGTTTTCTGGGAGCTTAACTACGACTTCTTGCCAAACTACTGCTACAACGCTGCGACAAATAGGTAAATCACTATCCATAAACCAAAGATTTTCTACAACTCAGCTGAAATTGTTTTTTATTCTAATTTAATGCAACAGATTTGTGAAATGTCGAGGACTTCAGTTTGCGCAGCCTGTGCACAGGGACAAGCCACCTATGATGTCTCATCATTACCTGTGGGGAAGTAAGCAGTTGAATCTTGCCTACAGTACTCAGTACGGTCAATACACAGGCTTTGTAGGCCCGTACCACTTCCGTACGATGTGTAAGCTCCTTGGCTACCAAGGGATCGCAGTAGTGATGGAAGAGCTTTTGAAGATTGTGAAATCTCTCATCCAAGGAAACTTGCTACAGTTTACAAAGACCTTGATGGAAGCAATGCCAAAGGTTTGCAAACTCCCAAGATACGATTACGGATCTCCGGGCGTCTTGGGATACTATCATGCCCAGTTGAACGACATAGTTCAATATCCTGATGCAAAGACTGAATTATTCCACAACTTTCGCGAATTTGGTAACACCATATTATTCTGTTTACTAATGGAACAAGCCTTGTCTCAAGAGGAAGTTTGCGATCTGTTACACGCAGCACCATTCCAAAACATATTACCTCGCCCTTACTGTAAAGGTAGGAATTATTGTTTTTCGATTGAGAATTTCAAGCATGTGTTATGGAAGATATTTACTCATTTCTAACTATTTCTCATATCCCAGACGGAGAGAAACCAGAAACTAAACAAAAACGACTAGAAGCTAAATACGCAGCTCTTCAAATCGTGCCTAACGTTGATGAACTTGGAACCGCTAAGGTTGAAGCATACTAATATTAGCAGTAATCAAATATCCATGTCAGCTAGAGTTGAAGTTGAAATAGTATTTTCATAGTCTCGCAATCACATGGTTTTTTAAAACTCAGTAATCCCTCTTTTCTCAATATTACAGCAAGCAATGATTGCCAAAGAAGGTGACTTGTTGACAAGAGAACGTCTTTGTTGCGGATTATCAATTTTCGAAGTTGTTCTCAGTCGCCTACGTAGTTTCCTCGATGATCCTATATGGGTTGGACCCCCGCCCGCAAACGGTGTCATGAACGTTGATGAATGTACAGAATTTCACAGACTTTGGAGCGCTCTACAATTTGTCTACTGCATTCCAGTTGGGGAAACAGAATTTACAGTCGAGTAAGTCGTTAGTCGCTAATACTCGACCAATCCAAGACATGAAAAGTAGAGTCTCCTGCGATTACCAAATCCTTCTAAAAAAAAAAGACAAATTGATCAAGTTTTACATATCGAAATTAATTTTACAGAGAACTCTTCGGAGAAGGCCTACACTGGGCTGGCTGTGCCATGATAGTTCTTCTGGGTCAGCAGAGGAGATTTGAAGCTCTGGATTTCTGCTATCATATTCTTCGCGTTCAGCGAGTCGATGGAAAAGATGAAAACGTTAAGGGAATTGTGAGTATTTTCTGTTTGACTGTATTTATAATGAGAAAGTGAAAAGCCTATGATGATGATACTGTGCTAAAAGCGAATTCTTCTTCCCTCAGCATTTGAAGAGAATGGTCGATCGCATAAGACGTTTTCAAGTATTGAACTCCCAGATATTTGCTGTGCTGAATAAGTACCTGAAAAGTGGAGACAGCGATGCAACTAGCGTTGAACATGTCAGATGTTTTCCTCCTCCGATTCATCCTTCCCTTGCACACACACAGCAACATTATCACGCTCCAGAATATCTACGTCAAATGAATCACCAGTAATTTAATGATAAAAAAAATTGAGCGACAAATAATATACAGAAAGATACTTTACAGAATTAGATATGATAGTAGTATCTATTACGCAATATTTTGAGTAAGTATTAACGGTCTAGAAAGTGAATACTATCATTTACTAAACTAGATGTTTGAATTATCAACAAACAAAGAAATATTACAAAGATCAAATGCTCGTCAATTTGCAGATTAATTACGCTGTGACGAGTAAATAAGAGAAATAGTAGTTAAACCCACCACACACATACACACACATACATACAACAATACATACCATGATACAATTAAGTTCTAGTGTTTTAGTATAGCGATAACAAATAACAAATGGATAAGTTTGTAAGTTTCGAAAACATTCTATCAGCACTATAATAATCCTCGTTAGATTAGTTTAATTAACAACTAATCATCAAACCCCCTGAAGTATTTGACGATATTCATAATATTCGTCGATGATTTTTGCTTCTCATACATGAATAAAATTATTCAAATAATAAATTCATGAAAATACCAAAAATGTCAAATAGATTATTCGATCGTCAAGTTATCAAAAATTTATAAAATTAATGACAAACTAAAGAGAATCTTACCTACTGTGTTGGCATACTAAACTATTTTATACTAAAACTGATAGTGAGTGCTAAAATAAATTATCAACGAGTTAATCGTTCATTTAATGTTACAAATACTTGTTCGATAGATTAGGGTATCGCGTTTTCACTAACTGATCGTCTCCAAAAAGCTATCATCGTATTTAGTTACGATTATATTATGTTAAGATGAATTCAATGAATAATCATTGTATGAATAATGTTCTCAACTTGTCATTTATATTTATTTATGTTGTAGTTTATACACGTTTAATCTTACATTTGTATTTTCGTAAAATAAGTCTTTGCTGTTCGTTAATCTGTAAGTCCTTACACATTTTCTTTAGCAATATTAAATCCCGGATTCATTTTGTACAAGTATTAAAGAAAAAAATAATTTTACAGCTGACTCGTATCTCACACAAGTTAGCAATTTTATTCGTAAAAAACGAAAATGAAATGACAAAAAAAAATAATAATAATAATAATAATAACAAAACAAAACTCGTGTTAACTAAGTATTTTACTTTTAAATATTTTTATAGAATAAAAATTTTTTAAATACTTATTATAGGATATCTCAGAAAACTTTTTACGAAACGAAGTAGTACTGCATTATGTTTAAAACGATAATAAATCGACGAACATTTTTACACTATCATTATTATAAACGTTATATACAAGTACATAAAATAATAAAATGAATCTTAAGAATATATTTTGCTCGTGGATATTTGTCCTTCAATATAGACGTATAGTAGATAAATTATATAGGAATAAATTTTCCTCTTGCCTTTGTTCAGATTAAGAAATTACTTAATCCGAACACAAGCTAGAAAAGAAATCTGAAGCATTGTTGACTTTGCTACTAGGCAAATTATGGTTCATTTCCTTTCTTCTGTTACCCTTTTTGGATACTTGATTACTCAGCGTCTCACAGTACTCAACGTTCCAAAATTTCACATCGTTGTCATGCGACGTAGATGCTATAAGCGTTCCGTCGTTACATACATCTGTTGCTTCTACAGACATACTATGCTGTCCAACGACACCCAAGTGTCGGTAAGGAAACACGCTCGTAGCTCTAATTATTGGACAACAAATAAAATTATGTTAAATACATTGAATACAATAGAATGTCAGTGATTTTCTTCGAGTATCCAGTATCGATTTTCTCATCGGTATTACTAGATCATTCTCTGATAATATTTACCTAAGTATTCCATCTTCACCAGCAGTAACGACAATGTTTTCTGTAATTGGCACCATACAGTTCATAGACTTTTTTGTCAGACTAGGAAACTCGTCAGAATGTAGACCGAACTCTCCCCAATTAAATACGTAGATTCTGCCTTTGCTACTGCCAGCTAGAAGCTTAGATTCTGATCTGAATAAACCAAGGCATGTCAACTCTTGCTCGTATTCCTCGGACTAGAAAGAAAAGCATATAATTTTAAGCAGATATTAACTAAATGCAATGTATGATGAGATGCTTTCACACACCTGAACGTGCATTCTTCTTGCAGTCATATTGAGCGTTGTAAGAGAACCATCGCCGCTGGCACAAGCGAGATATTTTTTTTCACCTGTTGTTACCATGGCACTGACGTAATCTTCCATTTCCTTCAGTGAAAATATTGGAGAATCTCCTTTCTGTCTCAGATCCCATACTTGAAATATAAATCAGATAATTTAGTGCCATTGATTATTATAAAAGTGTTCCTAAATCAAAAAATCTATGAATTATCATACATTTTACCGTCCCACTATCATCGCCAGTAGCAAATAGATTCTCATCGATCACAGTCATGGTGTAAACAGGCTCTCTAAAATTTATAACACAATGATTACAGGGATATTTTGATTCAGAATAATCATTTACTGTAGATAAGAGATTCCAATACCTTGGACATTAATAATGTTATAACTGTTTTCAATTTTGGAGATTTTATATTATAGAAAAGCTGGGGTAAAATTAAAGAGAATGAGAATGAAATCTCAGGGCAACTTACTCATGGCTATTTTCATAAAGTCTTATGAGCTTTTCAGTCTGTACATCGGTGAGCAGTATAGCTTTATCTTTAGCGGTAGAAAATAGAATTTTACCATCATGGCTAAATTCAATATCTCGGCAAGCCTTAGTGTGCAATTCGTAAGTAGAGACAAGTTCGTTAACTTCGTTATTGTATTTGTATCTAAAAAATGTTGAATAATAAATTAGATAAATTTGATAAAATCCGTTTTAATCAGAACTCATGTATTCAAATCAAGTAGTAAATATGTATAGCATAAATAATTTGTATGAAAAAAAAAAAAAAAAGGAATAAAACTCCTAAAATAATTTACGAACATAAGTACATCTCCGGACATGCTAGCTAATGCAATTAAATTATTTTCAGGATGAAAAGAAATGTCGATTATAAAATCTTCAAGCTTTATATCTGGGGGATGATCGCTATGTTGTTCTCTAGATCTTAATATAGCTTTAACAACTTCGTCTTCTTCATCATCTTCGTTTAATGTCTGACCTGCTCCGCTTGAACCTTTGAAAAATAATCTGATTAAAAATCAATTCGCCACACAAGCATATTGAAAATGAAAAAAAAAAAAACAAAAAAAAAGAAAAACAAAAATAGAAAACTGAACAGATTATCAAACATTTATTATTCAACTTTCGTTTACCAGGTACGTTAACAGAATTAGATGGTTCGTTAGCGGTCGATTCATTGCTAGAATCTGAATCATATTGATAAAATGGATGTCCGTCGCTGTTGTTATCATTGTCGCTACCACTTGTTGTACCATCACTGAATATAGTGTGACTATCATCACTGTCGCTCTCATCATCGCGTAATAAATCATCTGATTAAAATATTCCATTATATGTAATTATAATGTGTAATACGCGTTGTTATGTTCATAAAAGGCGTTTGAGGTTATAGATCTAACCTTAAAACGTTAAGTTATTATGAATATTATAAAGAATTTCGTAATTTTACTCACCCTTAAGTCTTCCGGCTTTTACAATCATGTTTGATAGATAGTTTACGTTCGGTTTTTTATCTCAAATCGAATTGTTAATAAACTTTTACGGTAATTATTATCAGAGTTTGATATTTCCCATGTGTTTCAACACGTTGAACTTCGAAGTTTGGAACACACGTGCATTGGGACGAAATATATCGATCTCGAATTCGCTATCGAATTAATTTTCGCGCGGTATAATTTGAATCTCGTATACTTTATGCGAATTTTTCTCATTAACTTTATTAATTATTATCAATATTACTAATGGGAATAAAATGTTTTTTTTTCTTTCTTTCTTTCTTTTTTTCACTTATAGTAAAACTTTATTCAAAATTTTATTGTAAATACATGAAAGAGATCGAGTCGTAAACGAAATTGCAATAGTAATGAATTTTAGATAACTACCAATGGCTGTTTTTTTTTTTTCTCCATAATAAATGAATACGTTAGCATAAAATAAATCAATGAAAAAACAAAAACAAAAAAAAAAAAAAAAAAAACACACATTTGGTGAATTTTTTAAAATAAAAATCTGTTCAATTAAATCACTGGGTTAGCCCATTTCTTGAACTTAGAAACAATACATCTATAATTATATTGGAATATAGTAGTAGAACAATAATTCGGAGTTGTGGACAAACCAGACAAAGACAATTTGGTATTATTAGATCTAACTCTGTCTTGATCCAGATGATTGGATGCATGCATAGACATAAATCAATTAAATTCAATTCCCTAGTCTAACAATAATATTAATATTAATACCACATTATTCAATTTACAAATAATCATGAAAGGTAGAATTCAAGGGGGATCAAAAATCCATAGTTTGATAAATCAATGAATCGTTTTTGGCAGTGAATATTTTGATACTGTAGGTATGTATGTATGTATAATCAAACAAAAATAATTTACGATTTTTAAAGCTGATTTGAATTCTTTGGCAAATATACTGTGACCGAATGTTACTGTATCAATACTTCTGTAGATCCCAAAGATTCGTTATAAACCCACAGGATAAATTACAAATTGATGAAATTGAGTACTAAAAGTATCACAGTATGAAAGGTTTCTAACTGAAAATCAGTAACATTCCTCCACAGTAAGGTGGAATAATTTTTATCTCTCTTAATCAGCTGAAAAAATGTTAGCAACATTCATGCTACTCGTTTGAAATGATAATGTTCAATTCGAAGAATGTTGATTTCAAAGATCAAATCTGCTTGCATAAAAGCATTGAAGCAAGTTTGGTCGCGTTATGAGATAGGTACAAACTATTCATATCTAACTATTATTGTAAAAAAGTGATTCCATTAACGCGGAATGAGCTTCACATATTCTTGAATTCTCCTGTACCATTAGCGTTAAGCATTAGAATATTCGGATTCTCTTTTTCAAATGCTGTAGGGTCTCTACCACCAGGCCTCTCTTCTTGTCCCCATTCTCCTAGAACGCCACGCATAACGTCCGGTTGTCCACGTAGCTTTTCTTCCTCCTTCTGTAACATTACTAATAATTTAAGGTCAAAAATAAGATGCTGTTGATTCAAATTTTGGCATTTTTCTTATCTACCTAATTTCATGAGAAAAATTATAGGTACGCTCATTAAAATAATGTGAATAATTTTTCAATGATTTTTCTACATACCTGTTTGTCTCTTAGAGCAAATTTATCGAACATATTGGCATAAATTTGCTTCTCTTTGGCTAGTTGTTCTTTGTGCAGTTTCTTACAAGCTATTAATTGATTTGCAGCGGCAGTGTTGCTTGGATTAATTTTTAGGACTTCTTCAAAGTCTTTTACTGCAAGTTCAGGAGCAGCAAGAACAAGGTTTGCCTGCCCTCTTCGGAAAAGCGCTTTTTCATTGTTTGGGCTTATCTCTAGCGCTTCTGTGCAGGCATTTCTGGCTTCTATATTCTTATTTGTTTTCAAGTAGCATAAAGCGAGATTCAAGTGTGCGGATAAGCGGAGATCTTTCGCAGCAGCCTCCACTTCTTCCTCCCCATCTCCACGCGAATCTGCAAATGCGGCTACAATCTTGTTGTACAATTTTATTGCAAGGCCGAATTTTCCAGCTTTAAAATAGGCGGTTCCTTTCTCTTTGAACAGTGTTACTTGCTTTATCTGGTCTGGACCAGGTGTCGACCAGCTCTCTGAAGCCTGAAAGATAGGAAATTGATTAGATTGCGTGTTAATTTAAAGAAAATGAATAGTTTAGTGCCAAAAATGCTCAAAACTGCAATTAAAATTATACCTTTTCAAAATTTTTCAACTCCAAAACATATTCCAGATCTGCATTTGGCGGTATGTTGAATTTCGGTTCTCCAGCTTCCTTGAATCCGTGTTTAGCCTTAATTTTCAGTCTCGATTTCTCACCCATCTTAAAACTTTTCAAACCAATTTCCACCCCGTCTATAATACCGACGTCTTCTCCCTCGCCCATATTGAACTGGACATCCCTTTCTTCAAACGTTTTACCGTCAAATGTTCCGACGAGATGAACTGTAGGCATATTATACAAAATTTGATTAATGTAAGAGTAAAATTGCACGGAAACGTCTCATACTCACCATCGACCAATGCCCCATCATTCGGTGTAGCGTAACCAGATCCAGTAACTATTTGAAATTTCTCGATGCTACCGTCTAGGTCAGGGCTTAAATCTGCTCCTTTCCAGCTGATCATTTCGATCTGGAATTAAGAGGTTGCAATTTGGTTTAAATATATCTTCACAAACGTAAAGGAAATTGTATTTTAAACCAAGCTGTAGATATACCTCAAACTTTAAGGTAGCATTCGGAGGAATTGCCGGAGGACTTCCAGCGGCACGATAAGCATATTCAGGAGCGCAAGTGAGGATAGCTACTTCCCCTCTTTTCATAGTAGCTACGCCGATGTCCCAAGCTTTGATAACGCTTTTTTTACCCAAATCAAACTCGAACGGTTCATTGCGGTCTTTGCTTGAATCGAATTTTGTCCCGTCTAGAAGAGTTCCGGTGTAGTGAACAGTGACTTTGCATCCTGCAGCGGGAGTTTCTTCACCGATTCCTTCTTTTATGATCTCTTTCAGTACTCCGCCGTCTTTTTTAGGGGAAATATCGACCGCAGCCATTCTTGGTAAATAAAAGATAAGTTTAGAGATGTAGTTTCAGTTTTCAAGAATACGTATACGTTTTTTTTTTTTTTTTTTTGAAAATTTGTTTACCTCGCTACGAGTTTATAAATTTAAATTTAAATTTAAATTAAGTTTAAAACCTTCGTGAATAAATTATCGTATCACTTAGTTCGAAGTATTTTTGAACGTGTTACATCAGCGGCGATAAAATTATACTAGTATTATCATAATTGTAAAAATAATTAAAAACTAGGGTAAAGGATTGTTGTAGGTTAAAGAAAAAAAGAAAACTTACATTACTTTTGGTAGATTATGGTACCGCGTTGAAAAATAACTAAACAAAAATCTCCAAGTATTCTATATTATATTCTGAAAATCAATGTTCACTATTCCGCATATGTAATAAGATATTTCTTTGTAACTAATGCGGGAATTGATCGATCCCGTATAGAATTTGCTAGAATGTAACCGGTGAAGCAGCGAATTCATACAGCTAACAGCAAGGAATTCTGAATTCGCCGCAGAGCGTGTCAGAGCGTGAAAAGTTTATCATCAGCCAATCGAATACGATTACAACAGCGTCGCGTTCCCGAACGCATCCCATGCAGGCATACGCACTGTCGTAAAAAAAAAAAAAAAAACACGATTTACCGACATAACATACTGTCGAAAAAGCTGCGATTTACCGACATAACGTACAGTCGACAAAGCTACGATTTACCGATATACACTTTCACTGCCCCCGCAATGAAAAACGAAAAGTGAAAGTGAAAGTGAAAACGTCAGACAGGTTTGGTCGGTGGTGCCATCGGGTGAGAAACAATAATAAAATGATCCGCGGGTTGCGCGAAATGAGGCGCATCATCTTTTTCATTTTTTTTTTCTTTTCTTTTTGTTCTTTCACCGCCTTTCACCGTCTCCCGCCGTTTTCCACCGTCTTCCACCGTTTTCCTTCACCGCCTTTCATCGTCTCCCGCAGAATTACTACTTTAGCATTCATTCATTCATTCAATGCCTGGTGTTAGTCCTCGACGTGATGGATTCAGATCATTCTGCAATAAAATAAGCTTTCAAACTACTTTTGTGTTATTTAATATCATTGATAGACAAGCAATTTTATTGCTGAAATATCGTCAAACGCGTGGAGAAGTAGATGATGCGCCTTATTTAACGCAACCCGCGGATCATTTCATTATCATTTTTATTATTATACTCTTCCTAGTTCCATAGTTTCTCACCCGATGGCATTACCAACCAAACCGGTGTGGCGTCATAACACCTTCGTGCATGCCCACTACGCGGCGCATAAGCAGAAGTACTATCTCACTAGCGCTATACTGGACAATGCTTCCGTATATATACGAGCATCTAGTTACTTCTAATCTCCATTGGACAATTGCGCGTCTAGGGCACGGTGTGTTCGGCCTAAGGTGGAAGCACACAGGAGTCCATAAGCAGAAAGCATAATCCATAGCGCATGCGCATCACTTCGCTTTTACTGCAGATCTTATATCTATATCTATGGCTATGCATTCTGCTTATGGCTTATGGACTTCTGTGTGTCTCCACCTTTAAGGTGGAAGCACACAGGAGTCCATAAGCCATAAGCAGAAAGCATAATCCATAGCGCATGCGCATCACTTCGCTTTTACTGCAGATCTTATATCTATATCTATGGCTATGCATTCTGCTTATGGCTTATGGACTTCTGTGTGTCTCCACCTTTAGCCCCACTGACGAGTCCGCCTGACACACCAGGACGAAACGCAAATAAACTCATAGCAAATAGAAGGTTCGATTCCTTCGACACGTGGTTCGACTCCACGTGATCACAGGCATTGATTCCTTCACCGGGTCTGATGCTTTCACTTTCACTTTTAATTTTTAATATTCAGTTGCCTTCGTGACGTCATCGAGTGAATACCGACGATTGCAGTAAACACAGATAGAGATGTGTGATGATATTTTTGAAGATCTATAATTTTGTTGTTTATTTTCTTCAACAGTTGGCGCGGTAATTCAAGATTAGTTATTAAATTTGTACGCATCAAGCGCTGTCGTCGATTATTACAATGCGAAATAACGAAAAACGGTTGCCTAGGCAGCCCAGGCAACGAGAATTTATACACGATGTAAACAAAACCATTTTGTAATAATTTGACAGCACACGATTAATACGCTTTTTTTTTAATTATAAACAAATACTGATATACAATGACATCTTTAGATCTAAGGCAGCAGAAGCTCGAGCAGCAGGTTAGATAGTGTAAAAATCATTCCTCATAATATCAATAAATGAATGAACGATTGGGCGTTGAGTATTGAGTAAAGTCTTAACCTTCTCAATATTTAATTCGCTTCGTTCTCTAGCCTAGATATTAAGAATATTGTGTTAAAATAATTGATTCGAAACATTTTCTATCGTAATTAATAAACGAATGAATATAATCATCAGAATCAAACGATTTTTCAATATAATAGATCTTACTATAAAGATCTAAGATTTTCGATATCAAATAGATAACACTAATCAAATATTTATCATTTTTCATATTTAACCACATTAATATTCTAGAGGCAAATAATAGCACAGAAAATGAAACAGAAGCGACAAAGTGGCGCTGGCGGTATGATACAAGCATCGAATATTTCCAGCGCGCAATTTACCAGCCATTCAACTAAATGGTTGAATCCAAACAGAGAGCTTCATGGTAACATAACATAATCCGACTCATACCATAATCTTATCACTTAATATATTGGAGGTTTAACAGCTAAAAGGACATTGGTTGTATTTCTACACATTAACAATTTTAGGTCTTGATATAATCAATAAGTTCAGAATTTACTAACTTTCTTCAAAGATTTATTCTCACAGCTTAGCATTAATCATTTTATTAACATCTTAATCTCGTCTTGATTGCATATTGTTTAATAAAATCTTACTTTTTGATCGTTTCCTTTATTCTGATATAGGATACGACGGACCCATGCAGTTCACGATGTCACCTAGTAATCCTGACATGGGTGTATTACAGGAGAGCAAAATAACGAAATCAGAAGTACCAGGTACTACACATACCATTTTATTAATTTACCTTTTTAAATGACTGCCTATTCATTGTTAGAATAAAATAATCACATGTAGCCTTTATCACCCTTTAAGATATAAAAACTGAAAGTGAATTTTATGATGGAACTGAACGCGGCGATGGCGTCGATGAAGAATCATCTCCAGTTGATCTGAGATCACCGTCCGATGTCTTACACAGTCAATCACCCCTTAGGGTTGCTCCTGCTGACGGTTCAATCACTGTTATTAATAGCGATAATCATTCATCGGTAATTGTCTGGGAATGAAATTTGAAAAAAGAGATTAAATTGAGAAGAAAAATTGAATAACGATCCAATTTTTATTTACAGAGTCCTGAATTAGAGGGAAATGTGGAAGGAAATATTGAACAATTTGTACTGCAACCAGCGAACAAGAAAATGCATTATAAATGTAGAATAACACGTGATAGAAAGGGCATGGACCGTGGTTTATATCCAACATACTTTTTGCACCTTGAAAGAGACTATGGAAAGAAGGTTTGCGCATAGTTTGTTAATTCGAGTTAGTATTTAGACTCATTAATCTATACTCAAACTAATCCCGTATATATTCTAATTAAACAGGTTTTTCTACTGGCTGGAAGAAAGCGGAAAAAGAGTGCCACGAGCAATTACTTAATTTCGTCTGATCCGACTGATCTTTCAAGAGGAGCTGAATCTTATGTTGGAAAATTAAGATCCAATCTTTTGGGGACTCAATTTACTGTCTATGACAACGGATACTCTTTAATGAAGAGTGAAAAACGAGAAGAGCGCTCTAATCCTCGTCAAGAATTAGCTGCTGTTGTTTATGACACGAATGTTTTGGGCTTTAAAGGACCTCGTAAGATGACTGTTATCATACCTGGAATGACCACAGACCAACAAAGAGTACAAATTTGTCCACGTGAAGATACAGAAACATTATTAGGTGGGTAAAAATAATCTTTTCATTACTTTAATCAATACCTTAATTCCTTTTATAATGTTTATAACATATATTCTGAACTACAGAGTGTTGGAAAATGAAAAATATGGACAATCTGATTGAATTACACAACAAGACTCCGGCTTGGAATGACGATACACAGTCTTACGTTCTCAATTTTCACGGACGTGTTACACAAGCTTCTGTAAAAAACTTTCAAGTTGTTCACGACAGTGATGGTAATTATAACTCTTTTATATTTAATGTAATGAGAATAAATTGGAACGTCTATCATTTATCTGATAAGTGTAATTTCAGCTTTGTTTAATACTTTTATAAATTCAATACTCAATCATTTTGTATGTATTGCAGTGGACTATGTTGTGATGCAATTTGGTCGCGTAGCTGAGGATGTTTTTACAATGGATTACCGCTTTCCATTATGCGCACTTCAAGCCTTTGCAATTGCATTGAGCAGTTTTGATAGCAAATTAGCTTGTGAGTGAGGTATTACATACATATGTTCAACTTTATTGTAAGAAGTGTATAATATTGCAATAACACTGCTCACATACAATGAAAAGGCTAGGAAAAGGACAATCAATTTAATTAAAAAAAAACAAAAAAACGGTATACTGAATAAGAATGATAAAATCGAGAATATTCATTCTCGTAAAACCTAAGAGCAACAATAATAACTACAATAATATGTGTTCACATTCCGATATGGAGATAATATTTGCATAATTCATATCTTTAATATATGTAAAGTTATTCAAACCACATGATTGTCAAATATCATATTACTAGATATTCAGTGTTTATCCCAGTAATTTTGAAAATTTAATCATATAAGTTTCTCGAAAAATACTTACCGAATTTTTTCGACTATATTCAACTCCATAAACAACATAGTGAAGAATGTTTCTTATATTATTACAGTGTGAATTTCAATATAATATCAAATTGTTTGTTGAGAATATAAACCATTTGCAAGTTTAACTATACATAATCATACCCCAGATATTTGATTATACTTAATATGATAGAATTGCTGTTAAAATTCCGAAAAATCATTCCTATCAAAGTGTATATTAGGTATGTGCTTTGTACACGTTTAGGTATTTATAAAAATAATAAGAGAATATATTGTGGATGATTTAGCGAATAATAGATAGCGTCTTGCATTATGATAATTTACACTGCTTTTGTAATCTGATATAAACCAATTTTGATAAAAAAACAAAAATTTGGATTTATAGGGACACAGTGTATATATTTTCCAGTATATGTGGATCAGTTCAATGATCAAAGTTATTCTTATAAGAAACTTATAATTATTATCACGTTCTTATTGAAGCGTAAATTATAATGAAAATAAGTTACTAATTGTATAAAAGTCAAGATAATGTTAGCATAGAAAACAGGGTCTGAATAAAGATTTATTAAAAACTGCCCAGTATAATAGTTTTCAAACTTGTATAGATATTTTTCATTTTAATTGATTCAAATCATTCTTATTATCAGAGTTTAGTAGGGGCACAAATTTTAGACCTGAATATTAATTTACGATAATTAGTGTGACAATTTTTTTATATTAATTATTCGATTCTCATATTTTATATCTACATTTCAATGTCTGGTCTCTTTTTTATATGGGTATCATACAATTGTGAGATCTGTTTGAAAATATTGTTTAAAAACAAGAAACAAAAAAAAAAAAAAACTTGCTGGACTTGAGTTAATAATTACTAATTGTTTTTGAAATATAGACAATAGGTGTTAGAGAAAATGTGGGAGCAAATAATTAAAAAATTGTATTGAATTTAATGAATAGATGAAAATTTGTTATGGTAATTCAAGAAATTTTTATTATCCGTATATAAACTGGATGTTTTTGAAGTGTGCCTTTGTGAAGCACTTTTAATGTATTGTACTATTTGTAACGATTTAAATATTTACAAGTCAGCAACTTATATCAGCGTAAATTCATGAAGCACAATTTGTTTTCTCATAGTATGGTCGATCTGTTTTGATAAAAAAAAAAAAAAAAAAAAAACCCATTATAATGTTTATCGATACGTTGTGAGAGGGTGTACTATAGTATTTATATGGTTTTTTAATTACAAATGATAAGTTAGAGACGCATAAGATTTTTTCCATGTGTAGTTTATTGTGTGGGGCTATTATACGCACTCCCTGTATTATGTATGCCGTAGTATTACCTGATGATAATAATTTCAAGGGTGCTTTAGGATTACAAGTATAATAGTTATTAAATTTTCAATATAAGATTTCTCTGATTTTTCTTTATGACGATTCCGGGTAATCAAAAGACACACAATTGTCTATGCTATGATTGCTCCTGTTTCATACAACTAGTAAAGCAATAAGATACACAGCATCTTATACACAAATTTACTTTTTTTTCGTATAGATGGAAGAAAAAAAAAAAAAAAAAAACTTCTACACCTTTTGTGCCAATATACAGAAGGTGGTTTTTATAAATGACATATAATGAATTTAGCAAATGATCTGAGAAGAATAAACACGTTGTTGTATATTCTGTACATTTTGACTGAAGAACTCTTGTAAGATTTTAAACATTTTCATCAATTATATTAATTTATCTGATTAAAATCTGTCGAAAAAGAAAAGAATGAGTAGCTTCATACGTATTATGAATTTTAAATATTAAGAACAGTATAATATCATATCATATTTATTATAAAAATCTGTCTGTATAGTATTTGTAGTATGAACTTTATTTGGCTGCTGTTGAACGTTATTTCATGATTCTCAAAAGTATTATGTGTCCAATTGTTGCTAATACCTTGAACTGTGGAATTTTTAATATTAAAAAAAAAAATAAAAATAAAAAAGGGGAAAAAAACATTTAGTTATTAATTTATGAAATGAAAAATAAGTACATATGTAAATTTCCTAAACAGCTGACCAATTCATTGTGAAATAATTTAATTATGATAAGTTAATTTTTTGTATACTAGAAAACATTCCATTCACCAAACAAATATTCTATGATTTTCCAATAGCTTAATGTCGAATATACTGAGGAAATTCTTTCAGATGTACTTAATTTCCATAAAGAATACTATCTAGTCTATTATTACGTTAATCATTATCATCTATATTATAGTAACTGGATATTTCAATGTAACGATGTTAATGAGTAGCTTAGACTATGAATAAATGATACAAAAAATAAAAATAAAAAATAAAGAAAGAATTTCTGTTAGAACAAGCGTCGTAAAAAAACGGACCTTTACCTAAAAATGAATCCTTATTTTTCATTTAACGGGGATTAGGATTCGCACTCCATAATAAATATGGTTGAAAAAGTTTTAATGAAAATAATTAACAATTGCAGAATCAATATTACATGGTAGAAACACACACAAATTGAAGAAACAGTAGTTACCTGTTTCTATTTTCAATTAGTATAAGTTGAGTATGTTATCCCTTTGATTAGTATTATAAGAAATCTGAGTTTCATATATAATATTATATTGAAATTATCAGCAATGAATGGGTAGATCTTGATTAATGCTAATTATGAATTATGATAATTTATCATATAATTATGCTATATAAGTATTAAAGCAATATTGTTTCGCACAATAAATGGCAGTAGATTATGAGTGTATACATAATTATCTAAATACATATACAATTATATATGTCAAATACCTAAAAGTAAATTGTAATAAAATATAGCTAAAGGCACTCAAGGTATAAAGAGCACAATACAACAGTATTAATAAACGGTATATAAAAACGTTTTTTCACACTTTATAGTGACTTACATTTTTAAACTATTATATAATTATAATTCCATCCACCTATTAACTTGAAGGGATAAAATTCAACGATACTAAATGAAAAAATCCTGTATAATAAGATATCTATTCATTAGAATTTTTCTGAAAATTAATTCTCATAATCAATGAATAAAAAAATTAGAATATATTTCATTCGAAATGTATTGGTATTCTGAAAAGAAACACTCATATCATAACAACGTAATATTTTCAAAGTATAATTCTGCGGATTATATATCTCGACTACTATAATCATAGAATAGTAATATTAAACTCAGAATCCCTTGAGATGATAATTATGCCTTCTTCAATTATGGGGAAACGTGAATTCTACAACTTTCTTGGATAATCATTCTGATGACAATAAAAGGCTTCTGAAAAATCTTTGAAAAGTTCACATAGTTTACACGACCCAGTAAGATGATTATTGATTAGGAATCATCCAATCAGTAGATAAATTCATACAAACATAAATCTATGTCAATTTCAGCCAATTGATTATTTAATAAAATTTATCAGGTATATTCTGTGAGCGTAATATGGTCTCAGGTGACACCAAAGAACTGGGACGGACACAATAAATATAACGTGACAATTAGACAACACAAAGTTAAGCGACAAATTGGTTTTTGCGATGAAAATATTTGTTTACTTTTCTTTTCTTTTATTACCAAATTTTTTTTTTTTTTTTTTTTCTCCTAGTTTCAGTCTTTTTATTTTGACACGCATAGATTCTGTAAGTTTCACAATTTTTTTTTTTTTCTATATTTTAATCCTAAATACGATTTTTATAGAAAAATTGACAAATTCGAGAGAGAGAGAGAGAGAGAGAGGAGAGATAGTCGCTGTCTATTATATTGTTTATGCATTAATCTCTATTGGAACACGATAAAAAAATTTTCTTTAATTTTCAGAATTCTTTTTTTTCAATAATCTAACTTCATTAATTATATTATTAATTATTAGTTATATATCCTCGTTATTATTTTTTTTTTTCTTTTTTTTTTTTACACTTTGTATTTAGAATACCTAATTAAATTTATTTCATAAAAAAGATACGTATCAAAGTTTTTTTTTTTTTTTTTTCCCCTACAACAAAATTAGATTCGAGATTATCATTATCATTAGATTCAATAGAATTGGTCAAATCCAAAATGCGAGTTGATATTTTGCTAGAGGATTATTTCTCGTCTTCAAAATCTTATAAAACTAGAAATATTAGCAACAGTATCTATGTCATTTTGGATCACACCAAGCATTAGTTTCATCGCTTATTTATGAATATTATATAATTATATAAGGATGGGTTTCATCGATATAACGACTATACCCTCATTATGATTTATATACAATAATTTCAGATCGAATATTTCTTATCAATTATAAATATATTTTTACAAATATATATATTGATATGAAATTTGATTATTCAAATAATTCAATTGAGATACATGAATTAGATTCTCCAATAAGAAAAAAAAAAATTAAATATTTTATTTACGAATGGAACTCCAGTGCACGCGTATTTCAACAATAGCACTCACAACATTTCGCGATCATTTTTAATACTGACTTATGTATTATTTAAATTTAAGCGATCTGGTGTTTATGAGAACAGCAACAAAAAATAAAAACAAAAAAAAAAACTATATTTACATATTATATATATATAAAATAACTATCAAGCATTTAAATTAACTGGTCTCTTTCTAAGCGCTGGTTTATTACCATATTATCTACAACACAACTGCATTGTAATTACTATATTTAGTATCAAACACGCTTTTATAAACATCCTTTTTTCCAATCAGTTTGATTGTTTGGCCGAGAGATTCTTGGACCTGGAATACGCGAAGCTGGACGCGGTATTCCACTTCCAATACCAGACGTTCTATTCGGAGCGCTCCAATTAGTCGGGGCTCTTAATCTAGTTTTATTTTCTACTCCTGTATGTTTCATTGGTCTAACCAGCATCTGAAACCAAATATCAATATAATTATTTAATTATTATTAATAACATTTCAGGAGATCAGAAAGAGATTATTTTCTTTCCAAATAAATTCTGCATTCGTAATGCATAACAAAATACTAGTATGATCAGATAATCAATGGATCTGAATCCATTCACAGTCGTGTAACTCACCTCTGGTTTTTTTGCTATATTATTATGGCCTTGATACATCGGTGCATCGTTGATATGATTTTCTGAAAAGATACAATGAAATAGAATTGAATGGTGGATTAAGAGAACGTGTTTTTACATCTTTTCAATGTATTACAGGTTGCTAACTCACCATTCTTTCCAATAGATTGAGTTGATGAACCGACTGAACTCGAAATTGGCGAACTAGTTTTAACGGCATGACCGATGGTCTGCAGCTCTTGAGATCCACCTTTCGGTATCGGTGATGGCAAGTCCTTCTCTGAATCTACCCAGTTGTTTTCCAATACTCGCCTGTTCGGTTTTGGTGTTGAAATTTGCTTCAAGCCTGAAAGAATAGCAGAAAGAAGTTATCTCTTTGAGTTAGTTTATGAATTTGAGCTAATTGAGAAAGAAATTCTATCCCATTCGTTACTTACTTTCTTCCTGTAATCTAGCAATGTAATGTAACTGCGCAGAATTGATGAGCCTTGAATTATAGGAAGTCTGACTGCTGTCCGAACAAACGCTAAGTCTATCGTCAAGATCCGGGGCGCTATGAGCACTCTGAGTACTTTCGATGCTCTCAGTCGATCCGCATGCACCTTTGCTATGAAATTCTTTTATGCTTCCGCCTACTTCGAGCAATCTTTGCTCCGATCCGCTCTTGAATCTCCCCAAAGGAAGTAGTTTATTTATTAACGATCCTTCAACATTTCTTGAAATATCTGGCTGACATCCTCTGCCATATTTAGAATTTGGTATATTAGAACGTCGCTGATTATCGAAATTCCTCAGACTGTTCGAAGCTAAGTTTGGATTTGATTTTTGAAACAACTGCGGAACCTTGGACAAAATTCTTGGAGCCTGTAATTTTTTCTTATAATTAATCGCAGGTTTATAAAATGTGCTGTCCAAACTTTCTAGGGATGGTTGAGTTTCGATATTGCTTTTGGGCTCAGTCATATTTGTTTTTTTCGTAAAAGTATAATACTTCTTATCGTTGTTATAGCTCACAGGTAGATCTAGGCTCGCTTGTTTGATTTGGCTCTTTTCATGGAATTTAGACGAATTTTTTCTATATGTATTGTTATGATTAATAACGGGAACATCAACGTTACTATCTTCAGGCATATGGCTGTACGTAGAGTCTAAATTCTGCTCAGTACTTCGTTGAACTTGTTCTAATAATTCTCTTCTTAAGTCAGTTGGTCCATTAAATGTGGAATTCATAGTTCCATGCAATATTGTTGTATTGCAATGAATATTTTCTACAGATGATAAGTCGCTCCCAATATCTGGGTCTTTGTCCAAAATATGCTCGGATGAATCGTGGTTCAAATTGAGAGTGATATTGATTGTTTCCAACGTTTGTTTTTGCGATAAGAATGTACCGTTCAAACCATTCGGTAGTTTGACATCATTGCTTTGTATTTTTGTCAACGTTTCATCCAAATCGGGCTTATCATTGTATGGCGCAGATATAAACGTGGTATTTATGGTCTGCTTTTCTATTCCTAAAGGTAACGAGTGTCTAGGTAAAGATGATGCAGATCTTCGTGTAAAGGTGTTAAACGTGCTATTCAAGTTTGCTTTTTCAGATGGTTTTGAATTGGCGGTCAAAGTATCATCGTCAAAGATGTTATTCTTTTTCAAGGTTGTTTCTTCCTCAACGTCTTTCAAAAATGTTTCATCATTAAAGTCTTTTATGTCTGATATATCGCCAAACATGCTTGTTTTCATCATTGAATCGGTAAGTATCTGAGAGTCTAGAATGCTTCCTTCGTGTGTAAAAGACTCCTTAGTCGTATCCACAAGAGAAGAGCTAAACTCAGAAGGCTGAGATACGTTCATTAGCGTATCAGCAAACTCTGGCTCTGTTAAATTTATGAACGAATCGATTCCTTTTGATTGTGACAAGTTTAAAAATGCCTCCATGCTTTCTTGTCCTGATGCACCGAATATACCAGATCTTACAGGGGGGCTCGGCGCCGTTTTTAACATTGCTGGCACAGATTCTCTCCTAATGTTTGTTAAGTTGGTTGAATCTTTGTCCACCTATTTAAAAAAAAAACAAAAATATATTTTAGTATGAAATTGAGTTTTATTTCAATGAAACGCTGTAGAAACTTTTGTTCAATTAAAACAAGAGAAACTAGATCGTGTTCTTATTTCAGTTTAAACTTACGTGTAGATTAGTGGCTGTTGTTGTTGGAGGAGGTGATTTTTTCCATATATTGTTCGAGGAGGGTGATAGGGCTTCGATAATTGATTCAAAACTCATTCTATTGTTTCGTTTCTTAGGTCTTGTAAATGTTCTAGTATCTATGGATCTCCTAGCGCCTGAAAATGTTTATAAGAGAATTGGCTATATTTTGAATGTTAAAAATCCTCAATACTTCAATTATATCAGAAATGATACTATAAGTAGAAGCGATTTTCAATACGGCAATTTTCGTACTGAAAAAAAGTAAGAAAGTAAAAGATGTGAAATTTGAAACAAACCATTTGAACCTTCGTTATCTTCAGCTTCTAATTCCAGCCCATTTTTTAACCAGTTGTGTAAGTTGTGAGCTCTGCCTTCCGGCGGACAATTTCCAGATACGTGAAGCCTGGAATAAAAAGTTACGAACTTATTGCTACAAAGCAGGATGTATGATAAAGAAAAATAGAACAAAAATAAATAAAAAAAAAAAAAAAATTTTGAATAAAAATTCCTCAACTACAATAATTTTTTATCAATAAGACCGTGCCTTATATGTAAGTTGATTGCTATTCAAATTTCTGTAACCTTGTAGTTGCATTGCGATAAACATTCACAAATATTCCACAAGGTTATGCATAACATAGTGCATTCATGGTATTGAACTGCCTTAGGTTTTTTAATCCTATTATAAGATTATAAATATATACACGGGTATGAGTCATTGACAGAAATGAGTGCACCCATCATACCTGGGTTTTGGATGAATGATTCAACACAGGTTATTGTATAGAATCGTGGAAAATAAAAGGTAGGTTAATTTATGACATGTATACAAACACGTATTTAAGCTGTCATAATTAGTAAGATATATTTAGAAGTATAAGTTAGTACTTGAGTCAGAGAATGAAAAAAAGGATAGATGAAATGTAAATGAAATTAATGATCCTTACCATGTTTCATCGTCTGTGAAGTTAAAGGCCGAAACATCGATGATATCGTCTGCATCGATGGGTTGAAATTCGTCGTAATAATATTCGTTTATCATATTTTCTGCCGTTTTAATCAAATCGTATAATATTTATTATCAGTTATTAATTAAGTATTCACAACACCTCATTTTACCGTTATATGTCAATAGATGGTTACTGCGTTAACGTAAATGATACGACGAAATGTATACTAAGAGTGTTCGTAGTCTTCGTAGATGTGAATTTTTATTATTATTATTATAGTAATACTTTATCGGAAAAACTTCGTAAGAAATTATTATTAACAACACATTTTATTCATTGTTTATTAAACACTTTGAATAATATCTTATGAACACTTTTATTCCAAGAATATATATGTATTACGAAAAACATAACATAACCACGGGCGGAGTTAAAGAAATATTATTCTGCCACCAACACAACATAACCACGGATCTGTAAATAAATAAAAATGAATTGAAATTAGAAATCCAAGTCCACGGTAAAACTTGACGAGGATGTAGGTGACCATCTGAAGTTGCTGATGATCTCGAACACTGATTGCGAATAAGTTGGCAATGCGAACACGACTGGCCTCTAGTGGTTTCAGGATTCGCTAATCCGTTGGCTAGCAGCCGAAAATTCACCCATTGCCAACCCTATTTATGACGTATACGGATAAGCTGCAATTTCAAGTTACGATACATCATACCAACTTTTTTTTTTTTTTTTTTTTTATCACCAAATTATAACGCTTTTTTAATATATTTGCGACGACATCTTACGAGCATACAGAAATCTACTAATATCTGTAGTCGTCACATCTCTGTCGTTCTAAAATAGTTCATGGCGAACACGCTGCGATCTAACCTCAAATATAAACAGATGATTAAATACGCGTCTACAGTATTCGATATTGAATGTTAAAATAATATTCTGATTAATAAAAAGTTTGCAGTAATCGATTATCCACAAAGTGTTTAATTACAGGGCTTCGCAATTTTGTTTTGTTAGCACGTAAATAATCATGCAGAAACCAGACCGCGGTAGGTTATGTGTTGTTTGTTAATTTTTTTTTATTTTAAGCGTAATTGTTAGTGAGCTTAGATCTACTGCATACATGATTTCTATTTATTTACTCGCTCCATATTTTCTATAAGAATATTTACTATTTTCAATAATTCAGGAGCTCCGAGGAAACGGCATGAAAAAAAACTTTCCTGGGCTTATCGTAACAAGAAAAGAATAATACGAAATCAAAGAGATCAAGAAATACCAGAAGATTCTACAAATGTACAAGTCCAAAATAAAAAGGCTCGAATTGTACTCCGCAATCTTCCTTTCAAGGTATCCGCATCAATGATAATATTTCCAACATTTCTAATTATCGAATAATCAGATATTTTAAACAATGAATTATTTCCGATTTATTAATGTTATCAGATTACAGAGGATGATATTAAAAAACATTATACACCATATGGTGAAATCGAGGAAATAAATCTCCTCCGTCATCCGGGTGGTAAATTAGTCGGTTGTGGTTTTGTGCAATTTAAAAAAGTCGAGCAAGCTTCTAAGGCGATATTCAACACAAATAAAAAGGAATTACTTGGTAAGAAAATTGGAAGATATTACTTTTATAGATAATTGTCTGAATTTCACTTGTTAATTAATTAATAATGTTATTCAAAATGTATTGCCTATTCCAGAATTTGAATATCAATAATGTCCGTTCTTATAATTATTTTTCAACAAATTACAGGCAGAGTCATTACCTCGGATTGGGCGATTCCTAAATACAAATTTTCAGAAACAACCGAAGGTATCAAAGACGATAGTAAAAAATCCGAGGATTTACCTGAGACGGAGAATGACATAGAAACCACTCCTATAAACAATGAAAATACTACATTGTCTAAAACTCAGTTAAAAAAAGAACTGAAAAAGAAAAGGAGAGATAAAGATAGATCGAAGAATACTCAGAAACGGGCCAGGCTTATAGTTCGAAATCTATCATTTAATGTGAGAAAAGAAATTTTCGTTGCCTGATTTTATCAAGTCTGATATCAAATTTTGCTTCCATCAAATTTAGAAAGAAATTATGATTCAAGCATCTGAATCCAAATACATAAACTTATGGGGTTTTGTATTTAAATTTCAGATAACCGACGATGCATTGAGAGATCATTTCTCGCCATTTGGTAAAGTAGAAGACGTTAAGATCCTGAGTAGACCGGATGGAAAACTAGTTGGTTGTGGATTTGTGCAATTCAATCTTGTTCAAAGTGCAGCAAAAGCTATCCATCATTTAAATCTGAAGCCTCTTCTTGGTCGGCCTGTTGTAGTCGATTGGGCTGTGCCAAAAACGAAGTTTGGTAAGATTGGAGAAGTTGCAAATGCCAATGAAACCAGTACAGAAGAAGTTGAATTAAAAAAGGAAGAACCTGACGACGATGATAGCGCCGATGAACAGCCAAAGGAAGAGGATACTTCCCTGAAACTTGAAGATGATGAATCTAGCGATGAGTATGTTCATATTTTAGTTACCTTATTTGACTATTCATTCGAAGAATAACAGAAACCGATCTTAAATGATTATGAATTGATTGTTTCAGAGAGACTGATGATAAAAAAGTTATTATTAAAAGTCTTGAGGTCGAATCTGAAGAAGAAGAAGACGACGACGAAGAGGAGGATGAGGAGGAAGATAAAAAAGGAATAAAATATGAAGAGGAAGAAGACGATGAAGCCTCTCATCCACGTCGGATCTCCAACGACGTCACCGAGGGCAAGACTGTATTTTTGAAAAATGTTCCATTCTCTGTAACTAATGATGACCTCAGACAATGTATGGAACAATTTGGTCCGGTTTACTACGCACTTGTATGCATTGATCCAATGACAGAGCATTCTAAAGGGACAGCATTTGTTAAATTTCAAGTAAGTCGTATCGACAATTCTGCTTCAAGCTTAATTAAAATACGAAATTAAATAACTACATTTATTTAAAGTGTTGATTCGAATTCTAATTGGAAAATAAAATGTGTAAACTCTATTTCTAGCACCTGGAAGATGCTGAGAAATGTTTATCAGCTGGTACCGAGTTACGTTTACATGACCAAGTACTTGATCCTCATAAAGCGCTAAACAGAAATGAAGTTCAAGACAAATCAGAACTTAAAAAGGCAAAGGTGACCGATTCGAGAAACTTGTATCTCGTTAAAGAAGGAGGTAAGATACTTTTCATCTAGAAATTGGATAAAATTGATGAATGATGAACTGATTCAATTGATATTCAAATTTTTAATTCTTTCCAGTAATACTAGCTGGCAGTCCAGCAGCAGTTGGAGTATCAGCTGGGGATATGGCTCGCCGTTTACAATTAGAACAATGGAAATCTCAAATGTTGAGAAACCTGAACATGTTTGTTTCACGAGTTCGGCTTGTGGTACATAACTTGCCCGTTTCCGTAGACGATAAAAAGTTGAGAGATATTTTCCAGAATCATTCAGGCCCAAAGGCAGTTATCAGAGAAGTGAGGAATTATTTTTATTGCTCATTCCTTATTCTCAAGGAATCAATTCATTTTATCATTGCTTATACCTATTTGTCTTCTCTTTTTACATTCAGGCTCGAGTGATGCGGGATTTAAGGAACATAGAGTCAAATGGTATCGGCAAATCTAAAGAATACGGCTTTGTCGCTTTCACGAGTTACGATGACGCCTTGAAGGCATTGAGAAATATTAATAACAATCCGAAAATCTTCGGCCCAGCCAAGGTACCTTATCCCAATTAAATTTACCCATTAATTGTGAGTTTTTAAAGCGGTTTTAATTATCTACATGAACGTCTTTCATTTTTCAGAGACCTATTGTTGCGTTTTCGATTGAAAACAGGGTAATGGTTAATGCGATTAAAAAACGTGTAGAAAAAAGCCGAGAGCGTAATCCTCTTTGGACTGGAAATAATCAGAAGACTACAAACGAACGACCCTTTGGAAATAAGAGAAAACACGGCGATGATAAACCCGTGGAAAATAAGAAAACAAATAACGACAACAGGCCCGTTGGGAATAAGAAAAATAACAGGGAACAAAAACCTGCTAAACATGCTAGGGTAGAAAATGATAACAACGATAATAACGTTCAGTCGTATGTGGGAGTGACGAGTAAACCAGGAGAGAGTAAAATGCGATCTAGATTCAATTTGAAATCTCAGGCTCTATTGCACAAGCAAACTCTTAGACAAGAAGTAAAGAATAAAAAATCTCGAGCGAAAGTTCAACAGCAAAAGAAAGAGGAACGAATATCTAGGAAAGAAATAAGGGTGAGTCTTGATTGTTATTTACCTAATTTTCAATTTTATTATTTTCTGAATTTGTTTATAAATATAAATAATTTGAAAAATTTAATCAACAGCCGAAGCAGGGTAAGAAAAAAGTGAATCAAGATGACGTAGATTTCAGTAAACTTGTAAACAACTATAAAAACAAATTGATGGGAACATCTGAAGCAAAATCTAAATGGTACGAAACGTAAACGGCTGTTTTTTTATAACGCAATTATGAATATAGTCTATAACAAAGTAATCAATTATGTTATAGCACTGTGTTTCGTTACTTTATTCTTTGAACTAATTGATTATATCTATCATTAGGTGTATTATATTATTAAACAATTAAAATATACTCGATTCTGTATACATCAGTCTATAAATGTATTCCCTTTCCACATTGCTACCTGTCTTTTTTTTTTTTTCAATAAATATGGATAATTGATTATTCAATTTTATCTCATTCCGATTCCGATTATTCAAAATCCATTTTAAATAAATAATGAGTGCGCCTTATTATATGCAACTTGTAGATCAAATATGCAATCGTCATTCTTTTTAAGGGGATATGAAAGGTGAATTATTATACACCTCGAATTTTCGACAACCCGTTTCCCAGCTAAAACACATCCGATCGATGTGAAATTGATATCAGTTACGCAGAAAAAGTGCACGGAGGGCATGATGCTCTTGGATTTCCAAAAAGCGAAAATGTTTCGTATGTTTTCATATTTATCAAGTACAATGTCAGCAACAACGATTAATATTCGTTACAGAGCACTCTTGATATAAAACTGTACATTTTATTTTCGCTTTTTGGAAATCCAAGAGCATCATGCCCTCCGTTCACTTTTTCTGCGTCACTGATATCAATTTTACATCGATCGGATGTGTTTTAGCTGAGAAACGGGCTGCCAAAAATTCGAGGTGTACAATTCACCTTTCATATCCCCTTGAATTTAGCGCTAGAGAAGTGGCGCCATGCCGCTAGCCTATCGACGCTATGAGGAACTATTTTAGCCGCAAGCGCGGGCATGCCGAATTCTATTTGAATGCCTGATATCGTCGGACTTTTTATTTATTGCTGAATAATGATTAGCGCCGATTTATAGAGGTTTGCGTGACGTCGTGACGCACTCGCAGCATCACTGATCTATCAAATAACGGTATTCTAATTGTGTTAATGTATTTTTGCAGCGGAAATACAAACATGAAATATATAGGTGTATAAAACTGAGATTCAAAAGCGCGGTTTTTTTTTGTGCTTTTTGCTTTAAAACCAATAACTATATTACTTTCGTCTTAATCAATTCTACTGTTCAAATATGCGTCAAAAAATGCCATAAAATATCATACACACAATTATAATAATAATATCCTTGAACAGTTTGCAACATCCTACTCATTTTTTAATAGTAGAATCGAATATCGAGAGAATTAATTCGCGAAGCCTGGATTAGATTATATCAGCAACGCAGTGCATAGCAGTTTGATATATTTCAAGAGAAAAAGCTGGGATTTGAAATTACCCCAAAAGCACATACGTCTTAAAAACGATAAACCTACACCTACATCTCAAACAACAAGTTACAATGTACCTGTGGTTGAATGGTTATAAAAATTCACTAACGACCCGGATCCAAAGAGTTTCTTTCTAACTGGTTATGAAAATTAGGAGAGTAGTCTGATAGTCGAAAAAGATAATTATTAAGATTGGAACCGCAGCACCGGGGGGCGGAAATACGAGATCATAAAATTTGTTGCCAATGCGAGACTAGAGATCTGATTGGACGACAATGGGAAAGTTGTAAAAGAAAAAAAAAAAAAAAAAAAAAAAAAAAAAAAAAAAAAATACGCACCTATTCGCCTTATGGGAGAAGGTCAGATGAAATGAGAGTTAACATCTACCTGCGTATAACTATACCTATACCTATACGCTGTACACATATACGGCTGGTGAATTTTGAAAGGCTATTCGTGTGGCGCGGATATGGTGGTAAAGACACTGTATTTTGTTGCGAGCTCAAAAACCGGTGTAAAACTTACACGCATGTATATACAAGATGTTCACGGTCAAGGAGCACCAGTTTCAAATGTCAATGGTCAATTATCATAACGTCAGAGAATGTAAAGAATATATATAAATAAACTCGACTTACCGGTAGGTACGGACGGATGAACAAAAATAAAATGAACTTACTGTGGGGGGTGAAAATAAACGAACAGGATAGTTTTCGATGTTATAATTTCACCACTGTATATAGTTATCAATTTTGAACGTAAATATATACTATCAATTAAATGTTGCTTTCGACATTGCGTTCATACGAAGGCCAACACTTGAATAGTACTGTAGCAGTGTTGAACAGCAAAGATCGACCAAAGTATAAATATCAGTCGCAAAAATGACAGAACTAGTTTCTGCGACTACGGCGTGGGCTGCTGCTATTGCTGCAGGTTGGGTGGCTTCGATGATGTGATACTATACAACGATTTTACAATAACGTAATACTAATGGAAATGAATAAATAAATAACAATTTACAGCCTCCTATTTTTCTTCTTTCCTGACACTTATAATGGTATCACACCGCTACCACACATAGTAATGCGATGTAAGAAATCAAGTAGTTTTATCTCAGGAATTGGAGCATTATATTCGTGAGAAATACATAACTAAGAAGGTGTAACGTAACGCAGTATATACACGACCAAGATATATCAAGAATATTATATCGTAGCGAATAGTAGTATGTAAATTACCACGTCAATGATATAGCATCAGCGGAATCACTACTTCTTTTCTTCTCAGTTTTTGATTCACATCTCTGCGCTTTTTAATATCTTAACACCATCCAAAAATGAAGACCGAAATTTTCTCGGATCAAATCAAAAATTTTTCTCGAACCAAGAAAATTTTCCAAATTTTCCTGGTTCGAGAAAAATTTTTGATTTGATCCGAGAAAATTTCGTTCTTCATTTTTGGACTGCAAAATTATCTTGAATCAAGTCAACCTTTCTTTCTGTGTACGTTCGATGTAATTGAAAAAAAAAAAAAAAAAATGATTGCGTTAAGCAGAAACCCTGCATCGTTTTTTATTCGTATGAGAAAAAAATTTCTTGAATTTTGCAAAAAATAAAATGTCAGAAAAACGCGAATTGGGTCTGACAAATCCGGACCAGAAACGGACGTTGTTATCCGGATTCGGGCTGTGGATCTGTTGGATCGTATTCGTGTCCGACTTTTTCTACAGGGAAATGGATGTGGGATCCGAAACCCCCTCTCTACTCCTATCGCGCTCTTCCCATGCGGCTTACTGGGCTGTCACAGAGGGACAAGTAAAACTACGGACTTCAACTCTATAGCTTAATATCGCATTTCGCGTCTCGCCTCTCTTTCGAATGAAAACACAAACGCGCTTATAACAGCGTCTGTCATTTTTGTTCTTCGACGTTTTTTTCTCTGGTTTAGCTGCAATATGATTTTGTGCGATTGTAAAAATTGAAGAGAATCAAACATTGTAGCTAACCGTATAAAAATATTGTTTATTCCCACGTGAGTTTTTACAGTGCAGTTTTCTCCGTTTTTAATATCAGTGAAACCGTTGTTTTAGATATGAAGATCTGATCGTTATTATCGCAGAATTTTTGGTACGTATAGTATAAGTGCTATGAAATTTTTCTATAACTCCGCAACATCGCGGTTTTCTGAACCCGCATAAATTTACATGCGTTAGAACGCGTATAATAAATTAATCCAGTTTAACGAAAGCGTGGGATGCGAGAGAAATGTTGTAGTATCCACCTGCTTGGCAAGTGGGTTACTGGCCCAAATTCAATCCAGTTATTCCCTAATATTTCTTAGATTAAATTTTGCCAGTATAGAATCATTCGAAATTCTCAACCCTGAAATCACTCTCACAATTTTTATTATAACCGTAATCACTGCACTAACTGTCATAACTATATAAGCCAAACTTTACATTCTGTCATATTGTACAGTGTGATGGTATCATTCCGCAAAATAAAGAGCACGGAACCGTAGAACCGGTTTACATAATGTAAAAAATAGAGAAACATATTAATTAGCCAAAGAAAAAACAGTGCGAGTTAGGTACTCGGTGAAACGCGCATGACCATTTTACCTCACAATTGTATAATTTTTTCTCTATAATTCGTGTCATTTTATTCATTCAATTCATATTCCTCAATGCAGTTATATTTTAGGCTGACGATATTTTCTACAAAAAATTGAAATGACCCATTTGACGATGAGACACGCCAGATTATATTGGCTTCCAAAAATCGGGGCAAACTGCTCTACGCAAGCTTGTTCGGATGTGATCAAACCTTTGGACAAGTCTAGTATTCCTTTGGACCCTGAGTGGGCCCAGGCGAAACCCTACACAGAAATTCCCGGGCCAAGGCCTGTTCCTTTTCTCGGAAACACCTGGAGATTTCTACCTTACATTGGTAAGCAAAATGTAACGTGTCGTAGACAAAATTAGTGAAAAATCTCGATGTTTGTGACAAGCTATGACATCATATGATTCATTATGTCATTAAGTTGATGAAAAAGTAACGAAGTAACGACTGTTTATGTACTCAGCGAAAGGCACTCCTAGAATTTGATTCAGGAATTGCGCAGCTCGTCTGTCGTGTCATACCATGATATATGTTCCTTTAGGCATAGGTACGACTCTTTTGTTGCTCGTTTCAGAGATTAAAAGGGCCGGTTCAGAGTTCCGAATTTTTAAATCTCCGAACGGTCAAATTTCCGAATTTATTCTAAACGATTTCAAAATTTTCAGAATGACGAAAGTTTAGAAAATTGAAACTTCGAATGGTCGAAATGTAGATAGCTCAAGGCTCTGAAAGTCTGATTTTCCGAATGTCGAAAATTCCGAAAGTTTAAAATTCCGAACGTTCAAAATTTCGAAAGACTGAACGTGTTCTCAACGTGGCGACTAAACGACGCGCGACAGCTTGATGTTCAAGTTTCGGAGCTCTGGCCCTTCGGATCTTCAGCTTTCGCAGTTTTTACCTTTCGTATCTTTGGCTTTCGGAATTTTGAACCTTCGGTGTGTTGCGATTCCGAATTTTTGGAATCGGTTACATAGACTTTAGGTGAAATGCCTCTCCTGAAATTTGTGAGTTCGTTGGATCAAAATTCCGAAATTTGACTGTTCGGAGCTTTGAGAATTCGGAACTTCGAACTTCGAACCGGCCCCGCGAGACCTTATATAGACAAAGTGAAAAGCCGCTTTGAACAATTTGGCAAACCAGCCTGATAACGTAGAATGTTTGAATATCATAATTATAGATGTTTGACTACTATAGTGAACAAACATTGTAGATATTTTTTTAATGATATTCCCACGTGCGTTTGAACGTTTTGTTTTATTCAGCACTTACGTAATTAATACGTATATGTTGTATGTGACAAAAACATAATATTTGACCGCACGTGTAAGAATTTAAAAAAATTATTCATTTCAGAAAACCCTCATCGTCTTAAATTAGGCTCGCTTTAATTTCAGGCGATTTCAAAATCGAGGAAGTCGACAAAGTATCTAAACGTCTTTACAAAAAATACGGAGAAGTCGTTAAAATCGGGGGTCTTCTGGGCAGACCGGATATGGTTTTTTTATACGACGCTGACGAAATTGAACGTGTTTTTCGCCAGGAAGAAAAAATGCCTCATCGACCATCAATGCCCTCTTTAAACTACTATAAACACGTCCTACGTAAAGATTTCTTCGGAGAAGACGCTGGGGTCATTGCAGTGTAAGATTTGAGAATTATTAAAATTTCGCGAATGACATATTCACAAGAAATTTTGAATGCAAAGGCAAACCACTTTTCGTTTTACAAACGTCATTCATACTGCATCTCAACAGCGTGATTAATAATTTCGCCACGAGCACGATCGAGATAATTGTGGCTTTGTTTCCCCACCTTGATCATTATCTTTTGTACTAGTTTTAAGAATGGGTCGTTGGACCTTCCCAAGATACAAACACATGAACGTCATCCGTCTTATGCAAGAAAATACATGTAATCAGGCTTTTGCATTTTTATATCTGCGCAATAATTGGTTCACGATTATTTTCGCAGATGTTATTTGCATACAACTGGGAGAAAAAAAAAAAAACTCTAGGACTATTTTTACTTTCGTATCATTGTGGGGCACTAGATATACAGCTATTATCATTATTCAGTTATGAAAGTCCAAGATTTTTTGATCTGCACAAATAGAGCATAATATATATAAAGTAGACGTATTTATTTCGTAACTTTACTTGCGGAGTTCAGGATATGGAAGACTACCTATACTTCCTTGAGATGTATTTTTCATTTATAAAAAAAAAAATAATAATTCACCCGCGGTATATCTGATTCCACTGAAATCATCACCGCAAAGAATAGAAAGTCTCAGTTCATTTTGTGGCCGTATCACATTTTCTGATTGCATGTAGGTATTCGAAAGTCAGCTATATGATATTACGTATGCATGTATTCGGTTGTATATATGCGTTTTTTAACGGTCTAAACCTCGTTTAATCGGAAATTCATTGCAAATTATACATGAGTAGTATATGTTAGAGTCCAAGAACTGTGAAACGAAATGACTGTGTCGGCAGCTCGAATCCTAAATTCCTTGTGAATTACCTCGCCGTTTCTAGTTGCACGTGGCTATTATTTTCGTTAAATTACAGGCATGGAGAGAGCTGGTATAATTTTCGCAGCAAAGTGCAGCAGGTGATGCTGCAGCCACGAACCGCAAAGCTGTACGTCGGTTCTGTCCAGGAAGCGAGTGAGGCTTTCCTTAAAAGGTTTGACCTATAATAAGCAGTCAATCAGAATCAGACCACTTCTATAAACAACCTTTATACGTTATTCCGTTTCAGAATAAAAAAAGTACGCGACGTCAAAGGAGAAACTCCCGATCATTTTCTTAACGAAATTCACAAATGGTCCTTAGAATGTGCGTATACTCAATTAAAATATGAATATAGATACCTACAACGTTAGAATTTTAATTAGAGAATTACCAACGAGATTAGAATAATTCAAATTAAGTTTAATCATTTTTTCAATCGCAGCTATAGCTCGAGTGGCTCTAGATGTTAGATTGGGGTGTCTCGACGACGACGCACCCCTGGAGACGCAGCAGTTGATCGACGCAGTGAATATTTTTTTCAAAAACGTTGGCGTTCTTGAACTTAAAGTTCCATTTTGGAAATTGTTCAACACACCGACGTGGCAGAAATATGTGAACGCTTTGGATACAATAGTGGAGTACGAAAAATTTACATATCGTACATGTTCTTCTTCTTCTTCTTCTTTTTATTTTCATTTAAAAACAAGACTAATCCGAACACTTGTGCGATAATCTTATGCAATTCTTTAGAGTCACCTCGAAGCACACTAATGCAGCACTTGCCAGAGCAAAGACGAAAGAAATTCTGGGCAATGAAAACAAGGAACCTTCTCTTTTGGAGAGATTACTTGCCCTGGACACGGGGGCTAAAATCGCTACTATATTAGCTCTGGATTTATTTCTCGTCGGTATAGATACTGTGAGTTTAAATTATTGGTTGTAAAACCCCATTCCGATCTCCCTTTATTGGGCATCGTTCTAATTTTTAATAAATCACGTATCAAAGCGGTGGTTAGAATAATTGAAAGCTGCATTGATAGCTACATCGATTTATATACTATCATTCTATATTATACAACAGCTTCGTATAAAACTGTTGCACTATATATAAAAATATAAAAATAATTATATAATATACAATCGCATCGTTTTTTCTACAGACTTCAAACGCTGTAGCATCGGTTATTTATCAGCTCGCTTTGCACCCCGAAAAACAAGCCCATCTTTACGAAGAAGTATCCAGGGTGTTGCCTCCGCCTGGGTCAGCTATCGACGCTGGACATTTAGAGGATATGAAATACCTGAAAGCCTGTATAAAAGAAACCCTAAGGTAGCAAAAACTCATTTCTATATAATTTCGTGTTCGTATATAATGCGGATCATTTTTTATTAAAGAATGTATCCAGTAGTCATCGGCAACGGACGCTGCATGACGAAAGACACGGTGATCGGAGGGTATCAAATACCAGAAGGTGTAAGTAGTAAAGTGATTATTAGAATTAATTAGCAATCTCGAGGTCAATTTATCCGACTTCCGTACAGCCAATTAACCGATGACTGAAAATAAATCATATCTTCGGATATAAGCAGTCAAAAATATGCATCAAATGATATTGACAGAGAAAGCTTCGAGTCCCAGGGTCATGCAGATGGAATAACTACAGAAAATCTTATCATTTCATCCCCTAAATTAAATTTCAATCAGCTCGCAGATACATAATATTGATGATCATTTGTATTTAATTATTCAACGATCATCGGTACAACGGTAATTGGTCTCATTTGCATCTTGAATTATAGTGACCGCGAGCTTTCAATTACTGACCATAATTAATGTAAAATTGAATCCCCAAGGTTTAATATATTAACAGTTGCATAACTGGTACACTTTCAGGTGCAAGTAGTGTTTCAGCATTACGTGATCAGCAACCAGAACCGCTACTTTCCGAACAGCGACGAATTCATACCAGAACGTTGGATTGCCGGAAGTGATATAAATTCGGGAGTAAAACATGCCTTTGCTTCGTTACCTTTTGGCTATGGGCGCAGGATGTGTTTGGGACGAAGATTCGCTGAGTTGGAAATGAATATTGTTCTTGCAAAGGTGAGCAGACGAATTTTTTCCCATACTTTCAACTAAAAATACAATATCTGTATTTCGAATGTGTTTAATTTTTTGTTTTCTTTCATTTTCAGATCGTGCAATCGTTCAAACTCGAATACCATCATGAAAAATTAGATTATCACATCGATCCGATGTACACGCCCAAAGGACCTCTCAAAATTAAAATGATCGACAGATAATTAAATTAAATTATATTTTCACGATTATAGTATGTATATTGTATATTGTATGCACGTTTTTTGTTAAATATGGAGTCTGAGAAAAATTTATCTGTGTTTTCGTTATTCGAAGTATTACTCGGTTTCACCTACACCTGTGAATCCTGTTTCCAAAGAATTGAAATCGACGTTAATTTACAACTTTTTTAATTCATGGGGATTCAAAATCTTCAACATTTGCATTCATCAATCCGTTACCCATTTTCGATTACTGGGATTAGAGGAGATTGGTCCAAGTTTAAACTGTTTCAGGACACATTCTATATGGTTCCATGACTAATCAACACGAAAAGATTTCAACACGTCCATTCAACACACAGCAATGCAACACAGAACAATTTAAACACATACAAATTCAACACATCTCATGTGAATCTCAACACACTGGACGCTGATTAGCATTTGTTGGTGTGTTGTGGTATCCCTAAATGTTGAATTTCATTTGTGTCAAATTTGTCTGTGTGTTGAATTGATGTGTGTTATGATGAAATGACTATATGGTCATTAGATCATGTCACCATCCTATATATAGGTACTCGTGTAGTAAATATATATTATACTTGCATTCACAGAAAATTGTACAACTGGATTTCATCAAATACATTTATAATTGGTACCTTAATTAGCATTGAGTAAATGTGAGGTCGGAAATGAAATACAATTACCTGAGTTTGTGACGAGTACTTTACTGCTGGACGGTTTCAAGATTTCTAAGATCCTTGCCACCTCTTTATTTACATGTGTAGATATATGTACAAATTAAATATAAAATACGAACTACACGTGTGATCTTCCATGTGATTATCGAATTTCATTAATGCTAGTAGCATAATATACAGAAATCCGAGAATTTCTGGATTGTTTAATAATCGACTCACGCCGAGGAACCGGGATGAGGAATACAGAGAATCATGTGACTTTTGGAAAGAAATTTCCACCTTTTTTCATCCCTCGAATTTACCGCTTCAACATTTTGAATTTCAGGTCACCATCAGGTGCGTACATAAAAGTTACCTTGTAGGTCAAAGGCTCGTGATGATACTCCAATTTATAGGAGCGAATAAGCTAAAGTGAAAGAAAAATCGTCACATATTATAATATTCAGGGATCTCGATTCAATGAATAATATTAATATTTCGGAAATACAAGATAAGTATTACCTTTGTTAGCAGAACCTGCATCTCTAGGTCAGCGAATCTTCTTCCAAGACACATTCGAGCCCCATAACCGTAGGGAAGTGATGCAAAAGGATGCAGCTTTTCATCCGCAGATTCTTTCAGCCATCTTTCAGGCTTGAAAGTCTTTGCATCAGCGACATGTTCCTCCATGTTGCCGGTAACAAGCGTGGGGAAAACGACTTGCACCTGATTTTAAGACAGAAATATTTTTGCTTCAATTTTTCCTACTTTTTTCCTTTCATTTTTAATCGATTCAAGATATTGTAAACTATACGAAGACTCACCCCTTTTGGTACTTTGTAACCACAGATCACAGTGTCGTTTTGGAGTGTTCTTCCGTTTCCAATAACCGTTGAATAAACTCTGAAACGAAAACGGCGATTCTTGTAGAAATAAATCTTGGGAGAAAATTTTATGGAATTTCTTGATTTTTATTAAACCAACCGGAAAACCTCGCGGATAAAAGCCTTCATGTAAACCGCCTGGTCAAGATGTTGTGTAGTAATGGGCACCGAAGGATCTGGCAATATCTTCAACAGTTCTTGGTGCATTTTTTCCTGCTCTTTAGGTCTTGTTGCTAATTGATAAAGAATTGAGCAAACTGCCATCGATATCTATAACAAGCGAGACAAAAACATTCATATTATACATTTGAACACACGAATATACTTAGAGCTAATCTTGTTGTCTGGAGTTGAAAAATTATTAAAATTAGTAAAACAAACTTACCGTATCGATGCCGACAAGAATTAGGTCTAAGGCAAGGATGTATGCCATTTTTGGATCAGTTTCTTTAGCCAAGATTCTTTCCACCAACGACAAGTCAGTTTCGTCAACAGCTTTCTTAGTCTTTAGTCTTTCCATAGCTTCGTCGATGTGTTTCATGCATATTCTGTTACGGAAAATATTACGAATTTTGAGGCGGAAGAAAAAGATTTCTAAAGTTTTTTTTTTTTTTTTTCAAATCAACTTACTTGATGAAATAGTCCATGTTACGAACATAACGAGTCCAGAGTGGAGTTGGAATATATCTCCAGAAAGGTGCCTTCAATTCAAGCACCGCGACGTTCCTGAGGGCGTATTTAGCTGCGTCAATTATTTTTTGGGGCTCTGAATCAGGGGCTAAATTCGCCCCAAGACAACCCAGCCTTACGTCAAGGGCCACTCTTCCGATGCCTGTGCAATAGATTAGAGAGAAAGTTTTGGATCTATCAGGGTTTGGAACACGTAGCAAACAAATTGAAAAAATCTGAGTATTTTTCATGAGAAAAGTTCATCAGCTATCAGGGTCTTAAGGTATTAACTGTATACCTACACTCTAGGGCCCATTTGTGTATTTCATTATCGAAATCTGCAGGTAATTCTCCGTCCTCTCTCTTGATTTCTTTCATTCTGAAATGTACAGGTAATTATTGTTGTGTCTGCTCATTAATCTGCAACTTTATCGATTCCAAAATAAGTTATATGTGCATACCTTTCGATGAAGTCATCGGTCACCACTCCGATCGGTTGAATGTATTTCCTCACTGTAACAGGTTGTAGAACTGGCTTTTGAACACGTGTACGAAACTCTCTCCAAGCTTCACCGTGCCTGGAATAATCGAAATAATATAACAACGAATGGAAAAGTGTCTGTTAGAAAAAACGAGAACTGTGAAAAAAAAAAACCTTACACGCCAACGACGCCTGGTAAGTCACCAAAAAAATCCTTGCGTACGGTTCCCTTGTAGTGAACAAGACATGGCATCGATGGTCTGAATGGTGTCGGACCTTCGTGACGATAAACTTTTTCGATTTCATCAGCGTCGTAGACGAATAGAAGATCGGGTCGTCCTATCAGGCCAGTAAGCCTAACGATTTTTCCATAATGCTCGTAAAATAGTTGAGAGATTTTCGCTACGTCTGATACTTTGTACTGGCCAATGATCGGCAATAGTCTCCAAGTGTTACCAAGTATTGGCAATGGCTTTGGCCCTGGTATTGTTTCGTAGGGTAAAGCATCGACAAAATCCGGTGGTCCTGCAGCGACAGTTTTACTTAAACTTGGTATATCAGTGCAAAATGTCCGGATGACCTGCACCGGTTTCCACCTGAACAATCTTCCCATACCGATCGCTGTAGAAGATTGGTGAGATCTGTTCACATAATTTAATGAATTATTGGAAATTTGCAGAGTTCTAGACTCAGCATAATAAATTGTTATTTGTTTAGGGTATCTGAACAGAAATACTATCGAAGGTCGTGTTCTCTATAGAAGAAATCGTATTTTCGGAGAGAGTGAAAGTATTCACTTCAGCGTTATATCATCGGTTGTGCATAATTTGACATTGGATGTTGCGGAAACTCAGGAAGTGTGTGATAATTGATGATTACCGAACGTAAATACGGTGAATGTTGAAAGAATTTATTTCTATACAAAATTTATTATTGCAGATATACATATAGGATTCTAATTTTTGTTGATCTAATAGCATTCTTACAGGAAATTTCAACGTACAAATCGGAGTCGGAATCGACACTTTGAATAATATGTAGGTACAATAGGGTGCTTTTTTTGAAACGACCATTTTTTTTTTCTTTCTTTTTGCAACTCCCCATTGAAAATCTCTTAGTAGACGTCGAAAAGGGAATCCTGTCCAATTTTTAGCTCTTAATTCCGATTCTAGAAGGGGAAAGGTGGGTAGCCCCGACCAGCGGGTACCCCAGGTCACCTCACGTTTTGGACACTCACGAACAAATAAATTTGAAAAATAAAATACGAAAATGTGACCAAGATCGTTGGCCTAATTTTCACGTTTCATTTTTCAAATTTATTTGTGCGCAAGTGTCCAAAACTTGAGACGACCGGGGGTACCCGCTGATCGGGGCTACCCACCTTTCTCCTACTCGCGCTCTTCTTTTTAAGTTCTTCCATGCCAAAAGCATGTGAACATTACGACTTTTTCTTTAGTCGCGCATAACTCGGCTGCATTTCAATGGATTGTTCTCATCCAAGACTTATTTTACAGAGAATTTAGTGTTCTTCAAAAGTGCCCAAGAATGTTTGACTGACTTGAAAATATTGAACTTGACATTTTGTTGGAATTTCATATTTAAAAAAATAAAAGTCCTTATATGTTTTGAAATACTGGTTTGAGAGACTTTATGTTTTGGACTTTTTTGCAGAGAAATAAATTTCCTACAAAATTGTTCGGAAGTTTTTTTCGCCAAGTCCAACTGTTTATTCGCCCACAGCGAGAAAGAAGAATTATGCATAAAATCGACTTTGGGGGCTCACACAAGTGCGGCGGTTGAAACCACAGCCAAACTACCTGAAGCACTTTTGAAGAACACTAAATTATCTGTAAAATGAGTCTTAGATGAGAACAATCCATCGAAATACGGCTGAGTTGTGCGCGACTAAAGAACAAGTCGTAATGTTCACATGCTTTTAGCATGGAAAAACTTAAAAAGAAGAGCGCGAGTACTAGAATCGGAATGAAGAGCTAAAAATTGGACAGGATTCCCCTTTCGACGTCTATAACAAGATTTTCAATGGGGAGTTGCAAAAAAAAATTGTCGTTTCAAAAAAAGCACCCTAATACACAATAGTACAAAATATGACGAGGAAAAGGTAAAGCTCGTAGAAAATTGTCAGAGTTAAAAACTTTATCTGTGCCATGAGTCGCGTTGATTTACACACTGTTGGATGAGCTGGTTGGGCTACTTTCACTTCAAATAAACGCTTGGCTGTATGTAGCACGTGTAGAGATTATTTAGGATTCGATGGCTCTCGATCATTGTATGGAGAAGCATATCAGGGAGTGAGGCAAAAGATTCATTCGCAGATTGTGCTTTCACTCAATTATATCTACATGGTTGTAATGAGAATATGCAATGCTATCTAATTGGCATAACAAATGTTGTTGTTAATAATTGGAAGATATTTTCAATAATTCGAAAAATAGTATTAATAAAGTAGCGAAAAGTTGAATAACCTTTAGAATATACATAGCAAACTAATCGCTTCGCTGTCCGTTGTCGTGACCGAATAATAAAAATTCTATGCATACGCGGCAAGAGCCGCAAGGAGCGCAAATTAATTTGAAATTGCATGTGTGCGCACGGAAAAAAGAAAAATGGAAAAATTACAGTTTCAAATAACATTTTCATAAAATACAATTTAAATATTAATTTTTACAGTTTCTAATGTAATTTTACACATTTAAAAATGTAATTCTTACAGAGTCTGTACCAATTATTATTCAAACTGTAATTTTTCCAATTTTGGGTTCGATGCGCCCAGTTACTACATAAACTGTAATTTTTCAATTTTTCTTTTTTCCTTGTGATTTCATGTGATTAGTATTTCCTTATATTTATACAATGAATTTTACCTGATTTCCACGGTCTCACTGCATTCGTTAAATAAATCACAATATTAAAGAACACGCGTACTAAAACTGACACCGCGAACTGTTAGGTACTGTGTGCATCTCTGCGATCAAGGTCTTGGCTGCTTTGCCGTTGGTCTCCCACTCGAGGGTTTACAAAAGTAGCACGGTTGCGCACAGCCAAGAATCACGCTTCTCTCTTCTCCCAATTGAAATGCTTTCCACCTCCAGTAAAACACTCACAAACATTGGTTGTTGTGTTTGTCCAACGTATACTTATTATATACCTATAGGCATATATGTGCGTGTGCAATGTGGTATGACAGTAATATACGGTGTTAACCGGCTGTCCACGTGGCAATACAAAAGCTCATAGCCGGAAAATCACACCCACGATCAAATTATTTGTAATTTATTCATCAATGAACAATATAGGATGACGGTTAATTGAATAATGCGATATTGGATGTCTCAATATTATCAATATACAATTTGAGCCAGTTTGATCAGGTCATATTTTCGGCATGAATTCCCTATGAGAATCTAAGACTCATCGAAAATTCGAGGGACAGATGGTTTTCGAGTTACAGACGGTCTAATTATAAATTGACTAATTACAGAGCTTATAGGTATGTGACGAAGGCTGGGCCGGCTCAAGAATCCAGACTGTCCAGTGTCCGAAAATTTCTGACTATAAGGACGTCCTGGATAGCTTAAGCCGTCGTCTTCGTCGTCCAGGTCCTTCACTGCCGCAGGAATCGTTCGTTTGTTAGAATCAAGTCAGATCAGTACGCCTTGGGTACTTATTATATGGAATAGGCATTACGTTTTCATGGTTTTGGTTTTTACTTATACGCAGGAAAAGCAGAGAGTAGAATAATGAGGCATTTGATTATACAAGTTGTTACATGGTTTATTAATAACATTTCTTAGTGAACCATCGATACAATATTACTTATGTAGTGATTGTTTCTTAAAAATAAATATCGTGGCATAAGATAGTACGCATAGGATCTGATTGATATCCTGTGATTCTCGTATCTCGTTGACGCAGCCCTCACATGCGAGTCCTTTGACTCCGCACGGAGGTCAATGACCCCGCGACAGGTGCCGTTATCTTAGGTCATTGCCCGTTCTTATCCGGCAAATAACACCAACGGGGTGAGAAATGGTATTGTCACCTTGCGGACGAATTGATGAACTATTTTTGCCGCAGACTTTGGTATGCTTTATGATATGCAATCTCAAGTTTGAAATCACAATAACGGCATGCGGGTTGCATATAATTAGGAGAACTCTCGTTTGATGCAATAAGAACCAAATCTATGTTGGTCGGAGGTGTGTGTACTCTGATCGAAATTTATTTAACTGCAACAGAAAGGTATAAGTATTATAATATCACTATCATAATATGAGTAAATTGCTAAAACAACTAGACAAGAAAAATCTTTTGGCACAGTCGAACTGTTTCACTCTGTAGAAGCAGAGTGTGCACCATTGATGCAATAGTTCCCATTCCTAATCGTAATTTACACCTCACGAAATTATTTTTTCTAAGCTATTATTTATAAATCTAATTTTTCTATATCCATGTGTATAAATGTAGGTAATGTTGTATTTATTTCGTAGTTTTTCGGAGAAATTTTTTAATTTTACGAATTCATATCAAAAGTCGGTGACTTGTTTGCGGTCGGTGTGATAGAAACGAGCTACCATACTTGTCATTTGTTAGCGCGACTTACGGTAGCCTGAAATCTCACGGTGGTAACTTATCAATGATTTTGAATGACTCGATGTGAGTACAGATTAAATCGGTCATTCGTATAAGATAGGTTTTTTGAGTCACAGAAAATCTCCCCACTTTATATCCAAAACCTCACTAGCAACCGCAACCAATATAATAAAAAAAAAAAAAAAAAAAAATTAAAAAAAAACAACTTGTTAGAGAAAAATCCATATTTCAAAATCAGGAGACTATAATATAACGATTATCAAGCATTGTATAAACGGTAGTAGAAAGTTCAAACAGACTTTCCGAGGTGAGTATACTGAAGAATACTGCGAGAGTGAAATAATCACCATAAGCATGTAATAGCGAAGTACTACAGAGAAATAATAACGAAAGTGGGACAGCGATAAAAAGCTATAACGAATGTAACCCAACCGAGGATAATACACAGACAATATTAAATCTGTGTGTAATATGTAAAATGAACGTCATACGTGCTACATTTTTTTTTTTTTTTTTTTTTTTTCTATAAATCATGCAATCGGCAAGGTCAGAATTCTTGACTAATAAATTTCATTCTGCGGTATGTGCGAATGAAATATGAAGTCTGTCAGCGGCTTTGAGAATTAGTATAACTCTTTTATTTTTCATCACACTTGCGTATATGATTAACTTATTACCCGAATTAAGAAATTCAGTACTTTCTCAATGTCAGTATCGACGTATGTATATGTGAACAAAATATAAGCACATACACACATCCAAAAGATGAATGGAGAGTGTATACGATATCTATATGTGCTGGCAAGCAGCCTACGGCCGAAGACTTTCAATTCATTACGAAATTCATCAAGGTACCAAGACCAACAGTCTGTAACACCTACCACTCTCACACACACACTGATAAATAAATTGATTTTTGTACGAATACTAATAAAACCATCGATAACCTTTGTAACTAAGGACAAAATTTCATGGCCATTTGAAAAACGTGCGCCAATTCCTTTATTTAGTGGCGATAAACTTCTCTATATATTTTAATGCAAAGAAACTCGCTTCTTTGATTATACTACTACTACTACTACTACTACTACTAAAAGAAATAAGGTTCTCCACGGTTCAGATATTATATGCGTCAATAAAAATTGACTCGTGATTACAGACTTATACACATCTCGTCATATGATAGAAAGAGAAAAGAGAAACAAACTAGATACGTTGACGATACTATAAATGAACATGTTTCATACAAAGTAGATTGCCCAGTTCCGTATTTAACAATCAAAAAAAAAAAAAAAAAAACGCCTGTATTATACCGTTTATCTATATTTGTTGATTTTTTTTTTTTTTTTCACCATTGAGTGCATCTAATCACACTTGGCATAATTTATCATTCGATTACCCGAAAACCGATATCTTCACAACTATTTCCACGGTCGAAGTCACCCTAAATCGTTAAACGTTTCCTCCAAAGACTATCTTTACTTTATAGCCTTGAACCGATCCTGACCTTGCTTAAGACTTCAAATACAATAGAATTCGATGCGTAGGCAACAAATCAGTGTTTTCACATTTATTACACGTGTCTTAAACGTGGGCTGCTCAACAAGCTACTATACATATACTTATATGTTCAAAAAATTACATCAGTATTGAGTCATTTCGTAATTCATCTCGCGATATCTATATACGATAACTTGTCAGCTATTAGCATGGGTTTTTCACAATTTTATCGAAAATTTATTTGAGTCCAAAGCGATCGATGTGATTTATTGTAACACAGGTATTCCGGTGATTATCCTGGATAAAAAATTAAATTTATTAATAATTAGGAATCTCGGAATGGTCTCTCAACCATTTCCAGCATTCGCTTTTTACCGATTAAAAACTATTGGCCAATGATTTTCGAAGCAATATAAATGATATTAAACGGTATATATAATATAGTACCCGTTTAAATATTAATTTAATTCGTTTGTAATCGGCAATTCCATTCCATCAGATTTATAGCTGTTCAACATCCGCCACTTATACCTTTACTATCTACATTCTACCGTGAGCCAAAGTTTTGACTATGTGTAGGTACTTTGACTTGACTCATGCGGCTCTCATACTTTCGATCTCGAATCAGTAGCTAAAATATTGCCGTGTGCCTGAACTCTAAAATACCATGAGACTAAAAAAAAATAACAGGCTTTGTTCCCATAAAACTTGAACTGCTATTGTGTAACGATCACCTTCGACACACGTAAACTTCGGGTCAAAGACTTAAACAGATTTTTAATGAGTCTAAAAATATGAACAAAACGCTAGTCCGCATCGAAAGAAAGGTGTATAAGCTAGAACCTAGCTATACTCCTTACTTAAAAGTCTGTAGCCTGAACTTGAACCAAACAACATCGAAAAAGGTGAAGGTGAAGGAGCGCCTTATAGTAAATTACATCATCGAAACTATAAAACTCTTCTCCGAAGAGGTAGAGATTTTTGAGAATTATTATTAACTGCTATTCCCTCAGGCTCCAGTCTTCAGGAGTCTGGAATCTGCTCAAGGAATTCTCCCTATTCTTTCATATTTATCTCTAAGTAACCTGGGATGGTATAGCCGGACCCGCTGAACGGGTTGCTGGCGTCTCTTTTCAGGACGAAGAGGACTGCTTGGGTTTGGAAAAAAAAGCGAGGATGTAGCAAGAAGGCAAGATAGATATACCATACCACGTATCCTGGCAATAGTTTCGACAAAGTATATAATCTGTTCAATATAATTATCCTGACCCTAATACATACGGATAACCCCGCTGTATAATAGCTAATTATCAGAATGAGGAAAAAAGATTGAAAAATATCAAATCTTCGCACATATACATATACCTATGAACGCAGTGCGAAGGCCGAAGATAATTTTCGTTTCATCATTTGAATGCATAGCCAGACTTTGTCAGAAGGAAGGCCTGCATCCTGCTGACACGATCCGGGAAGTATTTATTGCCGAATATAATGTGCGGGCAAGAATTCATCGAGTGACTGATTTCTCAATGTCCGTCCATACGAAGCCAAGGACTCAATAATTTTATACACGGAGAAAAATTTATAGTAAATTTTCTCATACTCATATAGTAGTTGTGTCATATACTTTCAATATGACGATTGTTCCTATACTTTATACCTAATGTCACCATGAATATAGGAATGTCTTTCTCACATTCATGGAACATTGAGTACAATGTATCGGAACGATCGTCATATTGGAAGTATATGACACAACTACTATATGAGTATGAGAAAATTTACTATAAATTTTTCTCCGTGTAGAGTTATCTTGTCTTATTCTACTTTGAGAAAACCAGCTTTTGATATATTAGGATCTATAGATCATAATATCTGAAACGTTAAGTGCATTTTTATACCAGTAGGTATAAAAGATACCCTTAAATTCTTTCCTGATGCAGAAAGTCATGATTTTTTTCATGATTTCCTTCTCATGTCAAATGTTGTGTAGTACCTGCAAAAAGTACTCCTACGTATTAAAGCCATCGAAAGGTGCCCCACTCGTGATAAAGCAGCATGCTAACTTGTTCAGGTCCCGCATGCTGCGATAGACGATACATGCAAGGCACTTTTCGTATACGTATACAGGTCCCCTCACATTCACATTAACGCCGCGTGCCGCGGGAGACTTCTTGTAGTTTCGAGTCGCTCGTGCTATGCAGTCGTAGCCGGTCTGGCTCGCTTGGTAAGTCAAAGTTGTGATCGCGGTTTCCATATTATTGACTAAACCAGCTCACGTGTCAGTTTAATTAAGTTTTTCATTTTAATTTTAGCGATTTTTTTTTTTTTTTTTTAATTACATTCATTAGTTCAGATTATTCTGACGAAGATATATAAAAAAAAAAAAAAAATTTATAATTATATATCGTGCAGTGCCAATAATGAGTGCGGTTACCGTGTGACGGAGGAAACTTTCAATTAAACCTGAGAAGAGGAAGCGATCTGATCAACAATCGACCCTTACGAAACACCATGGGAATAGCATAGTGTATCGCTTTAATTATTTAGGTAAAGAAATACTGCAGATTCTAGTGCCTTTATTTCAATAAATAATTCGAAAAATTAACGTGAATCAACGTTTCTTATGCCGTTAATTTAACAATCTCGTATTATTTAACCGGGTGCTGTTATATCTGGGCTAACTATAATCGCTATATATAATATGTATAGTTACTATAAATGAAAGATTTTCTTTCACAACTTCTACTGTAACTTGATCTTTATATGGAGATATCGTGCATATATTTACGTAATACCATACGTAGTACCATACGTCTGTTCACCTAACATATAAGAAAATTAGTTATTTTATCGACAGATTTCTGCGATATTTACTATTCAAAAAGTTTCACATATCATGATGACATGACTATACAGTATATGTATGTGTGTCTAACGAGAATGAAGATATCTATAGTTCTACTAAATTCAAAATAAAATAATATTACGTCGACTGCACAGAGTCTTAGTACTTTAATAATAATTACTGCATGTATGTATCATATTTTGTGTGTAACACTATATAAGCCAGATATACATTTTGTGAAAGGTATAATAATTCATACGCAGACGTATATACCTACTACTCTGCTGCAGAGAAACAAAAGTTTGGCACGGATTGTGTAACGTAGCTAAGTTGAATATCACCTCGTTATATTTTATCAATTAATCTGAGAATATACTAACTTTCTGTACGGCGGACGAGATAAAAATTTTACGGATACGCAACACATTCGTGAGAAACAAATTCTGATTCCTATACCGTTTGTTAGCCTTGCCGAAGGCTTATGATATATATATTTATTTTTTTTGTTCAGAATAAATGCCTCAGGTTTAAGAATTTTTGTTAATCGGTTAGTTGGAAATTGTGACAATTTCACGAAACTATATGGAGTGGATATAGAAAATTTTGACACTCAATAACAAAATCGAAAATTTAATCAGTGTCAAATAGTAAATTAGCAAGGATTACGTCGAACAGATGAACGCTGGTCGCCTGAAAGTTCGGTTGCGCACTCTCAGCCTTGAGCTCAATGTGTTCCTAAGCCAGAAGAGGCCTCCGTCTTGAAGTGGAGGTTTGTTCTCGGTCCTGACAGTATCTTAACTCGACTATACAGAGAAACCTGAGGAATTGTGCAACCCCTGCAGGATACATCACGAGGTGTTTAAATTGTTGCGAACAAGATATTCATATACAACGCCGCGCCAATCTTCTGCAAAGATTATTGATATGGATGAAACCGCGATTTGAATATCACGACTTTGGTCTTTCTTATTAGTTATTACCATACTATATTTTTACCATTTCCTCTAGTGTCGTAGATTGATTTGGTTTTTTCTGTTTATTAATTTTTTTTCATTTACACAACCTTTGGAATTTTGTTAACACAAGATAAATTCGAAGAACAGTATAAGTCTATACTGATAAAGAGTAATGAAATTTCCTCAAATGTTTACGATACGCTAACCGTACTGTGACGTTTATACTCACAATCAGTCAATTTGAATTGTAAAACAGGAAATTTGAACATCTGGCCATTACTAATTAAATTTGCGATTGCGTAAATGAGGTCTCTTCAGTTTTTCAAACGAATTTAGGATTAGCGATTAAAAGTATCAATATGGTCCAATAAATGTAACCATCGTTCGATCAAAGTAGCAATAGCTAATATTTGACCGAACTTTTACCCGCGTGGACAGTGCGAGAATCTCTAATTGATAAGACAGTCACGTGCAGAGAACTTTCGCTCTGCAAACAATACATGCGCTATCTAATTTACTGTTAGTAACGATGTAATCCAAGCTCGACATTACATCGTCGCCAGTATCTTTCAACATCTTCCGCATCGGAATGGTTCGCACCATTAGAAAAATAATATAGAAGACATTCCAAGTATATCGTTAAGTTACTTCGCAATGAAGTGTATTCAATTTTTTTTTAAATCGTTGCTATATACTAGCAGTGCTCACGATCAGTTAAACTTCATTTTTGGCCATACATACCTACACTCAGAAAAAAGTCTTGTTGACACAACCAAAATTTGGGTTATTATATGCACAATCACATTTTTTGTTCAGTCAACCAAAAATTTTGTTGGAATAGCCAAAATTTTGGTTGTCCCAACAAAATTTGGTTTTCTCAACAAAATTTTGGTTATCCCAACGAAATTTTTGGTTGCCTGAACAAAAAATTTGATTGACTGAACAAAAAATGTGATTGTGCATTATAATAACCAAATTTTGGTTGTTATTTTTCTGAGTTTATAGATTATGCAATACAACTCGATCGACGAGTGATGGATTCAATGATTATGATCGAAAGAGAGAATACTCTTCGATTCATTTACCTGATAGTTGGGTAATACACGTGTCTAGTTCACTCTATATGAGAACTAACAAAGAGGCTTTAAAGTTAGCCTAGTTGTGACCGGGTGAGTGCTTCGCATGGATTGTGCACTGTCAGCGTTTCAGGTTCAATGCCTCGTCGTTCAAAACACTTTTTCACGTATAGAAAAATGGAGCTCTGAATTCTGAATAAAAAATTAAGTACCTAACAAGTACTTAACATCACAAAAATGGCAACAAAAAAGAAAGACGACAAACTTTATTTAGTTTATTTTACAGTTAACTTAATTCTATCGATAATGAAACTCTCACAGACGTGGATAACGATCCGTGTTTGAAAATAGTACTGTTCTCGGTTCAGGTGCACGTGGTGTTTGATCTATCCAGCTGCTGCGGTTCGTGGTCTTTGATACTACGAATTCATTACTGACTCAGGGTTTAACCATTCCTATCAATTAGCCTGATTTTATTTTCATCATAAAAAGCAGGTGCTGATATGTTAAACTTAAAAGGAAAAGTTTGTAGCATTAAAGATCTCTCGTAGTATATAGTATATTGCCCAAATTATGATGGACATATTCCTGCATTCTATCTCATCTTATCGTCAGTTTTTTTTTTTTTTTTTTTTTTTTTTTGAGGACTGATGATTACAGAGTGGAAGTAAGGAATGTTCCAGGTAAGATTTTCTTACCGTTAGTTCAGAGGCTATTATATTTTGAGCCACAAAACATCTTGTAACATATGTATAGGCAATGTGTGTAAGTCCACGTATACAGAGACACTAAAATTTTCTACGCTTTTTTCCACTCTCGGGATTGAACTATTCGTTTGTGCGATATTTTACCCGCAGAATAAATGAAATCGATGATCATAAAGATAAAGGAATTCGCCACGGTAATCGATATCTGACTTTAGGAAAATTTTAAAGACTAAGAGAAAATGCGCATCTAGACACGCTATCACCTGGTTCAGGTCATTTTTGCGTCATTCTAACAATAAGTAAAAGCAAAAATAGCCAGAAATAATATCGCCAAATCAATAAATGACTGTTGACCATTGAACCGCGAGACCTTACGTATAGTAATATATGTTTCACTAATGCGTGACATTTCGCGGACGCGACTTTAAATAAACTTATTGTTAAATTCCTCGTTGACAAAGCTGTCTAAATATCGATACGAGTTTTTCTTTTCTGTCTTTCATCTCGTTTTCATCGATACTTACTATTTAACTTTGATGGAAACTGCATGACAATGGTATAAAATATAGAAGCTTATGTAGGGCAGTGAAGATATGATTTCAAACGTTGCGCACGTCATTCTCTTCTCGTCTTTGTGATTACCCCAGCAATCTCTAATTGTCAGTCAGTGACCTTTACTTCGCATCGTACGTAGATATATATTACACTATATAGGGGAGAAGATTTAAAACGTTTTGTAGGGGGACTTTGATAGATCAGCGGAAATGCAATGAAGCAGTGTTCCGGTACAGGGTTGAGCCAGCTTTAACTTTCTTAAACTATAAATTAACCCTGTCGTTATTTATCCATCACCAAAGTCTATAGTAGAATCCTTTCGCCTAATCATGCACCACCAATTTACAATCGAAGAAGAAACAATTTCATGCCACATTAGACCGGTTCAAAAAAATCGACTATTCTTTTTTTTTTTTTTTTCAATTTTCGCATCGAAATACTTTCGGGGGGGGGGGGGGGGGGGGGGGGGGAAGATGCCTGTTAAAAGCGGAGCTCTTAATATCAAGATTTAGAGGTCGCTCATCGCGGATTTCTATTTTCCATTTAAATAGCATAGGAATTTTATTTTTTTTTATCTTCAGAATTTCGTATCTCACAAACCAATCAACAAATCTAAATGACTCTTACATATTTTGATAGGGGATTGAACACTCTAAAAAATGTATCTATCATTGTGGAAAAAAAATCACAAAAAAAAAAAAAATAGTCAACTGAACTATAAATTGTACTTTGAGCTTGAATAACTTTGGAAGGAGTCAATTTATCAAAAAATGATAAGAGAAGCTTTTTGTAGAGTGTTCAATTTCCTATAAAAATATGTATGAGTCATTTCGATTTGTTCATTGGTTTGTGAGCTACAAAATTAAAAAAAATCAAAAAAAAAAAAATCAATGGTTGTTCAAAAATACGTTTTTGAGCTCCTAAATGAAATCCAAAATTAACCTTAGCTACGGACAAGTATTTCATCCGACCCCTGACCCCCACGACTCTTGATCCGTATACCAACTGAGACAAATCTAGCTTATTTCCTGTTTCTAAAAAGTGAATAAAATAAACTGGTGAAAAAAATATACCTTGAAATCACAACCACGGAGTCATTTCGTAAAGTAAGCTGTTTATATCTGTATCTGTATCTGTATGTTTATTTATTTATGTACTTAGACTATATATGTGTGTGTCATGTGTATGTGTGCATACTTATTTCAGAGTGTAGCAACCGACAGTTGATACTACACACTTGATTATTTCCATGTCGTACAATACTCTCGCGGTCACGTATTTTAGTCAACTTTAACAATCCTTATCTTTAATCCAGTCAAGTTATACTTAGGACGTTCGTGGATAAATCGGCAAGATGCACGTTTCTGATAAAGTGCAATGTATGTATACTCGTGTCAACGAGGTTTCACGTTACCATCGCAAAACCACCAGGTTTACTCATCTTCCGTATAGCATCGTCCGTTATAATTCACGATTTGATTTATAAAACTTAATTATTGTATACAGCACAGCGTATTTAACAGAAATCCTCTTCTTCTTGATGTACTAATGGACTATAAAGTGATCGGCATTTTTTTTTTTTACAAGAATTTCGTATATAAATTTACGTAGTAATAAATTTTTCGTAATAAATCTCTCCCTCTACATTCGAAGTTTTTGACTTCTTATATATACGTATATATATATAGCTATATGCGTACACATATACGTTTACATTCGATTATTTTTAGTCCTCTCAAACTTCCCGGTCCGGGTATTAACGTAACAAAGTTACCTTCCCCATTCCTGGCTGTTATCTTTATTCTGAATACAGGCACGTGCTCTAACGAAACAAAAACGATAGAAAAACAATAATGAATACGACAATAGAACGCGGTGTGAAAAAGAAATTTATTTGAATAATAGATTCGGGTCAATCATTCAATCATATGAATTTATTATAGATCTATACGACATACCTACATATAAAAAGATGAGAGATGTTGAGTGTGTTCTTTACGAGACACGTGTATTATAAATAGATTTATGAATATGATAGTAAATTGTATAAAAGTGCACCCTACTGAAAATTTCCAGATGGATTCATCTGGTCGTTCGAAATTCCTATGGATTCCATCTGAAATCTAGTGGATTCCTAGCAGAATCCAATGAATTCCATCTGAAATCTGCTCGATTTCCAGCAAACTCCATAGGAATTTCGAACGACCAGATGAATCCATCTGGAAATTTTCAGTAGGGCAAGGGACGGGTAAAACTACATATTTGACCCTATACAGAGTTTCATATGTTTCATATGATGACTGATTACTAATTATACGAGGGAAAATAACAGCCACGACTTGTAGCTAGTGTCGAAACATTACATGACTAGTAGTTTTATCTTTATGGTGGTAGGAATTGAGTACAAGTACGCAATAGACCACGTGGATCCGTTATGATTAAGCTTGGAATCATCATGGAGGCTGCCATGAACTTTGCTACTGTCACATCAGTATACAGATACGAATAATACCTATATATTCTTGTACTGTAGCTATCAGCGTATACAAAAATTTTACAGCCACACAATATTAACGAATGATAACTGCGATAGCATTATTATACATAGATCCTTACAGAAAATTATTAAGAATTGCAATGTGCTTCTTCGCTTTTTACATACTAATTTAAAACTTTTGAAGTGTTATTTTTTCCTCTGGGATTATCGTGCATGAATTTTAAGTACTGGGGTGGGAGTGAAATTATTTTTAAATCTTCTGAGTATAGACGTTTCTCTAAAAACTGACGTTACGTCGCTATAATTTATGTTCATATCTCAAACAACAGACTGTTAAAAATTGTATATATGATAGAGAAATGAGTGGCGAAAGTTACGCTCTCGACTGTCATGTCGCATTGGAAGAAATATTTTTTTCAATATAGTCATAGAATTTTATGTCTATACAAAAGAAATAACACTTCTTATACCACGTGCAATAAACTAACGAAATTGGGTTGCTGACAAGCCGCTATTCGATACCACGTTTTATTCCGTATTTCACAACGGAATATTCACCTCATAAGCAAGTCAAATAATCTAATCGCTTGAGGTACGTATAGCATATCTAATATAATACAATCCTTATAACAGCTATGTAACATAAATGAATAAATATATATCAGCGCAAACGCATCTGAAGAATCAATCTCTTCAATTGTATTTGCGGATTAAATGGCGCAATTATGAACGTACCAATCAGTGGTTTATAGAAGACGCAGAACTATGATAATATATTTGTAATTTTGCAAATTTACTTTCAATTGGAAATCGTATTAGTGAATGATTTCGACTTCTGTTATAGCTTTGGCGTTTCGTTTATACTCGTATTAATAAAAGTATGAATACCCTTCATAACAAGGCGTGCTAGTCTAATTCCTATAGTTATATCAAGTACGTTTTTCTCGTAATTTTTTTTTTTTTTTTTTTACTGCACATTGGCACCTGCAAGTGAAATCTAAATGCTATAAAACGAACGCGAACGAATGTCAAAGGCATAGTAATGCCAATAGACTACACCACGTGCCTATAGCCGTACATTGCGAATGTATGGTCCCATATACATATACCTATACCTAGATAGATACCTGCCTGATATACGACATCAATGAAACTAATCGTACGTCGGAGTTAGCAGCTGGCAATAGAAATACTTTTATATCCGAAAGCTAATATGGCGAAAGTGAATTCTCTCTGCGATTACTTCCTATACCTTGATTAATTTCAAGGTGCGAGGATCATCAATTTTTCTCTTCTATATTCGCATTAATTTTACCGCAGATTGAATCGAATTCATTTGACGAAAGAAACTGAAGTGTTTTAATTTTTAATTATTCGTTTTATTAATAATCGAAGAATTTTATTCTCGAATGAAAGCATATATAAGATGAGAGAAAATAACATATTCAAATGAAAAGATGTATCGTATTTACGTAAACACAAGAAGCATCTCTTCGGCGTGAAAGTATTGTACCTGACCAATCAGCATCCCACTTTTCAAGTACTGTCGTAATATGAGCCCCACGTTAGTAGTGTTCGGTTATGTGTGACTCGTTGCATAATGGTTGTACCGGCTATCCAACTAGTATGTAGTGATTCGATTTAAAACGATTTGAACTATAGCCAAGTGGGTTTAAATGGGAATAAAACACGGATATAATGGAACATGCTGCAGGCTCACTCTTAATTGTTGATTGATAATGATCGATTGATCAGCGATTTTTCCGACCATAAAGTTCCAGTCTAATCAGTTTCATGTACACCCTAAAGGGCAATTTTCCAAATCACATCTTCTATATCCCCGTTTCTCTTGCAAATTCCATTCTCTTAATACTTCAGCCAAGATTTCTTTCACCAATTTTTGCCGTACAAGGTCAACGCGGTGGCCTGATCGCGATGATCACATACCAGACGTCGAGCTTATATCATCTGCGTATAGATTTATGTGGAATTCGATCGTCCATGACCCGTGTATAGAAGTTTTTAGCTCATGAAAAGAGATCAGCGAAGTGTTTGCTATAGAGATTGAGCAGGAACGATTTTATATAATTTTTTAAATTTATAAATAAGAATAACTTTTACAGTCGTATCTTGATGCGGACTCTTTCGTTTATTGTGCCTGTAGAGAAAACAATAGGTATATAACGTTCGAAATTCAAACGATTGAGAAGAAAACATTTGGCATAATATCTTAAAACCTGTACACGACTTCAACTTCATCCAGGAAGTAAAACCGCAATTTCTCCGCTACTACCGAAACCTGAAATCCATGTTAATTCGACCACATCGTGATACGGCTCGCATAAACGTTTCAATTCCAAAACCACTTCCGTAACAAATTTCACACTCGATCTAAGCAATACTAGCCTTCTTATGATTTTTCCATATACGCGTGGTGATTAGCGGTCTTTCAAGATTTTGTGCAAAAATAATTATGGGGATCAAAAAATCCGGAAACCAATTCGCTACTAGATTCATATCAAGTATTCAAGATGTTAAACCAACCAAAGCTAATTTTCGCTTTTTTTTTTGGCTTTTTTTGCTTTCGAAAATCCGGAAAGCGATTCACTAGATTCATATCAATTAATATTCATAAGATGTTAAACCAACCAAAGCTAATTTTTCTAGGATATGCTGCAGAGTGTTAGGCTCAAAGTCTTCTGATACATTCTTCTCTGTGTTTCGATCTATTTTTTTTTTTTTTTTTGCCAAGGATGATTGAACCACCATAGGGTCTTATCTGAATATTCAAATATCGGTATATAATCAGTTATATCTTTTGAATTGAAGAATATGAAAAAGCGATATACACAGACTCGTGTTTCACGCGGCAGCTTCTTCTGCTTTTAATGGTTAAATAAATTGTACGACACGATTCGTGATTGCGGTACATAATTTAAAAACCACTATGATGACTGCTTGCGCGATCTTTCTGCAATCTTGCAGCCTAGAAAGAGATATATAGACTTCATTGACACAGATATCATGCCTATGCGGACAAGGGTGTAATGCTGTGGATTATACCTACTCAAAGGCTTAACAAAGGAATAGATCTGCGGGAACCTATAAAGGTTAAATCTCTTTATCATCGTGGATGGGTGCGTTAAGGAATTCAAGGATTGCCTGTGGCAGCTATATGGGGTCACTTGCCGTGAATATAACTGGTATGTTATAACGTTCTATAAACATATCTGCAAAATGTCCTGACCTATTCCATAGGTGAATTATTTTTTTCACTGACTTTGAAAAGGTTCTTACTCATTCTCATGTGCATTTGCTCTTCAGTTAGCATCATCATGCATCTGTCTCTCAAGCAGAAAGAGTATTAGTTTGCTATTCGTTAACTCTTGAGTCTCATTGTATACGGTCGAATAAGAGTGGAGAAGATCTTTAGATGGAAGACTATAATAAATTACAGATTGAAATAGTCAGCTTCATGAATTGATATTTTGCAATTGATTCTGATCCTAGCGATGAGTCATCAATGCATTATATTAATAATGAGCACATTTTTTCACTTTCATAGAAATTAATGATATTTTTGATTTCAACACTTTTTTGTTGTTTTCTTTTTCCATATATCGTAAGAGATCCACTCATAAATTTTTTTACTATTTAAACCTACGTTAAAATAGACACAAACAAGATTGCGTACATTTTTGTCCTGTTGAAATTCGTTTAATTAAATACGAAATGTGAATCGCAGCTTTGAAAACGAGTGTAACTTTCTATAGAAAAAAAATTCTATACACACGCTAAATGTAACATTTAGACAAATTATTTTCAGCATAGATATAGGTATAACTACATTATACATGCATATGTATAGACGAAGTGTGAACTTTTTCAGTCGCAATAATAATTGCGGGCAAAGTTCCCATTTGCAACGAGAGTAGACAATTATGATACGACGACCTCGCGCGCGGTGCTTCGCCATTCAATTGCAAATCATTAGTCTGATAAATTATATACAAAACTTTTTAAGGCTCTGTCAACTGTCGTTGGACTCGGTTGAGTGATACCTGATTTGTGCGTTAGTATATCCTACCTCATAGTGATTACCAATCTAGTATTACCTTAGCGTGTGCCACCGGTGTTTCGCGAAGGCCAAGACACGAGACCGTGATGTAAAGTACGTACAATATATATTATATATATATATATATATGTATATATATACAAATAAATACATATACACGGACCGGTACCTAGACCTACATACAAGAAATTCTTACGAAAGAAGGCGGATCAAGATTATAATATTACTTTGCCGCAGGTTATCGGTCTGATATAGGTATACCTTGACGAAGCTATGTCACACATGATCCTGAAACCAGGATTTGAAATAATCACCTTATTTTTATGGTCGTTTCATTTTTTCATCGTAAGAAATAAGTCATTTTCTCGATTCCTATATACATTCGAAAGTTGTCAACAATATTGACCTTTTCATACAATATATAGTAATCATATCTTCGCGGCCTTGCGCTATTTGAAGCTCTGAAATCAGATTGGAAACAATAAACAGCTCCATACCTTATTTCCTTGTTCAAGAATTATTGGAGACTGCACAAGAATATGACTGAATATTTGTATAACTTTACATATGGTTTTATTCAACAAAGCTTCATAAAAACCCTTTCAAATCCTGAAACCATCTCGGATTTTATATTAGTAGTAATAACCGCATGATTTTATTCATAGTTTAAAATCTTATCAACCCTGTATTCTGTAAACTTGAATTCTTAAATTATATCGTTTTTTTTTTTTGTTTTCTTGTTATCTTCTTCCAGATACTTTCCGCATCAAGGATGCGAGTAAACGGACGACTGCTACTGTTAGTAGCAGCGATCCTGTTTAAAATGGATTTTATCTCGGCACAGACTCCTCGACTTGGAGGGGCAGTGAACATCTTCAGCAGGTACGGTTACCTGAGTATAAGTATGAAAGTGGTGCCAAGAAACGACACGGATAATTGGATATTCCGCGAGCCAACCTTGGACGTATTTCGCAACCCAATTGCGGCGCCACCGCATCCACAAGACAAAAACGCTGTTCTTAAAGGGGATTTCCACATGGAATTTTGCGACAATATTAGACAGCTTCTTCAAGCCTACTTCAGAGATTTTTCATTCGAAAGACTCGACCGACCATGGAGAGCTTTTACAGCTAGTTGGTCGCGGGCTGCAATCGCTAAACACTTAGGAATAAACGCTTCTTTCGCAACAGGCGATCACTGCTACGTCTTAGTTCGCGTTGCCCGATTTAGGGAAAGCCAACGATTGAATGGACCTGTGGATTCGCTACTCCTCGATGAGGCAATAGCCAGAGAAGTCGAGAACGTTACTGTCGGTGACTACAGTAGCATTATAAAATTCGTCAGAAACTTTGGATCACACTACATATCATCATATGTCACAGGAAATTCCCTCTACCAGGCAAGTCGAAATTAATTGATTGATTGATAATCTGATCTCTCGTAATTAATTTAAGGAGACCAGTACAGCGACTTTTCAAGAAATGATCATAGTCCGAAATCAATTTATTTCACATCAAAATATTTTTCTTTTTCAAAATCATGTGTCGTAAGGATTTCAGAGCACCGTTGGACCGATTCAGTTCATCTTGGATTCATTTTCTTGAGAAAACAAATCCTCATCATGTGTATGTAGGAATTTTGAAAAATTTTCGTTATGGTCAAGTTATTTAAGAAATGAGTGATAAATAATTTTTGCAAATTTGGTAAATCGATCATAACTTGTGACATAATTTTTTATTTTAAAATTCCTATGCATTCACATGATGAGGATTTGTTTTCTGAAGAAAATGAATCCAAGATGACCTGAATCGGTCCAACGGTGCTCTAAAATCCTTACGACACATGATTTTGAAAAAGAAAAATATTTTCATGTGAAATGAACTTTGGTTGTGAAATAAATTGATTTCGGACTATGATCATATAATAATATAATTGTTATATATTTAACATATTTTATTATAGGTATTCGTGTACACGCCGCAAGTATATATGCGGATAAAAGAACGTCTGAAATCCCGAGGCGTTGGTGAACTCTCAACTTCGGAATTGAACAATTTCTTTTCCCCTTGGTACGCTGAGCACATGGGTGCTATTCAATCAGCAAGTGGAAATCGATCGGTTGAAGCATGGGCCGTTGATCGACTTCGTGTACAATACTACATATTTACATATGCAAGTTTGCTAAAGCTTCACGGAGATGTGCCGTTACTACGTCAGCTTGATTCTCTTCTTGGTAACGAGGCGCTTCTTCAGCTTCAACTTCGCACCTTAGAACCACTTTTCAAAAATCATCCAGCCCGACTCGAATGGTTCCGTGAAATAATCGACAACTTTTTTAAACTTTACGAAGTAAACGTGTGACGAATATATTACGAGACATTGGTATATGAGAATGAATAAGGTGTAAGGGAAGAAAAAAATGAGGTAGAGATGAAATTGACAAATAACGGGAATGAATATCCCGATAATTTAAACATCGAATCGAATTCGCAAGTGCCTTTTTTGCAATGTTCGTTATATTATGTTTGTTTTGCCTATAGAAGTGATAATTTCAAATGAATTTCAACTACGATCTCCTATATAGTTCATAACGAACAGTGGGTTGTATAAAACTGATGAATTGTGACAGAGTTTAGTTTATAGGACGTTTCTTTTATATAATCATATACAAATATTGATGAAAGAAAGTATACTATATAGGCGGAAGAGAGAGAGAGAGAAAGAGAGAGAGAAGAAAGTATAAAAAAAAAAACCCATATTAAGTGACCTTGAATTGACTTGCGTTAATTTATCATAACGTTCCTCGTGACCGAACATCGTTCACTTTTAAACAGACTGATTAATTCCTGTATAACGTAAGGGTCTTATATTTTCTTAATATATTATACCCATTAACGTATACAAGGCGTATGCGCGTATAGATACGAAATATAATCACTGTTATTGTTATAAATAAGTATTTATTATTATAATCGTTAATACAAAATCATTTTATACAAACATGTTTCATTTTCTTTTTTTTTTTTTTTTTGTCCTATTTGTTTTAATATATCACAAACTTTATCCATATCTACCGTTTTCTATTTAAGTATAATGATATTATAAGGTAGGTATATATACTACGTTATACTGTTTAACCACCCTCAAAGAATTCCATGATCGTTATCATAATATATTATGCATATCGTGTATATCGTATGCCTATATATATATATATAAGTTTTCAAAGTTTTAATCAACAGTATTATCATCCTAATTCAAATGTCTAAAATCCGTGATGAATTCTCCTCATTGTTCGTGACTAATGGATAATTTTATTATTCAACAAGTGTTGGTATAATATTGCGATATCTATTAGTAAAAAATGATAGACTAGATCGTTATTACTTCGCGTCACTAATTCCATAAGGTCTTAAATGCCAAAAATGGGATTTTAGTTCTTTTTTTTTTTCTTCATTCGCTTCGGAATTAACAATAACGTGTAGATCAATTGAAATTGGAAAAATCGCGAAAATTAAAGTCAGAAGGTCGTATAGTATCGATCACGATGATAATATGGCATTAGTGACGCGACTTAAAATACGATTGCCTAATTTAATCGTATAAATAAGTAATAAAATTTTGTATAATTAAATCCTTGAGAATTCATCCTAAAAAAAAAAAAAGATAAAAATTCTTGGTGTGCTGCAAGATTCGATTTAAACGTTATGAAATATTGCTCGATCTTATAGAGTGAATATTTTTTTTTTTAAGTATTAAAACCACCAAGAGACTAGAGAAGTTTTTTTTATTCGACAATTTTATCTTACCGTAGTTTCATTTGAATCTATGGATTTATTATCGATTATTCAAAAGTCGTGGAAACACTCCAAATTTAAAAAAAAAAAACAAAAACCAAAAAGAAACACACTTTCTTATACATTTTATACTATATTTCATTTTCTATTACTTTTCAATATACGCCTTTTAAACCTTTAGATTCTATTTATGGATTTAGAATTAACTCGAGAAACCGGATTCGGTATTCTTTCATATATTCTATCTAACAAACTAACTATCGAATATTCACGTCTTTTTTTTTTTTTTTTTTTTTTTTTCTACGGTCTTTCAAGTTTGATAAATATAAATATAAATGACGACAAATTATATTGTGTTAATTTAAATTGATCTCATAATAAGTTACGATTTAATTATCGTAACGAATATTACTCGTGGATAAACTAATAAATATAATAATCAGTCATTTTTCAATCACAAAATTACCAATATTGTCGTCGTATCATAAATTCGAATAAACAAAAATTAACAATTATAATCGGTAAGCACAATCGCAGTGCATGGAATTCTATTTACATGCTTTATACGCTGCACATGTTTCATTTAATTTTTTTTTTTTTTTTTTTGTCAATAATAATATTCGTGTCATATTAATCCCACATGCGGAATAGGGTGAGTATAAGACTAAATAATGATCATATAACGTTATTATACGAAAAAACGGGAAAACAATGTTACCTATACCAATTGAGATTAATCAGTAGCCAAGCATTAATTAGTATTAAATAAAGATCTCACTTCTATTTTGAATTCCTTTTGTCTCATGGAATATCGTGGCAAAGTCTTTTCATTCAATAATATCGACTAGTCATTCTCTGATGCAAAGAATTTAGATACCAAATAAATATTTTCACATTTCTGCATTAACAATTATTGGTTGAACCATTCGGACTTAAATTTTCGTATAAAACAGGTTCAGAATTTGAAAATACTACATATGATATTTAATACCTAAATGTTGCATGTATAATACAGAAATTTTTTGAATATTTAAAACTACTATTGTGTCATATAAATGAACGCGTTTTCTTTTCATTTCTAAAAGTATACAAGTAAGGATTGTCTCTCATTAACATGCCTCTATGACGACATGTGTGTTTCTACATTTACGGTATAAAAAAAAGAAAAAGATGAATACAAGTCTATTTATAAACTATACGAATCACTGTGTTATACAGAGAAACATAAGTTTTTCTATACTCGAAAATTCACCTATCACTCATTCCAGAGATGGAAATAATAATTACTAGCTTGCATCTACTGCAAAACTTTCGTTCATTCAGATTGTAAAAGTAAATTATATGGTATTATGGTAATTTATAAAAAAAAAAAAAAAGACACTGCTTCCAGATAAAGGATTCTGGCTTTAGCAGCGAACGTGACTATGCAGTTGGATGAATATGGAATGCAGAACCTTGCACGATTCCCTTAAATCTAATCATTGTTAATCGGTTTTTTTGAAAGTTGATAATTTAGCACTAGCTTGTTGATCACGTCCCAATTTCTTTCCATTGACAACTAATACCACAGGTGTTTCGACTCTTATGGATTTAAACTCAAAGCGCTGTAATAAAATGGAAAAAAATTAATGAATATTATTTAAGAAAATGATTACCCCATTCTTATTATGTACAAACATAGAGAAAATTTTTTTGGACTAACGTTATTCCTGAAGCAGAATTTATGAGACGTTAAAAACGGTTCTGGAATTACAACTGTGTCTCCAACTGTAACTCCTCGTCCTTTCGCCAAATTATATACCGTCACAGCGTAGCATGTCTTCTCCGTATCCATAAGACAGAAAGTACTAATAGCAAAGAACAAAAAAATATACAATTAGAATTTTAGATAGAAAGTTTCCCCCAATATTCGTCAGAGTTACTTAGTTCACCCCTACTTTCAGGACTTACAAAGGAACACAATCGGGGTCTTGGATCCAGCATACGACTTTTCCGTATACAACTTTCTCCACGTTTACACCAGACACCAATTTATCGAGCTGTACCAAGTCTAGCTTTACTGATTTATTTCCGAGAGTATAAAAGCCACCCTTGTAAGGACCCAGATGTTTCGTATCCAGTCCCTGAGCATCAGAAAAGTATCACAGATATAATAATATGGTGATTTTATTTCATAGATAGATAGATAGATAGATAGATTTGTACCATTTTATCATTCACACTTCGTACCTGTACCATCTGATGTAGTTTTTTGATCTTTAGTCTCCCCTTGGTATTAGTCAAGTCTTGGACATCCTTAAGATATATAAGAAGCTGCTGCTGTTTGTTACGAGGTGTATCCCAGATCGGATCCAAAAGCATTGATTGCTCAAATGCTTCCAACGCCCTTTTATACTCCTCTTCGTACTTCAGAGCCTGATTTAATAAAATTTAGTAAATATAATTGAGTCTACAGGATGTTGATGAACCTTAGACATAAATTAAACGTTTGAAACGGATCATTTTAGATCAAGATTCACAAAATATTGTCTTTTTATTTGATCTGCAATAGATTGAGTTTGAATAATATTTCAGCCTTAGTCTTATTAAAATATAAGCATATCAATCCTCAGATAAATCGATCTTCAAATCATATGGAATTATCTTCGTAAAATTCGGGACTATGAATGAAATTCCAAACTATTTCAAGAATTTTAGAGTCCCTGAATAATTTCTGGATTCCCAGGTTCTCATAGAAGTTTTGAAATTCTATAATTTATTCATCAGCCTCGTACTCACAATTGCTTTGTTGTAAAACAAATCAGGATTGCTTTTAGCGATGATATCCTTTTCCTGTGGAATAACAGAAATGAATAAATAAAACCATCGAAAACCAGATAATTCCTTGTCAATAATGTGCGAAAACAAATGAAACGAACAGACAGGATAATAATTCGTTATAATCTTCATTAAATAATTGCAAGATTAAATATCTTGCAGTTGACTCACAGCCTGCGAATAAGCGGACATACATTGTCGAAGAGTTTTAGGATTTTGAATAATTGTAAAGAACGAAGACAGATGTGCGTTTCCAAGTATAGCCCATGAAGTTCCATCCAAAGTATCTAAGCTAACAGCTTCTTTTGCGTACTCGACCCCTTGTTGTACGTTGGTTACTTTTTGTTCGTGAGTTCTGGTCGGTTCTTGCCTAAGAACCATGGATAAATTGCGTAAAGAAACTTTGTTTCTTCCCTGTGTGAATAAATCGTCTCTATTACAACCAGTGAAATTTGCATTACTAAATCAGATTTCTACCATTATTTCAACGCACGTGAGGCAGGGCTCCAACAAAGCAATTTTTAGCCTGTTGTATATCGTCATTTTTCCAATAACATTCGCCGAGCTCATTCCAAGCGTCGACTAATTTTGGCTCAAGTTTTACTGCCTTGCTTAGCAATTCTTCGGCCTGAGGTACGTACCGATCGACCACATTCAAAGCTCGACCTTTTAGGTAATAGTACTTAGCCCTAGCTCCGTCAATCTCGTAACCTTTGTAGTCGTCAAATTTACTCATAGTATTACGCATCTCTTTTTCAACGTCGTTACTCTTTTCGATTGCATTTTCGATCGGATGATTTTCGAAATAATGATCCCGAAACAAGTATAGAGCCTTTACTCGTTCCTGGAAAAATAAAAAAAAATAAGACAAAAATAAAAAATAAAAAATAAAAGGAGAAAGAATTAGGAGATTTTTAATAGAGAATCAGAATTCTGTTTGATAGGTTGAAAATTATCGAATAATATTTACTGTCAAAACTACTATAGGGTCTTCTTTTATTTCGGCCGGACTTTTCGCCCCCGCAACAACCTTTTCGTCAATAATTTCGGACATTATTATCATGTCATTCGTTAGACCAGGACATTATTTTAGGTGATTTTAAATAAATAAATAAAAAAAATAGTAAAGAAGTATAGATTAATTTTTAATGTTATAGATTTATTTATCGAGACTTTAAGCTTTAGGATATATTTCAAAACTTAGCTAATTACGAAAAATTATCAGAATTAAATCATTTTAGGTTATGGAAGCGAATGGAACTGTCAAAAACGCGATATTTATCCATAGAATAAAAAAGTAAGAGGATAAAATCGGACAAATTTTATAATCAACCAATAAGAACGCTTTCGAAAAAATGTCAAGCGTTATCATTGGTCGTAATTTTGTCGCTCGTCGCTCTACCGTATTCATGCATATTACCCATAAGCTTTCGTCTAGTGTGGGCGTGACGTCATGGATGGACTGTGAAGTGTCGGTGCCCAGCGGAGGCCAGTGTAACGAGAAGAGCAGAGAGATCACGGATCAAGTTTCCCACAATGCAGTACGGGATTGATATCGCCATTTTATGTGTTTGGCTCTGACACTGGTGGAGTGGTGCGTGGGGTGAAAAATCGCGTCTGGCAGTAGTATTAAAACGCTATTTGCAAAATGTTGGTGAAATACTTTGTGCCCGACATGTGTAAGTAACGAGAACGGGGTGCGCGGTTGTGTAATTATTGTATCGTGGGTCTAGGGCCGAAATGGTGTAGCGGAGTTGTGCGTGCGTGTGTTTTCATCAGAGTGTTGCACACTAGTTTTAACTGCTGTCACGGATCTGTTATTTTGTGCTATTGAGTTATTGGTGTTGGCTCATATCACGCGCAGCCTCCGGATTTTATTTTGGATATATTCTCGGCGGTTACGATGAGTTCGAGAAATATTCCTTCAGACAAGGTGAGTCTGTCACCTTTTTTTTTTTTTTTTTTTTTTTTCGTTTTTTTTTTTCTTATTTCTCTTCGTTTTTTTTTTTTTTTTTCTCTTTTTTTTTTCTTTCCCTTCTGCTAATATGTCTACCGCACCCTTCTTCGATTGCATCTCGCCTCCTTGTTTCCCGACCTAGTTAGCCACCTACCCAATACTCTTTGCTTCTTCTGCTACCCTTTAAATTTTATCTCTTTACCACCTCGTGAACTTGACGGGCGAGGATTACGCCTTCTTCAAATATATATGAATACACCGCGTTTAATCACGTCAGAAAAAAAAATGAAAATAAAAATAAATAAATGTCCCGCATCGCTATTATTCTATAGACGCATAGAGATACCTGCTGCAATCGCTAATATTTGATGATATTTACTCTGTAACACACATATACTACGATATTATCTAAATACTGAACTGTGCGATAGGTAGATGTAATTGATTATTCAAACAAAGAATAACCCGTGAATGAATAGGAGATCATCTTTTACCAGAAATGATAAACAAATCAAAGTCTTGCTACAAGTTTACGGTGTTTTTTTCAGTAAATATATATATATCGGTTTCGGAAAAAAAAAAAAAAAAAAAAAAAATACGAAAATTATTATACGTAATGATGACACGATCTCTTTAATTCAAAATTAAAGTAAAGAAATATTGTTCGATTGATTGGTCAAGCTAAAATGTTAAAAATTGTCGAGATTTTATATTCGTCCAGAGACGTAAGGTATCTCTTATAAATTGTGAAAGTTATTCATATATATATATAGATAAATATGAATAATATATCTTTTTATTTAGTCAGGCCAACTATCGCCTGCAGTCGTATCTAGTATGGTATATAAAAAATAAAATAAAAGAAATCTAATCATTTTCTGTTTTACTACTCTGGGATTAATATCTGGTAGAGAAATCACTAGATAGTAGGTATATTTTTTGTAGTACAAATATAAAATAGAAAGTTACGATACCGTAACTATTAACTGTGAGCATACATATATATATATATATATATATATACACGTATACCTCTTCTTGTATCGTCGTCTACTTAAGCGAAAATATTCAATATGGGATATAGACTATCATGGAATGGGAGAAAGAAGATAAAAAGATAACTGTTATTTATAATAACTACTAACACACAAAAAGTGGTGATGAAGTTTTTAAGTTATTCAAAGTAAACTTGAATATATACTGGCATCAGCCCAAATGAAATGAAATAAAAATAGATTTACATGTATAATATTAAACGATTGATTATTAACATACAATGCACTTTGATTTTGATGTTAATATTTAATTAGGAAATTTTATTTCGTTCAATTAAATCGCGTATTTATTGTTTGAGATTAGAATCTCACTGGAATTGTATTTATTAATTAATTAATTATTATTATTTATTTTTTTTTTTTTCTCATTATTGCTTACGACTGAATAAAAAGTAAAAAATTTTTTGTTAGTTTGAAGAATTATGTCTACTAAATAAAACAATAATAATATCTAATAACAACTCTTTAGCTTCAAATTATTAATACATCAAAATTTCAAGTTTGTAGACGTTGCCCTTCAACCTTTTTCGCACGCACGCAATATGAATTACTTTCAGCTATATATATATCTATATTTAACAATGTGCTAAAAATACCGAAGTAATTAAATAAAAATCAACAAACCTAGGTACGCTTGCAATTTTCCACCTTATTTAGGTCAGATAGGCTCGGCTCTCTTCTTCATATCCATAATATTGGGGAGGGCAATAATTTAGTTACTTAATTAAAACTGCGCCCTTTTTTTTTTTTTTTTTTTTTTTTTTTTTTTTTTTTTTTTTTTCTTATGAACCCTATTTTTTAATTTTAACTCAGTTTTTTTTCTTTCTCTTCGATAAATTGAATTACAAAATTTTTTTTTTTTTTTTTCTTGAATTATGTAGATCGACAATTATTTTTTCTCTTTCACTATTATAGTCTTGAAAATTTAATCAATTACTAATCAGGCGCTTACGTATATATCGACTCAACTTTAGCTTATACTTACGTAATCTATATATAATATACCACATACAAGGACTTCTTCTTCTTCTTCGTGTGTAGGTACATATATAACTCGCAATTACGAAAGTGTCGTTCGTTGTTGTTGAGCAGCCACAAAACTTTGTCCATTGTACGTACATAACGATGTTAAAACCGTTCGATTTATCTTTAATACGTAATAAGCTATGAAATTTAAAAGGGGGAAACTAAACTAACCAACGTTAACATAATGGATCGTGTTTAATCTTGCTGACGTTTCTTTAATCTATTGTCAAGTGTCTTTGTTCTCTTTGTTTTTTTTTTAAATGATATATAAAAACGAGTTTATATCAATAGACATCGTCGCAGTAGACAAAGGACAGACAAAATACAGGGAAATAGAGCTCCTGCGAATTTCCCTCGGGGATTTGAAAAGCGACGATTTTTTTTTATTTGCCTTTACTTTATCGAAGAGAAGACTCTGAAATTACGGAAATGAAAAGAGTCAATCTTTTAACCACAAAAAAAAATCTCTTCCTTCTTTCCTTTCCTATACTACGCTTACTATAAAAGCCATAAATTTTCTAAACGTGGATTTAAAGCAAATGATTTCGTACGCGCAATAGGTACGTCGAATACGTAGATTTTGCATCTGAGGGAAAAGAATGAAAAAAAAAAAAAACAAATCTATCTGCAGGGTTTTAAATAAAAAAAAAAAAATAGTCAAAGCTCGGAGTAACGGTAAAGTATTTGAAAAAAAAAAAAAAAGTTATTTTATGGGATGCGCGAGGAACCGTTTTTCGACTCTTGTATATATTTAAGCTGATTTTAAAAAACGACTAGTATGTATTTCGTAAAGAACAGTTAAGTTACCCGAGCTGACTGACTTACAACGATGTTGGGTTGAAGCAATATAATATTGCTGTTCATGCTACGTGAGAGAAAGTCTTCCGGACTTCGTCGTCGACGTACTACCTAACTGACTGACTATACATTGTTATTCTTATTCTTGTGAAATTTAAATTCACTTTTGGCAATGCGAATGACTCAATTTATTCGATGTTGAAAATCATTTGTAAAAAAAAAAAAAAAAAAAAAATTAACTAATAATTATTCATTTTTATTCTTTCGTACCTATAATTGCAATATCCAAGACTTGAGAATGAAACGACTATATCTTGACCCTCGTTTCTTTTTTCTCTCTCTCTCTTAATTTTATATCTAGGTATAATTTCGATAATTTGAATTTTGTGCAACGCTCGCTCTATACACATTTGTTTGAAATAAATATATCGAAATATTGCGAACAGGATCGTTGGCAATAATCATAGTTTATTATATATATATGTATTCTTATCAAAGTATAGATATCCTTGCATTTATACTCATTGGTATATATATATATATCAACCGGTAGTTGAAATATATATATGATATCACATTGATATAATGTCGTTTTATTTCACTAATCAAGTTATTATATGGTAGGAAAAAAAACCATCACTTGTCATTGATGAAACCTGCAGCGATCATATGAATTACTCGAGCTTCATTTTAGAGGATTGAGACTGTTTTTAAATTATAATATAATATATGACATAAAATTAAAAAAAAAAAAAAAAAAAAAAATGTTTAAACGAATAATTTTGAATACTTTTTACATGGAATAAGCAGAATAAAATATATCTCAGATCGCAAGCGGATTTTTGATGGAAATAAATATATATGTACGTATAGGTATTCCATTTCTGCGTGATTATGGCGACTGTATTTATCAAGAATATGTTTCCGCAAAGATCTTGTATATCTTTTCTGCGACTAAAAATATAATTAATTGAAATTATTTCCCCATTGCCTGGGGAATATATGCTGATAATATAAGGCTTATTATATGTACCAAGATAAGAGGAAAAAGAAAAAACTAAAAAAATGATATAGACCAAAAATATCGTTTTACGATGGGGCAATAAAGGTTTGCAAATTTTGTCAGTTTATTTAGTATATTTTTATTTTTTTTTCTTGAACACCAAAAGTTTACGGGAAACTTTATATAGCTAATCTAATATGCTTAACGAGTTTGTTTATGGTCAGAATTAGGTTCTATATGTACTACGTATAACTTGCGCAAGTTTTTTTTTAATTGAGAGTATAATGAAGCTCGAGTTAAAAACGCGAGAATGACTAATAACGAATTATGCTATAGTTTCATTAAAAACGTTAATATTTTCATGAAAAAAAAAAAAATAAAAAAAAAAAAAATTACGCCAAAAGAAAGAAAGTAATATATGCATTCGTTATATTGAGGTGTTAGTCATGCATAAGGCGAAATCCGAGAATACGAGGACGTGTGTGTGTGTGTGTGTGTGCGTGTGTGTTTGTGGTCAGGGACGTTCGTTCTTTAAATTTTGAAACCGCTGAAAGCTTTCAGAATTTCATCCTCGGGGTAATAAATTTATTTAGTTCTCTACTGCACTAGTGTATAAAATCACGATACTCATCAGGAGTTATAATTTTCGAATTCGAAATCGGATAAGCGAGGATATCGCTTTATAGTTACGTAAAAAACACATATCAGACGCGTCCCTCGCCAAATCAGCCATTCCAATTTTCTGGTCTTAACTCTTAGATCAAAGCATCACAGAAGTAGGTAGAAAACTCTTGCCAAGTTTTTTCAAGTTCTGTTCATTAGTTGGTTTGGTAAGAACGTCGTCGTCTCTTCACTAGGCGATTCCTCCGCTCAAAAAATGAAAATTCAATATTCCTTATGACCTTCTCAAGAAAAAAAAAAAAAAAAAAATTAACCAAAACTATTGCAACGCTCTAAAACAAGTATTTTTTTTTTTTTTCAGCATCGATTTTGTATCGTTTTTATAAAACTTTTTTTTTTTTCTCTTTGCACGCAAACAATTTCTTTTATCCTCTCAATTAATGAATTGCTAATTTACCGTATATTGTTCCATTTTTTTTTTTTTTTTTTTTTTTATCAGCTGAATTTAATTTTGTTTTCCTTTTTTTGGTTTTTCTGTTTTTTTTTTTTTTTTTTTTATTATTTTTCCTCAGTATTTATATCATAACTTTTGTTAATCGAATTACGAAATGTTTAATTCTGTCTCGAAGCTACACTTTAGCGTCGTGATGAGCAGCTAAACAATAATAAAAATGAAATTTAAATAAAATTTTCAACACCTTGCACGTTTTCGACATATCCTACTTCGCTTTATATGAATTGTTGCGAAAACAACGTTGTACGTTATAAGTTATACGTAGTCGTCGTTAAAACGTTCACGATGCGTAAATTCAAAGCAATTCCCACGCGTAAATTTCGTTACGGAAACACAATGGAATCGCATATAGTTCTCTTTACTGCTATATATACCTAACTGCTGATTCTTTATATCTACGCTAGTGACTACAAAGCAAATAGAGAGAAACGTACGAATTATTAATTATACCCAAGGTTTTGAACCTGCGGGTAGGTAGGTATACCTACTACTATCTGGCTTTTAATACCAAACAACTATACTTTACATTATATTCAAAGTTTTATTATATTAACAAGTTTTACTTTTTGTCATGGTGTGCAGCTAAGGACAAGTCAGAAATTATTATTGTATTTATAAATTATGAACAGGAAGTTTGGAATTATTAATGACCAGTTTCATTTTTTGATAAACTAATAACTAGTCAAAACTTTAATGGCGTGACGTAAATCATTTAAATATAATATACAGAGTCAATTTTTGCTCAATTTCGTCCTTCATTTAAACTCGCAGTTTTTTTTTTTTTTTTCTTTCTTCTGCTTAAATTACGGTGGATGGTACATAGCTATTGAATTATTATAGAAAAAAATCACATTTTTCTGATTTGATATACTAATGACGTCTGAAAATCTAAGTTTATATATAAGAAATAGAAGAATTTCAATCTATTCATCGGTCTCTCATTTTATAATAGAACGAGAATCATACGTCTGAAAACGGTAAAGAAATACGAAAGAATAAGGAGTAAAAGAGATTAAGGATTATCCCTTTGTAATGCTGTTTGTGGATAAAGAAAGAGAATAATAAACAGTCTGATCGTAAATAATTAACATCATATATATAATCCACAATCGTACAGCCTCAACAAAGGATTTTCCCCGTTTAACATTTCGGACGCAGATTCGCTCCTTCCTTCTCGGCGGTCGGAGACCGAATGGCGAATGACAAGGTTATCTTAGCAGCCTCAGCCTCCGCGGTCCGTGGACTCAGCCCACAGCTCCAGTCGGGGAGACGAACGTAGTACCGCATGCAGGCGGGGGCGAACGAGCAAGCAAGCAAGCAAGCAAGCGAGCGAGCAAGTAACTCCCCTACCGATCGATCGATCCCCTGGCTGGCCGTAGGACTTGTGTCCCGACTCCCGAGCACCCGCGCACACGTATATACATGCCCTAGGTGCAGATAGATGCGAGGAGGGCGCGGGCGCACATTCGACCTCGAACCTTATTCCTCTTTTCTTCTTTTCTTTACCCGCCGCCCGTAACATTGCGGCACGGTTTGATAATCGTGCGTAGATGCAATGGTTTTGTAATCTACATTATACGATACAAAAAAGTATAGTTGGGGGCAGATACACAGAAATAAAGGTTAACTTGATTCAAGACAATTTTGCGGTCCAAAAATGAAGACCGAAATTTTCTCGGATCAAATCAAAAATTTTCACGAACCAAGAAAATTGGGACAATTTTCTTGGTTCGTGAAAATTTTTGATTTGATCCGAGAAAATTTCGGTCTTCATTTTTGGACCGCAAAATTGTCTTGAATCAAGTTAACCTTTCTTTCTGTGTATGAGATGTATAATATAAGGTTGGTAAAAACGCGAATTGCCAAATGAGTTTCTTATAGTTCGGATATACCGACCTTGGTCCGTGCATGACGTAGTCTACTGTAATAATCTCTAATCTTGTGGTGAGATTGAAAACTTTCACCGAGATATGAACTTCGGGTAGATATACTCGAATATATCTACGTATAGATATGATAGATGGGTAAATAAGATAGGTAGTACGAAAACCAGTTTCGCAATCAACGAAAGTGGCGAATTATCCGTTTTACCTCTCATATAGTATATCGCGTCACTAATGCCATAAGGTCGTAAACGCAAAAAAAAAAAAAAAAAAAAAAAAAAAAAAAAAAAAAAAAAAAAAGATTCGTGTTTTTGGTGGCAAAATCTTTTTTGTGCCATATAACATCGTTTGGGCATATCCGCAAAAAAAAAAATATTTTTTGGCGCTTTACGACCTTATGGCATTAGTGAGGCGATATCTATTGATATCCATATCTACGCATATATAATTTATTATAGAGAAATATGAATACATATTTCCCATGTATTATACGGGATATTTCAGCGAACTGACGACGCGAATATTGAACGAATTGCTCGTCGGTCCGTGTTCCGAGCCGATAACCAAGGATTTAGAACAAAGTATGTATGTATAGTAGTGAAAGAATTTAGAGGGATCGCCACCGCCGTTTAACTGGGTCACCCAAAGTGCTTGACGCTGCAGCTTACACTGCTGTAAAAGTTGCAGTTTGCAGTTTTACTCACTTCAGCCTTGACCCTCCTTCATATGGACCCCAGCTTCTTATACTATTGATTTATTGCCAATGAAAATCATTTGGTATAGAATTTATTAGCGGATTCTCTTATACGGACTGTGAATATAATATATGCGATACATCTGTGCGCGCGATCTAGTCTATAAGAAATCTTATTTTAGACATATATTTTTTTTTTTTTTTTTCACATACTAGGGTAATTCCGGGTGAGATGGCCATAGGGGAGAGATGGCCTTCGATGATATTTCTCAGCCTACTCAATATATTACACTTTCTATTTGGGGTAGATCGGTAGTAGTACTTTGTACGAAGCGATCTACTCTAAATAGGAAGTGTCATATATCGAATAGCATGAGAAATATCATCGAAGGCCATCTCTCCCCTATGGCCATCTCACCCGGAATTACCCTATATATACGTTTTGATGAACCGTTTCATACGAAAAAACGAACGAAAATAAACGAATTTTTTTTTTTTTTTTTCCTTTTTTTTTTTTTCTTTTTTTTTTTTATCCACTTTCGCGTATTATGCGAGGGTTGCAGAGTTCATGTGCAGGAGCTTGGTATAAGGTTTGAAATTCTTTCGTCGTTATATATACGATCGCGTAATAAGTGTGTTCGCAAATGAATATATCGGCCAATCCAATTAAATGATTAAATTAAATACCCTATACTATATATACTAGAATACAGAGTTCCGCGATGCACTTTTCTTGCTTCCGGATGATGTATTCGCGTTATACTTATATAATAGACAGCAGCGCGGAGAGTTACCTTATAAATTTTGTCTTAAAACATTTCAACCCTTTTTTTTTTTTTTCTATGTGTTATATATTTCTCTTTCTCTCAATCTATATATCGCGTCACTAATGCCATAAGGTCGTAAGCGCCAAAATTTTTTTTTTTTTTTTTTTGGGGGGGGGATATGCCCAAACGATGTTAAATGGCATGAAAAAGATTTTGCCACCAAAAAGAACGAAATTTTTTTTTTTTTTTTTTTCGCGCTTACGACCTTACGGCATTAGTGACGCGATATATTCGTATATACAGTTATTCTCGTTTCATTATTTTTCCTCGTTTTTTCAATCAACGTCCGTCATATATATATATATATATATATATATATATAATATATAAGGTATATATAGGAATGTCACTTGAATGTCTATTCCTAAAGATCCTGCAGATCTCGAGACTCTCTTCTATCTTCTATATAATATACGAAGTTTAATTCATTCAGAATTTAATTATTCGAACGTTATATGCACAAAGGCACGAAGAAGAAATTCTCAAGTTTAATTTACATTCGACGACGACGAAGACGACGAAGACGACGTAGTTGAGTTATTAAGCTTTCCCCACCCCTATACCCTTTCCTGTGTACATCAATTTTACTAGCAAAATATTTATTCGGAGAATAAACTTCATATGTATATATATATATACATATATACATAATATTGTATCCCACAAGTATTAAGATTTCGTACATCACCGCGCGCTAATGCAAGAAGTGAACATCCTGTATACATAAATCGAGTGAATTTTTATAACCACTCGGATGTCACGTCTTCGCATCGTGCTTGCACTGAAAATTTCATATAATATGTATATATAGCTGTAATATATATATATATATATATATAGTAGACAGAGTACTTTATTATAGATACTATATACATATGGACGAAGAGGACAAAAATGTCTGTACTATTTAACCCCGGGTCATTATAGTTAGTATTTGAGTTAATTGTTGTTAGTGCAATGCCTTATGGAGAACGAAGATGAAAATTAATATATATATAGTTAAATTATTTCTTTAGATTACGTCATCACGCCCATAATATTCCAGTACATAGATAATATAATAATTTCTTGCTTGCTATATTGTTGGTTTATTTTTTTTTTTTAATTTTTCTTGTTTTTTTCTATATAAAACTCAAATATTTTGTGAATTCAAATTATATATAATATAATAAATTGAAGATAATATTCTCGTTTATAATATATAATATACTACTATACTATACGTATGTACATCAATAATAATTTGACGTTTTAAAGAGAGGCCGGTATTACGTCACCGGTCACTTTGCTTGGTGGGTCGATTCGATTCGTGGGTGGATGGAACATCGATCATATATAAACGTCATGCCATTTTCTTACCTTCTATACTATACGTTATATATAGGTATACCTATATACACACTATATAAAGTTATATACATTGTAACCTGCACCCACGATTGTACACATATACAGGGTGATTCATATTGAGCAGGCCATCATTTCAGAGTAGGTATATAGATTTTCCGTGAAAATTTAAGACTTCATTTTTTTTTTTTTTTTTTTTTTTTTTACCAAAAATTCGAGGGACCATATAATAAGTTCTGAGCTATACGGAAAATCTTATACACTTACGATTTCTCGTAGCTCGGAAATTATTATTGTGCCCTCGAATTTTTGGTAAAGGAAATTTAGTCTTATAGCTCGCTTAAAGTGAATCACCCTGTATATATTTATCTATTATATATATATATATCTAGACACGTCGGTATAGGTAAGAAAAAAAGGCGAGTAACAGGACTTCGGATATAATGGAATGCTCCGGTAATCATCTTTCTCGTGCCGTAATAAATGCCCGTATAGGTACATAGTAGTAGTATACGTATAGAATTTAAGAGAATAGAAAATAGCGTATGATACCTACACACACGGTGTATACAAGTATTAAGAACAGTAAATATAACTGGTAATATACTATATATATACTGGCAATAAGAATAAATAAAACCTCTGCAAACTGTTGTACCTTGTGTATACATGCATACTACTATACCATATACTTATATATATATATATATATATATACTACATGTAACATTGATATGTATCACGTTTTACTTCCCGGATTACCGTTTCTCTCGTAGTTGTAAAAAAAAAAAAAAAAAATTTCCGAGTCTATTGCGATATATATTATGTAGTAGTAAAACACTAGTCGAGATATAAAAAAGACACGTATAGTAGGTATATACTCAAAATGATTCCACTTCGTATACGGAACGAACGCATAGAAAGAGAATGACAAAAGATGTTTCTGTTATATTTCCTTTTTTTTTTTGAAACTTTTTTTTCGAGACTCGTAATGTGATCTTAATGAAAATAGTAAAAAAATAAACATACTATACTACTTGTCTCGGTCGTGCGAACGAGCGGAAGAGAAAGAGACAGAGATAGCTAGTATAGGTGTAGTGCAGAAACTGTGCGGTCAGTTGGTTTGACCATACGATACAAAGAAATAAGAAGAAAAATAATATATACCTATACTGGTAAATAACAATGTACAATGAGTAATAGGAAGTCTATAACCACGAGGTTCTCATATTCTTGATTTTCAAAACCTCGAAACTTCTAGGAAAATATATACCTACCTACCTACCTACCTACGTGAACGTGTATTGCGTGAGCGCCGCGAACGCGAAGGAAGAGCTATTAGGCCCCTTGGGAAGAAGAGGGGAATGCCATTTTGAATACGGGATCGGTGTCTCCCTTTTCTTTTTTTTTTTTTCTTTTCTTTTTTTGTTCCTTCTTCTTTTCTCTCCCATTTTTCCTTTTTCCCTTATACATATACTTCTCCGAAGCTGCTTCCAATCTCTATCTTATATGTTCCCTGTGCAGCCGCGTATACCTGCGCGGAAACCTGACTGACCATTGCAGCTCTTCTCCCTGCGACTTATATTTCTTTCTTTCTTTCTTTCTTAATGTTCGTCGTTCAAATTGCTCTCCCGGACTGTATTATTATCTGCAAACCAATCTTCGAAAATATTCTACACTCGTCTTTATATATATGCTGCATGGCCATATATAGCAAAACGTGATTTGTTTAATACGAAATTATTCATATTTTATCATTAGATCATATACTAATTGTTCGTCAATCATAATTACTTAAATTGTTACTAAAATATAGATAAACCAACGTCTATTTCGATCTCAATATTTAGGTCGTTGGAATAGATATTATAGTAGGTGGGTAAATTAGGTAGGTAGGTAAGGTAAGGTATATACTACATGTGACGCATTCTGTGGTGTGTAGTTGGTAATGAAAATTTTAACGACGTTATAACATGAATATTAGAGTTCACGGTAGGACCGCAATCGTTGTTCAAGTCCAGCATATGCGTCACCACAGTTTTGCGTATATATATATATATATATATTATAATAATATATACCTACACCTACGTTATATAGATATAATAAGTAAATCTCTGTATAGAATTTTTAGAAATGACTAAACCAGAACGAAAATTTCACAAGTATATATAATACAGAGTGTCTAACTTATACGCGGAAAAAAAAAAAACTAGAATCTGGAATTCTCAGAGAATTTCAGTGCCAGATTTTATATAGTATAGAAATTCTGTACACAGCTTTAATTATTGTCGATTATTCATCGATCGTTATTCCGATATATTTCCCCCTCTTTTTTTTTTTTTTTTTTTTTTTTCTCTTTAATTCTTTTCATTCCGATACTCGGGAGAGAATTTTCTGAAACGTTACAATTTACTACCTTATTTCTATACTTTAGACGAAAAAAATCGAACCGCGGGGATATAAGGTATATATATATGTATATATATTCACGGGATATTGCAAATTCCTGAATGGCGAAGAGGGGGGGACTAGAGGGAAGAAAGAAGAAGAAAACTCCGAATCCTATGTTGGTATTTTCTTCTTTCGGACAGCTATAGAATCGGGACCGTATTTCTATTGTAGCAACGAAATACGAGGCAATACACATGAAGGGTGTGTGACACCCACAAGACTGCAATAAGATCCGGTTCTGCTGATACTCGATAGCAAATTGCTCGGGCATGATTTACCGCCCTAGAAAACACCGCGGCACAACGTACGTCGAGAAGAACGACGCCGTTATACCGTATCATCTCGTATTATTATTATTATTATTATTATTATTCCACCGTTATAAATCGTAAATCATAAATTATACCACGTCGTGATCTATCTCTAGCTTGTTATACCTAAAATCGTAAAAAAAAAAAAAAAAAAAAAACACTTTATCAAATTTTATGTAGTAAAAATATTTTATATATTCTAATAGAATTCGAAGTCAAGAATGCGTAAAAATATATTTGAAAAAATTTAACCAGAATGTGTATATATATTGAAAATAAATCCTGATTTACGAAAAAAAATTTCAAGATTTGAAGAAGAAGAAAATTTTTTTTTACTTTTTCGCAAAATTTTTAAAATAAGTTATGAATAACATATTCATATTCAAATTCACAGCAAATTTGGCCATCGAATTAAAGTGTCCTTCATAATATACTATACGAATAAGCAAAAATTCGAATTAAAGAAAAAAAAAAAAAAAAAGCTGTTATAGAACGTAGATATAGGTGCTTATACAATTTTCGTAATTTTATTACTTTATTTGGTATAGCTAGTTGTGACCAATTTCAGTTAAACTGACCTATACTCGATGTTTAAAATGTTATATATTTGGTTATAATTTGTTGTATATAAATAAAGATTTTTCCCGCGGTTATACGTTTACGTCAAGGTAATCAATTATTATTGCCTCATCGTTGCAATAGGGAATCAGAGAAGAGAAGAAAAAGAAGAGGGGATATTATACGTAGACTGTATATTATGCAGTATAGGTATATCCACAACATAACACGTCTCTCTGTGTATAATATGTACAAGTATATAAACGTAAACCACGTGCTTGTTTTTAGAATTCTGATCTTGATTTTAATTTAACTCTTCGACATCTATTACCTACTTCTGATTGCTGCTGGCAAACTGATAATAATAATAATAATAACAATAATCATCATCATCATCATCATCATCATCATCATGTTGATGATGATCGTGATGTTTGAATCTAGATGTGCGATTGCTCGATCTAAGTAGTTTGTCGTGGTATGTCCTGGTAACCTGGTTAGCTACTAAGGCAAGGTTATTTAGAGCGCTTAATAGTCGAAGTCAAGGTAAGAATCACTCCGCGACGTAGGTAGGTAGGTAGGTAGGTAGGCAGATAGGTAGAAAGATATATACACTAGATTCCTATCCGATGCCCAATTTTTTTCGGTGAATTTTCAACGTGGGAAACTATACACTTATATATTATAGTATAGGATACCATGATCGAGTTGCATTTTTGGAAGTCCTCCACGCACGGAATTCCTAGAAAGATATAATTTCTTATGGGAGAATACGAATTCTTTGTTCAGGTTTATCAATTTTTTTTATTTTTATTTTTTTATTTTTCTTTTTTCTTGAAATTTATTTTTAACACAGTTTTCTATTTCTACTTTACAGATAAATCTACGCCTGATTCTTGTCAGCGGTAAGACAAAAGAGTTCCTATTTAGTCCAAGCGATTCTGCTGGAGACATAGCACATCATGTGTTTGAAAACTGGCCAGAAGGTAAGAAGATAATGATACCTAGTATATATAGGGGAGAGTTGCCACTATTGGACCGCCACCTAAATTGGACCGTTTCAATTTGGTCATTTTTTGCAACTGTATCTTCTCAATTTTGAGAATTGTAAAAATGGATACCATCAGTACTAGAAATTCTCTAAGCATTCCTATTTTTACAATTCTCAAAATCGAAGAGATACTGTTGCAAAAAATTACCAAATTAAAACGGTCCAATTTAGGTGGCGGTCAAACAGTGGCAACTCTCCCCTATATTAATTTTTAAAACAGGTCTGAAATGATTTATAAAATAGAAAAATTAATAAGGTATATCAAGCTTATTATTTATCGTTTTATTAATGATGAATAAAATTAAAATTCACTCTTTATCTGTATCTTGTATAAAAACAGAAATATAACATAATATTATTTTACAGACTGGGCGGAAGAAGCCGTCGCGAAGGCAGAAATTTTGCGACTAATTTATCAGGGTCGTTTTCTACACAGCAATGTTACCTTAGGTGCGCTTGGCCTACCCTTTGGTAAAACAATAGTAATGCATCTGGTTCCGCGCGAAAATCTCCCCGAGCCTAATTCTCAAGGTAAGAGAGACATTGTATGAATATTCATGTATGATCGTTTATTTTTTATTTTTATTTTTATTTATTTTTATTTTTTTTTCATTTTTTCTATAATACGAGAGATGAACTCGTTTTGTGAATCTGTCGCTCCTGTTGGTCATATGCGTTGATTTTTTTTTAGGAACATGTTTAATTAATAAATACGTAAATCGACCTTCTATCTCCTGCCCAATTCCCTTACCTTCCTTTCAGGCATACTTCCTAACGGTGAATACATGTTCGTCCAGCCTGACTAACAGTTGGTAATTATATGAAGATATCTAAAGGAGTACTATACTATATTTCGCGGTATAGGTATAACAGAGAATATGTGTATGAAAAAGTGAGTTTTTCTCTCCTTTCTCTCCAACACTTTCCATTACCTCGACATTTTTACTTGCAATATCTTGTATACTCTCTCCAATTTTTTTTTTTTTTTTATTTTTTTTTCTTGTTACTTATATATACGTTGCAAGTAGCCCATGAAATTTAATGAAATATTTTTTTTTTGTTATTTTATTTTATTTTTTTTTTCAATTTTTAATCAATTTATATTTTTATCCAATAACATTTTTGGTGAAGGTATACATAATATACCAGCAGCATGACCAATGGAAGTAACAGAATTCACGATTTAGAATGTTGATGCATAAATTTGTGACGAGTTTTTCGAGAATTAATAAATAATATACGTGTATGAGAAAAAAATAAAAATAAAAAAATTAAAAAAAATTATATAAAGTCAAAAGTTGACGAGATATTGCAAGAGATCAATTTAACAATCCTATAATTATCTCGTCTTGTTTATTATATCATTGAGCGTATAATTATATTGTGATTATGTACGTATATATATATATATATATATATATATATATATTAGGGTGGTCGTTAATTTCTAACATATACTTGCCACCCCCTGAATCGGCAGATAATGACCCAAAAACACTGTGTAATTTTTTTCAGATTTTTAGTTTGATGGGAAAGCGTGCCGAAATCAATTTGAAGTTCAAAAAAATCAAAAAAATAAATTGATTTTCTTATTTTTTTTTTTCTTCCAATCTTCGAGTAAAAAAGCGGTAAATAAATTTAGAATGACAAAAAACGAAAACTTTTTGACAAAAAATGTATTTTTTGTAACACATGCACGATTTTTGCGTTTTTTTTACCCATTAAGCGGGCCTAAAGTGACGGTTTTCAGACGAGCGGGCGTTTTCAGTTTTTATTTGCCCGCTAAAACGAGCAGCGGGCGTTTTTAGTTTTTATTTGCCCGCTAAATCGAGCAGCGGGCGTTTTCAGTTTTTATTTGCCCGCTAAACCGAGCAGCGGGCGTTTTTGGTTTTTATTTGCCCGCTTATGCTCGAGTAGCGGGCAAATAAAAAGTGAAAACGCCCGCTACTCGAGCATAAGCGGGCAAATAAAAACTAAAAACGCCCGCTAAATTATTTTTCAATATTTTCATGAAAATTATCAACAATGATGAAAAAACGCGAAAATCGTGCTGTTACAAAAAATATGGTGTGCACCAGGGCTAAGTGGGCTTTTTGACCTTGTGTGGTTGCAGTACTCGTCTTCGGCTCGCCGACGCACTCGTCTTCGACTCGTGCTACCTCGCCTCTGACTCGTACTGCAAACTCCACACTCGGTCTAAAAAAGCCCACTTTACGCCCTTGGTACACAATATACTATTATTGTAAACTTATCATATTACAACTTTCATGTTAGACTATATTTATTTTTATTTTATTTTATTTTATTTATTTATTTATTTCTGATTTTTTAATTTTTTTTTTTTTCGTATTGATTTTTTTTTATTCATCAATTTTTTTATTTATTAATTTTTTTGATATAGTCTTTATAACGTTGTAATATTATAAGATTACCATAAAATACATTTTTTTGTTGGAAAGTTTTCGTTTTTCGTCATTCTACATTTATTTCCTGCTATTATACTCAAAAATTTGATAAAAAATAAACATTTTGTTTTTCATTTTTTTTTCAAATTTTCTAACTTCAAATTGATTTCGGCACGCTTTTCCATCAATCTAAAAATCTGAAAAAAATTACACAGTGTTTTTGGGTCATTATCTGTCGATTCAGGGGGTGGCAAGTATATGTTAGAAATTAACGACCACCCTAATATATATATATATGTACATTAGACTGTGTCAAAAAAAAATGACATCTTCTTTTTGTTCGGGCCCTTTCGAAAATAGTTAGTGCTTAATATAAAGAAAATTGTCCCCAAAGCTTAGCTATCTAGCTCTAACACAGAATTAGCGCATTTGAAAATAAGATTTCCCATGTATTTCAAATGGCAAAATTTGTTTATCTTAGTTTTATTTTTATAATTCTCTTTATTCAACTGATAAGAATAAAGTAAATATACGGTTTGAAGGGAAAAAAAATTCTGAAAAAATGCATGAAAATAAAAATTTTTAATTAATTTGTCGAAAAGTAAGTAGTAATCAAATATACATATGACTTTTAAACCACTGTAACTCGTTAACGGTTCAATCGAGCAACTTGGGCCAAAGGACTATTTTTGTAGATCATAAAATTCTCTACAAAACCTTATGTCTACTTTATTCTTATCAGTTGAATAAAGAGAGTTATAAAAATAAAACTAGGATAAACAAATTTTGCCATTTGAAATACATGGGAAATCTTATTTTCAAATGCGCTAATTCTGTGTTCAAGCTACATAGCTGAGCTTTGGGGACAATTTTCTTTATATTAAGCACTAACTGTTTTCGAAAAGGCCCGAACAAAAAGTAGATGCCGTTTTTTTTTTTGACACAGTCTAATGTACATAATATATGTATATATGAATTTATGTAATTATCATAGTTGAAAATTTATAGTTGCGTAATTCCATTTGAAATTCAAACTATTCTCTGTATACGTATAGACGTCGGAATTGCTAATGAAAATTATCAACTATGCCAGTTTTGATATGACAATAATAACAATAAAAATAATAATAATAATAATAATGATGATGAGAATGATAAATAAATGAAATACATGGAACAAAAAAAAAAAAAAACATTCGTTTTTTAATAATAATAATAATATTCAGTAAGTTGAATGTCTCGTATTCACAAAACACGTGCTGCTCCTCTTTGGTGGATTCTTCATTGTGTCAATTATTACACAGCAGGTTCTTGTTACGCTATTGAATCACTAGAAATACAATGGGATGATATTATTTTCTTTTATCGTACGAATCGTTTTACGTTGAATACAAATTACAAGGACTTTTTCTTTCTAATTTTAATAATTATTCTATTTCGTTATTTGTTCAATTTTAACATAAAAACATTTAGCAAGTCGTTCTATACTCTTTTGCAATATCATATTGAATCCTGTGATATTTTCCTTGCATTATAAATAATGAATAATGAATGAAGAATGAAGAATTAAACATATACCCTAAATAAAATACTTCTGTTACAGACCAGAGACAAAAAAGTAAAGGCGGAGGAAGCAGTTGCTGCTCAGCCTCCTGTTGCATACTTTAAATATCGGCTGCCCTGGATAAAAAAGGCTGCTTGAAGCGAGCCACCGTACATCCAGGCTGGGCCATGGTTTCTAAGGTTTTATGCTGATGTATAATTGTTAGTGGCTGAGTTCGCAAGCAGCGTGTAGTGTAGAATGGTTAAAGACGACAATTGTTGAATCTAATAAAAGAACTGCTTTGATTTTTTCCGGACGAAATAATATTGATAGAAGAAACAAGGATTTATATAAATATATATATTATGTATTATATAAGTTTTCACACCCCCCCAGGTGTACATCGTTAAATGTAAAAATTACCTTACGCCAGAGTTAGAGCCGAACCGTAATTTGTCCCGACATTATCCTTAGCGATAAGATTTTGAGCTAACAATAAGCAGGATTGAAAAAAAAAGATGGTATAAAAACAGGAGCGGCGTATTAAGCAGTTGAATTGCTTACGCCACCGAGTCCAAGTTTTTATGTATTTCTAGATATAACACTACTGCGCTTAGAAGCTCAACCACTACTTTACCACCGCAGCGTTATAATTACGTAGATGGAATACGTGTGCGAATGATAATAGGAATGATTGTATTATGTTTGAAAGAATGCGGAAGGGAATAAATTTATGTTGTGATATGCAGGTAGTGAATATATTATATACATACTATTATTAAAATTATATATTTATATATATTTACGAACAAGGATAAAAAAAAATAAAATAAATAAAAAATAAAAAAAATAAAAAATAAAAAAATAAGAGAGAAGAGGGAAAAAAGAAAAAAGAAAAACAAAACAAAAAAATATATATAAATAAATATATATGAAACACAGTATGAGATGAGTTGACGATTGAAGTTGAACTCTCGTACAATAGACTTTATTATCATGAATTTAAAAATAATAATATTATGACGCCACTTTGAGAGTTTAGTATCCAGAATTAATATTACTACTACAAGAAAGAGAAAACCTTGGATCTCTAATGGTAGTTATGATGAAATAAAAAGAAAAGAAAAAAAAAAAAAAAAAAAAAAGGTAAAATAAATAAATAAATAAATAAAAATTAATCAAATATATTCTCTGTTAGCTCCTGCCCGGACGTCAAACCGTCTGGGACTTTAGCTTTACTCCTAGACCCAATGACCCAGTGCTACGGGTGCACACCCATACATAAATTATAGATTAATTATTATAGTTAGGTCCAACCAAACCGTAACAATATGTTGTAGCCTATTCTACTATACATACTCTACTATACTAACTGTACTGTATTACGACTCTTACCAATGCATAACAATGTGTATATATATTGTCTTCTTGTGTAGTAAACTTCATCAAAATTTACGATCATTAATGCATTATTTCATTTTGTCGTTTTTTTTTTTTTTGTTTTTTTGTTTTTTTGTTTTATTTTCTTGTCTTCTTCTTTCGTATCGATTCAATATTATCACACCTTATTTAAGAGCATACATATACCTATTAGTACCTGTCCAATTTATAAATTAACACCACTGCACCATGACGTATGTAGGTATTTATTTATTAGATGCTCAACTGTATAATCGCTCGTTATTTTTTTATTAACAAATTTAATGAAAAATTTAACATTATATTTTCATGCTATTCATATTGCTAGTACACGAATATACATAATAAAATCGCAGGATTTTAATACAAGCTTGCGTTGTGGCCGTCTGTGCGCCACTTTTATCAAGTCGATGTAAAACAATATTAATATAATAGAAAAAAAAAAAGAAAAAAAAGAAAATAACGTAACAAATAACATCATAATTTGGACAAAGAGTTTGTAGCCGAATCTTTATTTACACCAATTTACATGAATTTCAAATAATGAGGTCAGGTACATAAATGGCATTTGTCTCAATTCTCAAATTACAAGTATTTTCTTCAGTATTATTTCTATTGCGTTAATAATGACACGTATAACATCACTCAAGTCAGTTTTATTTCAAGTAATGCAGCTACTAGGAACTGATCATATCCATTAATCGTAACATCAGATATCCAACGATTGTAATTTTTGAATGATTTGGTTGCAAACCCTGTATAGAAAGACTTACGAGACTTATATTGGTTGAAAAGACTCGTGGTATATAGTACTGTCGCGAGTACGGTCACCACCCCGACCTCGTGGGAGTTATTTATTTAGTTTCTTCTTCTTCTTGTTGTTGTTGTTGTTTCTTTTAATTTTAATCGTAGCTGCTCAACAATGATATATTATATCAATTGATGCTCATTATTTAATTTATTCAAGATTTTGTTAATTCGCTGCTCAATGCGCAGCATCCTTATGCCAATCCTATAACAGATTTCTATCAATGTATATTACTTCTTATCTTTCTAATTATGGCCACGTATAGAAATAATTTATAATTCCATACAAGGTATGACAGTGTTAGTAATTTAACACTCGGTGCAATAGTGATTCGTTTCACATTTTTATTATATCTTTGTTTTAATCCTCATTTGAGAAAAATAATATTGATAAAGAGTGTTAAATCGACATTTTAACAACTTCGATATCTCTGATATCAATTCACAATTTATTATCTTATTCTTTATTCATGTACCGTTGACTCGTGGCGATAAAATGATAAATGAAATTCCCAGGCTGCAATACTAAAATTTAATAGATCATATTAGCTAAGTAAATGAATCTGTTAAAACATCCCCCCCCCCCCCCCCCTCCCCCCTTACTTAAACTTATTTTGGAATTACTTAGGATAAAAATTGAGATACATTTACGTAATTAGTTGTCTGTTCCAAATGTAAGTATGGAGACGAGACGCTTAATTGTTATTTCTTTCTGGCAAATGTCATTAATTTCATTTGCTATATCATTTGATCCAGTTGTTTGACCTTGTTTCCTTTGTTTAATTACTTAGCTACGTAATAACATTTTTAGAGAGCAACAATATTTGACATAGAAAGAGCACAGTTCCGCTACTTACTCTGGTTGTAAAAATATGTTTTAATTAAATTATCGGAGACATTGAAAGTTCGACTTTTTTTTGTTTGGAATTATTAGATAAATGTTGTATAAAAATAAATAGCTGTATTCAATTCTTGTTGTAAAGTTTTTTTTGTTTCTTTTTTTTTTTTTTCTCTTCTGATTCTATTCGGTTCAATATTGTTATAATAAGGTCGTTCACGAATTTCATAATATTTATTTTCTACAATCTTGAGATTATTTTTTAAAACAAATTTAATGAGAAATTTAATGCTTAATATATAATTACGAATAACAACGATATTAAAATTAAATGACTTGGGGTTGAGATTTTTTAATAAGCCATGTGATTTGGTTGACTAGCAACTGTCATGTGAAAGAAATCATTGAGAAAAACAAAAAAAAACAGTGAAAAGACTCAAGAAATGAAAATTACAAGAGGAAAGAAGAATAAGAAAAACTTAAAAAAAAGAGAGAAAAAATAATAATAAAAAAAAAAAAAAAAAAATACAAATAAAATACAAACAATTATACGCTATTAGCTAAATAAGTGATTGTGAACGTATAACAATATCGGAAACTATGAATAAAATTTAAATATAATAAATAGTAAGCTTATTCATTCCGCGCTATTTGAACTTATGTCAGTATGGTGCTAGCGTAGAATGACCTCCGAACTTTAGGATTCTTGTAATATAAAATATTGAACCCTTTCATAAATCATGCAATGACTCATTGATAAATTACGCGAATTATTGTCAAGTAATTTATACATACTGCTAACAATAAGTTAAGCTTTGTTCTGGTATAATGAAATATTAACACGATGCTGGTGTTTATTTTTTTATTTTTTTATTTTTTTGTTTCTTTTATTTTTTCATTTCTTTTCTTACAAGATCAAATTTTGTGAACGACCTATTGGTGCCCAAGGACGCTGAAGGATCTTGTGAATAGCTCAACATTTATTTGCAAAATTAACACCACTACATATCAATTGGATTTCAAACCATTTGACACTAAAGAGTACAAACATGAATCGATATCTTACGTTATTCTAGATCTCGGTAAAGAGCGTTTAACATCTTAGCAGCTGTACTGAATTCTGTTACTATAATATATATATAAGTAACAGAAGATCAAACTCTCATAGCAAGAAATAATTAATTCAGTTAGATTAATGGATAGCAAAATTTTGTACATTGATTTTGAGCATTTAACAAGACACAAATTAATTGTACTACAACACACAGATGAAACATATAAATATTTTAGGAGAGCCTAATAATTATTATGAAAGAAATAAACATTTTCATTTTTACCTAATTTTATGACAAAATATATATAAATATATATATATATATTTTTTTTTTATTGTTTTTTTTTTCTTTTTTTTTTTATTGTAGCACATGGCCTACAATTCTAGCCATTTTTTAAGTGCATATAACTAGATATATACCATTATATCGCATGTGTGTAGAAAAAATAATTAATGTATCATGAAAATTATACAATACTAACTAACTACTCGAGGCGTAATTAAAAAATACATGAAAAAAAAAAAAAAAAAAAAAAAAAATTAAAATAAATTAAAAATTGTCCATGGTGAGAAAAATAGTTATTCGATGAAGAGATTATAAGATAATGAATATTGTATCAGATTATATGAATATATATTGTTAGGTGATTGTGCATAGGTATGAATAATTTTTTAAAATTATCTTCTTTGAAAACGCGTTGAGAAAAAAAAAAAAAAAAAAATTAAAAATAAATAAATAAATAAAAATAATAATAATAATAATAATATTAATAATAATAATAATATTAATAATAATAATAATAATAATAATAATAATAACACTACGAAAATTATTCTGCTTTCATATTACATTATTTTGTTTAGAATAATATGAAATCATTGATAATTTCTAAAAAAGAAAACAAACAAAAAAAAAAAAAAAATGAAAAAAAAAAAAAAAACAAACAAACAAACAAAAAGAAAAAATATGTTTATTAATTCCTACAATATATATTGTGTTTTAATGCTACTAGATTATATAGATAATATTCATCTGTAAATAGAACAATTAATATTTCAAATGATAGTAAATGTTTTAGAATCTTTTCGATAGATAATCATCAATTGGAAAATAAGAATAAACGAATTTTTAGTTTGTTATTATTTTCAATTTGGTAATCCAATTAAAATGAAATAAGTTTATTACAAACAGGCACAGAAGAGGCGATGCCAAGTTTGCATAAGTTAATTTAATTTTATTTCATTTCATTTTGAAATAAACATTTGTTAAAATGATAATTTTATCTTTTTATCGATTTATTCTATTACATGCATTCACGTTTGAAATTTCCTTTATTTACTTTTCATCTTTACACTCATAGTAGTTATATGTACATAGCTACATAATTATATAATATGTGTATTTACGCAAATTATAAATTTCATACAAATGAGATATTTTTTTTTTTTTTCGCTCAAAACTTGCTAGTTTATATATATATATATATATATATATATTTTTTTTTTTTTTTTTTCGTTAGCGGTCAAAACGCTCTCGCTACTTATGAGACCAGTCGACTTTTAACAATATATCGTTTCTAAGCGGTACTATTATAAATTTTTGTCTCAATATTTGAATATATTATATGACAGGCAGAGTGACTAATATCTTTTGTTTTCTTTAATATTATCAAGTAGAAATTATAATTAACTATGACCTCGCTTGCCTATCGGTAATTAGTACAAGTAATAATGGATTCCTTGAGGTGTTGTTGCATTTCACTGCCGTTGGCTTAGTTTTTTCATTAAATAAGGATATGATAACATTCTCAGGATTCATTTGTTTCAAGCCTGTTTCTAAAATTATAGAAAATTTCATGAAAAATAATCGAAACTATAACTTATAGATGCCGAAGATGATATATATACTAGTTCGTGAAATAATAAATAATAATATTATTTTATCTATTATTTGGCAAATATTGAAAATTTTCGTTTTATTTAACCAGGCTTATTATCATAGTCCAAGAATAAAGTCACATTTATAAAATACAATTTTAAATCTAAAAATTCAAAAGCTATAATTTATCCAATTAAGTTATACGCCTTTTCTGTACCTATTTGAAATTTAACATCAGAAAATAATTTTAGCAGATTTATAATTAAGCTTATGTTACACACCTAATTTGTAAATATTAGATCATATTTTTGTCTTTAATGTAAAATCAACGAGGAGCTCTTAGACTAAAGAAAATAAAGTTGAAAACGTAATGGGAACAATTCTATTTTATTATATACTTCCTATCCAAACAATTTTTCCTACAATATAATACAATATAATATATCATGATATGCCATAACATAATATAATATAAGATACAAGTTTATTTTAGCTGGACCCTTGTGTGATACCTTCTATATTTTTCAAATTGCTCCTAAAGTCATGTAAATGTAATTTATCATCATTCATAGTCAATTGAACACAATTTTCGACATTACTCGCATCCTATAACTAAATTCGTTCAAGTTATATCTGTTTTTATCAAGTAGAAGATCACCCTACAATAATTATTAATATCAATAATTATATTATAGGTAGGTGGAGAGTGAGGATTGAAAAAAGCAGTTAAATATTGTTTTTCAATATTTATTAAACTAAATATTGTATACGATTAATAGTACGTATAAGATAGCGTAAATATTTTATTACTCAATTTATATATATATAATCTAAATATTATTTAGAATAAATTTAAACACATCGCGCGTCGATGTCGCTCGTATTTGTATTCGCGTTCATGGAAACCAGCCTGTCTCATTAATGTGTTCCGAAAACTACCGACCGAAGCGCCACCCGACAATTCTAACCCCAGTTCTGTTCCGTTCTCGTAGTTCGCGATCTACAAATATCGGCCAAGCAATTTGGCGTGGGTCGGCCGAAGTGAGCGTCGGTGTTCTGTAAAATGGCTGACGGTGACATTGATTTGTATGCCGACGATCTCGAGCAAGATTTCGCACAGGTAAGTCTATAAATAATCTGAAATTATATCCTCTAAATATCGCCAAAGTATTCTAATCAAATTAACTCCAAATCTCACATCCCACTCAATGATTGACAAGTATAACACAATACTACCTTCCGGCGTCATGGTGGTGATAACGATCCGATCGGGGGAATAATTTAAGCTATTAAAGAATCGAATTATCTATCGATATACTCTAATCGTATATTAAATAAACCTCCATTTTACCCATTACAAATATTGAATCAGGACGAATTCGCTGGAGAAGGTGTCGACCTGTACGACGACGTGATCGCAGCACCTCCAGGTGGCAACGGAGGAGGGGCAGGTTCTGGCGGTGGAACAGGAGATGGCGATTCAACATCCCCTAACGAGGAGACTAATGGTAGTGCTCCGTATCACCAGCTTGGAAATAACATTCAACCAAATCAAATTGGAAGACGCCATCAACTTTACGTTGGAAACTTGACCTGGGTAAGAATCATTTTTATTTCATCAAAATACCATTTTCATATTTTCATACATTATTCGTCCATATTTTTAAAAATCTTTTATCATTTTCTTTATTTTCTTAATTATTTAAGAATTTTGCTGCACTTCTGCAACAAAAAGAACATTTTTTTGCGCTTCTAATGCATGAAGCAGATAGTAAGAATCATATAACACGTTCAAAATTGCGCACTTTGGCTTTCGGAGTAAATAGAGGATATTCATCATATTTGAGGATTAATTGTTTGGACAATGTTACAACTAAGCGATTCGAGGAGATTTTTCACTGTTATTAATATTACGATTATGATTATGATTATGATTATAATTATCATGATCAAAATATTGGATATTAGATATCGACTTATCGACTGATGTTATTTTACAGTGGACGAGTGATCAGGATATAACTGATGCGGTACAAAGTATCGGTGTTCCAGATTTTGTCGAAGTGAAATTTTTTGAAAATCGTGCTAATGGACAGTCTAAAGGTTTCTGTGTCATATCACTCGGTTCTGAACAAAGTATGAGAATATGCATGGAAAGGCTTCCTAAGAAAGAACTGCATGGACAGAGTCCGGTTGTCACATTTCCAACAAAACAGGCACTTAATCAGGTAATTTATTATCGTTATTTAAATAACGCATGTTCAAGTCCTGATTATCGTCAAAATATCCTACAAATTATCTCCTATTTTATTTGCTAATCATCATCAGCCATTATTTCATTTTATGTTCTTCAAAGTCGAAAAATCTTTATTTTATTTTGTCAATTTTGTTGAAAATTTGGCCAAACCACAACAATAACATAATTTAGAGAAGTTAGAGAATACATATTCGCATAGATTTGCGTTTCTTGAAAGATATTTGATAATTGAATTCTTTAACCATTGACGATTGTTCGTAAATAGATGTCTGTTATAGTTGATGTGATTTTATGAACACTGAAATCAATTAATGGTCATTTAAGACTTATGAAATGATCTCTTTTCTCAGTTCGAGTCTCAATGTAAGACTCGACCAGCTCCAGCTCCTCAACAAAGTCAAAATCAACGTCCGCACAATCCGCATCAACACCAAACTCCGCTACCTCCTCACCAACAGCATCCTCAGCATTCTCCTCATCCTCAACATCCCCAACATCCACAACAAAATCACGGTCCTAGAATGATGATGGGACCACCGCAAGGCGTGCGAAATCAACGCATGCCATTACCTGGCATGGGGCCTCCTGGACCTGGAGGACCGCAACAAGGACCTCCGAGAATGCACGGACCTCCTATGGGACCTGGTGGACCTCATCATCCTTTACCTGGTCATCCTAATCAAGGACCACCGCCACCAGGCTATCAACAAGGCCCTTGGAACGGACCTAGACCTAATGGACCACCCGGGCCACCTAGAGGACCTGGCGGACCTGGTGGACCTCCGCAACAAGGACCACCAGGACCAGGACCTGGGCCACAACATAGGCCACCTGGAATGGTAGCTTATTCACTTCCCTACTTATTTTTTAATGCATAAAATAAGTTACTTGTTTATTACTTTTATGAAGATCAATCAGAATTCAACAACTTTGTGAAGATATTTTTAGACGATGGATTGAAAATGAGATAAACTCTCTTTCTGGAGTTAGTCTTAAGAATTGAGCGGATACTTGCTTTGATATTTTTGATATTTCAGTCAAAATTATATGAGAAATTATATCAAAGCATAAGAAACGATGAACTCTGTATTCATTTTGTTCTTTGCACTTCACTCAAAACTGTGAATAATTTTCGTATTCAGTTATCTTCCAACGATCCCATCAATCGTCTTTTCAACACATAACTTATATTCTAGCAGTTCCACGGTGGACCGCCTGGACCTCCTGGTCAAGGACCACCTCGTGGGCCACCTGGACATCCTGGTGGACCTCCGGGTGATCCTAGAGGAGCTCCGCCACGTCCAGACTGGAACAGACCTCCTGGTTAGTATTGAATTTATATAATATTGTTTCTTTTTATACTTGGGTTTATTTTGTCAACTATTCTGCTTACTGATTCAATTGTTTAATGTACTTAGGAATGCATCACGGGCCACAGGGACCACCAGGTTTTCCTCAACATCAACATATGCAAGGCCCACAACCTGGCCAAGGCCCGCCGCAGAGAGGACCTCCTCCAGGTTCTATGGGTGGTGAGAATCTTAATACTTTAATAACAAATATGTTTCGTCACATAATTTTTAGGGAAATGGGTATTCTGCGGTTTACACTGGCAACAACTGTGCAAGGGATTGAAAGAATTGCTTACATTCGTTTTTTCAGGAATATGATAAATATTTTTTCGTTAATCACCTAAACTGCAATAATATGTGGAAATTGCCAAACTGCAATAATATTGTAATATTACCAGGTCCAGGTGGACCTCCGCCAGGACATGGGGGACCGCCTCAAGGCCCACCGCAAGGCCCTCCCGGAGGACCGGCGCCTCATGTAAATCCAGCGTTCTTCCCTCAAGGACCTCCGCATCAACATCCTGGACAGCATCCTGGTGGCCCTCCAGGCCCTCCAGGACCTCCTCATGGACCGCCTCACGGACCACCACACGGACCTCCGCATGGCCCGCCTCATGGTCCACCTCATAATCAACCGCATGGACCACCACATGTACCTCCGCATCCTTATGGGCCACCTGCTGTGCAGGTATGATTGATAAATGGAAATAAAGAATGTTGTTATTGTGATAATGTTTATTCACGTATTTGTGAGTTTTTTCGCAATGTCACTACTCCCTGCTAGAAATGAGAGCTTCATCAATTATATCTTATGTAAGGAAATTTAGGAGATGGCTTGAGGAAGTATTGGAGTATGGTACGATCGGCAAAGACACACTAAGACAGAGAAAAAACTAGGTTTATTAATATTTGATAACGCTAGTGATAAGAATTGAACGGAAATATAAAAAAAAAGATACTCTTGCAGCTTAAGGACATATAAAGACTTGTAATCAAGTAACAGAATATTGAAACTAGATACAGTCATGAAAAATTATTGAACAAAGTTTACAAGTACATACTACAAAATAATACGAATTTTTTGTTGTTGATCTGATTTTTAAATTTCATGGATCGCTTCACTAAGTGATAAAATCGTTTTGAAATCCTTCATCACTGAGTAAATCAAACCATGGAATACCCAAATTGATTAGAAATAGAGAATTTTTACCATTTTGAAATATGTAACTGTGAACTTTTGTATAATTTTTCACGATGGCTAGCATTTTCGTTTATATTATTAACTCGGGTATTTGTCTTTATCATTTTGACGCCGATGTACCTATCGTACTTCTACGAGTTAGGCTTCGTAATAGAACTATGGTATATAACTTTTATTTATGGTGATATTTATCGTAATTTATATGTTTTATTTTTCAAATGATCATAGATACATAAAAGTTTCTGAGTATTGATGATATTTTTATGATTACAGGGTGAAACATTCTTTGGCTCGCCTGTAAGTCGAAATTAAAAAAAAAAAAGAAAAAAAAACAGATTTTGGGTTTTCCTTGGTTTTACTTTTACAAGAGTTAGTTTTTTGTTTGTTCTGTTCTTCCAGCTCTTGTATAGGCTGTAACAAACTTTGTGCAGTTCCATTGATTTTCCCTCATTTCTACACTAATATGTATCGTGGATTTTCCTTTGCTCATAGCAGGGCGTAGTGATGGTTTCAGTTAGATATTTGATAACTAAATACCTTGTGTTTATTTCATCGAAATTATTTCTGCAAACATTTTGTGGCTCGATGATCAAACATTTCCACTTTTAATGTATTCATTCATTTGCCTTTCATTCCAGCCTCCTTACGGAGCTCCAGGTCCTGATCATCGCCCTGAAGGACCACCGCCTCTTACTGAGCAAGAATTTGAAGAAATTATGGGCCGTAATCGTACAGTATCCTCTTCGGCCATAGCTCGCGCAGTTTCGGATGCAGCTGCAGGAGAATACGCCAGTGCTATTGAGACATTGGTCACAGCTATATCGCTAATAAAACAGTCAAAAGTAGCGGCAGACGATCGCTGCAAGATTTTGATCAGTTCGCTCCAGGATACTTTGCGTGGGGTTGAGACAAAGAGCTATGGATCTGCACGCAGAGGTGATACACATTCGTTATTACTCTAATTCACCATTGTATTCGACTCGGTTGGTTATTAATTGCTAAGATTATAGAACCTTTGTGTTTAACAATTGCATCTCATTTCAGAACGTTCACGCTCTCGTGATAGAGAGAGGAGTCATCGAAGGCGAAGAGATCGTTCGAGGAGTCGTGATAGAGAATACAGGGAACGAAGTAGAGACAGGGACAGGGATAGGGACAGGGAACGTGACCGTGAAAGGGAACGTGATCGTGATCGTGATAGGGAACGTTATTACAGCGAAACCTATCCTAGAGAAAGATCACGTAGCAGGGAGAGAGATCGTGAACGCGAACGAGAACGTGAATACAGAGAACGTAGCAGGGAGGAAAGGTGAGCTTGATTTTTCACTCTTCCTTTTATTTTGCATGCTACTGCTTTAGATATTATGCAATTTTGGGAGTAAATTACTTCTGTGTTACATGATAAGAAAAGAAAACCAGAATGCTTAAAAGTTTTACTTTTACATAATATCGATTGGAAATTCTATTCACAACAATGCCAGGTACACCGTTAGCACTTTTCACACGAGAGAAAAGTATTGAAAATTGTATGAAACATTGATTTGTAATTAGCTGCTTCGTGTTTCTCTGAGTTTATCTATTCAGAGTTGTAAAGTAATATCATATGAATTAAGTATACTGGATCCGTGCTCACAATACATGCAGATTTTATATTAGTGAAAATTATATCTGGAATTGCGAATGAGCAAGCATTCAAGTAAGACATTTCAGGTTGATGTGATATTGCAGATCTGAAATTTACAGCTTATATTGTGACGAGTATTATTGTCCCAGTTCTATTTCTGGTGCAGTAGATCGCAGAATATGCATTACATGCAATGAATAAGAAACCTGCACTGTTACTATCGAATTTAAATTTGAGTTTTATACAAAATAACAAGATTGATGTACTAATTAGTCGTTATGACAAGAGTTGACATGGTCTTGTTCCTCTAGCAAATGAATTTATTAACAAAAATTTAATTTACTGTGAAAGATATCGATAATTCTTTCATCTTCAAAGCCTTAGACCTTGCTTTATGAAATCCAAGTAGAGCTTGCATTGGTAGTACAAAATTGATAGGCATGCGTATATAAACTAGGTTTATATATTTTCTTATTTTGTAAATTCAACGATAATCAATAACTGTGCAGAATTTTGAAACTTTCTTTCTCCTTTTGCATTAGAATTTAAACTCACAGTTTCTATCATAGTAAAATTTTTGTCCACAAACGATTTTCTTTTTTGTTCAAATCTTAATTATTCCCCATCAATTATGTCTTGTGTCTTGAATATCAGTAACAAATTAGGCAAACAAATTTAAGAAAATTTATTTGTCTTATTTTGATTTACATAATATGACATATAGTTTGAAAAGGCGGTAAGTCATGTAACAATGTGTAAATTTTCCATTAGTACAACACGTCAAGCAGCAAGGCCCCGAGTTAAAGAAGAACCTCCAGAGGCGACTCCTGTACCGTCATCAAAGTCGTCTAGGTAATTTACTTTTTTACATTAAAGCGAATACGAGTAGACCGATTCAGGGTTGTGATCGGGACTTTCATTGGTCAGTCTATCTATTTATGTTACATGCGAACGAGTCTAAACCGAATGCATCAATTGTTTATGTAAGATGTCACAATATTGTTCTATATAATATCTATAATAATTAATTTTTATTTAAAACTAAATGAATAATTATTGGTAAATAAATGGATGGAAAATTCTTTGTCATTAAGCTTAGGTCCCATTTGTAATGGTATTTCAAATTAGGAAAAACAAAACAAAAAAAAAAAAAAAAAAATTGTTAAATTTAAATACGCATATCATTGATAACAATTAGTTCCTTCAGAGTCTATAGATCGTGGTAGAATCGTTATGCGTATATATAATATCAAAGTGAGACAATTGGCTGATATCTACTGCGTAGGTATTATGACGATCGCTACAGAGAACGTGAACGTGAAAGGGAACGCGAACGAGAAACAAGCAGAAGACCAGCTGAACGTGAACGTGAGCCAGAACGTGAACGCGAAAGAGAACGAGAACGGGATCGTCGCGACGAGAGAGCCGACTCTACGCATCGTTCAAGACATTGAATTTACCAGTTACGCGAAGAAGAAGAAACAGAATAACAATACCTACCACACTACATAGCTCATCATCGTCTTGTTTGTCTTCTTATACAAGTTAGCCCATCAAACAGCATTGTCATGGACATAATTCACTGTGCTCTACATAGGATATTATGAAACGGTGTTAGCATAGTTCTACATAAACTAAACGCAATCGAATTATAGAATTGTGGCAGATTGATAAATTTCCGGTGTTTTTTTTTTCTTTTATTTTTTTTTTTTTTTTTTTTTTAATCTTCATTCTTATAGCTAATAGGTAACGGAGCAAATGATGTTCGTAGAATACACTCTCATGCTCGTTGGTTTTACAATGTAAACACATTCTATAGAGTTAACTAACATTTCCACGTTTCAATGTTTCATACATATAAATATTGTATAACGATAGCATAGTAGCATATACATAACTATACATATACATACACAAACATATGTAAAAGCATCGTAGTTAAGAGGATTTTACTTCAGTTTAAATAAGCTGACAAGTTCTAACGTAGGCAAAAAAAAAAAAAAAAAAATTGAAAAAATAATAATAATAATAATAATAATATGTTAGTTTCTTAAATAATGTTCATGTAATATGAGAATCTGTTTTTGACTTTTGGTGTAATTAATAGTAACGTAAGAAAAGAAATATGACGAAGAAACGAATATGGATTAAAATAATTGAAGATTCTTGAGAACAAAAAAAAAAAAAAAAAAAAAAAAAAAAAACAATAATAACAAAAACAAAACAAAATAATAGTAATAATTGACTGGATTTCCACAACTTATTCAAGAGGAACGAAGACAACTATGCAAAGAATTTCAACAATCATCTATCCTGCACAACGATGCCCAAGATTGTATCTTAATATAATACAAATATTCGCTTTCAAAATATACATGTAAAACATGATTTTACTTTATTCATCTGTGCACACAATATCCTTAAATTGTTCATTTATTTTCTTTCATAATGAAGGAATTACATTTAAATGTCATATTATCGACTGATCAAATCTAAAGTAATATTTTAGTCCCAATGTTCAGTAAACTATCGTCATTACTTAAGGGATTCAAATAGATCGAGGTATCAAGGTTTTCAATAAACCCAAAGATAAATATATATATGTATCATAATGTTATCATCATTCTTCATTGTAATAGTGCATTCAACTATGATTCGAATGACGATATATAATATGTGATTGTGCATAAAATATTTTTAAACTACCCTAAGATGGTATTATACTGCTCAAATTTTTCATCAAAGTTTTGATCAAAGTCTAAGTGTACACACATACTATTGAATAGTTTCATATGATTGTTTGTAAGAATGAAAAATTGTATAATGTTGATCAAAAATTTGAAGAGATAGCAGTATCTTTACATGCAATCGTTTGAAAATAGCATTGAATACAATTTTTCAAACAAGATTTCAGTTCAAATATACATAAGTGAATGGTTTCTTCACTAAATCAATAATAAAAGTGCAAGATTCACGTCTCGCTACTTTATTTCTTTTATTTTTTCAAGTACAGTAGAGTCTCCGTAATTTGGCTACTCTCTAAATTCTCGCTTCCCCTCGATGGTCACGAACGCAAGAGGAGAACGTTCCCTCTCTCCTTGGTCTTTGGAATGGCGGTGCGCGCGCAGCGAATGTGTAGTATGTGTGTAGCTCCGCCGCTTCTCGCAGAGTGGGAGTACTCCGTAGATTCTCAATTCTGAGAATCCACAGCCCCGAGCCTGAGAATCTACGGAGACTCTACTGTACATGCAAACTGAAATTATACCATACTGATGCAAAATGATATCTTAATATACCAAGAAATCCCTGAGTAATGAGTTACGATTAACCATTTTTAAACTAGTAATCCTGTGGGAGATGATTTTGGTGAAATGAATTTTTCTTTTTTATAATGAAATTCACTTTTTCTTATCTGATGAATTCTAGCTAGAAATTATATAGATAATTGTCATTTATTAACGCACATGCTTACATAGGGATTTTAATGTTCCACACCTACATTTCATTCGATAATTTACTCTCACAGGATTTTATCACATCTGTACTCTGTAGTTTATCCTTTAGAAATTCCAAAAAAAAAAACCCTAATCCTCATATTTTATGTTTAATTTAAGTGTAAATTATCGATTGCATGGTAATCTCATGTTTACATACATATCTGACAATGATATTGCTCATTCATAACAATGGTAGAAAGTTTGAACAATCTTAAAGCAATACTTACTGTCTGGTAATTTTGTTACAAGACACTTGTTTACTTTAAGATTTATATTGAACTTGTTAATTGAACTATTTATAGTTCGAAATATGCTCAGAATAATTTCAAAAGTATTATTAATTAATAAACAAAGATGCAAGTGTCTTGGAATAGGTTTTCAAATTTAATGCATAGCAGTTATTGTTGTGTTTTAATTTATCCGTTTACAAGTCACTTGCTAAATATGCTTCACGGCCAATTTCTAGTAGCAATACACATGCATGAGTAGGTTCAAATTCTACTAATTACTGTGGAAATATGTTTGTTTAATGCCGTAAGCATAATGGTTGAAAATTACTTGTGACCAGACATAGGAGAAATTTACATAAGAGTTTCCTATTAATTTATAGGATTAATTCTAGCTAGACAAATATCGAAAAATGAAGTAAGCATCTTTAAGATTAAAGAAATACTTTATCGTATTTCGACACACAAATAATTTTTGCTTTTTAGTTGTTTCTGAAAATTTACGCGAATATGAAAATGTAGATAAAACCATCCAAGGATTAGGAGGAGATTTAAGATTTAAAAAATTATTATGAATTATACGAAGTTACAATGGAATGATTGATATAAAAAATTAAAGCGTGACACAAATAGAAAGCAATATATATATCTGATTGTAATTAATTTTACATACGCATATATCTATTTATAAAAACGGTTTTAGTTATGATTATTCAGTGGAATTTTCATCGTCTAATTTTGCATTTACTATACATACCACCTGAGGTATAGCACTATATTTTTATATATTTTTATACTTGTGAAATTCAAATGTGAGAAGCCAATTGAAAATAGTATATGTTTTATATCTTTTAATTGTTAACAAATCAGATGGTTATCATCTAGGTTTTTCTAATTTGAATTACACGATATCAATGCTACTGTAATGCAATAATCTACTGAAATTCCACCAGAAGCTTTTCTATAACGTATTTTTATACAAGCTTATGCAGTTGCTTGAATCTGTTGGTCGATATTGAACCAACGATCTCTATTCCAACATTATTTGTTTAAATTTTTTTTTTTTTTTCTTGTTCACATCACAAAATGTTATACAGCATCAAGCACATGAACAATAACTCAGTTAATAACAAAAAAAGAGAATTGAACAACACAATGAATTGCATGTCTGGCAAACTCTTTAAATATTATATTCATTATACTATAGTGGCCAGATTAAAGTCAATTGTGAAAAGTAACAGTTGACTTTATTTATTACAAAGTGTGTTATAAATTTTGAGTCATTGGCTGTGTTTTAATACTCAAGCCATCGTGCGATTTGAGAAATAGCTTTAACTAAAAGCACATACAATCACTATACTTTGGTGAGATTTCTTCAAAACAACAAAAAAAAAAAAAAAAATGAGAGTTTGAATGAATGAGTCGATGATATAAGTCATTGATAATGGTCTTTAAAATTACTCTTAAAAAAAAAATCCTTGGTGACTATTTTACTTTTGTAATTTATAGAGATTGTAATTTTATGTCTAGCTTAAGAAGTTACAAGTAACAACTATTGGCAGAAGAAATGAGGGCTATACCTCGAAGAAATTTTCAACAAAAAAACAACGTTCATGCGTAGTTTTATCTAAATGAATATTATTATTATTATTTTAATTTATTTATTTATTTTTTCTCTTTCATTTATTTCTTACTTAGGTTTTTTATATTTTACAATTAATTTATACATTATTAGAATTTTTAGTTTCATTTCTTTTATAATCATCTATTGCGTAATATGGGTTTACTGATTATTGAAATATTGCGCAAACTATGTATTGGACATAATCGATCGTGTGATTTTACAGGGTAAGTGTTTATAATACACAGCTATATTTACATATATAGCAGTAATATACTATTATCGTAGATTGTAAATAATGTGAATTGAAAATCGGACGAATAGTGGAATTTACATGTTATTGTAAATCACTATTCCATCCGTAATACTCGTTAAAATTTCTAACGCAGAAAATGGAATTTTCATCTATAATAGATATTTGAGAATATAAAAAAAAGTTATTGAAACTTTTTTTATTGAAATTTTTTTTTAAACAAGCGTTCAGTTAAGTAAAATTCAAGAGAAATGTTGTCACTGCAACAATATTTTTATACACATTATTATCGGAGGAAAACAATCATCAAATATATTTGCAGTACCCACAGAGAGGGCAATCAAATATTTAATATTGTACACAATATCATGTAATAATTAGGCATACATGCAAAAGGATTTGAAATTTACCCCTGATCCTTTTGCTTGTTTGTCAAGCCATATTTTATTGATCCGTATAGAATAATCGACACTAACATGTCATCGTTAATCGTATGTGACTGTAATTGCTTAAATTATGCAGATAATTTATACTGAAAATTTCTTTTCTATTACTGGTCAATATTTAGCGTTATTGAAAGCATCAACGCTATGCTTCAGTATGCATGTCCTGTTGCACGGATTCTCTAATATATCAAAGGAATCGTACATTTTTAATGTTGACAAAAAAATCTGATCAAATAGTAAGTCTTTATTCGTTGATGTTTTTCATTTTTTGCCCAAAGCACTTAGGAGCACAACTATTCTATGAATTAAATGCAACTTATGAAAGTATTCGCATAGTCGAATAGTAGTTGACCAGTTAACAATTAATTAACGATTATAGAAAATGTGATGAACAGTAAAATTCGCAAAATCTTAGTCGAGATTCTCACGCTGAAGCCTGAGGGCTTAAATATATCATTTTTGATGATATTCTCAGTATATAAAATGAAATATTGTCGTTATACTATATATTTAAAGCTTGCATGTTGCTCAATTCAGTTCTTCCCCGTATTGTCTTCAGGCTTAATTTCTTCAAAGTCATCAGAAAAATTTCTGTGACCAAATAATGCTGAACTTCTGTTGCTTATTGTTGCTCTTTCTTTTAAATTATCAAAAATTAACTACTAGTATATGTGCTTACAATTTCTATTTTAATTGTAAACAATAGACAATTTTATTAGTGTTATAGAATTTTATCTGAATATCAATTGAGATATTGCTAAATAATTAGAGGAACTTGACTATCAGATTATAATTTTACATTTTTATTTAGCTTCATTTTTGAAAGGATTGAGCTACATACGTAGCTACATCTGTTACCTAAATTTTTTTTTTTTACTTGCAAAGTTTAATTTTATTCTAACTTTAAGTATTACATTAATATTTTATTTATCCATAAATATAATACGACCTAAAAAGATTGAACGAAAAAAAATGCTTTGATTATCGATCAAACGCATAAATGGCTTATTCCAAATCCATTTAATCTGTGATAGTAATAATCTTAAGGCTACTTCCGGACATAGTATTTATAGAGAATATTCAATGTCTTAGATGCAGGATAAAACAGGCAAATATTTTGTTCTTTATCAAATTTTCATTTATTTTTTCAACAATATTAGATCTGCAAAGAGCAGATGTCTCTGTTACAATATATTGTGCATAATATGGTGTAAGGTGAGTGGGATTATAATAGGCCGATATATACTAGAAATTGAATCTTGTCAAAATATCATCATCTATATTCCTGCGCCTGTACTAAAACCGAGTATCGTATATCTTAGTCTATAAATAGCAAAGACCCCAAAGTTTCATATATTCCTATCATTGGTAGATGAAATTTACCTGTGTTGCACCATAATAGAAAAAATAATGTGATAACTATAAAATCTCATTAGTTTGAAATTGAATTGTGCTTTTTAAATCTATTTTATTTTATATATTTAATCTGAAATAAGATTCTTCATTGTCATTGTCTCAGACATCAATCACACTATTAGAGCTTAAGATCAATATTATTAACGAAATTACATCATTATACAATTTTCATGCATTTCCATTAGATTTAAAGAGAATTAACTTTATTATTTGAACAGAATTACTCATTTCATTTATTATTTTAAACATTATTTACATTTCAAAACCATTTTATACGTACAATATACAATTAGGATTCGTTGTTGAATCTAATTTATTGAACTAATTTATCAGTACAAGCGTTGACCTACATGAAAAATAATATTGTATATAAATATTTCATTTGATGGTTTTTTTTTTTTTTTCTATTAACAATAATTGCCTCGAATGATTTATCTAAGATTGCCATATCGTGTTTTAATTTATATATATTCTTACGTCGCAACTTGAAAAACTTATTTATAAGAAAACTTTAACACACTTTTTTATTATATTGACCATAGTCTTTAACTTATCTATCTTTTATCAATGAATATATAGATTATTTTTATTCCTTAAAAGCGCAATATCATGCTAATTTTGAACTTATAATTTTCGAAAAAAAAAAAAAAAAAGATCAAAAAATACAAATAGGTACTTCTACTCAGATTCACCAAAGGGAATATCATGACAGTTTTTTTGTCTTGCATTTTATCTTCAAATTATACTTTTTCGACTTCAGATATGTTTCAAGTACATTAGTTTTATAAATTATACTCTAAATTCATGCCAGAGCGTTATGCCCGTATTGATAAACTTTTCTATTTGAATCATATGTATGATAAGAACATATCTAACATTTTCGATATTATTTGCATTATGAGATCTAATTTTTTTGTTCGTTAGTATGAATTATATTCAAATATCGTTAATAAGAATCATGAATCATGAATACTTGGCCTATAGCATGATCATAAATATCTTAAAGACAGAATGCTATGGTTTGTTATCGAAGTTGATACAAAAACCAGTTAGCTATTTTAATTACTATATTTGAACTGATTGCAGCAAAGAATTAAGTCAATGGGCTGTATTCCCTTTTGTAAATCTAAGGTAATAATTGGAGGAGAAAGTAAAACCGAATTAATAATGGAGAATAATTTTTTCTTCTACTATTCTGAAGTCTGAAAAAAAAAAAAAAAAAAAAAAAAAAAAAAAATACTAAATACTGGCTGTGATAAAAAGTATTATTGTACAATTCATAATAAATATGTTTATTAAAAATGTTCAATATACATTATTAACACATATAAAAATTGATTAGCAAAAAAACTTTTCATCTTTTTTAAGTCAATAGCTGCAACGCGTTTACTACTGTTATCTACGTTTACAAATCAAATATTTCTCTAATTGCATCGATCGTTCAAATATCATTCTTCTTGCATACATTCCAATCTAGTGTAGTATGTTAAATAATGAACAAAAATTCTGACGAATTTATATATGAATAATAATTTATTTCATGTCATTTTTTAATAATGAGTTATGGATGCAAGTTACATTTGAGTATTTTCTTCTGTATTAAACAGTTAACGTGATACGAGTGACCACATGGAAACAGTGATAGGCCATTATTGTCGAGAAGTATTGGTGTTTGTAGAGGCAGGGTACAGCAAGGGCATATTGAATCTACTGGCTCATAATGCATCCCCCAATGATGAGCTTGGCTTCCAAAAACGTCCTTACTAATTGGTCTATGTAGATCCTTTTCAAGAGTCTCTAATAGTCGATTCTGGACCTGTAGAAATTTGAATCAAACATAACGGTGATTAATCAGGGAAAGGATTCTTGCACAATAATGTATTAATGTTGTTGATAAAGATATTTCTAATAGTTTTTATAGCAAAGAGTAACTCATTTGTAGGAAATATCCAGTGCGAAGATTGAGTATCTTGAATCATTACCTTGGGGCAGCATAGTGAACTATATTTGTCACAAGGAGTTTGATTGAGTTTTTGATTGAAGTCCACAGGCTGCTTGAGTCCGTGATTATTCAAAATTTTCGTAAAGATGAGTGATTGAAACAGGCTGAAAATATTTAGAGTGATACACATTGTAATCTGTATTATTTGTACACCCAAAATCAGATTTCATGTACCTTTTATTGAGTGAGAGAGATGGCAGAAGCGATCCTACTTTCGTTAAGAAATCAATCGCAACATCAGGACCTTCTCTTTTCATTATCCAATTAGCTACGTTGTTCCAATTTATTGATAGATCTTTCTCATTGTTGATTGTATTGATGGGACGATTGCAAAGAAGACATTGTCTCAGCTCCAAATTAGTCATGGCTTTCATTGCAAACTTCCATTGCTCGATACCCAATGGAAGTAGTATGAATGATAGGATAAGATTATCCCGTGTTTGTAGACATTGAGAAAATGTTCTTTCGTCAAAAAAATCATCACGCTTTGCGTAGATGGTAACATAAATCCGCCACATGTAAGGCACTCTTTTGCATAATCTAATGCATGTATTTTTGCTCTCATTTGAATATCTTTGTAGAATCACTGTCCCTATATCTAAAAATTTTGGCTCTTTTAATTCTTGAATTGGGTGTGGAAAACCACATTCGCATTCTGTTTGATCTGACGTATTAATTCTTAGAAAAGAATTCATCATCTGATTCAGAATACGTTTACTTTGAGTATTTCTTAATTGGTTCAGGCTTAATTTTGATAAAAATATATTTCTATAATACTGTTCAGCAGTTTCAATCGCTCTGAATACACTTGGTTTTTGATCTGTTAATTTTTCATAAGATCTCTTAACATTACTAATCATTTCTTCCACCGCCTCAATTATCGTGTCAATTTCATTATCGGACATTGAGTTATTTATACTATTCGCTAGTGTGTAAATAATCTGTACATCATTTATCAAATTACTAATTTCATCTTGAGACGGATTCCTTTTCTCTTTTATTTCGATCGAGGTCTCAGAATCTACATTTCTTTTCTGTTCCTTATCTGCATCAATATCAATGATATTAGGCCTCACTCTATCAAGAGATTCATCATTCTTTTCAACATGTAAATTTTCTCCCATGAGATTCTGTCTGTTAAATGTTTCTATATCAGATTTATTTACACCCTCATTCGATTCTTCTTCAGTTCTAACATCTCTTTTCAGCATAAAACTTCTCGGATTAACTACTACTATTCCCGAATCTAATTTGCTAGAAAACGAGATTGAATTTTGTGTAGGAATCACATCCAACATCTTTAAATCAGTCGATCTAAGTTCTAGGCAATGAAAATCGGCGGTATTTGTCATGATGTAAATATGATTCTGAATTACATTTGCCATTGCGATATCACTGTACTCATTGCTCCATAAAATAACAGCTGAATTTACAGGGTCGAGAATATATAAAGCGTTCGAATTATAAGTGAATAAATATTTGCTACCAACTATACAAAGAGGTGAAAATTTCAGAGATTGAGGTGGCCACTCGCTCTCAAATGACTTTACACAAGACTGCTTTGAATCTCGCAGTTTTTTTATTACTGCTGGAGGAATTGCTAGAGCTTCTTTAAAGTTATGGGTTTTCACAATTTTCCCATTTGGTCTAGCCTCCCATAATCTGGAGCCAGGACGAGCGCAGTATATTGTTGGATATTGTTCGTCGCTCTCATCAGTCAGAGTTTCTTCTAAATCAGAGTTACTAGAAGGTGAATGTTTCTGTATGGCAGCCGAGGCAACTTCTCTTTCCTTTCTATCACATGGTTTATAAAAACATGCACCAAATTCTCCCTGCCTAGTCCTTACTCCAACTTTTTCATACTGTCCTTCGATAGTGTTGCATATGTAGCAATTTGATATAGTCGATATCAAAAGAAGAGGGAAAGAGAAATCCATCTGGACAATTTTGTAATCTAAACTCATGATGGGACAGGCAGGATCTTGAAAAATTCCTCTCTTTACCTATGAAAAATAAATTACAAGGCAAGTGTTAAAATTGAAATCACAGCTTTTCCATAAACATTGAAACCAAAAATTGCAGAATCATTTCAATCATTCTTACAGTGAAAATTGATAAACCCATTACATGGATCGAACCATTCGCATCTCCGATGTATAGCTCAGTGCTATTATCATTCCAACATAAAGCCGTGATGCATTCGCCATTACGCTCGGCTTTTGATGATATTATAGCTTCTCTCACAGCCGGTTTAAACACAACAAGACAAACATTGCCATCTGTTGTTGATAGCGCTATCACCTTTTCATCTGGTGATATTATTATGTGAGTCACAGCTCCGTTCTGTATATTATTTAGATAAACAAAGGAATTAATACCATTTTAGCAGCTTGTAATAATTATATGAACAGTTGAAAATCAGGTAGGAGAGATGCTTACGGAAAGTGGTATGAGCTGTTGAAATATGCAGGTTTCTCTGGCGAATAGGTATATTCCTCCGCTTGTTGATCCCAGGGAAATGTAGTTTTTTGAAACGTTGAAGCAAGTGTACTGCGAATAGATAGATTATAGATGAATTGTTTTTAAATGTATTTATTATTTTGGTATCGTGTTTGCGATGATTCTATATTATTACGACGAAATATATTAAGATGTTTATTAATATATTCTATTTTCATTTACATACTTTTATTCTTCGCTTATCCTTAACAGGCTTACGCAAGAGTGTTGTTATTTCTTTATATTCCGAAAGTATTAGATGGCTAGACTCGGTCGTGTCCCAAATTACGTCTTGAGCCATTATTTCGGTTGAACTGTCGATAATTTTTGGAATGCATTCAACAGTTTGAAAAACTCTTTAACTTGTCTTTGGAGAACGATAGCGGAATCCTATTCCTACAACAACAACAACAACACACAATACTCTGATGAATAACTTACAAGTTACAACAATATTTGTAGATGGCGAAAGAGTCGATGATCACATTCTACTTTACCGATTTTGATAGTAAAGAAAACTGTAGATTGACATACGGGGTAAAGATGGAATCGACATCTCGCGGTCGGATTCACGAACTGCTTGTGTAGCAAACATCGGTACGCCTTGTTGTATGCAACCCGCGTGCCATGCTTGTAATTTATAATTTGAGATTGCATATGATGAGGCGTGCAGATGTTTGCGGCAAAAGTAGTTCGTAGATTCTATTGCGAGATGGCAATACCATTTCTCACCCCGTCGGTGGCACTAGCCGGGCGAAGACCACTGAAGCACTGATCTAGGGTAATAGCTTATAGCACCTGCTGTGGGGTCAATGGCCTTCGTGGCATCAATGGATTCGCATGGGGGCACCGTTAACGCGTTGGTCAACTAGATTATCACATGCATCTTAATAGACATACTACGAAGTCAGAGAAGTTTTCGTAAAATAGTTACATACTCCTTGAGGAGGAAAGGAGGATTTTTCTTTTTTAGTTTATTTCACTAATTTACTGAATGATTATAGTGATATCATAATACTCGTATTTATATTACATAGTTGAATAAACTTCCATCGGAGTCACCAGCAAGGATTTCCTCGGAATTCACCTATTTAAAATTAATTATATTCAGAAATATATTAATGTAATACGAATGTAGTATACCTCGCGAATCAGGAAGCAAATAAAGGGACTCGATCAATTACGATGAGTATTTTTAGGGAAAAAATTGCAAATTGTATATAACTTTGAAGATATATTCCTGCGATGTTTTATTTTAGGTAACAAATACGCGGATAGCTCTGAATTATTTCAAAATTGGGTTGCATATAATAAGGCAGATCTCCCAGACGTACGAAATACCTTCTTCTACACATCTCCTCGGGTCAGATGTTCTTATAGTCGGCAAGACAGAAGACTACCATCTGAAGACTACTGATAACTTTATTACTATTTAGTGTATAAGAAAATCAATGCACATCTTACAAGTAAAAAGTGTGTCAGAACTTAATCATGAGATGAATTATTTTCTATTATAATTTTTTTTTTTTTTAATTTGTGCAAGCCAATTGTTGTATAAGTATTGATACTGTTCAGGATCCTAGCTCTTGATTACCTCCGACATCGTCGACCGCCACGTGGCGTACTCTACCGGGATTTTGTTCGCGTTTCTGTCAGCACGTTGTCAAATTAAAAATATACTTGTTCGGCGGAAAAATCAGGCTTACCTATTCAATGATGGCGAAAGACTAGATTATAGTATTCGATGAACTAGTGAAATGTATTCAATTCAGATAGTCAGTTACGTAGATGTGCTTTTTATTCGATTCTAATAAATCGCATTTTACTCAATAACATTAATTTATTGCAACGATTTTATTTCAACTTTCATTTCAATGAATGACAGAGACATTGATTTCATCAGCTACGTATTTGAATGTTGGATTCTGCTCGTTCAAATACATCAATCTCATTAGGTTCGCAATAAATACTTTCTCTCATCGTCACACTAATTGTAAGAAAAACGAAGCAGGCATTAATTAAGAAAAGTAATTATAATTACATTCATGCAATTTCTCAAGATGTATAGAATTCTTGTAGCTAATAGCAGAAGCGTAACCAATAGGAGTTAGTTCAGAAGTTCTGAATCTCTGATACACGGAACGTATCATGAATGAACTTTATCTAGGTATAACTATGTATACCTGTGTACACTGTACACCCATACCCTAGTATCTTATACGTCTACGACTACAAACCAGTGGGCATAATAAAGCGGTTTCCACTTTACTTTTGGGCACTTGAGCGCCGAGAGGTTGAATGTGCTGCGTGCATAATGTAATAAAGAGGCCCGGGCACCCAAAGGCGACCTGACGGAACGGCTCAGAGATCCCCAGCTGGCCGTAGCGAATTTTTGGCCCCATGAGGCGCACCTCCTAGCTTTACACTCGATACATTAAAGTATATAGGTATAGGATAGATACTGCGCATAGCTAAACTAAACACTATAACATCAGTCGATCATAGAGGCGACCAACCCTGTCCGCCACCCTCGACTCCAAATTCAACCCCAACCCCCAACCCCCAACCCCCAACCCTCAAAAACCCCCGATGATGTTATGACCGTTATTATAATCATTATTAGCCAGGGAATACAAGTTACGCGATGTAGTACATAATGTGATTCAGTGTCGAGGGGGTTGGAGAGAGTTGGGTGAGGTACAGAGGGAGGCAAGCATGACATTGCGTGAACCTCGCCTCGTTGCTCTCGACGTCGACACAATGCCTGCTCGTCAGTCCTGCACCGAATATATGTGTACGATCGTATTCATTTCGTATTATACGCTAACCCGAAACCCCGCGCGAAAATCCGTATAGGTAGTACCTTATACCAAATACGCTGACTAAATTACACTGCAGTCATTCCCCGCTGTGGTAAAGTCTAAAATACTGAATGCTACCGCAGCTTTATGATCCCACAAAACTGATTGATCGAGTCACATTATTCAACTTCAATGATGCTAATGTCAGTGTTAATATTTCGTATTCATTATACCCAGAAAGCTCGTAATACTTGGTTAAAATTCTTTTGCGCAGTGTATTAGATTATAATTGTAGTAGTACGAACGATATCGATCGATAGCGATATACCTATAAGGTATATATGTGCGTTGGAAATCTTTTGAATAGCTACAAACACGATTCTTCGTATTTTATACGTCTCGTATTATTCTGAGTGAACAATTTTTTACTCGTCTTAATCTCGGGACGTGATTTGAGAATATTTTCTACAGTCATTAATCTCTTCTTTCATTTGGTATTGGCCTTTGTAGAATTCATCGAACCATGGAGGATGTATTTCTGTATATGTACCTAAGAAACAAAGTCAGTAAATCGTTGTGTGTACTATATCACGTATACGTGTGTGTCGATGACACGCAGGCTGGATGTGTGGAGTACGTATCATTATAGTCGGTAGATTTATACCGTTAATTTCGTAATGGATATGATTGGCTGATGGATTTTTGCATCAACGATTTTATACTCTATAAGCTAACAGTCTTATTCAACGTAAGTCGCATCTTTTTCGTACACATCACTGTACTAGTTGAACCTAGGAAGATCGAATCAGCTTTTGAAAAGTGGGACGAAGTGATGAAAAAATTGATGTATCGATTCACGTATTACTTTATGACAATATTTAAAGTTCATTATTAAACGAACATGTCTTTCAACGAAATGAAAGTAAGTCAATAATTCTAGAGATAATATAACATGTCAGAGCCAATAGCAGTATATCTACCAGCAACGTTGTGTATTGAACAGTTCTCTCGTTGCTTTGATGGTAGAATTTCTTTTTTCTGTTAGAACGACGACTGCTATGCGACTGCAAGGTATTGTAATAATTGCAGGATACTCCCTCTGAACTTTGGCCAATTCATCGTGACATCTACATGCCTCATTTGGCCCAGTCAATGGAGTCAAAAGAGGCAGTATAGTTACGGGTCGTTATCCTTAACCGAGCGAGTCCCTAGCGGACGTGAAGGACATCGTTTTGAGCATAAGCAGAAGTCCTAGCTAACACTCCACAGGTTCTATGCTTCTTAGAATCGAACACGATAGAGCGGATGTTTTGTTAATCATTCACGAGTTCAGCCTAATATTATAAGCAAATTTCAATATCAAGAAAATAATTTTCGGAACTGATGAATAGAAAAACTGAAATCGTGGCATTTGTTGGTATGTGTAAGTATGTATATTGTATGCGTTACTTTCGATTTGGGACATCCTGTAGGTAAAATATAGATGATGTTATGATTCTTGGGTATGTAGCACTGAGTAGTACGCAAGGCAAAGTCACATACACTATAGCACCTGTATGACGGATGTGTCACGAGCAGGCTGTGTGAGTTTATTGTATATAGCGGCCTTTTAATGTGCGTATTATTATTTATTAAGTAATTAATTAAATATTTTTTTCAATTAATTACTTAACTTATCTATCCCTGATTATTTAATTTGTAAATAATTCTTTTGATGAGAAAAATTAACGGACGATCCGGGAATCGAACCCAGGATCTACGGACGCCTATCCGGGGACTTACACCCGAGACCACCTAGCTCGCCCACGGATCACCGCAACTTTTCTCATCTTTTAAATTCTTGCGCTCAGTATATCTAATGTTATGATTCTTGGGTATGTAGCACTGAGTAGTACGCAAGGCAAAGTCACATACACTATAGCACCTGTATGACGGATGTGTCACGAGCAGGCTGTGTGAGTTTATTGTATATAGCGGCCTTTTAATGTGCGTATTATTATTTATTAAGTAATTAATTAAATATTTTTTTCAATTAATTACTTAACTTATCTATCCCTGATTATTTAATTTGTAAATAATTCTTTTGATGAGAAAAATTAACGGACGATCCGGGAATCGAACCCAGGATCTACGGACGCCTATCCGGGGACTTACACCCGAGACCACCTAGATGCCTAAAATATAGATGCCTTTCGGTAAATATAGACATTTAGCGTTGATCCTGAGCGAAGACTGCAGGCCATTGAGAAAACCTCTTCATTGAGTATATCATGAATGCATACCCAAGGATGACACTTTGAGCATAGTGAATCTCCTGACAAACGGTTGTCCACTATAACTCGTCGGCCATTTCGAGTCGAGTAGGTATCGTGGTACTGCAGGCATTCAGCTCCCCGCCTTAAACTTCTGAATGGGCAAACTCGAACAATGTTACCCATCGCGTTCCATTTTCTACCGGTCAATAATGATCGTTGTAAATATATCCCAGTGAAACGTACCTAACGTACACACCTACACATACGTATACATGTATATACAAGTCGTACAAGTGGGATTCCCAAAAGTCCGCACGATAGTCAATGACCGATTCTACTTCCATAGAACTTCAGAGTAGGTAAGGTACCTATACTGCACTTTCGCTCAATTCATAACCGAAAAAAACGAATATTTTTTCCATTCTTAAAGCCTATAGCCCACAATGCACCGCAGGTATAATACATTATACAAACGGTGAAACGATCTTCTGAATAAATATATGCAAGCAATTTGTCACCGGAAGTATGCAGACGAAAAAAGAATCAAATCATACAGTTCAGGTACGATTAAGCGGTTTGGGTGCAGCCTTGAATCGGTATCTCAATTATTATAACGTGCGGCAAACGTTCATTCTATTTTATTTTCTTCTAAATCTTATGGTTTGATTAGGATTTATTGGCTCACGAATGATAGATCGAAATTTTCGTGATAGAGCTGCAGATGATGAAATCAGTACCTTGTGATTCGGTTATAACAAACGGCTAGTGTCATGACGTCTCGTTGTCATCTGGTATACATAGTAAGCCGACTGCAGGACTGATATCTGGCTGATCCTTGGCCAACATATAGACCAGAATATCATCCATAGCAAGTTTCCGCTCGCTCACCAAACGGCAATTCGTTACCAATCGCCGAACCTCGAGAGAAAGAGACTTATTATAGTTTATATAGAGAGAAATCTTTCTGTGTCGTGCGATCCAGCCGCCAGATGCGACAAACCCTAATGAGTATTGATGCTCTGTTCCATCTCCGACTCTCGGAGAGTCATCCTACCTTTTTTATTTTTTATTTTTATAGATCCGTATATAAATACCTGTCCTACAGATTTCAAATGTCAATATGTCTGTACACAAACAAATACCTATTGACTCAGACATTGTTCACGATCAAGAAAAAAAAAAAAATAATAAAAAAAAAAACTCCATTCAACATTGCCATCGAGTAATTCGCACTTGGAACTACTCAGACCTCTGAATAGTAAGAAATTTAGTGTTAATTTTTCGCAGATTATGAACTGTATGATTGTGTTAATGACTAAAGTCTAATTTAACATGACAGGACTCATGTCAAATGAGATTTTTTTTTAAATATATTATATCTCCAGTTGACTAGCCTTGACTCGGTACATGCAGGGTTGTAGGGTTTAAATAGATGGAGTTGGAATTAGAGGGGCGATGGTAGATCAAGTGGCGTTTTCACAGCGATGTATATAAATTGTATCGACAAAGAGACACGTGTGTGCGTGAGAGCAGCGGCAGGCATTGCGACGCAACGTACTAGTACGAGATGACGGCGGTAAAAGTTCAAAGCTATGGCATCTATCAAACCGCCGCCTCGACGCCGAGCCTGCGATGCACTTGCATTGCGTAGTATTCCTGATCTCTTTGGCGCTACTCTTCATGTACCACGAGGTACTACTATTCACTTTTGAAAAACGAAAACGTTCGTTTTCTACTCATATGCTACTACCCTAATTTTACAATCCTAAATACACGTATGTTATTCTTATAGAAAAATTTGTGAAAATGTCGCAAAATTCTCTTCCTTATAATTTCACCCGTATGATCTTTGATACAATTAGTATACGAACGTAAAAGAGCGCCTTTGGATGACGCGCGATCATTACGCGTCTTTTTTTTTTTTTTTTTTATTCTCCATTGGTTACGGTGTAGGGTTTTGTATAATAAACCGTCGGCAGCCCTAGAGCGGGCGATCATCCATAGAATCCTTTTGCCCTTTTGCTTGGTGTGCCCGTGATAGTCCTATGTCGTTTATATATGTACCGCGGTGCAGAACGTTAACGGTCTGAGAATAAGGACGGGGCGTACAGTGACCCCAGAATATCGTTAAAGTAAACTTTAATTGGGCTATGACTAGGCTAACATTGATTGCATTGATCATCTGACTTTCATCTCTAATCTTGGCGAACCTTTATGTCTCACCGCTCGCCGCAAACCTCCTCTGACACACGCACTTGTGTATATGTACACCAAATTATTTTTAATTAATACAACCTTAAGGACCATCCAGTACCAGCAACCTGCACCTCATGCTAAAAGACTTCCCTTATAGAGTCTTCAAAGTTATACATGTGTATCAACTTGATGAACTTGAATGTATATAAGGTTCTTTCAAATGTTGTGAAATGTACATTAAGCGTCTTTCTGTACTTAAAGTATATATATACAAATATAGTATACATTTCTCTACAGATCGATCTATGTCTTCTTTATATTCTGAACGATATTTTTTCTGACAAAGAAAGGTCTTGGTAGTTTGGCTTCACCTTGGGTTTAAACTTTGCAAAACGTATACAGTGCACTGTGCACGTTGAGCCGGGGATAGATTTAGAAATTGGTAAAAGAAGATTATACGTATCCAAATATCCAAATCCAGAATTTAACGAGGGTAAAAGCAGGCACCCGGACCGAAGTGTCGATCATTTATGTTAAGCTTTTAGATCTGCCTGGGTTGACCCGCCTCGAACTAACAATGGACTATCCTCCACTGTTCCTTATGGATTCATTACACTTAACGAGGACTTATTACTTAAAAAGGATTACTTTTACTCAGCATGTACTTAACTATTTATCTCAAGGTTGCTGCGCAGTAGCTATATTCGTATAACAAAAACATATTAATAACTAACTGTTTAATCGTGCAAGACGCTGCAAAAGAAAGAAAAAAAAAAGGAGAAAAAATAATAATTATTATAATTCAATATCGTCTCATTACATAAATAATTTCTTGACGATCATAATTATTAATAAACTCTCAATAAATCGATAAATCGGAAATACTTAGAGAGTACTAGTCCTGGGGGTGATAATCTATCCATGTAGAAGCTAACTGTGAGCAAAGGGTGTAGGTATGACACTAAGACCTGGTTATAATTACTGCGATTCTTATATATTATACCGTTGCTTGGAGTAGTGGCGTCCACCTGCCCAGCCTGCAATACTGTCCACGACACGATCATCTTCTATAGCACGTGCCATCGCCCCCTCAAATCTCCCTTATTCTCCCTTGCACAGGGTCAGACCCTCATGATCCTGGTGCAAAGTCCATTCGGAACGGCACCCTTTTGAAGGTTGTGCATGGCCGCGATGATACAATCGACTTGTTACTCTCGTCATGCAATTATATTTACATATACGGCTACAGAGGCTAATTACGCTATTCAGAAATTATTAACCCACAATTATATTCTAGTATAAAATGCACGTTGGTGGCTCGTTGAGGATGGGCACAAACTCTATCCGAGTACGATGCGATCACAAGCCGGACATCGCCAATCCTTGATCTTAAATAATAGCTACTGTTGAATAATAGAAATGATATTTATCAATTGCATGTGTAATTTGGAACTATATACAGTGTGAATCACAACCGCAATTATTATCCCTTACTCTCAGGTTGTAGAGATTTGATAGAATTTAGTTTCAGGAATACGTTTCGAAAAAGCCGAATTTCTCGATCTTTCAATTGAAACAATTTGTTTTTTTTTTTTTTGTTCTCTCATATAGTGAATGACAAACGCAGGATAATCTTGTGCACTAAGCGATGGTTCAACCTACTTAACGATACGGCAATGCGATTCTATCGCCAATTTGCTTCGAGCGATGCCTCCTGGTCTCGCGATCTTCTGGAGCCGATCGAGCTCCAGACTCACTGCAGGATGATGGATGAGGGGGCGGTCAGTTTACCGAAGTTGGACATGATCGGCGACGGACGGGGTGGTCTGTACGTCCCGATCCCGATCCCGATTCCAAGACCAAGTCTTCGTCCTCAACCGCACGATGCTAGCGAACTTTGGGTCTCACGCACGCTCGCGCGCGCAACCAACCCCTGTCACCGGTTGACCGATCAGCTTGTCATCTGCCGCGGACGCGGACGAAGACCCGGCATCGTCGCGGTCATGCGGCTCCACACACACACACACACACACACACACATACATATACTATATGCATACAAATGTATATTTTTTTGTATGTATTTATATACCTACCTTGAACACAGACAGAATATGGAGAGACGGACGGACAGACAGACCGGCCGGTGTTTTAACTTCTAGAAGAGTCTGCGCGCCGATGTGTCACAAGTATGAGCCTCCCATGTCGCTGTAACTTTTATACAAGGCGTTCCGCATCTGACGTGCGAGTAGTTTGAACGAAATAAATAGATAAATAATTATAGCAACAAAAAAAAATTGAGCAATTATTTTTATTTATTTATTACAAGACTATCTTAAAAGACGAAGACGTAATTCTGATGGTTTATAAAGTAGAACATGATCGGCAATAAAGATTTACCTGTTCTATTCTCTGTTTTGCAGGGTTGAATCGATCATTTTTATCGGAAATTGTTGTTTTTCAGTTTTTCTCCTTGAAATTTCGAATCAATGTTTATTGAAAATACGCATTTGTATTCCTAATATAATTTTTTATGCAAATTTGTAAATGAAAATCTATAACTCAATCCGTAACATACAGGTGACGTATAAGACATCGTAAGCCGTGTCCGACTCCGATCAGTTCTAAACAAATTGCGATGGTAAAAAATATCGAGAAAGATGTGTTTCTTCGATTCAACAGTTCTCAATTTTCGTTCTTAAAGTCGATTTGCGAATTGTTTCGTGCGTTGTAGTATTTTGGATACATTTCACCTTATGTATGGCACATTTTTATGCACACAGAACTCGAAATATTGCGGAACAGAATCAGTCCTTTTGTACCTACTCTATAAATCAGCTCACTTTCGTCTTTACTCTATAATCTAACAATAATAAACGATCGAAAGTACGAATCAAGTCATTGAAACGTGCTTCGAGTATCTAATTCATACGTATCTAAGTATATCTAGCTGAAAATCTGTCAATATGACTTGTGATTTATGAATACCAATAATAGAAAGTGTATTGAGCGCTTAAGCCCTATACCTCTCAAAGTGTGTTCTACTTGAATTCTGAACCGATGTAGGATATATGTATTAGTTTAACAAATCGCAGGTGTCATTGTCCGAACGATTCAATTCATAGAATATACCAAGTGGTCGATATTTAGCCGTGACTTTTGCGTTCCATTTCACCTTCATTCGAGCCGTGTAATATGATATAGTATAGGATAGTTTGTTTTTTTTTTCTTTTTTCTTTTTTCTTTTTTCTTTTTTCTTCTTCTTCTTCCTTTCATTTATCTTCTGATCCCAAATCTGCGGCATATATACAAAAAGTTTCGTCTAACTTGGCGTCTGCCACAGCTTGCAGCAAAACAGAACGGTCCAAAGCCCTTGGCACAGTAGTGAGTGCGTATGGGGCAAACGTTATTATATATTGTATACAAGTATACACAACGTATCAAACCAGGTCCATATACCTACCCAGGCTTCGTTTAATACATACATATATACTTACATACAGTTTTGGTATATTATCTCATACAGTTAAAAATACGAACGGACACACGCTGCGTCCGCTGTCCGATCTCTCGATGACTTTCGTAACGAAGATAGCATATAGCGGCTTTAAAAAGGAAACGGTAGCGACTCGCTCCGCAGCTACCTTCTATGGGTTTTACATTTATATACATATATACTTATATAAATGTATAAATACATATATATATATATTAATATATGAATGTAGGTATCCCATACAGGCCATGGTTGTTGGCTCTTCGAGATCACCGCTCGCGTTGAATATCATTCCGTAGAGTGTGACGTTTGGAATGCTTTGCGGCTGGCATCCCGTGGCGAAACTGCCTCCCGCATATATATATAGGTACTACCATATCCCCCATATAGTATATAAACGTATACATGTGTTACCCACGTCCCTGGGGCAAATACATACGCCGGTGCTAACTACCGCGTATAAATTGAGCAGCCACGTGCCTTTGCACGATTATAGCAATACCGCGCTAAGTTATCCTGCGCATCAGGAGCTGCGGGGATGGAAAATTCTTTGGCTTTATACGCACGTATAACGTATTTTATACAAATGAATACATAATTTACCTACGTAGGTAAGTATTATATATAATATACATTAATTAATAATAGCTGTATAATATACATAGTATACCTAATTGTAAAAAATTTACCTGATTTTTTTACTTTTTCTTTATATAGGTACTATATAATTGCTAGTGAGTGAATATCTGTATAAGACCTATAAGAAAGAGTGAGACGTTCATTTCCAGGCTACAAGATTAATTTTGTTAATAACAATTAACGCAGTTATCTATAATCTGTATATATTTCTATATATTATGTACACAATATTGATTGATTGCGTGAGCATATATATATACCTATATAGTTAGCGTTGAATGTGCGATCCGTTGATTATCATCACTTTCTATGATAGGAGAAAAAAACTATTTACCCGTTTTGGGCGAAATGAGAAAGGTTCGCAATTACATAATAATTAACCGCCAGAAATATACCGAGCGGTTATGGATGTAATATCTTTATACACCCCCATCGTGTATAGAATTAGGTATGACGTGAAATTCAATATTGTTTTATTCAAATTGTATACGTCTGATCGAAAATAGCCACATAATTGAAAACACACGGGGAAAGTCGGTTCGATGAATGTAGTATACAGCTAAACGTTCTCAAGCATGAAAAATATAGAACATAAGTTCAGTATAAATATACAGAAAATTTTCGATGCCATAAAATATGAAGGAGTAAATATTTATAGGAAAATCTAGAAAATAACTTCGATATAGAAGATGATCTGTAGTTTTATTGAATCGTTAATTATTATTGTCACAATTTTATTACATAACAATTTATTATCGTATAGCTCGTAAAAAATCCACAATTCGCAAATTTATTTCGTATAATAGCTGCAGGATAGGTACTCGGCTGTTAGTTTAATATCAATTGAAATAGCTATAAAGCCACAGAAAAGCCAAATCCGTAACTAAGAGGTATAATTTAAAAATACCAAACAAACACACGGTTCAAAAGCCAAATCCATTCGTGTATAAAGTTTAAATTAGTCGTCTCAGTTACTCGGAGATCAGGATTTCAATGGCGCTCTGGTGCTGCAGGTATAAGAAAAGCCCGGCACAGGGTGCCTACACACACACATATATATATATTTATATAAAGGTATATACATAAATTCATGTACATACGAAGAAGAGTAGGCCGCCTGTAGAAAGGTGATCTCTCAACACGGTAGCCAGCTTTTGCCTAGGGGATGACACCGTTGTCAAGGATTTTTCTTTGTCGTTTCAAGCCGCAACCTTTATGCATCTATAGATATACGCACACATATATATATACTACTATGATACAGATGAAAGAATCGCTCGGATTTTCAGGCTTTCCTTAACGTTTATGCCGCAGCAGCAGCAGCAGCAGCAGCAGAAGCAGCAAAAAAAAAAAAAAAAAGATTTGAAGAAAAATCCATCTCGAGAGGAAAAATTTGCCACCTAGGATAGATATACCTTGGGTTTCGAACTGCGCTGGTTTACCGGGTCTCGCGATGGTTGCGCCCGATAGGAGTCCGCTATAAGCTGGCTAGGAATGCGACCACCGTCTCCGAGAAGACACACCAGGGATTCGGATGACATGAGATGATGAGACGACCTCGCGGAGAAGACTGAGATTTCCACGGGACGCGGGGGTCGCGGTACCTTTGTCAGCTTCATCTTGAGCGCCCACCGTCGTAGTCGTTGCGATGCTCTATATACCAGCTCGCACACATTTATATACTTATGTTGGTATATAACTTATAAATATAACTAAGTCTTATTCTAATCTCTTCGCGTGATATTCTTATAATTCCATTAGAAAATGAAATACAAGAAAACAAAGAGAGAGCGAGAAAGAGGTAGCAGTGGGAAATCAGCCCTCTTTCACCCCTTCCATGTCATATCATAACGGTAGTAAATAATGTAGAAGTTACATCACTATCATTAATTATTTGTTATTCGCTCTGTTTAACATCGTCATTATTTAAATAGAAAATATGTAACACAGCTACAGCATTAAATTACAAAAAAAAAAAAAAAAAAAAAAAAAAAACAACAGCTTGTCAATATAATATTGAAAACTTTCTTCATGATTATTCAATCCAATGCAAAGATGCCACAAGCTATTTCTGTGAGCCATGATTCACAGTTTCTGACAATCAGGTAAGTACTCATTTGTAATTGGCGTTTCGTAGTTTTCCTTTCCTTGTTCACACTGCAAAGCTGATACTCATTGTGCATAGAATATACCGTCAGCGGCATATACTGAAAGAGATTCCTGATCCGAAAGTGCGAATAATAATGAAACCAAGATCATTCGAAGCATGTAATATGTGGAATATGCAGTTCCAAACGCGCATTGAAGAAAAGCGAAAGCTTTAGAACGTTGAAGACGCTTTGAGAATCGCGTGGGTGAACCGCATGATGTCGCAGGCATTATATCGGAAACAGCATAGTAGACAACGAGACGCGATAATCCGGGAAAATTGTGTTGGCAAACACGTTCATTGTTGGTCTCACATAAGCGGCATAGAGTTTACAATAATTTACGTCACACCGCCCTTTCTGAAAAGTAATATACACCGTGCGGCGCGTCTCAGAGCTAGAATCGGCATTATATGCGGCGACACCGGTTTCTCTCGCTCGGATCTTTTCGCATTGTCCTATTCGAACAGTGATTTTAGTGAATGGCTATACGACGGCGTCGATCCGTGCTGAGAAACTTGTGTACCTATATATATCTATATTTATGTATTTGAGAAATCTGAATGTGGATATAATGTCCTACAGCACCGCAATATTTCCGTAAGCACGTTATTTGAAGCGCCAACGCAAGCGAAAACGGTGTCGTTGCTTCTTAGCCGAGGGATTAGGCCTTCCTTACTTCGCCCTTCCTTCGAATTCAACTCACCTTTACCTTTACCGGCTATATTACCACCGGCGAACCTCAAACTATAACCCAGCGTATTATTACCCGCGGTGCTCTTTGCTTTCGAAGAAGTGCCGTTTAGAGTTTAGACGCCATACCCTTCCCAGCCTACTCTCTATGGCTTATGTACACCGCCACAATACCTGCAATTTGTCCAATGACCACAGCCCAACTATTTCCTAATCTGTTACATGCAGTTTCTCAGTGTTTTACGTATCTTATATGGTCTTAGAAATGAATAATAAATCAACGGAGGCGAGTGTGAACAGCAAAGAAACATATTGGCAGTAGAAAAAGCACCGTTTGGTCAGCCCAAGCTACCATAGAACGCATCCTAAATTACAGTTTCGGGCACTGTGGTAAAAGAGTGACGATATTCGTCGGTTGAAAATCATTTAGAGTATCTCCTGCAAAGTGTAGAAAATATCTTTGGTTCAAATAGAGTAAAAATTTAGTATGAATTAGATAGGAAAAAAAGCACGCGCGCTGATTCTCTGAAGAAAATCTACGAACAGGCTGTATACTATGATATAAGTAGTGGTAGCATTGTATAGGTATAAGTACTTTTATTTTTTGGGATAGAAAGTGAAGAGACGAGTAGCAACTAAAGTCTAAATGACCCAGGGAATGGAGAAAAGAGACGAACCGATACCAGCCTGAGTGCCACCTGGACTGATCCCTGATGTCGACGGGGGGAGTGATCATTCGAAAGCGGCGATCCGCGAAATACGACCGCTGCAGGGTCGAGCTGCAGGGTTGGGCTAGGTTAGTAGTATTTGGTAGCGAGGGTATAAGGCACTCTTAGGTGTAAACCGTGCTTAGAAAAAAGGCATTCTGGTATAATGAGCCGGTCCTCCTTGTCCCTGGATCCTCCCATGTATACATAATATTTAATACAGAGGTAGCAGCCATGGCTAAATTTTTTTATTTTTTGTTCAATTTCGAAACATTGAGGATCTCATTAATAAATACTGTACATGGTTTTAGTATTATAATTACAGTGCTTTGATCCTCGTTTTATACGTTTTTTTTTGTATAAAACTATCTAACGCCACCCCTTATAATTTAAAGCCTTTTAGATTTCAACGAGATTTTGAAAGGCTTAGGGCTGTTAATGTTTCCCTCTGTCGATGGATATTAGGGGATGATTGTTACTCTTTGTTTAGACTGCAATAATTTTAACGTTCATACTTCAAGTTTGAAACTCTGCAAAATTTTGATTATTGGTGTTCGAAAATTCCTCACGAATTTAGCTAAAAGACTTTTTAACGATATAACTTAGGGGTAAGTGTGTGTGTGTGTGTGTGCATCGATAGGAAGGATCCTGCAGCAGTCAACTTTAAGTTAGACACGTTTTGAAGTTGAGTATTTTAATTCTGTAAAATATTCAATAACTCTGATATGCAGACTGGATTATTAAATTGTATAGAAAATTGGAAGAGAGATTACATCTTGAAGGCAAGCAAGGGAACTGAGAATTTCTAAAACATATTAGTATCTTACACCGATACGTAGATCGACATGTGTGTGCGATATTACCAAATAATTGAACGAGGTACTATATTCATGCGATGATTCTACAGTGTGCCTAGAAAGCTCGTCGAGTGAAAGAGAAAAGAAGGAAAAAAGAAAGATGAAAAAATGTAAAAAGAAAAAAAAAAAAAGAAAAAAGAAACGTCTGCACAAGCATCACCGCGCACTCTCACGCAGCGTTCTGCACCCCCCTGTGATAGTTTCCTTGTGGAAAGAAGGGAGTGCGCATAAAGTGCGTTTAATCCGTGGGCTGGGGAAGGCGACTGAGCTGCGGAGGGGCGATTGCGGTATCCACTGGTTGCGGCATTGATCAGAGGCGGTACTCGGCGTCCCTCAAGTATTTTTCCACCACTTTTTTGCCGCGTTTTGTGTATACAAGTAGGTATATAGGTATATATGTGTGTTTTATACTTTACCAGTATACGTTATACGTAATACAGTGTGGAAGCCGCATGCCGATGCATCGTGTATATACATATACTATATAGGTATACTAGGTGTATATATATATATATACCGTAAGGAATCTTGGGGGCGCCTAGACGTGTGCTTTGCCTGTATATATAAATGCGGGGAGGTACCGCATAATATGACGTAGGTAGGTAGTCAGAGGGAGAAAATCTCTCTATTGAAATTATTACAACAGAAAAGAGTATAAAGAGTATATATATAATATGAAGAATGAAGCATAATAGACCAAACAGAAACCGCCTTTGACGGCTCGTACTGGCAACGGTGTCTATTATGCGATCTAGTCCTGCGCTATTTTAACGCTGTTCTAGTATCGTCGTATACATAAATACCTACACATATTATATATATATGTATATCCATAGTTCAACTGGTATTTATATGCAGCGGGGTGTATATACGGGCAACTATTTACGCGTCGTTGCCGATTTTAAACTGAATTACCTCATATCGTTTCACGTATAGTATTACATCTAAAACTAATGCAAACGTTCGCGCGGTCCTTTCCGGGTTACCGATCACATTTTCTACGTTATAAATGATCCTACACAGATAAAGAAAGGTTGACTTTATTCAAGACAATTTTGCTGACCAAAAATGAAGACCGAAATTTTCTCGGATCAATATCAAAATTTTTGCTCGAGCCAAGAAAATTTTCCAAATTTTCTTGGCTCGAGCAAAAATTTTGATATTGATCCGAGAAAATTTCGGTCTTCATTTTTGGACCGCAAAGCTATCTTGAATTAAGTCAACGTTTCTTTCTGTGTGGGAGTAAAAGTGAACATAGAATATTTCCCCTAGATAATATTTTAGAATAGAATTGAAGAAATTGTAATATACCTATATGTGAATGGATTTAGTGCAAGGTGTATCTTTCTAGGCAAAAATCTATCTATGTATAGGTATGTATGCGAGATGTGTATAGGGTGAATATGAGTATGTCTCGTATATAGTGGATATATTGTATCTATATAGGTATATATATGAACTATATAATATACAAAGAAAGAAATGGTTTTGAAGTAAAGTGAAAAGGGCGTAAATGGAGTCGGCTGGGATCAGAAGCCGTGCCGAGTATCGTCGGATGTTTTCAATTACATTGCATCTCTCTTTCGGTGTCTGATTACACCGAGATGTCGGGGGTTCTTGGCTCTGAACTGTTGCAGTGCTGTTGCACTTGCCGCTTTGGTTCTCGGCACGTTGACTTGCGCCCCGCAAACCCTGCAGCTCGAGCTGCAGCATATCAAGGCTTAAAAACTGCATAGCGCAAAATCCTGAAAAGAGGATCATATAATATACTATATATATTATATTATATAAGAGAATTTCTCTAAAGCCAAAAAACGTGACTGGATTTCATTTATTTTTCAACGCGGATGCGATGAGATTTCTTTTGCGATTCATGAAGACTTTGAGAACTTTTGTTTCTTTTTTTTTTTTTTTTTTTTTCACTATGTCGAAAAGAAAATTGCAGGAAATTGTATAATTTTTCGTCACGCCTTTCTCCAAACTTCTATTTAGGATTATTCATTATTCATAAGGTATCTTCGTTTCTAAATATTGCGGTATAGTATAACAGTGGTATGGATTTGAGTTGTAAGATTATCGGTTGAACTGAAGTAGGTAATCCGCGTTAAGCGATTTACGCGAAGTGACTGTTATGTATAAACTTATATAGGTACCTATATACTAGTATGTTTATACACGCCCTATCTACTCGCATCAAGAAGTAATTGCAATGCGATCGCGTATAGCTTTACGTCTGACCCGTCACTAATCCTTTATCCTATAATTACACACGTCAAAAAAAAGCTGCCGTAGATTAAATCCTTAGGTATTGAAAAAAAAAATAAAAATAAAAATAATATAATAATTCAAAGAAATTGTCTTCTCACGTGGGAAAAGAGAGAAAGAGAGAGAGAGAGAGAGAGAGAGAGAAAAAAAAGTAAAAGAAGCAAATCGATCAAAGACCCGTGAAATTTTAATCTCGGATTTATATAGTATGCGGATGGATAGATGGATCTCGATATAAAATTATAACTTGTCTAAATTCCAGTACCATATCATATACCTATATATTATTAAAAGTGAAATAAATAAGTATGATCGTCGGTATGTATAGAGAATCGAATCAGCGCAATCTGCAGAAGCGATTCTATATCCACCCGGGTGGTCCGTTGATATTTGCTTCTGGACTCTGAGGTCATGATTTAACCCGAAAGTTATACTATATAATATATGCGTTTTATGTACTAAAGTATAATATTCAATTCTTATTATAAGTGTATGTTAAAATAAAATGATTAAAGATGTATTTGATGTATTCGTATAGGAATATACTTATACACTCATATGAGTGTAAAAGTTGGTTATAGGTATGGACATGCACGTCGTAGGATTTGGTAGTAGGATCAACGTGACTGAAATAAATAAATGAGAAATGTCACTCAAACGTCGAGATGTAATTAGGTGCACATCTATCTACGTGGCCAGTTCTAATCTGGTTATCTCAGGATCAGTTTCCCCGGGCCAGATCTTCAGACCCCGCACTGAGAGCCGCCTTCTTCTCTTATAGCTATATACATATACTTACTACTTTCTTAACCGCGCGCCTCCGAAACCCACTAATCGCCACTACTAGTCGCTAGACCATCTGGGTTTACCTGTTTAGATTATAGACCTGGAAAGTGCTACTGATGCAGTAATATATATATACATCCATGCGACTATTTAGAAGACCGCAAATTTATTTGCCCAAAAATTAACCGTCCTGCACTATAGTAGGTAAATATAATTATCTTGGTACCTACTTGTTTCAATTTCATTAAAATATTTCCTCTTTGGTAAGAAAATTTGGAAACTATATACACAGAAAAAAATGTTAACTTGAGCCAAGAAAATTATTCTTCATTCAAGATAAATTTGAGAAATTTTCTCGGATCAAATCAAAAATTTCGGTATTCATTTTTTGACCGCAAAATTGTCTTGAATCAAGTCAACCTTTCTTTCTGTGTATCTTAAATAGAGAACAGCGTTTCATATATAAAATTCTATAAAATAAGACCCCCCCGCAAATTATAAAAGAGAAGCTGCACGTGGGGGCATAATCGCCTGCGACTAACTGTACAGGGAATTAAATACTTAATAAATATATTTCGGTTCATAGAACTTTTGGGTAGAAATTAAGACATACTTTAATTCCTACTCTGAGTAGCATCAATTGGGTCGTATAGTATAAAGCTATAAGTAAGACGCACGTGCGTAATATGCACGCAGATAGTGGCTAATGGTGTTGTCATATTAATGATTGACAGCGCACTTTGATACTTTATGATACTTTGGTTAACCGGAGCTGGTGGCAGACAGGCTAGAACACCGATAATGCCTAATGGCCTTTTGGATTGAAGGCTAAGACGACAATAGTATAAACGTTACGACAGCTTTTCATAGTCCCGGCGGAGAGTATAACGTACGATTGATAAATTCCAAACCTCTGGTATATTAAGGGGACGCAGGAGATATATACTTATATGATCCAGCTAGATTTAATGTTGGAAAGTTTTTAAACTGTAGAGAGAACCGCGGGATTGAATTTATTTTTAAACCTAGAGGATTTCAAGTATAAGGATACCTACCCCTATAGTATCTTGCGGGGTTGAATAGAACATGCATCAGTTTTACCAGCGAGACAGGACAAAAAGAAAAAGGATTGAAACACGCAAGGAAATACGAATTGGAAAAGTTGATAGAAATATCTTGTCCAAATATTGGATAATTGCGTATGAATATTCTCTTGAAGAAACATTGTGGGTACTTTAATTTTTTTTTTTTTATCTAGGAGTTGATTAGCAGCGATCGACAATTCGTTTCTCGATTCCTTTATAAATCGTACGTACTATTTTGAATTGAAATTTTGTTATCCTTTATTTTCTTTTCGAAATATCAGGCCCACTGAGACTAGAGATTAACGTCAAAATAGGAACGAGTATCCTTAATATTGATCATATCTGTCGCAATGATAATATATAAGAAGAAGTCTAAATCAAATCGAGGTAAGAAATTGGGAGAAATATTGACAATGAGAGAATTTCTCTTACAACCCTCATCTAATCAGCATAATATCTTCAAAAAGCAAAAATTAGTTGATATGATACCCGGTACATGAATTGAAAATAAAGTCACCTCGAATGAGCTCACTTCGTACGATTCGAACGAATGTTTCTACTGATTCTTTCTTTATTCATATGTACAATTATTTGTGCAGTACAGAGAGTTTATGCAGAGGTTCAATAACACTCAGCACTCAGAAAAATAACAACCAAAATTTGGTTATTATATATGCACAAACAAATTTTTTGTTCAGTCAACCAAAAATTTTGTTGGGACAACCAAAATTTTGGTTATTCCAACAAAATTTTTGGTTTACTGCAGAACATAAAATTTGATTGTGCATATAATAACCTAAATTTCAGTTGTGTCAACAAGACTTTTTTCTGAGTGTGTTTACAAAATTTGTGCTACATCCATGCTGTATAATTTCTGACCTGAGAATAAGATATCGAAGATTAGATTTAGCAGATTTGTACAAACGATTCAGATTTCAGACGCGTTATCACATATCCTACACGATTATTTAACAATTGAAACGTACATTCGAAGCAAACAGCGGAAAATAATGTTTTTTTTTTTTTGCATCGTAAGGAACTCGATTCTCTCTAATTCTACACTCAGAGAAAAGGTCTTGTTGACACAACCAAAATTTGTTTATTATATGCACAATTACATTTTTTGTTCAGTCAACCAAAAATTTCGTTCGGACAACCAAAATTTTGTTGGGACAACAAAAATTTTGGCTATTCCAACAAAATTTTTGGTTGACTGAACAAAACAAAAAAATGTGATTGTGCATGTAATAACCCAAATTTTGGTTGTGTCAACAAGACCTTTTTCTGAGTGTAATACGTTTTCAAATAATGGAGTTTGAACATTTTGGATGAACTAAATTGTTATCGGAAAATTGCAATTGTGTCTTTTGCCGGATGAGAGTCAAAACTGCGCAAAAACTACTCGCGTCTGCAAGGTTTGTGATTGCGAAAAATCTTCTTATACCGACGAAAGGAAGTCTTTTGGCGATATGAAAACTTTCGGGTATCTAAAAATGCACGTAGCTTACCTGATAAGAGTAGTTTGCCTTCCTCGATGTAATATAGTATCGCCGGAATTCTCCGCGGATGCAGCGGTGTTGCAGTTTTGATATTATAACGTAGCTGCGCGTCGCGACGCCCTCAAGATTACGGGTTAGAGTGGACGTTCCCGGCGTCGCGACGGTGCAGGCGTCGGTATAGTTTACGTCAGCTGCGTCGTCGCGTAGCAGATATATTCCGCGCTATGTAGGTACATAATAACGAAACGTGCGCGGTATATTCGCGGCGTCGCGATGCGTCGCGGCGTCAAGCGCACCCGGGTATCGAACAATGGCGTCGTGGTTTTGCCAACCGCTCAGCCACTACCCGGACTAAAATCTCCTCCACGCCTACCCAGGGCGCCGCCCTGCACCTGCTCAACACATACATGTACGCGTTTTCGATTCTACGCGCGTGCTCCGGTTACGCAACCCCATCAACGCGGATAAAGCCAGTACACCCGTATACTCGCCGAATCTATATCTCCCACCAAATACACATACCCGGTTACGTTTAGGTCCGTTCGTTCGTTCGCCACTCCCCAGACTCCGCCCCGGAGTAAAATTCTCCTGGGTACGTGGTGCAGATTACTAGGGCGAAGGGCTAGCGGGGTTTCCCTGTATTCCTCCAGGGCAGACCTAGACCCCAAATAGGGTGGGGGACGTTTCGGAAACAGTTGAACGCGGAGGATCGGCCGTCCGCAGGAAGGCAGACTCCAGCGGTCAATCGGGCGCCGCGCACCACAGAGCAACGCGCGTCACTACACTCCGTTAACGCTGCACGTGCTCGAGGACCGGGGCCCGTCGGTCAGCGAGCACTCAGGTGTGACCAGGGGGTACCTATAAACGCGAGACAAGAAACAAACAAAAAAAAAAAAAAAACAAAAAAACCAAAAGAAATCAACAACAAAAAACAAAAAATCAAAAAAAAAAAAAACAAAAAAAACAAAAACCAAACAACGACAAAATACAAGATATACGATAAAGGAACAAAAATATAGCGAAACATTATATTCGCGATAATGTCTCTACGCACCCTATAGTCGTATCGATACTATAATAAGGGCGAGATAGACTTCCGGTGTTATGTAATACCAGTGCGCGATATTTAGTGAACAAACAGTTTCGCCATATCTCCGTAATCGGCGAACATTCAATAATTGGACTGAATTATTATATCACATGCAATATTGAACATCGCAGCTATACCTAATCGAATATACCTATCGTATAGCAAAGCAGAGAGAGAGAAAGAGAGAGAGAGAGAGAGAGAGAGAGAGAGAGAGAGTGCATATGGTTATTTATTTATTAACGATATAATAGGTTCGTGGTATGAAAAGTGTTATCGTGATTTCCGTGGTTATTATATTATTGGTATTATAATAATTATACCTTGTGATATTAATAAAACGTGAAGGAGGCTTGCGACATTTATTGTGCTTATTGCTGGTGATTGTACCGGCTTTACAACGGCAATTCTCGATTCGGTAAGTGGAATAATTATTTTATACTCTCATTATAGACATTATACTTATTTATTATTTGTACCTTACACGTCGATTCATAATAATTAGTTAATGCAATAACTTCCTTGTTTCAATATTGTTGTGAGAAAAAAAAAAACCTCGGTATCTTGTAGGTAGGTACAGAAGTGAGGTCAGATATTTATGACAGATAATGATATCGGATGAGTAAAATATTAATGGGGTACCTACCTTTAGCAGTATTTTTATTATATACTTATATAGGTATACGACGCACATATTTATGAGTCAATGAAATACATCCTGTAGATTCAATTGCTTTTTAATATAATTACGATCGAATAAAATATCCGTAATGGGAATTTAAAATAAGCGCTATTTTTGAGCGCACTGTCTTTAAGGACCCTACTGCGCAAATGAAAAAGGATCCCTCAAACTTTTAGTTCAGGATTGATTTTTGTCCGATATGTTAAATTTTGTCGTATTTTAACAGAGTCAATTGATCGAGTTAATTAATCGAAAGGAATAACAGACCGTTGATAATGTGGTTATATGAAATAAATTGTTGCTCATTCAATCAGAAGAGTTTGTTCAATGTTTTAGCGATTCCAATTGGCTGAATTCAGGCTTGCGCCCATAACTCTGGGGGTATAATTGATTGTGTCTGGCTTTAGCTGGGCGCGTAAATCTCGTGTATGCGTTTGTAATCTCGTCGAAACGGTGTAGCTGGAAAGCCGGGGATTCTCTCCCTGCGAGTTGGATGCATCATGCGCTCGACCGACGCAAAGCAACGCGACGCGACGCCAGATCGTCACTGTAATTCTGCAGCGTCCGTCGAGTGGCGACAGTTGGTCATGTAATATTTTAGACTGTTGTTGAAACTGCATTACACAAAATAATTTGAGGCTTGCGAAAATCTCCGAAAATTTCACCCTCTTTTTATTTCTACTTTATTTTGCTCAAGTTGTGCTAATAATTTTTTTTATTTTTTTTTTTTTTTTGTCGACAGAATTTGTTATACTGCGCATCGAGATTTTTTCTTTTATCGGTGATCTAAAGAGAGCCGATATATATAGGTACCAGGTACCTATGTATAAAAATAGCTGATTGGTGATAGATAATACCGAAAATTGGTTGTACCATTCATTGTGTACGATTTTATAATTCTTTTTCCTTTTCTTCTCAATTCTTGTATCCCCTTCGATCCTCGCTGTTTTTTTTTTTTTTTTTTTTGCTTTTTGTTAGAGGATGAAAAAAAAAGCGTTTTGAAATTGTCAACCGAGCTAAGTATAGGTATTGAGATCGAGAGAATATCGAGAGATATCTTTAGGACACGATTTTCGTAAATTGAGAATATAAGATCTTGGAGCAATTTTTTTTTTTTTTTTTTTTTTTTAAAGATTTTACGAATCTTACACGAAGCTTTTGAAATTATTTTTTGCATCGAATTATATGGGACTCACACATGCTCGTACCTACATCAGAGGAAAGCTTTCTACTGTAAATACTTATAGAATATATGAACGTTTTTCTATATAGTCACTTTTGCAGATCAGGAATCCTGACTATGTGCATTTAAGCCTTATAGGCTTCGTTACGGCTGAAAGAAAAGCGGAATTTTCAAGTGTTTAAAAACGGTTATAGCGTTAGACAAAGCGTTAGGTATATAACACCGTAATCTAGGTGAAGCTAGAAGTAGGAAAAAGGTTTCAAGTAAGAAGAGAGAAAGAAAGAAAGAAAAAAAAAAAGAAAAAATAAAATACAAGTCTCTTGCTCGTCGCGGTCGATTCAATTTCAACCTGAACTCAAGCTCTTCAAAAGCCGATTAAATCTGAATATATACTTGCCGCGTTAATAATTAAATTACGCAAGATTACAGTACCTACTCCAGGTATATCATTCCGCGAATACATTTGCACAAATCGATTCGTGAACCTGACGAAAAAAAAAAGAAAAAAGAAGAAAAAAAGAAAAAAATCATTCAATATATTGCACCGAATGTGCATTCGATGAATTCTTATAATCATCCGATCGGTTTTCACTCTGAGTAGAATTTTATTGATTGAATCGCATGTAAAACAATCCAGGAACAAAATCATTACGGGAGAATAACATGTGATTAAAAAAGAATCGCGCATTTCTTTTCCTTGGATATCGAAGTGCAGGTCAGATATAATTTGAATACACGAATATATCTCGAGGTCTGATGAGAAATTAATGTCACAGATTAGGATGTAAAAATAGTTTGACTATAAGTTTCTTCGTAATATGTATGGACAGGCAATATTATCTACTATATTGAAAGACAGAAATCGATCGAATATTACGCAATATATATATTATATATTATATGCGTCTAGTCTCTGCTGCGATGAAGTTATAAAATAAGATTTTTGAATCATATAATGTCGAGCGATTATGTATACCCAAAAGCATTGCAAAATGGGAAATTCCATCTCTAATCGGGAGTCTTACAAAATTGATAATAACTCTGACACGATGTCAGCGGGTTGTCGAAGAGTGACTGAGCGAGTTAGGTATACATTGAAGTGCGTGCTTGACGAGTGTTGAAGCGTTATATACCTACTGGCAGTCAGTCAGTCAGTCAGTCAGTCACTCACTCACTCATTCACTTACGCTTCGCTTCATCAATTCCTTGCATATTCCATCGGTGCTACTATACCTACACTCTTTAAATCCCTCGAGTTTAGCACTCGGTGTTCAACAGCGTGCGCAGAAACGTTGACAAATATTTGTTTGTTATGCTCATTCAGTTGTAAATAAATTTCATTTTATTTATGTACCCCAATTAACGTACGTTCTTTAATAAACTACAACCTTATACCTATAATATATAATTAACATATAGGATAAATGTACCCTTATTTTTCATATGCCAAGCCAAGAAAATTTTGAAAAATTTGGAAAATTTTCTTGGCTCAAGAAAATTTTTGATTTGATCCGAGAAAATTTCGGTCTTCATTTTTGTACCGCAAAATTATCTTTAATCAAGAATAATTTTCTTGGCTCAAGTTGACCTTTTTTTCTGTGTATTTCCATATTAGAAAAATGTCTGATTGATTTATATCGATAATTAATTTTGTAACAATGTTAATTTTCAGCATTGTGTTAGCGTGGCCGGCGGCGGCGGTGGTCGACTTAGTCTGCAGTTACGTCCGTGCGGTTCTGGAAACGGGGGCGCCGGCGACGGCGTCTCGGAATATCCGCCAGGTTCCGCAGCAGCAAGAAGTCGGGAAGCCGCGGCTGCGGCGTTGCACGCGGCCAGGACGCTGTTGGGGGCGGGGGTGGCCAATCCTTGCTCTCCCACCCCCGAACCACCCTTCTGGAAAATGCCCCATAAAGGTCAGTAACCGACCATCATTATTGGTAGTTAACAAATTTCCCTGGCGCCATAAGACACGCCGTCACCAAAATTCTAAAACGAGATCATATCTCGCTATTATATCTATCTATAAGGGTCGCGCGTACTATCTACCCCTAGATTTCATACCTCTATAAAATTGTTAGGTATATAATATCGCGTCACTAATGTCATAAGGTCATATGCACAAAAAAAAAAAAAAAAAGTTTCGTGTTTTTGGTGGCAAAATCTTTTTCGTGCCATATAACATCGTTTGGGCATATCCGCGAAAAAAAAAAAAAAAAAATTATTTTGACGCTTACGACCTTATGGCATTAGTGACGCGATATATTCACGTTATGACATTAAATTATAAAAATCACCATATAGATTCTTTGATTCTAAATTTCTTTAAATTGTAATTAAAAGTGGAATAATATGATTATAAGGGATCGATATACTATATGATTGATTATACGTATATATTATATTTCGGAGTTTTCACGATGTGCCTAAACCTTTTCATCTATACCCATACGACTAGCTATACCGAATTTTATTCATTATCGTTTTTGTTCATATAATCTAACGTGGGCGGATGTTTCAATATTAGTCTATGTATCTGACAGAATATTGATATAGGTAGTACCTACGTGGGTGCATATGTATTTTGTATAAGGAAATATAGGTGTATACTGGCGACGTTGACCGTCGGTGTCGCGGAGCGTCGGCGAGGTTTGAAACCAACATGGCCGCTTCCATGTATGTACGCATACACGTTATATATAAAAATATACCCGCGCGTCAATCGCTTTTTATCATTATATCGTTACATTCGAATCGCGCGTGAATATTTTTAACGAATAATATAAGAGTCTTCTCACGCGAACGAGTTTATTATCGACGATTTTATACACCCGAATCTCATTTCTATATATATATATATATATATTCGTATAACATATAATATACGTGTCTAAAAATAGCTAAACTAATAATATCATCGACGTTGATAATTATGTAAAACTATTCTAAAAAAAAAACCTAATTAATTTTCAAATAAGATTTTGCCGATCCCGAATTAATTATTATAGATTGAAAATAATTGAATGAAGTTTTTTGACCATATTTGATCAATTTTTTGAAAACTCTATTCAATTATATAATAAATGCGCATTTGAAACGAATCGTATATAGATATGGAGGTAATAATATTATAACGTCAGACAGTGCTGCATAAGGTGCCTATAACTAAAATTGGATGATAGTTACTTAGCGCCTACACGCGCAAGCAGCGCGGGAAAGGCTTCGGTTTAAGAGAAACGTCAAATCGGACAAGCGAGTCGAATGCCTTGCGGCTGACGCGGTGCATCAGTATTGTTGGTACAGGTATACAGGTGTTGGTATATATATACCTACCCGGTTAAGGCGAGGTTGCGGTTAGCCCTTGTCGACCCTACACACGCCTTTACTAGGCTTCTGTAGGGCAACAGCCCCTTCAGCGTCGGCAGCCCTCCTCGACACTTCTGCAAGCTCGACATTGCAATGCGGTTTTATATTTAGGTATATATATACCTAATATCCATGTGCAGAGTATAAGTTCTATGTATACATATACCTTTTCGCGAATCATCCAAGAAATTGTTGCAATTTATCGCGGAACTGTATTTATTTTTTTCTTTGCTCCAAAGATTTCAACAATCTATTTATTTTGACATTTTTGATATAAAAATTTGGACTAAAATATTCAAAACGCGTAGGTAGGTACTTTGATTTTAATTCAGAATAGATTATTTCGACGCCCGATACGAATAACAGCACATTTCAGATTCCGGGTGGAAAAGAGCACGTTTCAAATTCCGGGTGGAAAAAAGCACGTTTCAGATTCCGAGTGAAAAAGAGCATGCTTCAGATTCCGGATGGAAAAGAACACGTTTCAGATTGAGAATGAAAAATAGCACGTTTCAGATTCACTCGAAAACTAGCACAATTCAGGTTTAACCGAATATTACTTATTAGCAAGTGTCAGGTAGGTTTATTATAAGATTGAATTAATCATTCAATGATAAAATTGAATCGAGTTTTTGTGCATAATTGTGCATTTCCAATTTCATAATAAACCTACCTGACACTTACTAATGAGTAATATTCGCTTCGCCTGAATTGTGCTAGAATTGTTTCGAGTGAATCTGAAACGTGCTATTTTTCATTCTCAATCTGAAACGTGTTCTTTCCCATCCGGAATCTGAAATGTGCTCTTTTCCACCCGGAATCTGAAATGTGCTGTTATTCGTATCGGGCGTCGATTTAGTTCGATAAATTCATTGAAAATAATTATTCTATAGTATGTTCGGGTGTTTAGCTATATGCTTCTGAAGTAGGTACTCATGCGGTTTAAAGATTTATATAATGGCATAAAAGCACGAATATATGGTACACTTAAATAATTGTTATATACCTATAATATGTTAGACTTGTGAGGGTATATAATATATATATGGTGTATAATTGTTGAGGAATTAAAAAGCGACCGAATCGAACCCACACATCTCGATTCATAAATCATAATAGAATCTTTTATATCCTAACGGCACGCGATATACTTATACCTCTACACCCTCTTCAAGACCTTCGGGACCCTTGCACTTCGATGGATGTCTGTACAGTAGTAATCCGAGGCCCCACGGGCGTAGGTGACGTCAGAAGGCGACTTTAGTCAACGGGGCCTTAGCATTTAGCCATTGGAATGAAATGAAATGAAATAGCGTTGGATTGACGGCGTCGAGGGAGGTTGAGGGGAACTTTATTCCTCTTGTATTATAATACCTTTACACGCGTATAACGGTTATATGTATACATGGGTATAAAAGGCACATATACATCGACACTTGCCCCCATAACGCCCGCCGTAAGGTTTGTTAATGGTAACAGTTTGGTAAGCGAATGCGGTGCAACGGGCTTAAGCGAATTTTAAGACGTGGATGAATATGCGCTTTCAACTTATAACAAACGGATTTAGGGGCTCATATTTTGCCGCAAGAACTTCACCTCATATATCCTACCTACCTAACTATACTCATGCTGCTTCAAACTTTATAGACACTTTAATCCGTGATAAGAGTCAGTTTAATCGCGTAGTTAAACCTCAGGCAAATTTGTTTGTATATACATATAGCTATATATATATATATACAGCGAAGGTATAAATACACTAACTTCGCACATATATACTTATATACATATATTCGCAGTGTACTTTATCTCGGACGAATAGTATGCTATCCATAAACCGCTAACGAGAAGAATGCGAACTCCACGTCTTGCGAACGTAAAATTCGTCGCTGTAGCTCTAAGTGCAAGTGTGCAGCATAAACGAAATTCCTGCAAGCACCTATTCTGTAACCATTTTACTACAGCGCATATCACTTTGTACCGTCGTAGAACAAAGTTAAACTCCTGTTATATATGCGCTTTGTCGAATAGTCGTGAAAAATAGGTGAAAATACCAGACGTATACCTGCGTACCTACCTATGTAGGATATAATAATCGTGAAACGGGTTTAGCCGGGATTCGCATGCGTATAGTCAAGATGGCGGAAGGGTAGGTATAAGGTACTGAGAAGTGGGTTTCAAAATGACCCTTTTTCGTATAAAATTTGGGTAGTAAAGAAAAGTCCGTTTTAAATCAGGTATAAAACTTGTTTCCTTTCCGCAATATACCCGAGTTTAATTAATTACCGGTGTTTAATTTGAACAAAATATAACATGGAACAGGCCGCGGGTACCAACCAACGCGCGTGTACGGTTTAATTTAGCTTAAGCAAATATGCCCTGTGTTGTCGAATGATTCCCAGCTCAGCTCTGCCGCAGTATGTAATTAGATTTTACATGGACCATGCCTCCCTCTCACCCCCTCGCAGAGTTCAAGGTAACCAAAAACCTTTTAGAAACTTTTTTACTTTGCGGTCTAAAGTCCGAAAATTATATATAATCCCTTTTATTTCTAGTATATGAAAATTAAATCTATAAGTTCGTTTATAAAATATAAGGATGAATATATATAAGAGAATATAGGTAATAAATGTATATAAGAGATAAAAGAGGTACCAATATTGCGATACATTATAGTACCGTATGTCATACGTATGTAGCGTAGGGGTTGTACGGAATCTGTGTCGTCGGGGTGCCAGGGGTTGTTTGGCGCGAGGAGGGCGCCGCGAGCGTCGAGACGCAGAGTCGACGCTGCTGCTAGGATGGGATTTAATCTGTGTCCCGTTTCACGCTCAGCGAAGTGGAACCTTTTTGCCTCACTTTGCGGCACGAGTTGCTTTTGCCTGTTCGTCCCGCGCGCGTAGATTACCGCAAAATTATAAATAAAAATAATGGTCCCCATGCTACCGTCGTCACCTTTAAAAGCGTACGTATAGTACACACATATATATATATCCTTATATATATGACGCCGATGCGATGCGACGCGACGACTCGCGTCTCTTCAGAGACTCCTGCAGTCTGCGCGTCTTTGATTCTTTACCGGGAAACCCTTATTGCATCTAACACGTCGTAGTGTTACAACCACCAAGTTTAGGTACATACATATACTCATCATATTGCGCACGTAGTATATATACGTTATATAGATATATAATACCTGGTGCATAAGCGTATACAAGATTTTCTGAGCATTTACATACACGCGTAATAGGTACTATATATATATATAGATATATATGTATGGGGGGTGTTGCAATTTTATTCAAAGGAGTTCTCGGGTCGACGAGCGTTGTAAAAGCCATTTAAATTACATTCCTGGAACTATTTCTTGTCGCTTTTCGCACTGCACGGAAAAGTGGGGATTAATTAAATTTGTTAATTGCAAGATGCATTTACCGCTCTTTTACCGCGAGTTTCCTCTCTCTCTCCTATATTCGCTATAAGGTTTTTAGAACAGTTTTACCTACTTGTTTATATTCCTACTTGGAAAGGTATATTAAAAAAGAAGTCTCACCTAGCCTCCCTTAGCACTAAATTACGATGCTAATAAACCCAGCGTGTCTTACATCCGTAATCATCCCTTATACGTTCATTTTTTTCAACTTTCTATACACATTACAACATATATAGGTATAATTATCACCATTCATATTATACTCAAACGAAGAAAACATTTTATCGTTCACAGAGGAGGACCTGATGCACGGTGGGGGCGGAGGTCTCGGGGGTGGTTCAATGGTTGGTCAAAATTCTATTTTTGGTTGCTCTGCGGCTGGACATAGTGGAGTTAATCAACTTGGTGGTGTTTACGTCAACGGGAGACCACTACCCGATTCAACCAGGCAGAAAATTGTCGAGTTGGCACATAGTGGCGCACGACCTTGCGACATATCGCGAATTCTTCAGGTCAGCAATGGATGCGTCTCAAAGATCCTCGGAAGGTAAGAGATTTCGCATTATTATTATTTTTTTTTTCATTTCAACACAATTGAAATTCACATCGAGTTGATGGAATGTATCTAATGATCGTTTCAATTTTCTTGCGTTTCAGGTATTACGAAACGGGTTCGATAAAGCCGCGAGCTATCGGCGGAAGTAAACCAAGGGTTGCTACTACTCCAGTTGTAAATAAGATTGCCGATTACAAGCGTGAATGTCCGTCCATTTTCGCGTGGGAAATACGGGACCGACTTCTTCAGGAAGGTGTTTGCAACAACGACAACATACCCAGTGTGAGTACCTTTACAATTATTCATAACATATATAGGTGTGTATATTCATTTATTTACTTATTTATTATAACGATCGAAGTAAAGTGCGTAGACTGGTAGATGTATCGGTTTATTACGCGTTACTGAATCCCGAAGAGGTAATCTATGCGACTCCGGTTTGGTAGTAAAAGAGGGAGGTCCTCGTATTCCTACTTGTCTATCGGATCCAGCCACTCCACTCGACCCTAATCAAAGTCTCGTCAATGCGATCGGCCGGGGAAATCCTCCGCCTCGTTTCTGTGGGTCGGGTAATCGGTCCATTACTCGGACCTCGCATTGTCCACTCCGCCCTAGACCTCCGCGTTCCCGTTTCTATCCAATCTGTTCAATCCGAGCAACGCGCGGTGTCCGTCTTCCAAACATCCTTCCTCCTTCCTATACTTCCTTCTTCCTTCTTCCTTTCTCCCTTTCTTATTTCTTATTTCTTCTTTCTTGTACAACTCCGCACCACCACCGAAACCATCTGCAGCGCACGACGACCTGCTATAAGACCTCGGTTTCTTCTCTTCTCGAATAGGAGATGGCACGCGTTCCAGTCGTTATCTGCCTGCAAAGGGGACCCGATCAATCAGCTAGTCTCGAACACGCACACGAATAGACACGCAATTCTACCCTCGGAAAGGTTGAGGGGTGATCGTAGGCACACACACACACATATGTATATATATATATATATCTACCTACTGTAGTACGTGGAAAGTCCGAAGCTGCAGTGAGACTGAATATATATATATCGTTGGGTTTGTTCCCGTTTCCATCCCTTCGGTGAATCGAGAGCGAGAGAGACAGAGAAAGAGAGAGTAACAGCGGTGGCGGAATCAGGGTGAATGGGACCAGTTAAGCGTGTTGTACAATTATTCGTGACCAGCCGTCCGCGTAATGGTCTGCATGGATGCTCTGCGGGCGTTGTGTGTCGGTCGCTCCACCGATGGTTATAGGTACAGGAGAGCAGCTCGCTAGCTTTTCTCTCTTTGCGCTGTACATACTCTGTACCATTGGTCGACGTTTCGTTCGTTCGTTCGTTCGTTCGTTCGTTCGTTCTCTAACACCGCGGGAAACTCTGGCGCCATTATATCCTCCAGGCTCGAGCCAGAGCCAGAGCCAGAACCAGAACTATCCCCATCCCTATCTTCATCCCCATTCCCACATCCATGTAGGTATACTCGTTGACGTTCTAGTAGTCTACGAACGCTCGCCACTCTCCACTCTCCACTCTCCGCTCGCGACCAAACCCTTAAACGCTTCGTAATTAAGACGTAGACCCTTCTGATTCGCTCGATATCAGCCGTGTGTGTATATATAAGTTCACATTTCCATGGAGTTTAAGTTTAATAATATGAGTGAGGTTGATAGTATGTATGAAAGTATATTCAGAATATCCCCATTGAACGCAATATGTAGATATTGACTGCGCATTCCTACGCAGGATGGTCAATTTTGTCGGGGAAGATAGAGTGAAAAATCGTGACGGAACGCGAGTCGCGAGCGTTTTTTTCCTGTCCGTTTCATATTATTACGGGGTGCAGTCTACTAATCGTTGAAATTCTGTAAAAATCATAGTTTTCTCAAAATTAATTCGAAATTTCGAGTAGTAATTTCCTGGATAAATTTTCTTACTTTCGGAACATCAGAATCAATTTTTTCTTCCTTATAGGCTGTGAAATGTGATTTCTATATGAAGAAAAAAACCGATTGAACGATAAAATTCAATCAAAAAACGTGAAATCAACATCTCGAAAAATGTCTCAAATCTTTCCCCGAAATCTCATGGAATAATGAATCGGTTCGCTGGTACGGTATACAGCCTGATTATCTACATGTGTATCTCCAAATAATTCAGGTCTTTATGTATGGAGGCATGGGGTAGAAAAAATTAGCTCCTAAATCCTATTACGCCTTGAGCGATTAATATATATACATTTGGATGAAAAAAACTGTAATAAGGGTTGATTCACTTCGATTTTTTTGTTAGCCATAAAGTGCATTTTGGGTATCTCTTAAAATCCTAACTTTTAAGCGGTTATCGGTTCGGCTAGTTGTATGAATGTCGAGTTGCGGCTATATTGACAGAGTGGTACCTGCGAAGTTCCGGTTGCGATAGCCTTGCAGCGGTCGAAAGACGACCATCATCAACAAAACCTTCCAAACGGAGATTGTTAAGGGTAAAGGAGGGAGAGAATCTAAAGAACGTTTTATGCAATATAGTAATTGGAGAGTTGGGTGTGATTCTTTTCACGCGGAGAATTTTTATCGCGGTTCAAAGCTGAGGACCTGTGGTGTTTATTCGAGGAACTCTTTACCTCGTTTCTTTTCTTTCTTTCTTTCTTTCTTCCGTTCTTTCTTTCTTTCTTTCTTTCTTGTGTACTTCTCTTCCCACTTTCGCGTGAGGAAGTAAGAAGAACTAAAAACTAAAAGAGAAATATGAAAAAACAAAAAAAAAAAAATGATTAAAACCACGTAGAAAGCTTCCTCCTGACCAGGTTGTACCTTTGACGCAGGTCTCGTCGATCAACAGGGTCCTCCGCAACTTAGCATCCCAAAAGGAACAGCAAGCTGCTGCGGTTCAGGCCCATCAGGGTGCAGAAAGCGTTTACGACAAGTTGAGAATGTTCAATGGACAAGCCGCTGGATGGCCGCCGGCTTGGTACTCGGCTACTCCACCTCACCATCCCCTGGCACCAGGACTTCCATCTTCCGCTGCTCCCGGTTCAGGGCAGTCCTTATTGCCTGGAGGCCAACTTCACGGTCGGGACGATTCTCTGCTCAAACGAGCCGGTAAGTCGAAATATTTAGTTATTTTTTTCAATCATTAATCAACCAATGATCTCGTGGTCGACATTAAAAAAAATGGTTAGAAAATTATTAATAGCAAAAGTTGCCGATTCTTGCGGAAGGAGTGAAATTTTTCATTATTTGTTGTTACATCGTTACTTGGTATCAAAGATCGTATATAAAAGTCAGGAACCGTTAAAAGAAAGCGATAATCTTACTCGTATAATATTAGTGCAGGTATGAAAAATCCCGCGTTAATTATTTATAAAAAATGTTATCCTTTATACCCTTATAATGCCATATATAGCCGAGGATTCCGACCGTTAAAATGTTCCCAAAATCCCAACCACGATCCGAGCTAAATAATAAACTATATTCTCGGCCCATATTATCGGTTCATCTCTTCCTAATAGGATAACCAAAAGTCGGCCATGCGGGTCAGATCTCTTGGCAGGTGATGATTCCAGATGCCACGTTGTTCAATGCCCGTAGATTCTTATACATAAATTCTATATACCTATATATCTATGTGTATAGGTAGCTTATTATATATCTTTTGCATCTGTAGCCGTATGTTTCAGCCATATATATATACACATATAAGAAATATCTGATATCTGTATATTCGCGTTGAATCGAGAAGTGTAATTCTTGTTTTCTCTTGTTCATTTTGCTTCTTTTTTTTTTTATCTCTTTTTTTTCGTACAAATTTTTTCCCGGAATATACGCGTTCTTACAATTAGTTATTCCGTGATATATATATACATATATATCTCTTGGTAGTTTTCGGAGGGGATGATTTGTGAGTTTGGTCATATACTGGGGGGGTGGCGGGCGTCGGTACGCGGTAAGCAGCTGACGAACGCCCGGCGCGGTGGACGTACCGACGTAGTCCCAGAGCTAGCTGACGAAGGGGTGCTTTACCCCGCACCATCCTAAAAGTGGGGTTCGGTTCGCGGAGGCGGAAGGTAATCGCGCGGGGTTGGGGGTTGACAGGGCTATGCTACGCGCCCCGACGAACACGGGGGCGCGTGTATACGTGGGCCTAGGATTGAGGAACCCCTAACAAACCTAGATACGTCATCTGCACCGAAAGCCCACCTAAATAATTCAATAATATGTATAACCGCGATAGTTGCGCGATTCACACAAATATTATATAATATTCGCACCGCATGAACATATCCTATTTCTTTTTTTTTTTTTTTTCGTTTTTTTTTTGCAATTGCAACAATTACCTACACGCAAGTGAAGGTATGACGTGGTTTAGTACATATCGACGTTTACTGGGTCGTCTTATATCCAAATTTTATCGCTGTCTTATTTTTCGAATTTTCACGTATTCCGATCAGCTAGCGGACTATATGATGCGGTTTGACTCGTGGAAGACGACATCCGAGGCGCAAAGATGAAACTTGAAACGCGCTTAGATTGAGGTCAGCCGAAAAATAGAGATGAAAGAAATCGGTAGAAAGAGCTCAATCTGGACACGTATAACGTGTGTTTCGATACTTTTTTTCTTATTATTATATAACTATTTTAACGCTGCGTCAGTGAAAAATGTTTATTTTATCATCGCGATGCTTTTTCGTTTATAAGACACGTTCTGAGTTTTTGCCACTCGAATAATGAATTTACAAGAAAAAATTGAACGTAACAATTATGAAAATTTATCCATCAATTGATTCTTCACATGTAAATCTATACTGCATACTCTGGCAAAGTATAAAATTTAGCACGGTTTTAGTTGTCAAAAACATACATATATACAATATACATGCATACGTATATATTTACTGTGTAAAACTAGTTTTATTTACTCTCTCGCATTACGCGCGTTAAAACGTTCGGTTTACCCAACACGTGAACCGATCGGCTTGGCCTGAGCTTTAGCGTTCGATGAAATAGCGGAAAATTAATGGACCCAGTAAATAAATCGCATGAAAATGAACGGAATAAATCGATATGATTGTACAACTGGAATATGACTGTTCTTTTGCATTCAATCCATACGATCTACGTAATCGCATGTAGACTGCAGTTTGTGGTACATGTAGCGATATATTTATATACCCACATATACCTATATCCAAAGTTTTCTCATGTTTTATCGCAGATACGGGTTCGCTACTGTCTCATCAACAGGAAAGCACTTCGGACGGTAATTCCGAGCACAATTCCTCTGGCGATGAAGATTCGCAGCTAAGGCTAAGGTTAAAAAGAAAACTTCAACGTAACAGGACGTCTTTTAGCAACGAGCAAATAGACAGCCTCGAAAAAGGTACGTGAAGAGAAATTTTGTTCTTTTTTTTTTTTTTTTTTCAATAAGTGCGCAATACTTAAATTGTGAAGTTTCTCGCGGTGGTATATAAAATTTATGCACAGTTTGATTATCGAGATGAAAAGCGATCCTATAATAAGCGCAATTTGTCAATGATTGCAGCAGCTTCTGATGGTCAGTTATAAAATCTCTGTTATAATTTTATTACCGCCGTGAAGTGAACTGCGATGAGTTATTTTCGTCAGATTTTTACAACCGGCATTCGTTGCCGTATTCTTTATTCTATCTTTACGCAGAATTCGAGAGGACGCATTATCCGGATGTATTTGCGCGGGAGCGTCTCGCCGAGAAGATTGGTTTGCCCGAGGCACGTATCCAGGTGAGTGTGTGCGGTATGTATGAGCGTGATGATTTGACAAATGCGAATAGTTACTTCCTCGCGGAGAAGAAAAAAAAAAAAACCCGGAAAGATGCAAAAAAGGATTAAAAAAAAAAAAACCGAATCACTCCTTCCTCCCTATTGCAAAGTTTACCAGGGTTAATAGCTCGCTTCGGGGTATCAACTAACACGACTTTTACTCTCGACGCAATACATACAGATGTATAGTAGAATTTCTATATGTACCCAGCTACTGTATCAATATATCCTAATATTTACTCTCGGCCTTGTCGATATAGTAGCGGGTACAATTTTAGTCACACAGTTTGAGGGCGCGTCTCGTTTATGCCCAAATAATTAAGCTTTTACTCGATCGGTTTTCGTATACATACCTATATACTATAATATGTTCACGATGATAATATATACGCATAGGTATAGAGGTAGGCCTATATATATGAGTGACGATTCGACGATGAGGTATAGGGAAGTGGGTGCCGTCCATCAATTCGCGGACACGAGACACATAGTCCTTGATATTCTAGTTATACCTGTATACCTATGCGGTAAACAAACATACGAGCAAGTAAGCAAACAAACAAACAGTGCCAAGACCCTGTTGACGCGTGTTTTCAAGCTTCGTTGGCTGTTATTGATCTTGCTAAGTGCAGGCAACCTGAAGGATAGAGGCTCGAGAGTTGGGAGGGAGCTGAAAAGGAGGAATGGAACTGAGGGAGGGAAACGAAGAGAGAGAGAGAGAGAGTGTGAGAGAGGGAAAGAGAGAAAGAGAGCTTGGGCTCGGGGCGAGAGGAATCGAGCAAAGCCTAAGAGGGTTCGGACGCAACCATGGCAACCGGCCCAGCATCCCACGGGACCCGCAACTCCGATTGGCCCTTGCTCGGCCTGGTTTCCACCTATATCTGCTTCTGCTTATACTGATTTCGCGACGCGCCGCACGTTATCTCATACGAATCTCTCACGCAATGGCCGCAACGGACTGCTTTGACGCCGACAAACACGATTATCATTTCAAGAGAAAAGGGGATATATGGAGCAACGCGCTGTACCTAAAATAAACGATCAGACCATACACACCATATATACCTATACATGTATTATATGTGTATAATGTATATAGTATCATATAAAACACATAACAATATTATTACAATCAACTCTCACAATTATTTTCATCGTTATCATTATTGCCGCGTATATATAAATTCAAGCTCGAGTTACGACAAATTAACAAATTTGAAGAAAAACGCGATGAGAGAATGACGAAGGATGACTTGTCTATATGTGTGTTCTGATGAATGAAATTCGCATGAGAAATTATGACGAAATGATGATAACCAGAGCTAAACTACCTACACGGAAAAAAAATAGTAGATATTACCATAATTCTAGTATTTGGTACATAGGAGCAAGTAAATTTCAATGTCCCATAATGAGTAAATGTTACCACAATAATAATTGTTGTCATTTCTACTGCAAAAAAAGTGTTGTCCTATATCCAGCTGCTCATTTTTTTTCCGTGTACATGACGTACATACCTACTATGGTGTAATAATATGAATATCATTATCATCCGTTATGTTGCAGGTATGGTTCAGTAATCGTAGAGCAAAGTGGCGACGAGAGGAGAAACTTCGTAACCAAAGAAGAGCAGCGGTAGACCAAGTCGTAGGTGGTGGTAACGGGGGTGGTGTCAACGGATCTGCACCACCAGCCGCTACACCCGCGACACCGAGGATACCACTGAACGCTGGTTTTAACGCTATGTATTCATCCATACCGCAGCCCATAGCTACGATGCCGGACACTTACAGGTATTTATATAGTTTATATTCCAGCCAATTTATGATCGTCGATGTGAAAACTAAACGGAGTTGATTTTTCTTATATTTTTTTTTCTTATTATTTTTTTTGTTTTTTTCAGCTCAATGTCTGGTAGTCTGGGCGGATCAATGGGAGGAAGCTGCTTGCAGCAAAGGGCCGAGGGATACCCAGCCTACGTGTTCCACGAGCCACTGCACTCCCTCACCCAGTCCTATTCGCACGCACATTCCGCGGCAGCCCACTCACAACCGCATCGTGGAATCCCAACGTCCCATGGGGGAACCCCTACTACTCCTGGAGGACAACCTGCGGGTCCTGGAGGCGCGACGTATCAACCGACGACATCGACGGCGACCGGTAAGTTCCAAAAAATTTATTAAAAAACGTACAAAATGATAGGGAAATGCCGAAGTGTACACAGAAAGAAAAGGTTCACTTGAGCCAAGAAAATTATTCTTGATTCAAGATAATTTAGCGGTCCAAAAATGAAGACCGAAATTTTCTCGGATCAAATCAAAATTTTTGCTTGAACCAAGAAAATTTTCCAAATTTTGATTTGATCCGAGAAAATTTCGGTCTTCATTTTTGGACCGCAAAATTATCTTGAATCAAGTCAAAACCTTTCTTTCTGTGTACGTAAATTTTAGCGCCGTTTAGTAGAAATATATGATAAAGTTTGGATATCTGCAGTTGGTGATATAAATTTTTCAAAATTCTTGGAAATATTTTGTAATATAAGTGCGGTGCAGGTTGGGTATCGGTATATAACGCGACCGATCGTCGTAAAATTTGTCTGACTAAACTTAACCTGGATATAACGTCGAGAGGTTGGTTGAGCGTGGAAGTGAGGGAGGAAAAGAATGAGAGAGAATGGGGCCTCCCACACTCCAATTAACAATCCACTTTCTACCTCCTTCTGTAGTGAACGCAGAGAATACCAGAAATTTTAACGATCGCCGCGCGGAGCAATTGCGCCGAACGGGATTCGTACTATACTCGATAAATAACGATCAATTAAAATAATCGACTATATCTGTAGTAGGTACATAGGTTATATACATTTACACACATATTCAATAAATACCGAAATATAAAATGCCCTAGAAAAATCCCGCACTCGGTGTAGGTATACTAATAAGATAGGCATAGTCGATGTCTGTATAAATATTATTTATCATCCTTTTTTTTTTTGCAAACGATTTTGACTTTCGAAGGTGTGAATTATCAACACGTTAGTTACAACGTGTGTCGACGTTCCATAATCAGGCAAATTATGCCGCTTTGAAGCGATCGCGGTACTCGGTATAACGTTTGTATATACGTAGGTATAGGTATGTTGGCCTAGTTGTGCGGATTGATGAAACTTTAATTGCTATGAAGGCTCACTGCAGGAGCAACTACTCCATAGGTATTGAGCTTTTATATTAATAGGTTTTACATGTGGCTTGCGAAATCCTAATTAGATAGAACCTTGCTCGGTATAAAGCGCGGGGATGATGTATTGTGGGTATGTATACATACATACATATATATGCATATAGTATATATGGGTATAGTTATCTACCGTTTATGTGCAGCGCAATACCTGATGTACAACCCGCTTGGTTACAGCCATTCAGAGTATATATCGCTATGTGTACCGTTTATCCAACTCCCTTGTCACCGTATTGCTCAGTTTTTGCACTTTGCAACTCGGAAATTACAAATTGTAAGTAACTCGGTTGCGCCAGTTGAACAGGTGGGTCATTATGCTCGTACTTGTTGCCTGCGCTGCACTGGTGGTGCAACTACTGGTATATAGTGTGCTTGAAATTAGACATAAAACTATGACAAAAGTTATCTGATAACAAAAGTCACGAATCATTTGAATGCACTGTATAATATAATGTGCATCATGATGTGAAATACTATCCGTATCTTTCAAAGAGTATAGAGATGATATGAACGGATATATACTACATCATACGATACGTATACGCGTTGATCTTCTAAGGTTTGCGAATCTCAGTATCAAAGAACCGAAAGAATTTCCATTACATCCTTCTCCACGGTAATTACAGAACGGTATATAGAATACGCAAAGAGAAAATGGCGAACGATCATTAAAAACTAAAAGCGATGTGTACCCACATACTTGTGCACGAATGGGTGCATTCACATATGTCATTTGAATATTCTTGATGGTCTTTGCGCGACTGTACTGAGCTTTTCAAAGTCTCGTGAACAAAAAACGTTAGAAAAAAAAAAAAAAGAGATGAAGAAATGATACAAAAAATGACTAGAGATTATGGCGCGTCTAGGTTTTAGGCGACAGCGTTAGCGCTGGATGTACACATAACATGCAAAAATATATTTTTGGTATATACCGTGCGATAAGGACGAATTGTAAAAGGATTTTAAAACAAATCTCGCACAGGGTGCCGCGGGCTGAATCGAAGAATGGGATGTTCGGTGGTTTTCCCTTCGAGTTTTCCATTTTCTATTTTCACTCTTTGTTTCCCCCTTGCCTCTGCCGTATTCCCCTCGTCTCCACCCCTCGTCTCGCACCCTCTCATGGCCTCCGCACACCGCCTCCGTTTAGCGAAAGCCGGCACACCGAAGAGGGAACCCTCCGTTGCAGGCTCGGGTTGGGTCGGGTTGGGGTTGAGGGTTGGGGTTGGAGATGGGGTTGGGTTGGGTCTCGCCTCTCGCCTGGGCGAGCGCTCAATAACGTGCGAAGCCAAAGGAGGGGGAGGCGGAGGGAAGAGGGCATGTACTATACTGTACATAACCGTGTATATACATACATATATATATATATATATATTTATATATAACCTACCCATCTACAATCCTCGATCTATACCTATACCAATACATAAACAGATACGAAAGCGCGACAGACCGACGTACGGATACCACATTGGTGCGGTCTGTTCGACGTGTATAGGTATCTGTCTCCTGCTTCTTCTGCTTCTCTCCTTCGTCTTCTTCTTCTTTTTTAAACTTTTTTTTTCTTCCTCTTTGTTATATGTTCCATTTTATATAAGTTTAGACGTCGATTCAGCTCCGCTTCACATTCGCGCCACCCTACATTACCTTTAATTACGTATGTACATATGATATGTACATAGGAATAAGATAAAAACATGAGCGGCCAATTTGATGAAAAAATATACCCCTAAGCGATCTACATATACGGTTATTCCTCGAGTCTGCAGAAAGTGAATTCGGAAATAAGGTTGATATTTTAACTCTTCACGAATCCTTTACGCCCCGGGCTGATATACTTTCCCTAATAGATGCAGGATACTGAGATTAACTCGTTCCGTCTAAGGTGAATCTGATCCTGCACTCGCTAATATCACATTCGGAATTTTTACAAGACTCAGATTCACGTTAATTCGACAATTGAACAATTCTAAATTACGAGGGCGAGACGCGCACAGTTACACACTCAGAAAAAGGTCTTGTTGACTGCAAACCAAATTTTGGTTATTATATGCCCAATCACATTTTTTGTTCAGTCAATCAAATTTTTTGTTCAGTCAACCAAAAATTTCGTTTGGATAACCAAAATTTTGTTGGGAAAACCAAATTTTGTTGGGACAACCAAAATTTTGGCTATTCCAACAAAATTTTTGGTTTACTGAACAAAAAATGTGATTGTGCATATAATGACCCAAATTTTGGTTGTGTCAACAAGACCTTTTTCTGAGTGCACAAGAATACGCAATAAACACTTTTACATTTAATCAAGGAATCAATTTTCCGGGTAACCCTTCATCTAGCTTCCACTATTGGTCATTGAACCATCAATGTTTATTACTTACATCAGTATAAAGACTACCGTATCCCCTCGGACAAACACGTACCTATAATAACTATGAAGTCCAAAATACTTGGCGCTCCATTGATTATCAACAATGAAATTGTAGGCTGTTACATACGTACCGTCATGCAGTTATCAATCATTTTTCCAACCCTTATACCCCGTCAACTATAGAGTTAACGTTACGTATAGAGTGTGAGTTGTCGCAAACTACATCCCCTACTGCACAATATATTAGCTATTCAAAAGGCACGAGTGAAAGAAGAAAAAAAAAATATATATATAAATATATTTATGCATAGTACATCCCTTATACGCCTCCTTTTATGTTCGTAGAGATTATTAATTATATCGTGTACTATGTACTACCTACGTCATGAATTTTTTTTTCTTTTTTCTTATTTCAGGTGTAATATCTGCCGGAGTTTCTGTACCGGTACAAATACCGTCACAAAATCCCGACCTTGCGGGCAACTATTGGCCAAGGCTCCAGTGATCACAGCTCTTCGGGTTCCCGGCCACGAGTCTTCTCGTAGGCCAGGAGAGCCCGCCGCCACCTCCAGCTGCCCCAGTCCCACGACCGCTGCTCGCAACCCTTGGCCTTGCCGGGCAGCACCCTCATCATCATCCTCAACATCATTCTCAGCATTCTCAACACCCTCAACATCAGCCTAGTCCGCCGGCAACCACCTCGACCCATACGTCTGATGGTAGCGAGTGAGCATCGGGTTCAACGGCTACCTTTGACCTCGCGAGAGAATAAGAGGCCCGGGTCAAGCAGGGTAAACCAAATAAAATTTCAACATTTATTATTCATGATTTTAGGCTTCGCGGTTTTAGTCTTTTTTTTTTAATTTTGATTTTATTTGATTTCGTTGCAATTTTTCTTCAAATTTGGGCAAAATTGAATACTGATTGTTTTACTCCGGTGCACGGCGGGATTTTATACCACTCTTTTTACATTGTGGGAAATTCTGTATGAGAGTGTATGCAGAGTACGTTCGTTGGGCGTTCTTTACTTGCGCTATTAATTGCAAAGTGTAGTAACGTGACATGGCGTAGAGCAAAGTGATGCAATATATTTGCACGCCCATTTCGTGATTGAAGTTTGTTATACTCGTCTCTGTGGTCATGTTTTAGTGGTCCTCTTTAACCGAGCAAATATATTCAACGAACGTAGTAGTAGTATATTGAACAAATTTGTTGACATTATTAGTTTTAAACCACGTATTTCAAAAGGGGTACGAAAACAACAACAAAAAAAAAAAAAAAAACTTTCAAAAGCATTTTATTTTTCATTTTTCGAGTATAGGATACGTCGATTCGACAAATCGTTCAGTTCTTTCAAGTATTGTTGATATAGATCAATCAAAGGATGTAGTACGCTTTCTTGGATCTGGTAATTGAGAACGCCTTACGATCGTGTCGGACGCATACCTTTGGGTTTTTTTTTTTTTTTTTAAATTATTTTCAGTTAAAAAATTTCTAATATTAAAACACGTGAGAATGATTTCTGCAAAGTTTTGCCATTCCAATTTTAAAAAATATTTCCAACAATAAGTAATCGCACAAAAATAACGCAGGCTAGATTTTTTACCTTCTATAATAATCCTGACATATAATTACTCTGAACGTTATACTTGTTGCGAAGATTAATTTACGTATACCTATTATACCTGGCGGTAATGAAAAAAAAAAAAAAAAAAATTTGCGACATTTTTCGACCAATGTAGAATTTGCCTTTGAAAAGTTTTAGTGAAAGTTACAGATTTCGTTGAATACCTTATACCCGATTTTTACTCGATCTGCTTGCGCGTATTGTTTGCATTTATTGAATAATTGCTAATATAGTTGTTGCCAACTCTTCAGTTAAGTTATAGTTTTTTTCATTTTGCTTCTATTAGTAGGTATATCGAATTAAAAGAAGAAGAAAAAAATAAAAATAAAAAAAAAAAACCACTAAAGAATAACCGTTTCTATGAGTTGTGTATAAAAATAATGTAACATAGCATTTGTTACCTTTGGTATAGTCGATAGTGTATATTAAATTAGTAACATTGCCATTGTATATATAATATATTATTAATTGAAATAAGTACCGAATATGCCAGTTACGTTATACCTATACCTATAATGCATTCAAAAAGATTTTCACCTACCAAAACTTATTAGTCTGTGTATTTATTCAGTGTTTTTATCCCGTTATATATAATAATCTAATCTGGTGGGTTATTATCGTAATACATATGGGGCTTTCCACGCCAACTCGACCAGTGTTAAACCCCGACCATCTCGAAATCATCTCAGGTTTTTTTTCAACATTCTACTCAGTGAAAAATGCATCCAGATTTTTTTTCAGATTTTTTCACTTAGCCGTTGATTTTTTATAAATTTTTGAATTCCATTGAGAAAGCCCTTTTTCAAAAATCTGAAAAAATTCTCAAAAATCCAGTGGATGATCTAGAACAGCCCCCCATACTCAAAAATGTGGAAAGAATTTTTCTTCCATTTATTTTCTCACCTTATTAGGAATTTAGAAGTTTTCGAAACTGAAATTGACCGTGTCAGAGATAAATTTGGGTTCAATCGTATGAGAAAAATCGTATGAGTGGGATCGTACGGATCAAATTGTAAGTGCCGGTATTTTCATTTTTTTTTTAGTTTTGAAAATTTCTAAAATCCTAATAAGGTGAGAAAATAAATGAAAGAAAAATTCTTTCCACATTTTTGAGTATGGGGGGCTGTTCTGGATCATCCACTAGATTTTTGAGAATTTTTTCAGATTTTTGAAAAAGGGCTTTCTCAATGAAATTCAAAAATTTATAAAAAATCAACCGCTAAATGAAAAAATCTGAAAAAAAATCTGGATGCATTTTTCACTGAGTAGAATGTTGAAAAAAAACCTGAGATGATTTCGAAATGGTCGGGGTTTAACACTGGTCGAGTTGGCGTGGAAAGCCCCATATATATACGATATACCACCATATATAGATCGTTATATTTAAGCTAATATTTCACCCTACATTTATATATACCACATCGATACGTGGCATAGGAAGTTTTTTTTTTTTTTCTGAAATACTTTAGCGATTGATTTTTCAGAAGGAATTTTCTTGTTTTTTTTTTTTATTATGTTTTTTTCACACATCAATTTTCGATTTTATAACGCCTCGCAGATTTTCATCCCCCTGTAGTAATACATATATATATATATATATCTGAGTTTTATTGCCTCCCGTGTTTTTTCGTACCTATAGATATCGAATGGTGTGATAAATGTAGGGGATTAAAAGCTGTACGGATTTCGAATGGTAGTAATACTTATACCAATCAATAGATATAATTATATTCAAAAAATCGGAAACAATATCGTTGTGTTTTATTGATATAATTATTAAAGAATAATAATATATATATATATATATATATATCCGTCAAAATTTCGGCAGCGATCAGGTATTTAATATTGACATATTTGTCTACGGTCAGTTATACCTAATTAAAAAAATTACCAGTGTAATTTGTTAAAAAAAAAAAAAGAAAAAAAAAACCAACAAAAAACAAAAAAAAATAAATGAAAAAAAAAAGACAAACATTTATATTATACAATAAAAATAAACAAAAAATAATGTACATTAGTCTTAAATTTATATTTTTGGAAAATAAAAAAATAAAAAAAAAAAAAATAAATGAATAAATAAATAAAATGGTTAAAGTTATTCGATATAACTTTTCACAAGCGTATATCTTAGCTCGCTTTCAGTTCGGCGTAATCAAATTGTTGATCCTTCTGGTCAACGAGGTCAAATTAATCATCGTGTTATACTTCCGCGTTAAACAATAATCCTAATTACAACCATATACGAATTTTTTTTTTTTTTCTTTTTTTTTTCTTGTCAAAACTGATAAAGTTCTTTTCAATTTATTTCAAATATATTTGAGACAACGTCTTAGATGCTCAATAAAAAGAAATCTTTTATTTAAATTCCGGGTTGATTATGATAAATTTGTAAACTCTTAATTGATAAATTAGGAACGTATAGGTGTATCTGGTTCTTCTGATTGGAATAAAAAAAAAATCGATAAAATTGACAGAGTCTGTTTATCGCGCTGAAGTGATATACGAATTTCTTATAAACTATAATAGTGTAATATGGATAAGAAATAATGGAAGAGAAAAAAAGGAGAAAAAAAAAACGAAAAAAGAGAAAAAAAAAAAATTAAAAAAATAATAATAATAATAATTAAATAAATAAAAATAAAAATAAAGTAAATGAATAAAATAAAAAAATATACGTTCAATGAATAAATTTATTAACGAGAATGATAATATATTATTGCGGCAGTAATCTATGTAAGTGTTGTGAATATTGAGATAATATTGTTGCTGTGATTACCTTTAAGATTGTAATTAGTAGCGAATAGAACCATTGTTAGGTGTCACTGTCTCGATTCAATAAATGTTATTAATTCATTTTAACACGACTTCAATATTAACGTTGATAATTATAAAATACTCTACCTGCATCCCAAAGATCCTTCAGCATCCTTAAAAAAGAAAAAAAAAAAAAAAAAAAAACTAAAAATTCAGATTTTTTTTTTTCTTGTTCAACTGTTTTATCACACCTACACAGAAAGAAAGGTTGACGAAAGGTTGAACCAAATTTTCTTGGTTCGAGAAAAATTTTGATTTGATCCGAGAAAATTTCGGTCTTCATTTTTGGACCGAAAAATTATCTTGAATCAAGAATAATTTTCTTGGCTCAAGTAAACCTTTTTTTTTCTTCTGTGTATGCATATAGGGATATAAATACAAACAAATAAAAGGCCTCCTAGCTGCTGTTACACTTATAAAAAGGTATTTTTTCTAATCCTGTTTCATGGTGGCGTTAACCCCCAAGGATCTTTTCGAGGATAATCACTAGCGGCGCCTTATAGCATAGTATATACCAGCGTATTTTTCCCTTGTACGCGAAACGTTTACTAAAACGTAAGGGGGGTCCCGCGTTTTGAATAAGAAGTATGGGGGCTTCTCCCTTGTTTCGCTTTACCCCCGGGGAACGATCCCAACTTCATTGTTATCGGGGCACAATACAAGACGTGTTAACGTGGCGGTATGGGATCATACCACACGAAACAAGGCATACCTAGAGGATATAAAAGGGTACTTTTTACGCGCCCCTTTTTTACTTCAGAGAAAATGCTAGGGGGAAGGGGGGGCTTCTAGAACTAGGGGTACGAAATAAGCTAAACGCAAACACTTTAGAGCTACAATGAAAACACTTTTACGATAATATCGGATCTTCGTTTATCTTTCAATCTATAAGATTTCATCGATGCAGGCATATAGCTATAAAGGATTGTGTAGGTATGAAATGATCAATGGATGTATAATCGTAGTCTGTTTAATTAACAAATATCTTTCGTTCATTTACTTAGACAAATTTTTTTTTCTTTCTTTCTTTCTTTTTCCAATTTCCTTACATTCTTAGAACAGTGAACACATATTGAGCATAAGGTGGAAGACGGTTTGCCAAATTACAAGATTTGGCCTTCCTGACGTAAAAAATACTTACACTGCATAATATGATATTAGCATAATAATTAATAATGGCACAAAATATCACAATTAACGTACTGCGTTATAATATATATGCAGGCCTCGGGAGTGTGCCGAGTTTTAAAGACGATATAAATTTACCCAAAACCCGCGAATAGTTATTTAAAAAATATGTATCTATACGTTACACGAAAGGTGTGACGGAAATAAGTCCTCAAACACGAGGAGTGGATTTACCACGAATTTTGAAAACGTTAAAAAAATTATTATACCACTTATACTTCGGTGATTCAAAGACGTCGTCATCATCTTGTAAAGTTTCCGTTGGTATTCTCGACTCGACTAATAACGGAGTCCTTTCATTCGGTAAGGTCCTATTATTCCTTGCAGAAGAGATCGGCATACCAGGTGGAAACGGAGGTTTACCACGATTTTGTTTTAGTTGAATGAAGATACCCATGAGCGCAAGAATCAGCCAAAAAAAGGTGAGGCATGTGTCTGAAACGATAAACCAAAGGATCGGATCGGATCATAAAATTTCATTTTCATTCTGGAAATAAAAGAGTAAAAGATTTATGGATGAAAAAATTGATCACCTTTTATTTGATAAGGCGGATAAATAACGGCTAGATTGAAGCCTGGAGACGTTGCGCGTCTCATGGTGTTGATGATTATGTACTTTAGATTCGAGCCCACGTAATGATCGATGGAAATAACCACCGCATAAGATCCTAGGATGGCACAGCAGATAATGTTCGCGCTGTCAGGTACTATGCTCAAAGTTAAAGGCACGCACAATATTATCAGCGAGAACATTAGCCAGAAGTTTGTGTCGTTTTCGAGGTAAGATACTCCGGCTATATTGAGAGGAAGAGAAAATGTCCCATCAAAATTTTCCCCGTACTAATTTATCCACTAGAGTAGCTGCAGAAAGATTTTAGGGGCAAAAAAGTCGTAGATTTTCATCATTTTAAGCACAGTCCGAATTAGATTTAGTGTAGGAACGACGTACCCACAATAGATTCGGTGCTAAGTAAATATCGGCACACAATTAGGTAAATTCGAATCTTCGAGGCTGGTTACAATATTCTATGGGACCCCGTCCTGCCGGAGAGGGTTTGCTTCGACATAGGAAGGGTGATTTTGAAGGGGGGAAATGGGGGGATTTCAGGGCGAGGTTTTCGCATGAGTGAACAACATTGATAGAGAATGCCCCCCTCTCTCTCTGTCTTTCTTGCTTTCTCTCGCCGCACACGTGTGACTGTGAGCTTATATACATGTGCCTCAAAGCCACGGGGATGTATAAAAAGTGGGGGTTGAAGAGGATGCCAAATCCTGCAAAAGCAGCTTCAGGAGTTCTTTTTTTTTTAACGTATTTTCACGATAGCAATTCATAGTCTTCATATTTTTTAAATAATTTATTATCAGCTGAACACACAGATGCAATTTTTTTTACAATAAATCAAACATATCGTACCTGGTGAACTGAAGTACGCTACGCTGGCGGAGAAGAAGCCCAATGTCAGTGTGGCGAGTAGTATTGAGAGCACTGGTATCGCGTAAAGCCACCAAAATCCGAGCCAGGTGAATCCAAATAAGCATCCAAGAAATACGGATATAGCAATGTTCCCTTAAACATTTTATATATTTTTTTCGTTTGTTTTAGGAGTCAAATCCATGAGCTATGTAAGTTAGTGCTGAGTTTTCATTTTATACGAGTAATCGAAAAATGCGAGGAATTTTACGTATATCAATTATTAGTATTACTGTATAGGTACCGAACGTGAGAGAGTATAATTCGGAAGTACATGTAGAAGAAATTTTTTGTGTTCATTTATTTACGATGAATAAAAACCGACTTTTGGGAAATAAACTTTCGAAAACATGTGATATTTGACCAGGGAAAGTGGTTTTGTGATTATGTGTAATCATTCACGAAACTCTATATATAAATTGAAAACTTGGAATAAAATCATGGATCACTGAACGAGGGGTAAACAAATTTTTTTTGTTTATTAATCTTTCGTCCCGTTTCGGTTCCATCAATTTAATTGTATTCATTCAACTGGGAGAGTCGAATCCTCGGTTTTTCGTTGACACATGAGTCCGGCCGAGGGGTTATTCACTCAAACTTTTAGTGTACAAGTGATTTCGTGATTTCATATGATTTCGCATGATTTCATACGATTTCAACTGATTCTTGATGATTTCTGCTGATTTTCCATTATTTCAAAGTGATTTCGAAGAATTTCAGCTGAATTCCAGTAATTTCCAAAGGATTTCGAAGAATATCCGCTAATTTTTAGTGATTTTTTGGGATTTCACAGCAATTTTTTTGTCTGATTTCAACTGATTTCAAACCAGAGTGTACAGCTGATTTCAGGAGTGAATAGCCCTCGGGTCCGGCAATCCAATTTGTCGAAATTGAAAATGGGGTCAGATCAACACACAAACAAACAAACCATCCATAAAAATTTTGCAAAAAAATTTGAATATTTTTGTATTCGGAATTTTATTCAACGCCGATGTGCAGAATATTGAAATATAAGTCTCACCCCCCACCAGAAAAAGAAAAAAAGAAAAGGGGGGGGAAAAAAAAAACTTGTTACAAGTTCGAGGAGACAAGAGAAAATAGAGAAAAATAAAATAAAAATATATTACACCGAACGGAAATTGAGTCACTATACCGAAAAAATATTCTTTCTCTGTTATCCCCCCGGCCCTTGCTATATGGGCTCTAGCTTCAAGATTGCAATATTGTCCACTGAAGTGTTCTGAGGGTTGCGAACGGCGACCCCTTGACTGCTGCACTAGGACTTATTTTGGGAGGGCGATTGATGCCCAGGTTTACAGGTCCGCGTCGTTGTATACCGACAGTTAAAGTAGGATAATTTTCTACTTAGACAAGCAATATTATATACCAATATAGGTACAGTATTATCGAAAGACTGAAAAACACTTTTATATTTTCTTCAAAAATAACAAATTATTTAGATTTTCGGTACTTAGGCAGGCAACCCGACGTACTCCGGAGTATTGCAGTTCATCGTTCGGTACCAAAAGTAATAGAATAATCAAGCTGAAGGAATGTGGAATAGGAAAATAGGAGTGGAAAGATTCTTTTTTTCTTTTTAATCATTGAGTTTGCTATAAAAAAAGAAAAACACAGAAACATATATTTGGTCATTTTACCTGATGGACCGTAGTGACCGACGATAGATATAATTATATAGCTGACCAGTCCTCCGGACAAAAAACCAAGCAAAAACATTTCTGTTTTGAAATATTTGTGTCCTACAAGAGTGGTGAAGAATCCTAGAAACAATGCGGCCGCGCAAAGAACTTTGGAAAAAGGTGACGCTATAATTTCGGCGATAGAGAAAAAAAGAAGAAGAAAAAAAATCAATTTTTTTCTCTGTCCTTTATCATTGCAATTATTAATTATTAATTATTAATTATTATAATTATTATTATTATTGCATATTTTATACACATATAGACTCTGTTTCACATACTTAGAACCTGACACGTGTCTGTCCAGTACAATGGACTACAAGCGTAAGTAAACGCCGGCACATAGGCAGCCGTGTTGTTCCCCATTACGGCAACAGCCGCGTAAAGAGAACCAGTACCTGGATAAGCGCTATAAACGCGTCTCATTTTCGATCCACTAAGAGAAGCTGGGATCTGTTGTTGTATATCCAAAAAATTATTTTTTTTTATTATGGAATATGCGAAGCTTTTGTTCAAATTTTTATCTTATCTTTTTGAAGCATATAATATACTTATGGGGTATTCAACGCCAACTCATATGCTCGTAGTAAGACAGGAAAAATGATGAACGAAATAAATAAAATGTTTAATGAGTTGGCATGGAATATTTCGTACACAAGATAAGATATATAACGTATAGATTAGAGATTAAGACATCGAGATTAGAGATGTTAATGTAAATCGATAATGTTTTGATCTTTGACAAAAATTTTTACCTTTCGAAATTTTGAGATGATTCCTTGAACAGTCAACGCGTCTTGTATGGCGGAAAAATATGTATCAGTGGTAAAGTCTTGCTCGGGTAAAAACAACCGATACATATCGTGTTGCAAACCGTTTACCTCGCATGGTACTAGTTCATTATTTTTCGATTTAGGACTTGCGGCAGGTTGGATATCGACCATTACTGTCGCATCAGTTATACCCAGTTTTTGATACGGCGCTATTTCAGTGTCGAATTCCATGTTACAACCTCCTGGCACTGGCGCTACGGATTTGTTATGATAATTTCGAAAATTCACGGTATAAATTACGTTCTAAAAATCTACTCAAATTGTGCAAAAGAAATGAAAGAAAAAAGAATTACAGAAATTCGCAACAGCTGATTTGTATAATCGAAAAAACGGTTGCACGTTTTTTTTTTTTTTTTTTTTTTTTTTTTTTACATTTTAATGAGAATGACGACACTTACCATTTTTCGTATAAGCTACAACCGCTAACAAAGTTTGTACGTCAACTTCGTTAACATTTTTAACGTATGTAATAGGAGCGATATTTTGTCCGTTAATAATATCGATAACTAGACCAATATTTGTACCGAACGTATATCTCCTCGGCGTGAATTCTTTGTCATATGACAACGTGACGTTATATTGATAAGTGTGAATTTGAATAATTAAAAATGTAACGCCTATAGGTACGTCGGTAACTTTAATCGCCACTGTTTTATTAGCATTGATAATCATCAGCTGGCTAAAAGCCTGTTCATTTTCGTCAATATCATCGTAACCGTTCAATGATATATTCGCCGTGTTTCCATCTGTAAAATTGTCATTTTAAATCTCATCTAGCTTTAATCGTAGTTGATTGAAAGATTCATAAATCATAACTAAGTGCGGCATGAGTCAGTCAGTCACACTTGATATATTTATTTATTTAAAATTATATTTAAATTGAATAATCACAGCTGTATGAATCACATATTATACGTTTAAAACGAGTCTTAGAAATAATCTAGTCTACAGATTCTGTGAACTATATTTAATCGTTAAAATAATAATATCATTCGTTTAATTTGAGGTTATGTACTTACCAAAACTGAAAACAGAGTTACTCGATTCAATCGACGCATAACACTCGAAAGAAGTAATAGCGAATATTATGAGCAGACTAGCTCGTAGGTTAAAATTCATATTTAAATAATCCTAAGGTATTAATAGAACATGTGTAATAAGTTTATTTTTATAATAAAATGAATCTTTGTAAACACGAAAGAACTAGCATCATATACGTAAACGATGCATCTAACTGTCAGATAAGTATTTTATCTGTCAAATGTCAGATGCTGCTAGTATTATATTAGTCTCTGTCGTTGCCATCAGAGAGCGCAAGTGCGCCCAGTCTGTTCCAAGATGGCGACGTTGGATCAATGAAATTTGAGTTATCGTAGTAAAATACAAATTAACGATATATAGGTGATATTCGAAGTGCGTGATTAGTGTAAATGGGACATGGGCAAGGATCAGGAGCTGTTGGAAGCAGCTCGTGGTGGAAACGTGACTGTTGTAGAAAAGATTTTGGGACAACGAGCAAAGAGGAGTGGTCCGCTAGCAAGGTGGGTGTCAGCAGTTTAACATTTACAATATTTTTCGCACCGTATATACCGTTCTTATTCAATATATCATTATAATTATATGCCCCATGTCACCATCGGAGTATTATCTTTAATAGAAAACCGAATCATGAATATTTCACCGTTTTATCAATAACCAAAATCCCGAATCTTTACAGCTCGGATCTATCTACCCACTTGTTCGTTGTATAGATTCATTCGTTACGTCTTATTTGGTTAAAAATTGTGAGAAAATGGTTTAATAAAGCCTCGAAAATTTTTATTATATGCACAAAAATGTACAAACTATTGTTTTAAATTTAATGATTATTGCGAAAATAAAACCAAGCATGTATCAAATAGGTTGAAACTCCCTGTATATTAGACAATTAATATTTGGATTAATTATGGCCCTTTAATAAGGTTGCAATCTGATTAATAAATATTTTTTCAAATTTCACAACACCATATATAATTCTTTCTTATTATTTTATTTATTATTTTACAAAATATCTAAGGATTTTCTCAGCTCGCGCCACACGCTTGATAAGAATGACTCAGTTCCTTGAAATTACACATTTCCTGATGATAATTCGCAGCTTTTATTGCCAACGGTCTTTTAATCTGTGGACAAAAATGAAACTCAGGCTTTTATTTACCGCAGAATTTTTATATCGCTTATACTTTTACCTACGGTGTTAAAACTCAGCCTTCGCTAGTCACTCACGAACAGGTCTCGGTTTCTATTTTGAGAGCCGGAGATAACGGGATCTATTCTTATCAGCATTTACCTAATTTTCTGAGATATAACTATCGCATAAAGTTTTTAGCAGCTTGTGATATTCACTTTTATCAATCGCCATGAATTGTTTGAATGTTTAAATTCGTTTAGCTTCAATATATTCACAATATCTTTGTGATATATGGTTCTGGCGGAATTCTTTCCTCGATCGCTTTGACGGTACGCTTCAATTCTCAAAGCCGCAGGTCTGGTGGGCCTCCGCTATCTCAGAACTAGCTTCGATGAAACAAGAAAAATTACAAATGACGCATCAAAGTCTTCTAGATTAAAACTCATCTGTATTTGACTCGATCTACAAATAATTTTTCATCGGTTGTTAATTTATCAAAAATTTAATAAATGATATTGCCAGGGTTTTGGGAGTTCTGGAGATCCTGGAAATACCTTGAAATACATGATTCTGATAATTGTCGATTAAAAAATTAAAAAAATGTTCAAACCGCATCGTCCATAGTCATAAATCATTTTCATTACGATATTTAAATGCAGTTGGAACAAATTAAAAAATACATTTCAAAAGATAGACCCATTGAAATAATTTTCAATAATTTCGCAATCTCGTTTCTTCGGTATTTTAAATCCGTATATAGTATATTATATATATTTGCTAAAATAATTTCGAGCACATAAAAATAAAAAGCATACGTTGCATTACGTAAGAATAATATGCAAGGTATATGTTATATATATATATATATATATATATGCATGATATAAATCCACAATGATTAAACGAACGAGAATTCTTTTGCAATTATCACGTTGTTACAAGCTGCAGTAACGACACTTGACACTTGGTAGGCGGCGTAGAAGCTGGCTTAAAAGGAACAAGGGGGTAGAAAAGGTGGGGGTGTTGAGTGCATCGCGACAAACGGGTTCTTTTTAACAAATTGCTCTTTATGTTGTTATACGGTATGTGCATACATACATACATACATACATACATACATACATACGTATAGGTAGGGTATATACCTAGATATACATATACATATATACGAAAACTTTTGTCGAAAGCCGGAGAAAACGAGCTTTGGTAGAAGTTTGACGCGAACTTTTTTTTACCCTATTGTTCTTAGCTTTTTCCTTTTTATTTCATTTGTTATACCGCATATATAACAGCTATACTCATATTACGGACGCTTCTTTGCCGAGGAAAAAGAAATATGTTTGTACTGCTCTTGGGAACTCAAAGAAATTTTTTTTTTTTCATCTTTTATTTTCCTCTGATATTTTTATTTTTTCATTTCTCTCTCTCTCTCTCTCTCTCTCTCTTTTTTTCTTTCTTTCTTTCTTTCTTTCCTCTGCCTCTTAAATTTCAACTTAATTAGTCTTTGTGTCTGAAGAGAAAAACGTTGTTGCTCCGTCTTCTACAGTAAAACTCACTTTTCCATATTGTCTCTTCTGCGGATATATAAACGTTTCATGGAAAAAAAAAAACCGTCTTTCAAATTCTCAATAATCCCAAATTACATCGGTTTACCTTTAAATTATACAAATTGGAGCACATCAATAATAGTAGACCCAGATCTGCAGGGTACGAGGCAGAGAATAGTTTAGGTCTGAAATAGTTTACTGAATAAATTGTCGTCCCATTTATATATATATGACGAATATATACACGGTACTACTACCGTATATCTTGACGAATTGCAGGTTCGTGCCAGAGAGGTAAATCGAATGAATAAATTAATCGAAAAAATTGTAAAAAAAAAAAAAAAAAAAAAAAAAAAAAACTTAGATTTTTCCCGCTGTTTAATAATCGATAGATTTATTTTCTACACGAAATCGGGAATTGAACTGATTTCATTTTACCTCATTCGCACGCACCTTATACTGTTCGTATATCATTACACGGAGAATTGGGTCACGCGCCGAGCTCGTCCGAGCTGAAAATCGTGTCGAAAGAAAGTTCCAAGTTATACCTAGGAGAGGAGAAAAAGAAAGAGGAAGAGAAAAGAGAACTTTGGGCAAAAACAAGACCGTCAAGAAATTTCTTTGTGTCTTTTTTTTTGTTTTTTTTTTTGTTTTTTTTTTTTACGATTAGTCTAAAAAGTTAAGCTTATCTATATCTATATATATATATATATATATATATTATTTATATATCGTCGATGAGAAGACAACGAAAAGTAAAGAAAGAAATAAGTCGGAATTAATAAGTAAATAAATAAATTGATAAATTTATTTTTCGTCTAAATATGTATTAGAATATAGGTACAGATACGTCCGGGAGTAAACTAAATAGTTACGATCATATAGCGAGTGCGCATGCCTAATTCAGACACAAACATACATATATAACGAATAGCTCAAGAGATATGTCTAATGCAAGTATAACAGGAAACTTATTGTTGGAGATAAGATGAGTTGAAGAAGTGTGGTTTTATTATTCAGAAAACTTGTATATCCTATAACAGTTACTTTTAAAACAAGTATTTTTTCATTTTTTTAGAAAGCAGTTATAGACCTTGTTTTCTTTTTTTTTTTTTATTTATTGTAAAACTGGTAAAGTGCGGAACGAACATAGAGAAACGAGTAGATATAACAGTTTATCGCAAATTAGAGCACCAGGCACTATACTACGGTATAAATAAACGATCAATTTGCTTTTTAATTAAGTATTAAACATTATGTATATGAAGAAGAAGAAAAAAAAAAAAAAAAAATTAAAGAAATGCTAATAATCTGAATTCGTTTATAGATTCAGCAATTACATTTCCTTTTTTTCAAGGCTGGAAATAATCCCCCTGTAGTTTTTTTTTTTTTTTTTTTCTTTTTTTCTTTTCAGAGGACAGGACTTTTCGGCACGCGATACAATATAGTAAAACTTCGTCGAAAATATAGAATTTAGCCCGTATAGGGGTGTGGTACCTTAATTAATTACCATATAACGTCGCAACCTAGCTGTTTAGTTGTAGTATTTGTCAAGAAATGTTTGTCCTATTAAACGAGCTTTTTTTCTTACTGTATATATTTATTGTGTATACGTGGAATTTGATCGACGTTAGATGAGATGAAACAGACGCTTTGACGAGAGAGGAGAGAGAGAAGCTATGGCTTTGAAGAGCAAAAGTTAGGTAGGTATCGTATTGTACGGGTGTATCCTTTGATCATGAAAATTTGTCGAATTCTTAGCTCAATAAATTTCATCCCGTCACCCTTGAAATTTTTCTGCGCAGGGTATATAATCGAGTGTAGAATATATATTTTTCACGCAGCTATATAAAAGAAAATTAAAGCCCAGTGTCACGTGCATATTAGAATTCCTTAGCCACACGTCGTATGGACGGATCAGACCTTCCTCGTTCCTCTCTTAGAGGGCGGAAGCTATCGATTGACGCCTGAACACCCCCTATCCTCTTCTCTCTCTCTCTCTCTCTCGCTCTCCTCGTATTTTCAACCCCTAGAACGGCGCCCTCTTAGTTCTCTCATAGTTTCAAGGGAAAGGGGTTTTTTCTTTTTCTTTTCTTTCTTTCTTTTTACTCAGAAGAGAAAAAAAAAAAAAAAAAACAAGGGATTATTCCTAACAGAAAGTTGAAATTGAATAAAAGGATCTCGAAGATTATTGGAAGAGCATTTATCGCTCTAACCCTAAGTGTATAACGTTTATAGTCTAGATTTTTTACTTCTTACGTTTATCCCATACTCGCGGTTCTCGCATCGAATCGTTTAGATTCAAATGAACGAAGAGGGGATAAGAAATAAGAAGAGGAAAAAAAATTTGATAAAAACCAAAATTAAAGAAAGAAAATTGTTTTTTTTTTTTCATCCGCTCTTCGATCATCGGAATATTCTTTTCGTGGCATGATTTTCTAATTTCATGAGAAAGCACGTGTAATACGTATGGGATAAAGCTTAGCGTAATTATGTATTACTTTTGTATTAATTGTTGTCCTGCACCATAACGATGAGATTTCTTCAGACTGGATATATAACATCGTCATGCGATTGACCACAAACCGCGACAGTCGATTTCAACAGTTTTCTCTTTAACTCCTGACCACAGATAAAAATGAAACTAATACAAGTCATTGTCCTAACTTATTATATATATTGTTAAAGAGACTGAACTTTGATTAGGTGGATAATTTCAATCATTTGTGTATACAGAAAATTTATACAGTAGCTCATACAACGTAAAGACACTCGTGGGATCTGCCCGAAGAAATTTTCTGTTTATTAAAATTCCACAAAAATTGAAAAAATGGTACGTTTTTTTGTCACTCATTCATTCAATCGAACGAACGAAAGCACGAACTAGAAGTGTGAGTTATTTTAAGTGAATTAGTTAAATTACGTTATCAAAGGTGAAATTTTAATCCTGCTGCGGACAGTTTTCTATCACAATTCATTAGGTATAAGTCAATTGCTCTAACCTAGTCCGAAAAATGGTAAATTGGGAGCGATAATTAGGGGGTAAAAGTAAAAGGGGATCTGGCATTGCCCTTTTTGCCGACAATCTTCCCAGCAGTTTAATTAAGGAAGTTAGGAACGAAGTCGTCGAATGAATGGGATGAATGGAATAGAGCCAAACATCTCTTGCTTTGGCTTATGTTATAGAGGGACAAGCAGTAAGCACATATGGTATTTAGACACATATATACAGTCTTCATACATACATGAAATTGTATCACACTCACACATAGATAACCACTGGCTATAAAATATAGGTATACGTATGTATTTCGTATATATATATAAGTATATAAGTACATATATATATATATACCTACCGAACGCATCTAAAGTCATCTCGACCTCCGCGCACCTACTAGTACTACTACTATACGTACCCGGACCAGAAATGAAGGGTCCGGATGAAGGCAGTTGGCTTTAAGAGTCAGCCTGCAGCATCCCCAGCTCCCTTTACTCTTCTAATTTTCTTTTTTTTTTTTTTTTTTTTTTTTTCTTTTTCTACCATGTTTGCGGGGGTTGTTACGGCGTAGGCGGGTTTATAATACAAATGCCACCAAAGGTCTCACAGCAGAGCTTCCCTCAAACGTTTCATGGTTTTGAAACCCGGGTATATGGATATACCACTCGTCTTTGCTCCTCTCACTTTACCCCATACGTAAACGAAGAATAAATACATACACGTGTACATATTATCCATATGTATATTCGCAGCCCTTGCTTCTTTTTTTTTTTTCACCGTTTCTGTTTCTGTTTTTTTTTTTTTTCCTCTCTTTATTTCTTTATTTCTTTTTTTTTTACTCGAAAAACTCTTCAAGTGCCAAGAAGTGCCTATATAGATGTGTATAAGTGTACTACAACATATATATATATATATATATATATTATATACCTATATATAGTATGTATTCGTTTGAATTCTGAGTTCTGGTTCTTTGATCAGAAACTGGCGTAGCAGAGCCTTCATGCCTTTAGTATAAGATAGACGTTTTGTATGTTACGTACATGATATACAGCAGATAGCGTTCATTTTAACTGAAACTTTTTAGCGTACAATTAGCAACTCAAGGGCCGCTTTTGTCAGGGGGATATGAAACAGTCGAGAGAAATGAATATAAAAGCTGCTATACATTTTTTATTTTTTATTTTTTATTTTTTTACCTAATTTATCATATTTTTTATTTTTTATTTTTTTTCAACATTCGTCGCAACACTGAAAGCATATTATATATATAGAACTTGATACTGTGATTATTTCTATTCCTATATGGATCATTCGTAGATTTGATAAGCTTTTTATTCATTTATTTATCTATTTATTATATAATCATTTATATATTCATATATATGTTATGACACTTAACTGAGCGGGAAAGTATGACTGGAAACTCTATTTGCTCGACAAGCAGATTATACTATTATACTGGTAGGTATATATAGGATAGGTATAGGTTGAGGGTAAAAATATTAAATAATGTTAGCCTTCTCTCGCCTGTCACCGAGTGGACATTTGACGACAGCAAACATATCGCGAAGTCCCCCATTTATTTCCTGGGATATATATATATATATATATATATATTTCTCTGTATATATATATACATGTTGTATAGATATATATGAATATAACTCGTAGCGACTACAATATTTTTCCTATATATCTACTCGATATATATGTTCGAAAAATACGTGTGCAGATATGAGAGTAAAGCAAACACTTCTTTTTTTCGCAGGTTATTATTTATATACTTATATACGAAAAATATTGCGGGTTTTATTATCGTATCGCTAAATAACCGATAGGCTGCAGTATGGTGAAGTCGTTTTCTTCTTGATTATCAATCTACCGCGAAATTGTATATATATTTGAAGAAATGTTGAGAATAGTGCCTATATAGGTGTCGATACATATAATATTATTATTTAAGTTTCAATATTCTATATCCAGTCGATTTATGAAATAAAAATAAAAAATTGATTTTAATATAAATGGGCAACTAATTAACTCATACTACGGGATATAATTTATTATCGATGTTCATTATATCTCGTCTTGATCGATCGATCATCAATTTTATCCAAGATTTCAGTATCGGTGTAATATTAGTTACTTTACTGTGCAACCTCCAAATATGACCGCTCGCACTCGATGAATTTCACGTGCAAACACCCAGAAAAAAAAGGGTCTTGAATCAAGTCAGTTAAGGATTGGTTCAAGTATAAATAACTACTTGATTCAAGTAGTATAGTCATTTGTCATATCATTCCTAAATTCATACTCGTATAAGTGGAAAACAGTCTCAATTCAAGAAATAAGTCCTTAAGTCACAAACTACGTGATTCGATCCGGAAAAAAGACTCGATTTCACCCAGAAAACCCGCATGTTTCAAGTAGTATGACTATAAATGTCCTTCAGTCCGAAATTCGGACTCCCCATAAGTACCTATAGATAATCGACGTGATTTAAGAAACACGGCGTTAATCCACAAGCTACTTGTTTTGAACCAAAAAAAAGTTTGATTCATACCGGAAATCGGCTTGACTTGGGTAGCATCCGTATTTGTTTTACCAGGTGGACATTGAGACTGGACGTCAGTGAAAAGTAGATTTACTTCTATTCACTCAGTGTGATAACAGACGTTTTACCCAACTCCCATTTTCACACTTTGTAGAGTGAAATTTTGTACAATACTACACGACGAAAAATTTTTTTCTGACGAGTGTGAGGTTGCATTACTATAGAAAATTGGGACAATTTTCTTGGTTCGAGAAAATTTTTGATTTGATCCGAGAAAATTTCGGTCTCCATTTTTGGACCGCAAAATTTTCTTGAATCAAGTTACCCTTTCTTTCTGTGTACTATTATTCTAAGCATAAATTAAGATCAAAACGCAATTTCCACGCGCGGTCCTATTCAGAGGTTCGCTCCCGATTCTACGACGCGCGAAGTAGTGGGGGTAACTTTCGAACGAAGATTTGTAGAAGCGGTCTTATTTGGAGAGGAGGACTTATTCAGAGGTTGCACTGTACAAGGATTGATAGCGATGAGGGAAAAGGATCGAAAGTTATGAGTAAACAGTGGTTATACGGTTGTATTCCCGTGGGTAAAACGTGTGTGGCTTATTTATATATACCTGTATATGTACCTAAATATAGGTATATATATATATATTATATACACTGTATACACAATTGGGGAGGACATAACATATACTTTGATATAAATATGTGTTGGTATACACTATACATAGATGTTTGCGCGCTTATGGCGTGTCTCTCTGTATGTCTATTTGTCTGTAGGTATACGTTATGGTATTCTTGTTTGCACATCCAGTCGCACATATAGGTATATATATATATATATACGCATTTATAAGAGAGAATAGATCGACGTAACAATGCCAACGTAACGAGGAACATGTGCTGAACGCGAGGTCGGAGCTTCGTTAGCCTAAACACATATATGTATTAGAGAGTTGATATACGCCTCTCAATTTATGCATATATATATATATATATATTATATACATATTATATATATACATGTTACAGAAGTGTTCAGGATAAGAATTCGAATTCTCATTTATGTATACGAGATCTATTAAATTGAAAAAAAAAAAAAAAAAAAAAAAAAAAATTCCAAAAATTTTAGGAATTTTTATAATCAATCTGAAATTCAAAGTAGTATAACGTCGTGTCGAAAATATTTTTCAACTAATCGAATATCAAAAGAAATATATATTTTACTTTCCACTTGCGTAATACGTTCGGTGTCAGATTTTATTCAATGTAGGTCATGCAGTAGGTATATCCTCTGGAGTATATTTTTCGCTAAATAATGGGAATTCAAAGTTTCCAGAATAATATATATATATATATATATATTTGTTTTCTTTGATTTTTACTTATTCCTCATTTTTTGTACGTGTAAAATTTTCAGGATTATTTTGTATACAACCTGCGGTTTGCAAAGATGCGAGAAAAAAAACTGCGTATATATATATTATAATAATAAAAACTCGCGTAATAAATACTCATACTTATATATACCTATACTTTGTACATGTATACTTATATACTTTCGGAGTGGGTCGTCGTCGCGCGAATTCTTAATTGCGGAAATCAACCCTCGCAGCGTTTTCGCCCACGCGCTTTTTGTAATCAGAATTGTGAAGTAAGATGAAGTAATTTACAGAGGTCACGGATTTGGGTCGATTCAAAACTCCCTTCTTCCATACTGCTTCGACTCCGATTATCAACATTATTATTATTATTATTTTTATTATTATTATTATCATCATCGTCATTATTATTATTATTATTATTATTATTTCGTCATTGTTCCACCCTGCGTGAATGTTCTGGTCCAACCGGTTTCGTTATTGCTAGGGTTAAATAAGAAATTTTTATCCAAAGAACAACCCCCTCGTTTGCAGAATATCCTTATACCACTCCATTCTTATATACGATCTATATACCAATTTGAACTAAAAATTCAAACCACCCCTTGATACCTATTCGTTTTCTACATTCATTCATCATTTCAGATTTTTTTCTCTTTCTCTTTTTTTTTTTTTTATATATTTTTTCTCTACTTATCTTATCACCTATTAAATTGATGAAGTATTTCTTTTCAGCTTACGACGAGGACCTGGAGCCAACGTTCAAGATGCGAGCGGTTATTCAGCGCTTCACCATGCCGCTCTCAATGGACACAGGTCAGTTTTTTTTTTCTTTTCTTTTTTTGTTTTTCACATTATAGGTTGATGTGGAACATATCTGTTTTAATCTCACGACGTTTTTTTGTCCTTTTAATTTTTTTCAACATACACCTACAACAAGTGGTAATATTTTATGCAAATCGGGTCGTTCCTTTTTTCTTTATTCACAGGGATGTTGTCAAGCTTTTACTCCAGTACGAGGCATCCACCAACGTCGTTGACGCCAAAGGATCGTCGCCGTTGCATCTCGCCGCTTGGGCAGGAGATGCGGAAATTGTTAGATTGATACTTTGCCAGGGGCCTTCGGTACCCAACGTTAATTTGGCGGTAAGTCTTGTTATAGAATTTTAGGAAATAATTTGAGCCATTTTTTTTTTAACTTCTGATTTTTTTTCGATTCTCTTTTTTTTTTTTTTTTTTTTTCTTTTCTGAGAGGAATTTATGTATAAGAGGAAATCGTTATTTTCCGAAGAATTTTAAAATATACCTAACTTTATATTAAACGGGCGGATATATGATCTGTGATTATAGACTAAGGACAATGAAACTCCTCTTCATTGTGCCGCGCAATACGGACACACGGAAGTCGTGACACAGTTGTTACAGCATGGCTGTGATCCCAGCATCCGTAATAGCCGCGGTGAATCTGCTCTGGATCTCGCAGCGCAATACGGCAGGTAAATGTCTTGCCAAATATACATGTATGTATACCGCGTGTATGAAAAATGTTAGAAATTTATTTTTTAGGTAATAACTTTTACACATTCTGTATACATAAGGGAGGATAGGGCAAAATGGACCCCTTGGGAAAAAAAAAAGTTCATATTCATACTCCGCAGTTTTTTCATCGTCAATCGTTTTTTTTCAGTTTTTTTTTCTTCTTATTCAGTGCCCCCCCCCCCCCCCCCCCATATATATATATATGTTATATGTAATAATAGTATACCTCTAATATTGCATTTTTATGAAAAAAAAAAATTTTTCTTTTCCCCCTTTCAAAAATTTGTGGATTTTGCAAGTGCAGATAATTTTTTTAGCTGAATAACGGTGACGAGTATAAAAAACGACGTGTTCAGTTTCGTTTCGGGAAATTTAATAGCCTCGTATAATAGCAGACGGCGAATTATTTCTACGCGGAAACGTATACGCGTGTATATATCCTCTGTATTATATAGATGTGGCTATTAAACAAAGGGAAATTGAATTAAGCTTAATAATAATTTGATCAAATAAATTACCTCGAATTGCTTACTACACGGAAACGAAACTGCTGCTGATACTATACAACCGATGATAAATTCTTGGAAAATATATATTACTCACTAACGTACGTGTTTGTACTATGCGATAGTGATAATATGTCGCAGTTAACGATTACTGCAGTCAAACACTCGCTGTAAGAAATAAACATAAAATGTCATGTTTCACGCCGCAATTTTTCTATAATTATAGCTTTTACGTACTTCTTTTACTATTCTCGGTATAATCGTTTTGCAATTATAGATTTTCAACCTGAAAAACGTAGCGAATTTTTCGAGGATAGATAAAGAAAGATTTCAGAGTTCAATCGCCGGTCTGAAATTTCTATTCTTTTATATACCTCATTATATAAATATTCTATAATAGCGTCATCACAAGGAAACGAAATTTTCATTCCATATCGAAAAAAAAAAGACTGAGGAAAAATTGTTGAATATAAATGAAGAAGAAGAAAAAACAGAAAAAAAAGGTGAATTTTTACCAAGAAAACATTTCTTGTTCGTTTTTTTAATCAAGGCTGGAGACTGTCGAACTCTTAGTGCGGACACATCCGGAGCTGATCGAGCCACTGCGTAGCTCTTCATCCTCGTTGATATTTCCTCATACGCCTCTTCACCTTGCATCGCGGAATGGCCACAGGTGAGCTCATCAGATATATTATAAATAAGGTGAATCGATTGTATTTGTCTCCCTATTCAATCCAGGAATTCCTTTCCGTATAAATTTCCACATTCAAGTCATCGCAATCTTTCGAGGTGGCAATTTCGCAAAAATTCTTATCGTGCAGCAAATCTTGAGATTAATCAAAATTCCGTTTGACCATGCATATTATCACGACGATATGACATCTCACAGGTATATACCGCAAAATTCTATAAATTTACTGCGTCAGTGATTAGAACCAATTAGTAAGTATGTATACCCGTACGGTCTGTGATTCTGGGCATTCAGTTTCTCGTCAAATTTTCAAGCGAAATGCCTATGCTATAGTATAGAGTCTGACACGTTGTTATGTACCTTTTAGTGTTAGTGAAGGGCATTCTACATATCACACGTATAATACCCCATACCATGTTCACCATTCTATTCCAATACCCTCCTCTGTACCTACTCAGTCATTGCACTACTGATTCGATCGCATCAGAACTGCTGCATGTTCGTCTGCCCGAACCGCTGAGCAACTTCCGATTACGAGAATCATATTAACCACTATAATAGATATATAATCAGCGTAACTAATGCACAATACATACATACACCTCTATAGTTGCGATCGGTATCAACACCATTTATATATGTTTAATTTATAAATTTGAAAATTTTACTCTTTTTATTTGCAAGTATCGATTCGATGAAAGCACATTTCCATATAGTATAATATGTATTCGAGGATTTAACCGATATATTGTAACAGTGCAGCGAATTATCAGATCTGGTTATGTAATGCAGTCAATTTGGTGTGAGGTGGGATTTAACATGTACTAATTCGGTTCGAAACAACTGATTCGAAAATAGGAATTGCGGTGGCGTCAGTCGCGGAATCGTTCGACTGACTGGTATAATCTCTGATAAACCTTTAAAATTATTGGGTTATAATTTGGACAGGAGTTTGGAATTTCAGTGCGGAATCGACGCCACATAGATAGATGGATAGATAGATATTGTAATCGGGTATAACATTGGGTTTTTCTGTTCGACCAGCGGTTCTATAATCGTACTAGCAACGCTTCGGTACTAATAGGATCTGCGAAATCGCGATACAGGTGGTTCGGTGATGTCCGGTGTATATGCATGTATGTATAGTATAGGTACATGTCCCTATTCCGTGCTTGAAAACGTGACGTTTTATCGTTTCGATTTGCCTAAATAAACCACAGTCGATTCTAAAACTATACCGTTTCCATTGCCACGGTTGGCACATCGTGAGCTCCCCAGAGTACGTTTGGGTAATGTCAATTATCGGATTCAATATCGTCGCACTCGGTAAGCCAGGACAAATACCCCGCTATATAACAGGCAACAATGTAGGCACATGCGAATCCTATTTGGTTTCCCCGCGATCCGATGTCGAGCTACTATACCTACCTGGCTATGCACGAACATACGCATACATTCACCATAAGCACACACGTAGGTAGGTACTACCATTAACGCGGATTCCCCTCTTCGGGAATTCAACTATATGTACCTATCGCTGCACTAGGTACTCCTCTCTCCATAGACATGAATGTACATTTTGACCACGCCACTGATCGGACCAGGTCATCCTTGTGATTTGACAATCACACCTGCCCTCAGAAATTTTGATAAAACCGTGTCGGATAGCAGGAAATGCTGCACGACGCTTGAATCCATCTAATTATCAAATTGCCAACAAACTTCTTCAATATTTATGAAGAAGTCCGTGCGAATATTTTTCGACCCTTGTTACAGGGCCGTGGTTGAAGTCCTCCTGGCTTCTGGGGTGGATGTCAACACCAGGACCTCGGCTGGTACAGCTATGCACGAGGCTGCATTATGTGGCAAGATGGAAGTAGTCCGGACCCTGCTTGACCGTGGTGTCGATCTTGGGATCAGAGATTCGAGGCAAAACACAGTTCTTGATCTTCTAGGGCAGTTTCCGCCCCACGTTACTCAAGACATCACAAGTGTAATAAAAAGTATGTGCGATTGTATATATCAGCGTTTCGAAAAAAAATTCGCTCCATATAAACCTATATGGGGCTTTCCACGTCACATTTACCCCTTTTGTACCTCACCCTCTTCGATTTGGATATTTTTTCAGTACGATGTTACAACCGACCTAAAAGGGTCTCTGAATTATTTTCAGACTTTTTCAACCACCGGCAAAATTAAAAAAAAAAAAAAAAATCGAAAAGTGATGCCGGAAACGCCATTTTTAAAAATCTGAAAAAATTCACACCGAATTCATAATTTAAAATATGATTTGTACTAAGCATCAGACGATAATGGGATCTCAATATTTACTATTTATTTTGCAGGTTTTAAGGTTTTTCATGTCAGAATTGGAGTTTCATCTTCTTAATTAGTCATAATTTTCTCAAATAATAATGTATTTCAACTTCTCTACATTTCAGAAAAATTAAAATCCATTGGGTCGTTTGCAACATCATACTAAAAAATTATCCAAATCGAAGGGGGTCAGGTACGAAAGGGGTAAATGTGACGTGGAAAGCCCCATAAATATGATTTTCCTCGTAATAAACTTTCGAGTTTAATTTTTTTCCGGGATGAAAATTTACCTACTTCTTTGATATAAAAAACAAAAAAAAAAAAAAAAAAATACATCATACTAATTTTTTTTTTATAGGGCACAGATCTTCTTCAGGTGTTGAGAGTGACGCTGACAGTGAAAACTTACCACCGATTCCCGTTCAGGGTGGCGGTTCTCTCGGCAGCCCATACGAAAACGTTCGTCCAGGTGATGACTTTTCTCCGGCGGAAGGTACCTCGCCAACCCAATGGCAGTTTTATCACAAACCTCGGGACGACGATAGGCGTATTTCCGGAATGTCGGTCATGTCCTTGTGAGTATATTTCCTCAACCTTCCTGTTTCGCATTGATTACTGATTAATTAAGTCATTTCTTTATACCTCAACGCGTCGATATTAGGGATGGATAAAATTTCGGGGGTAGTTTTTCCCGCGTTTAATCGTCAGGTTTGATTTTATTCTTTAGTTTAAACCGGGGTATAAAACTGTTAAACAATTAAATGCAATAAACGCTCTCGTTGTTGGCGAGCAATTATTTCGTTGTCACCAACGATCAAACATCACACGTGGGTTTGGTGTCGGACTTGTTTGCTTCGCCAACAAGGTTTATTTTCATCTGGTTAACTCGTTGACCATTCTTAATTGCATTCACCTATTTTCGAGTTTAGTTCAGTTTTTCCTGCCGGATTTAATCGTTCGATATTTTCTTCAATCAAAGGGGTAAACTCAATGATAAGAATGAAAGGTTCGAAGATTATAGAGAGTAGAGTATAATATCCGCGTAACAAGCCTTAGAAATAATAATCATTTCTCGTATATAACCTTTGCCGGGCAGTTTGGATTAAAATCCGAATTTCAAACTCCGAAGGTATTTGTTTTAGGATACGTATTTATTTTCATTTCACTGTAGATATCAGTGTTGCCATTTCGAAGTACATTTTTTTTTTCCCCATATGCAAACATGTAGAACGAATGTATGTACATATACATGCATATATATACATATAAACATATATACATATACATATACGCACATATCTATACGTACATACGTAATATTTAACGGAAGCCAAGCGATACCTTTACCTTCTACCTATACAACGCACATATCCATACCCAGGTATACATGCATGCATACCTATGTACATAGAGCAGAACTCTGGTTTAATATAGGAGATGTGAGCAAACAAAAGCATAGATATATAGAGATCAGAGTGAATGAGCGGGTGGTGAACACCGGCTATACGGTAGTCGTGGTGATGGTAGTGGTGGCGGTTGGTTCGTCCTGGGGGGTACAGGCTACGTGTAGCCCCAGCACGTTAGGCATCGCTTGGCTTGCTTTAATTTTCCTGATGTAGGCAAGCGATGGTGGGTCCGTTCGCCCCGTTCGCTTCGTTCGTTCGCTCGCTTCGCCCCAGGTCACCCCCCCACGACCCTAGCACCCAGTTACAGAGCTAGACTCGACAGTGCTGAACCACAGCCAACGTGTACCACCGTTTTCCTCTTTCCTCCTCTTTGCTCCTCTTCCCTCTTCACTCTTCCCTCATTCCACTTTACCCTCTCGTCATTCTCTGCCACGCGATCCTGACCAATGTTTGACGTTGGTGGAGCCCTACCAATGTAGTAACACTCCCCTGACCCTGCATGATGAATCCGTCGTGTTAAACAATGCAAATGTTAGCTGGTCTCAGCATAAAACTAATAACCACTTCCACTGTTTCCACCTTTACTTATTATACTCCGTCCCTTATTTCATCAGCCCATTCCCCCTTTCTATTACCGCTTACACTACCACCACCAAGACCAAGACCATGATCATAAAACTCAGGAAAATCTGCCCTCATTAAAAACTCGCGACTTTTATAACGCGGGGTAGAAACTAGCGGAGGAATCTCTCGCTTGATAAGAGGTTCGGCCCCAGGTAAAATTACTGCAATTATTATGCAGTATAGAATGCAGAGAACTGCGTCCATGTCAAGCTAATACATTATTCAATTTCGAAAATCACATAATCGGTTAGTCGTTTGAATCGTTTTTCTATCCTTCAAACTCTTATCGAAGCAATTGAGCTTGAATCGTTGATTAAACTATCTCTATAATCTCGTGCTGGTATACCTACTGTTATACCTTAGAGGTGTTTGCATGCACGAGACTTGATTATCCTGCGAAGTTCTGAACGACCAACCTGTTGGTCCTTTTAAAGTTTAATCGCGACAGTTATAACGGGTTTGGTAAGATACGCGGTTCTCCATAGTTTCTGGGTTTACCTAGACCAGCATGGTGAATTGATACTATTACGTAAACGTTCAATTATTTGATCGTAAAAGAAAAAAAAAAAACAGAAAAAGAGTTCACATGCAGTTTTATCTTTATCATTAAGCTAGATATTGTGGATTGAATATTTTAGCGAGGGAAAGCTCAGCGACGAAATCGACGATGATTTTACAACCTCAAGGAACCAACCGAGGACCGAGGACTCAGATTTCAGCTCCGTTTTTGATAGCGTCATTATGTCAATGTCCGATACTCTGAACTCTATTAATACACTTGAGAGTTCCGAACCAACTCCCGAAGACAAACCATACAATACGAACATCAATACAAATATACTACCAGACATTGCACGGTATGACATTATATTGCACCTTACACATCTTTCATACTTCTGTACACACTATTCAAATTCAATTGATACCTTGCCCTTTTTTTATTCATACATACATTCATAGCATAGAAGAAAATGTATTTTCAGCTCGATGTTATCAGTTTTACTATCTGATATGATATTCGTTTAAAAAATATGGAGAAATAAAAATCAGAACATATCGTACATACTTCGTCATTCTGTTTTAATGATTCATTCAAAAGTCAAAGTTTACTGCCTGCCTATAAAATATTTCTGAAACGTGGATTATTTTGGTGGATTATCGTCATCCCTTCGCGTTACCTTCGGCGGTACCTTCTAGAGAATTTCTAGAATTATTCTGGCCATGCAGGGGATCGGACAACGGCTTGTACCAGGGACTTCCGGCTCCACGGGGTCTCATGGACTCTAGTTTCATGTCCGAGGATTTATCCCTGCCTCTTCCTGGGTACGGGTGTGGTCGGGAATCTGACCAGCTAAGCGTATCTTCGTCGTCAAGTGTTGGGGGACCTAGTCCTCGTGACAGACGATGTTTACCAGCTGATTCTACCGCAGCTGGAATTTACCTGCCTATGGCGCCTCTTTCCAGCTCACTTCACAGTCCGGCATCAAACAGCAAAGTTTCGGTAATCATATATTTTGTTGATTGATTCTGGACGTTGTTTTTCAATAAATTAAAAAAAAAAAAAAAAAAAAAGTATCTCTTAATTCTATTCATCAATTTCTTATTTAAGATAATTGATGAACGGAAAGGGTTTACGGAGAATGAAATAAATTTTGGGGGTGACGAAAATTTTGGCTAATGTTGCAGCCAACACCGCCGAAGAAACCACCGCGACGAAATTTGTCGGTCTCGCCAACGCACTTGCAAACTCAAATGTCGTTGTCAGCCGATTGTACTCTGGGTCCAAGCAACTATGAGTATTTGTTCCTTGCTCGTAGCGGGGCTAGAAGTCACGCTGATCTTGACCAGCTACAATCTCGTCGTGATCAGCTCCGCCACGTTGCTCGTAGCGTTGATCAGTACGTAGATATGAAAGCTCGGTTCAGTGTAAACGCAGGTGATAATCGTGACCCTGATTTCGAGCCTGTGGCTATAACTTCAATGTACGAAAACAGGCCGATAAAAACACAAAATCCAAGACGGAAGTTGAGGAGAAATTGCGACAGGGCTTATGAAAATATGGAGGTTGATACCACCGACAAATCTCCGTGCAGTGACGGTGGACTTTTGGTTGATAATGGCCAGACTTTTGTCTCGAATGCTTTTATCACGTTGAAGTCATCACAGGAAAGTCTTCTAGATGATAAAAGAGACGGATATTCGTCCCAAGGGGATCCGGAGAACCGTGCTGTTACCGACAAACGTCTTAGACGTGTTCAAATGCTGCTTCCAACTAGCCCTACTCACTATGTTCAACCACCGACACCTGATCATCCACCGCCGTCTGCTTTACAGGCTGAAAAGTCCATACATGAACGAATACGACCACTGAGTCAGGTGAGTTAATTAAAATTTCATTATTACTCATTTGCTAGGGAATTTTTGCCGCAATTGTTTGATTTTATGGATTCCAAAGGGTGGTTCGATGTTGACTTGTCAAAATTTCGGACAAATTTGAACAAATATTTAACTTACGTTCGAAATTTTATTGAAAATTACATTATGTGGATATATTTTTTTTTTTTTTTTGTAATTTCAATGTTATTTCAATTTCTTGACATATTTCACGAGGTTTTTTTCTTCTTTTAATTCGATAAAAAAAATTCAGCTCCTTTTCTGACGTCATAAATTATCATTACAGCAATTTAAAAATAAGTGATTTACATATTTTTATGAAATATGAATCCCTCTTTATTCTTACCCATATATGCATGTGCAGGATGTAAAACCGCATCCGGATCCGTAATCTTAAGTTGAAGCTAGCCAACATCTCTTCGTATAGACGCGTAACGTTAGTTCTTTCAAATCTGTACTATAGTTCGCCAGTGTTTCGCAGGTTGTTCTTTGAAATTGTTGCGAATATGTAAATAATAATTATTAATTTGATATTATGGTGATAAATGTGGGAGTAAATTGTACCTCGGAGAGTCCTTCGATTTTTATAACAAGAAAACCAGTGAAAACCCATAAAAGTATGCTTGTCAAATGAATTTCTCGAGAAGGAGGGAAAACCTACAGTCGAGATTAAAATAGAAACATAACTCATTCGCGGTACGGTATATCTATTTGTTTTATCTCCTGGTCAACCAAGTCATTCGCTTTTTTGTTTCAATTATGCGGGAATAACGAGGAATGACTAAAAAAAAAAAAAAAATCGTTATCAACGCCCCGTCCTGAAATCACAGATAATACAGTAGGATGTTGAAATCATTTGCGAATGTATAGTTCGGAGAATATGAATCTCGTTTATGCAAATATTCTCGTCGTCGACCCGCGGCTAGTTTCTAAGTACCATAAGTTAAACAGTTAAATCAACGATAAGTGTGTGCATAAATCGCAAAGTGGTGATGTGCGATCTTCTGCAGTAGCAGAGAACTCAAACGAACCAAATAGCAGTTAGAGTAACAGACGGTACAGAGAATAGAGAGAAAGAGAGAGAGAGAGAGAGAGAGAGAGAGAGAGAGAGAGAGGTAAAATCCACCGACAGGGGTTACATTTAATATACCTACAAGCTCTGTTTGATCTGTGATGCGATTTCCAAGTAGGATCGTCGCGTACCTTATCGTAGAGAACCTGGCGCGCTGTCTTTTGCCCGATATCTACCTGTGATCATTCTGCCGTGAGACTCGGTCTGCTCACTTCCATCTCCTCGAGTAGATATCCATAACGTCGTCAGCCGGCTGTCTCATCTTCGCCAAACTCACCCTACATATGCATCCGCAATCCTCCTCTCTCACCAGTTTCAGTATTCCGTATGATATCATCCGGCAAAATATTACACTAGGGTGAATCTATGTCTCCCTTGTTATGCTCAATCGCGAATTGTTGAAGAGATCGTTTCTTTCGTTTGATTAAAGTTTAAACAACGAATAAATTTTTCTCTTATGGTTCATATATTATAGATATTATGTATATTGTATATAGTATATTCACTGCCAATAACGATACATCGTGATATACGAGTAGCTATTATATATGGGAATTTTTTGAGAACGTTTTGAATACCATCGAGGTGACTTTATCCGGTGACTGTACAGGCCATGAACGGGCCGCGAATCTTCAAAGGTAATTTTTGCATTAGCAAGCTTCACGGGCGCTTAAACTTACCGCCTTGTTACCTCCCATGAATTCCATTGGACGGTGTTGTCGACGGTCCCGATTTTCCATTAAATCTCTCGTAAAAATCAGGCTTGTTGAGAACTGTCATTTTTACGCCAAATTAAACGCAATTTCGTTAAATTTTTTTTTTTTTTTTATACAAATTTTACTCGCCTCACATTCTCTTCACTAAAGCGATTAAACCTCTTGTAGCTGTAATTTCTAGACTGTATAACACGCAGTCTAAGTGATTTTCAAAAAATAGTATTCAATTTTCGCAACCTTTTAGTCTCTCGCTCTCTCCTTTTTCCTTATTACATCAATTAGAACTCTGAATTTCTGGGTCTCTTAATATTTGTCGTATAAACACAGACTGGGGCAACGCAAGGCAAGTACGTAGCGGCGGGTGAAACGCGGTTACCGTTACCGAGCGGAGTGAAATAATTCAGAGATTCTTAGTGCTGTTTGGCACCAAGGTAGAGGCCAGGATGGTTACTGGTTAGGCACTGGTACGGGAATGGAATGGAAGGGTTTCAGTCATCATCTTTCGTGAAATCAGCCAACCGGCAATGTGGGAAACGTTGACACCCTTTGAATAATGAAGCTCTTTGCTTTTGCGACGTCTCTCTATACCTAAACCACCGACATCTGCAGACGTTAACATTTGCTTCTCATAGCTTGATCGCAAACGAACTTGAGCCTTTGTTGCACTGCTTTAATTCCATTGCAACATTTAATTAACCCACTCACGTATTTCAAATAACAATTCGTTAATTAAATCGATCAATTTAGAGGAAATATTCGTTTTCAATTTTTTCCAAGATTAGAATTACCTCTAGAAGATTATCTGAGATGGTATTTGGAACCAATGAAGATCACATCTAAGCGAGGATATAGCCGCACTAAGAGTTCATGATATTTCGAAAGGGCACTGGGTCAAAGAAATATATATATAAAAAACGCTGGTATATTATCAAGAGATACGGTGCTTCAAGGATCAGTGTAACATATTCCGTAGACGGGGTAACTTGCGATTAATCATTTCGTTCTGTATGATAATATAATATAACCGCGAATCGCAGATGCGTTTTTTGGGATGGGATTGGTGGGCGGAAGAAGGCTGCAGCATTGGCGAGATGATGAAAATCACGTGTCTGATGCCTCAGGTAAAATCGAGGAAAGATTCGCCTCGTCTATCCGCTATGAGAATAGCGGATAGATATACATGCACGTATAAATTTGCGAAAAGATATTAGCACACGATGGTGAATCATCGTCCAAAGCCGATGACGTATAGCTCGGAGTGAAAAGATTGTTTGTCGATCGAGTCAGACCTTTTGTCTGATCGTTTGTCTCGCCTGAAATTTCTCATTAACAATTCAATTTACACCGAGAAGATGTACGATATACAAGTAACTTGACGCCTTAATTTATCATTAACTGACTACGTAGGCGTTCTTTAAATATAAGGCGTTCGAAAATCATTTATCGGGAGACTAAAAAATTAGTCTATCGTTTATCGTCGGTCTTAGGTTTACAAGCGTCGTTCCCGCGACATGGAGACCGAGACGGATGAAGATCTGCTGCAGTTTCCTCCCGGTGGTTCACTGGATGCTTCGAGTGGTTCTCTGTCCAGCGTATCCCTATCGGACAAGAGTGTATCAACTGACAACGTCGAGGAATTCTTTGGCGATGTCCCGTTTGCAGGTAAACAGCAACACACGCTTGCAGGCTGCACCGCATGACGCTTTTCGCCCTGTTCTCCGTGTATTTCCGTTGCCCTAAATTACCTGTGTCCGCGATTCACCGATTGATCGTCGGAAAAGTTGGTTTTTTTTATTTCTTTTTTTTTTTTTTTCCCCCTACGATTTTATTTTAAAGAAATATTTTTATTCAGTTATTTTGATTTTTAGTTTCTTGTTTTACGTTTTTCAATCACGTTCATCTTTATTCTGGAGACAGTTTTTTTTTCATCAATCTTTAATCATATACCTCGCGACATGATTTCAAGTCCGCGTTCATTCCTCTTTAATTATTTACTCGCTCATAATGGCGTGGAAATAATTAGTTTTACTTGACACGCCGTGACTATTTGTTTTAGCTCAGATTAGATTAGATTAGATTAGGATTAGGCTAGGCTAGGCTAGGCTAGGCTATGAAAGGGTAGGTTTGGCGTTGATCAACATTAATTTTCAACTTTGAAACCAAGTTATTGCGGCAACTAAATTTTTATTTTTTTACCGGATCTAGATGTCTTGCTAGTTTTTTTTTTTTTTTTTTTTTTTTTTTTTTTTTTAATAAAGAAACGTTGGAATTCCTTTCGTCACCACGGCGAGAGACAGAATTTCATATTATTCATTATCAATATTTACCTGACGATTAGTTATACGCCAAGTATCAATCCCATACCTGAAAATATACGATATTATTATTTCTATGAATATAATATTATATAGTATAGATATTATAGGTATATTAATCTGTGATTCGTTTTGCGTTTTAACGATGAAGCTCAACGTCCTAGAATACTCGATCGATCCAAGCATCATCACTATCTTTACAGTATTGAAGAATAATTAAATATTAAACCAAAAAAGGAAAAAGAGAAAAAAAAAAAAAAAAAAGAAGAAACTAGACATTTAATTATTCGGAAGATATTTCTCATTTTAATCGCGAATTTAGTTGGGTTATATAAATGAAATTCATTATAATAAAGGGTTACAAATATTTACAAGGGTAATAATAAATATGATGGATATATTATATAATATACATGTAGGTAAATATATATATATAAATTATATATATATAATCTCTGAAGAGTATTAAAGCCAATATTGAAATTAGTATAAAAATTGAATGTATATCATTATTGGTACAAAGTTAATTGAATCTCGCATAAAGTATTTGTCTTATACACAAAAATGGATAATTAGTTAGTTAGTCATACATATATAAATAGATATATGTATTCGTAGGCTAGACGAACGATACACACATATCTATATATAACGGATAATACGATATTTTCAAATTATGATATACAGTTGGTATTACATATATATATATATACACATATATTCTTTAAAATATATATATATATATATATATATATATATATAATATATAAAATATATATACACATATAGGTGACATATTATATACCTATAGCTTGTATATCTTGTGTATTTAAATTAAGTAAATATTATTTTGGCAATGAGCGCAGAAACTGAACGTGGCACACTATAATATACATATCTATATTAATATGTAGGGTGTGATTCATTACGAGATTTGCCAATTTTTCGCGGATTATTATTCCTGGGTTATTCCAAGTCAACAATTTTCCACGAGCACTTCGATTATTTAATAATAACTAACCACGAATTAAGAAATTTTTATTCAAACCGTGACCGAGTATATATATGTATGTTAAATATACAGTTTATTGTAGAACGGTTAACTCGTTAATCTCAGACACACATTTCAAATTACCTTTTCTAAGAAATCTCCGCTCATTTCTTATGCATATTTCAGCATCTGAAATTCTTGCTAATATATAAACTTGCAGTGTTCGTAGGAAATTACTGACTCATATCGTTAGAATCATCTCAGGAATTAGATGAAGAATTATTGATACATATGTTATAAAGCTGAAGATCACATCACTTATGTATATATAACATATTATGTTATATTATATAACACAATTTCATGATTTTAATGGGTTTTTTCATCGTTTTTTTTTTTTTTTTTTTTTTTTGCAATTTATTTCGCCACATATAATAATACGACAAATTATTAGACAGGTAGTATAGGAAATGAGGAGATTTTAATTATATTTTACGATGAAATGATTAACTAATTATTCGTTTGCATTCTTTACCTTTTGTTTCTGTATTACGTTTGATTTTGTTAATTATTATTTTGTTGATTCTGTTGATATACATATTATTATATTTTATTAATTGATGCTTAATTGCAGTTATATTAATCGCCTGATAAATAGAGTATGTATATCGAAATAGTGCGAATAATTTTTATTGTAATGTTTAAGCAATTATATAGTGCATTATATAATACTATTATTGAATTGCTAATAAATATTATGCTGTTATGTATGTATTGTCTGAATTTATTTTGCGGCTTTTGTCCGTCCCTTAATATGCTTCGATGTGAGTTTCTAATTTTTTTTTTTTTTTCGAGTTTTTGGTTTTTCTTTTTTTTTTTTTCTAATTTATTCATATTTTTCTTTCTTTTTCTTGATTTCGTGACCATATATAGAAAACATAGACGTACTTTTTACTTCTCTCTATTCTATTTATCGATCCACCACGGAATGATTTACCCAGAAGCTTTAAATCCTGGTCGTTAAAACTTCACGACCAGATGGGTATCTGGTGCTGCTCGAATGAAGCTAAGAAATTTCACAGTATTACGTAAATTAAAAAAATAATCGACAAGTAGAGTTTTGTCTTGTTCTTTTTTTTTTTTTTTTCAACTTTCTTACATATCCTATAGGTCGTTCTCTCTTATACTCTACTATGCTAAAAATTAACACGGACATACTAAAACGACACAATTAATTCCCTCGATAACAATGTGAGAGAAATTAAACTCGTTGTAGGTTTTTTTTTATTTATTTTTTTTTATTTTTCTTTTTCATGATCTTAAACTGCACGAAATGATATTTGTCTTACGAAACTTGGTGAATTGAATTTTTCTTCAACATCCGCTGGCCAATTAATGAGCGTTGATACACGAAAGCGCGCGCGTCGTGGTCAATTTTGACTGTTTTCTTAATAAGTTTCTTTGAGGAGAGACAGTTTCTTCTTTGCCTTTATACCTGCTCTAGAATATCGAATTTACGAAGGCCACTTATCTCCTGATATTTGTGAACCTCAAGTTATCTGGGTTTGACAGATGGAAATATTTTCACATTGTTATGCCTTCGAACAGATTTCTATTATCGAGGGTATAACGACGTGGACCATTTCCAACCCTCAGCAAGAAGAAAAAAAAAAAAGAAGGAAAATCTCCGATAAGATAACGAGTCACTTAACTGAATAATAATCGACATCACTGTCGGACTTACAACCTTAATAATATCACTCGAAAAAGATTTCTGCGCGATGACGTAAATCTATTCCAACAACGTTTCCGCATTTACTCGGATCGCTGCAGATTAGGTATTCTGAGTAAAAATAGGGGACAGTGTCGTAACGATTTTCGCAGACTTCGTGTCTCGCATGAAATAGTTATATTATATACATTCAAAACTTATAAGGCATTACTTACTCGATGAAATAATTAGAAAAAACAATAAGAATTAAAAAAAAAAAAAAAAAAAAAAAAAAAAAAGTTTCAAGGTATTCTAATTTTGATCCCGTAAACTCAAGATCTAGAGCAACGGTTCTTCTCTTCCACATTTAGCCTGGGGTATAGAATTAAATGACTCTTTACCGCGAATGCGAGTAGTTTTACGTGCCGTCACACCTTAGGTTTGCATGTCCCCAGAATGGGGTGCGCGCACCGTTTGGCTCGCTAAGCTCGTGAATTGAATGTTAATGTAATACGTCAGTAACATTAAGCCGTATCATGACATCCGGTTACCACGCAGTCCGTTGCGGTTGAAGAATAGCTAAATAACCTAGTACAACAAACTCGGAGCTCAGTCTGCTCGATGACGTCCAGTTATATCGAGAATAATTTTCGCTAATAATCGCCAAAATATTGTAGAGAAGGAAAAAAAGGAAAAAAAAAAAAAAACAAAACTAAAAATAAACGGCGTATAATTCTCCGTATCAGAATATTATCTCTACGTAATTACTAAAGTCAGTTCGCGGTATTACTACCTATATACTCGACGTTTATTACATCGGGTTGAAAATTGTGGAGAAAGTTAAACTCATCGTTGGAAAAAATTTTTCTTTCAGTTCTTTAACGCCTCTTTGAAAGATGAAGCGGATCAGTGGTCCCCCAGCCACGGACTAGTCCGGTTCTCTAGTCCCTCGGGGTCTTGTCTACGTTAAAACCCGACTGTATTTATCTTCCGGTGTATATACAAGGTGATTGTGAGTGGGGAGTTAATTTATTAGATTCAGTATAATATATTCCGTATATAATAACCGTAGTATAGGTATAACCATAGCATGGGAATAAATTTCTGATCCGTTGAATCCAACATATTATACATTCACAATCGCGAATAAAAGTGATAACGTTTTACAAATTTTCGGATATAACGAGAGCGATAACGACTGTCAAAAATCAGGTGAGTAAAATTATTCTATCCACGACCTACGACGTTTTATACAAACTTAAGGTATATACCTACCTACCTACCTACCTACCTTAATACTGGGTTAAGGAGATGTTCTAAAGTACACAATGCGGTTCTGGAGCTTCTTTCGCAGGGGTCTTCTCTATCTGGTTAAAACTTTTCAACGGTAGGATGTTATTCCCTGATCTAAGCAAACCGTGCAGGGCATATAGGCCCGAAGAGCAAAGGAGAAGTCTCGTTTCCCTCATCTTATCACAAAGCAAAGCTCTGCGCCCTGCTTCTGGGAACGTTGTGCTGCATGGTTTATCTGATACGTTGAAATATTAAAACCTTTCTTACCACGTGTGCTAGCTGGTGGCTACATAGTGCCTACCACACTAGACCTAAAAGGTGCACGTGCGTTGTGGCATGTGCTTTTTGAGATGCCTTTTTTTCTTTATTTTTCTTTTTATTATCACTAGGCTATGATCCTGCAGCGGTACAGCATGTCGTACACATCATAAGGATCTGAAAAACAAAAAATAAAAAAATTGATTGCAACCAAAAATCGCATAGGTATATCTAAAATACTCGTACACATTTCTTTGTGCGCTTTTCGCGGAGTCGTTCATTGTTCCCGGTTTATGCGAAGCTTCGCAAAAGCAGATGAAGTATAAAAAGAAATAAAAAAAATAAAAAAATAACAACGACCCACAGTAATTTCAATGAACTTTTACTGCTGTTTTACTCGGAAAGTCGCGGCCGTATGACATCACTTTGGAATGTGTGGACCGCTGGATATGAGTCATGAAAGTATTGTCGCCCGGTCTGTCTGGGCTGTCAGTCTCTTGACGTTGGATTAAAACCAGCATAGTAGAATCATTTTACGGAAGTATATAGAATTCGCGATTCCCTTCGCGAATAGTTACTTGACCGTTCTGCACACTGAAGTGATAAGAAAATATCATTTGATTGCAGAGTGTGTCACGGTGATTAACAACGTTCGATTTCTCTCGGTGTAAGGACGACTGTATAGTGGCGTTCTATTTATATATGCAATCGCTAATTGACCGCCTTAGTTAAACGACCGCTTTACTAAGCTTTGATTAGCCTTGCGAGTTGTTAAACCGTGACGTAATTGACCCTTTAATAAACCAAAAAAAAAAAAAAAAAATACAAAAACTATGTATTATATATAAAATTACGATACATATATTAAATCTCAATCAACGTACACACTTTCAGATATCAACCTGCAGTTCGAGATGAGTTTTTACTCACGTTCGGTTAGTTAAAAACGATTTTCGAATTTAAACACCGTTTCGGTCACGCTCGGCACGCGCATATATATATACCTACTACGTAACATACACATAATACATGTACATACTCATATAAACCGGCGTAAATTGTCTCGAATTAAACAAATAACAGCCTCGACTATCATCGGACAAGTACAGCCTGTGGCAGTTAAGGTTTCATTGTTAATCGTTTGATTATAATATTGGGTCATTAACTTATCTATGTGTGAATATATACGTGCGTAACCATTCCACACTCCACTGTTATACTATACACATGTAGGTACCTCCTATCGTGTAGTTTCAAGCCCTGGACAGTGTACCGTCGAGTATTATACCCACGGGCAACTTCAACGGTCATGCTTCGTCAGCTGGAATCGGCTCTGGCCAGCTAGCCATGCTACAGGCGGGCGTAACACAACAGTATTCATCAGGCGGTTCGTGTCCCCCAATTCATCTGCACATTGACGTATAGCGTATTCCAGGAGCCCCTGAAATGTCATTTTTTTTCCATTTTTCTTCTTGCGATAATCCGTCTTCAAAAACCGATATAATTGCCATTGACGCTAATCTCTACACGCGTGAGTCAATAAACGTTGAACGAAATTATCTTAAGAAAAGATTAGATTTCGGTGTTGAAAATCTCATTCAGGTGACCGTATATCAAATTTTTATAACGGTGGCGACAAGTAGTCTGATAGCGTTGCTTGTCGAGTTTCAAAGTTTTGCGATTCCACTGCAGAAGTTCATTTCAAGCGTGAACACCAAATATAAATAGTAAATATTTACGGGGCTCATTTAAACGGTTTACACGGCCCTGAGGTCATCCTCTCAGCTTACTACTATATACAAGCCAGCGCAAACGAGTCTCTTTGGCTAAGCGAGAAACAGTTTACTCCGGGTTGCTGTCTAGTCGAGTTGGTAGTGGTGAAGCTAGTGCTCTGGCTGGATAAAACGAGGAGCTAGGACACCAGACTTAACGTAAGACACTCTAATCTCTTGGTCTAGTGTGACGCCTGTAGTTACTCGCGAGTAACGTACATGCTCCAGTACTGACCCTGGTGAACGTAACGTTTCGTAATGCGAATTACGATCGCGTCTATTTCGTACAAATTTTCTTCGTTTTCGGATACAAAAGATCGCGAATGAATCCTCTGGTGGACGCGAATGAATCGGGAGCTCTAAAAACTTGAAGAAACTGTAATTTTCGGGTCAGTTTATTTCTGTACTCCATGCTGAGTGGACGTGGGTAGGCAGATAGCCGTTTGTCAGTTTTGTTTGTTTTCTACGGTGAGGGATACGTCGCAGTAACTTCTGCCCACTTTGTGACTGGCATCAGGCTCATTTTCGGGGTTCTTAGTGTGGGGGTGGTCGAGGGACAGGAAGGGAATAGTCACGGCTTCTAGAAGACCACGTGCACTCGACAGAATCGCGTGAGGTCGGTCTGTGTGTTCTAGACGCTCCACAGGTCGTCGTCGTCGTTAGTTTTGTGTTGTGTAGTTCTGCTTTACGAAACTGCACACTGCACTGTGTCTTGGTGTTGAAACAGATTCACTACAGCTGCTGTGTGGAACGAGCAGCTCATTGTCAGCTTTCTTCTTCTTATTCTTCTTCTCTTCTTCTCCTTCTCTTCCTTCTTACGTAAGGTATTTTTCAACGACCACAGCCTTGACACAAGGTTTTACTCCATTAGTCCATTGTATATCGAAAAATAATTGCTTCCTATATGATTATAAGTGATTCAATTATCAAATACTGAAGGCCTTTCGAACGGCCTACTAATCGACATTAACTAACAATATTAACGATTGTTCTTGCCCGCGAGCTACGGTCACAAGTTTTATCAACATTTATCGCGTTATCGTGGTCGTATCGGTCAGTTCACAGCGTTCACTGTATGTTTTCAGGAACCTTCAACCGTAGGTATATGAGCATATTATGTATATACCTTACATGCCCTGTTCTTGCGCAAATATCTTTGACTCCGATTTCAGCGTACGTATATCATTTCATCGAATGCGATCTTAACATTATCCCTTTTTCTATTTTCGAGATATACGACATTCCTTAATCCCGTCGAATTTTTCGATGATAGATCGGACCTTGGATTGATGATAATTCCGATCGTCGATGTAATCTGCAATCAGACCTTGTGTATGTTTGGAAATCATCATCAAGCTTGCAGATTCTATTCAGATTGTAGTTTTATAGTATCGATAAATAGATAGTATAAGGCTGTTTTATAATCAGGTGTATTACGAGTAGTTTGTTTTCGAGTCAAAGAATTTGTAGCAAATATACCGGCCTTCTAGTATTTAATAACGACTGGTTCAAAGACTAAAAGAAAAGCAAAAAAAAAAACAAGTTAACGAAGCTACTACATGTATCACGTAGAAAATATCTTGTAAATTATGTGATATAGGTAATTGTGATCAAACTGTTAATTAGTAGTAATTAAAGCTTATATGGTACAACGACTTGCGCAGAATGTAGCTGAAATTCGGTCTTATTAGCTTCTTCACAGAGTTCAAAAATATCCTATTATATGTAGCGATGAATGAATCTTACGCCCACTAGCTTCGTTAAAGCGTTTTTTTAAAACAAACAATGAATATATATATATATGTTGAGGTCGGAGATTCCAAATATAACGAATGCCATCGCCTGACACTATTCTGGCCGAGGTATTTATACAAAATCTGTTACATTCACGCGGAACTCACACATTCTCAGAGTCCCACACATCATCAGGTTTAATATAAGTACTTACACATTGCTATACATATTCTACGAACTCTTGACAGAGAAAAAATGCGATGGAAGAAAAAGGCTATTCATATAAACGAATTGCATTTATTCATTTGGTATTCCATAACATTTATGGGCATAGACGCTCATCTATAAAATGAATAATAATTATTATTATTATATTATTTTTTTTGTGTATTTCACATTTTCTCTTTAGAAAATCGGTGAAAGTGACTATCCAGTCGGATCGTATAGCATGGGCAGGCATTCCTATCTCAAGATAAGCAATTTCACCTTGACGATGCATCCTGGCTTACGCGATAAACGTCGAGTGTTTAATTGCGGACAATTCTTGTAACTTAATATCAAATTGTAAACGTGCGAGACGTACATACATATATAGGTATACACCTACATCTAGACGTTCGTTGCAGACGTATAAATGCGGTTTTCTATATACAGGGAATCAGTCTGTCTTTTGACTCGTGTATTTCTCTCATCTAGCTATGCGAAATTGAGCAATGATTATATTCATATCATGTGTATGTAATATCTACGTGTGGGTACATTAAGGTACTTGCCTACTTTAACCCGTGAAACTTGGCTGCCATGTCTCTTCGCGTTTTCTTGTTACACGCGAGATTCCCATAATTTCTGTAACACGCCTTGAATTATTACTATACATCGCATCCTACTCGTACTCACACACTCACACACACGGATAATAAACATTGAAGCAGGTGTTGAGGTGAGGACGTACGGATCCCCAACACCGCGCTGTGACGCCCTCCCTGGCATCGCAATGCTTTAATTAAAATTACGTAGGATTGCGAGCTCGAGGCTCGAGCCACGAGACGCGAGACGGGACCTCTATTTAGTATTTTTATGAGCTTTTCATTACGCCCATCTTCGAAGAGCAGGGAGTACACGTTGTACCTTACTTACCTCATGGCTCATATAGGTGTATAAATACATACCTATACATTTTTATATATATGTATATGTATAAAGCGCCCATTTCCGCAATGGTCGTGTCAAGTAAATAGGTATGTATACTTATACCTACAACACCTAACCACATTCAGAGATTTACATGAAAGAATTTTCATCGTCCAAGAGAATTGTATACCCTCACAAATTGTCTACCCCGAGCGGTTTCCGGATTCAATTCAAGTAACGAAGAGAACGGCTCCCTTTTTTTTTTTTTTTTTTTTTTTCCTTCACTAACGAGTTAAAATTCTTTGCTACGATGAGCGATTCGCTCTTCACTACTATATGTATACTGCATAGGCTCTCAACAACAAAAAGAGACAGAAAATCAACTCTACTACTCATCATCATGATCATCATCATCGTCATTTTATAATCTTATCAACTATTCTATGTACAAATTTTACAAACATCAAAAGCTCTTAACATGTTTTCACGAGGTTTAAGTAGTGCAAAATTTCATTTCATTATACGACAAGAGTGTTGGAAGTAGCTCTGGCATTTGCTTAGATCACTATAGTCGAGAGTTGGACCTACCTATAACGTGCGAGACGAAATAGTAGTTTGACATTCAACTAATTAGGTTAATTATCACAAGAATCGTCACGTTATACTCTACGTAATTACAACAACGTTGGGCTTGATTAAATTTCCTGGACTGAGAGAAAAAAAAAAGTGATGTAAAACATGCGGCCTTGACCTTGACCGCACGGTTGAAGTAGTGTGGAATATCACGTTTTGTCGGAAAACCTACGAGTGGATTGTTCTGAAAATTCCGATTTACTGATGATCAATCGGTTCGAATTGCCAACAGGATTGCTGAAGGGTTCCGTAACGGCGGAAAGACCTCGGACACTGTGTCGATTGCGAAACGTTTATGCACCGGCACCAGGTGGAATGGGTACCGGGGCCGAGGGCGGCGGTGATCGACTTGAGGACGGTGAAATCGTGACCTTCAGGGTGTCGGACCGCGACAGGGAGCGGGACGACAAGTCCCTCAGCATAATGAGTCCCTTTGACGAGCAGGAAGAGTGGGCAAAGATCAACGAGATCATGGCCTCATTTGGTACGGGTCTTGTTCGGGAGTCAGTCTTCGTAACCGAGCTCGAAAAGGAGTTCCAAACAAGACTAGGTAAATTTTTTATCCTTGGATATCAGACAAATCAAATGGATGAACGTCTGATTCGTTAACAATTTCTTCTATCCGAATCTGGAATTATTCTCTGACCCTTGTACAGCGTCGATAAATTCGTTCACCTAGGTTACAGCCTTAAACTCGGTTGTCCAGGTCTCAGCTCAGACAGTAGCAGCAGTCCCATAGTATCCACCTCAGTGGGTCAATGGCTGTCTAGTCTTGGTCTAGCCGACTATGAATCTCTCTTCCTAAACTACGGCTTTGACGACCTCGAGTTTATAGTAAGTCAGGACCGAAGTCTTTAACAGGACCAAAATTTTCATCGAAATCTCAAATCTGATCGACCAAACAACGTCGTAATATTTTCGAAATCTATAGAACTCCGTTCTCGACGAATCGGACCTCAAAGAAATGGGCATCAGCAGTGATCAGGAGCGAACTGTGATCATGGATGCAGCTGGACTGCTGAGCAAAAGGGTAGAAAAGCGCACTGGAACTTTAGAGCAATCCGTCGAGGAGTGGCTCAAGAGTATTCACCTGGAGTGCTACGCTGAGACCTTCAGGAAACACCTCTACACGGATATGGACCGGGTGAGAAGGGTCTGGGAGGTTGAGTTGGCCGCGGTACTAGAAATCCAGAAACCCGCACATCGCAAGAGGATACTCACTTCCGTCAGCAGCATTAATCCTCGCGGTCCACCGCTCAACGGTGGTGGGCCAAACCTAGAGGATCTCAACAAGGACCTCAACACTCTGGTGAGCTAAGCTTTTCTCTAATACATAATTTCTCTTCTTCTAGCTTACCGTATGGCACTGTAGAAGCTCGATTATTCGGAAAATTCTTCCAGTAATCGACCTCATCATATCGTTATTAATTCACGTGTATATATTCGTATTCGTGTCCGTTTATTATTTGACTTGATAAAATCTGTATCAAGGACTATAACATGTTTCATAACGTGTAACTATACTTCGCGAGAGCTGATAAGTCCACCGGATGCTGTATACACGCATACACGCAGTGACACTATTAGATTGTCTTCCAGGGTCAATGTAATTGGCACGACTACGGCCATGGGCAAGGTTCTTATGAAAGCTTTGTGATGAGAAATAGGAGTCTTTGATTTGTTGAAATTGTTAAAAATATCAAAAGAAATTATTCATTTATGAGATTTGAATAATCCGAGACGAGCGGTAATAAGCAGTATACAAATAGGTGCGGGGGAGTCTTGAAGAGCGACAATCGTGGTACTGCAACGACACCAGGTAAATTGCAAGCATGATAGTACCGCATCGGAGTACAATGGGCGTTAGTAGAGAATGTGACGAGAGGAGTTAAGCCGAGTGAAGACTCTTGGCACCCCAATCATTTCGACTGTTTCATTGAATCGGGTGCACCGCGTCATAATGTAAATATCGTGGCTAATTGGCGCTTGGGTATTGTGTCGAGGGCAACACTTGAACGAACTCTCAAGCTCACCTGAATATCACCCGAGTTTTTCAACGCCTGAGCGACCCATCAACGTTTTGTTCGCGCCTACTTCAATATCACGACTATACTCTCTTTTGTTGTGCATTTTTTTTAATTAGCTTATTAAATTCAACTAATAGCTCTACACCGCGCATCACTTACCATATCTAACAATAATCTGATAAATTGGATGTTTTCCTTTCACCAATCACACCTAGCTACATCACATTCTCTTTCTCAAGAGCCAGCCTCCTTCTATTCTGTACAATTCTGATTCAGGATGGGTCGAGATGATGAACTATAGTTAAGTTCCCATCTTGTCTCGACTCAGTTTCTTATTCTTATTATTTCACCGCTATGAAATTCACCAATTGTCAACGATCGTATGTATACCCAGAGATTTATCTGTCAGAAGCGTCAAACTGTGATGAATAGCGGCTATAAGTCCACCTTTGACTCCCACAGTGAATCACAATCGGATTACAAACGCCGAGGCTTATCGTGGTTCAGTAACTCCTGGAGATGATGCGCTCTGACGCCGTTGGATTTCTTTTTAGATCAATTCTCACAGCCTATCTTTACGTAGGAAATTTATCACAGGTCAATGGTTCATTTTTAGCCACAGATCTCAAGATCCTTTTACTTTTTACTTGGCTCGAATGAAGTGACGAAAAACTTTTGCACAGTCTTTATATCTCTTTCCTCTCTCTCTCTCTCTTCCTATCTAGAAAACAAATATTCAACAACTCAAGCAAGACATTCGTGAAAAGTTGCCTGAACCGACGGTTGTGCAAGGAAATGGTCCGCCACCTACACCCCCGACGACGACAGGGACCACGGTGACGAACACCGGGACTTTAAGGCATCGAAAAAATCGTCCAGCCCCGCAGCCACCCCAACGTCCAAACTCTCATAACGGCACTTTATCCGTCCCCGAGCAATTGGAGATAAGAGCACCTTCCGAACTCCTTTTCGGGGTACCGTCCACTCTCAAAACCCAGTGGAGGCATGAACCGAAAGCCTTGGTCACCGGGGCTGTCACTTACGTCGCTAGCGTGAGTCTGTCTTATAGGTTTTTTTTCATTTCTTTGGGTCTTAACGATCCTGCGGTGTGACTTTAGACCGTAAGATTTTCATACCTCTGTTAAACAGTACCTCGGGTCAACCGTCGTCAAGGAATTACGGGGCACTGAATCAACGAAAAAGTCTATACAGACACTGAAGAAGGCTTACAGAGAGCCACGAGTTACTCCGGACATAACTCTGGCCATATCATACCGAGGTGTGAGGTTCCTAAACGCCAGAACAAATGTAAGATTATTTATCCTTCATTACTGTGAACAAATCTCATGATGATTTCCTTCTTTTCGCACTACAGTGATCATTACAAGTTTTTTCTTCGCTCTGTCTGCATAGGAACCAATTTGCGATCATGAGATTCGAAACATACACTGTGCATGCCAGGATGCCGATGACCTAACGCATTTTGCTTACATTACCAAAGATCACGCGAGCAGAAAACACTTCTGTCATGTTTTCTGCGTACCTACGATGGTGAGTTGGTTATTAATTCATCCATTCAGGTTGATGGAAAGAAATATATCGCAGCTGCTTGTGGGGATTCCTTGAGATAAAGACTGCGAAAGTATCTAAGATCTTTCGATATTCATATTAATTTTAGGATCAGGCCACGGAGGTGATCCTGACCCTGGGCCAAGCTTTCGAAGTAGCTTACCAAATGGCACTAAGAGATCCGTTAGGTGCTCAGACCGTACGGTCACAATCTGCAAACCAGTTGGCAAATCCTACTGTAATTTCTTCAGTGATTAGAACTACGACACCTACAAGAACTAACGCGTCTCCTGTACCACCGGTGAACCCCGTCGTACCTCCGGTTAATCCGAGTATTGTAAAACCTCTGGCTACCCACGGAAGATCCCATTCTGTCAACGATATTAAAATAAATGGGAATCAATTGAAACTAGCTCCGATGCCAGTTGACGATATTAGCATCGGTGTTAAAGACATGAAGGCCGGATCGCGAGCACCGATTGCATTATCTGAGGAGCTTTAAGTTTTTCTATATGTACTAAAAGCGCACAAAATTATAGTTTCTTTTTTTTTTTTTTTAATTTTTTTTTTCTTCATTCATTGAATTGATTTGATTTTTCAATTAAGATAAAAACGAATAATTATTTTTTTCGTATTCATTTTGAGCAGAGCGCGATTGACGAAGCATATGACATATTGAAAGTTGAATAATAACTTTCTGATATTTGAATCGAGAATATTTATCGTTATGAGATAATAATATGAGATTAGTCTGGACCAAAGACTGGTAATGTTTAATATTAATTTGGCAGTGATTAGTTGACCGAATATTATTTGACATTTGTTATTTACTTATACCGCGAATATTAAACAGATGAAAAATGATCACCTGCGTATAAACGAAATATTAATATTTCGGTATAATAATCAATCTCGAAGGAGATATTGATGCGGAGGAGGAGCAGAAACGTATATATGACACCGATCCATAGGTGAGTACCTATACCTACACTATGTATATGTATAGCTATGTGGAGAATGAGTATAATTATTATTGAACGTATCATTAAATGTACATATTAATAAATGCGAGTGGAAATGACTCCGCTATCATAATCATACGTTGCAATTTCGTCGTATATATATATATATATATATTTATTTATATATATATATAAGTCAATAGTATATATAGCTATACGAAGGCAATCGTATCAATCGCACATGGTCGACCGTATAAAATTCGTCGAGCTTCCGTTTGCAGGTTGAATTTTGCGTATAGGTATATTATTTATGCCATTTATAAATAATCGTTAAATAATAGATGTGTATGTGTAATAATGTATGTATCGATGCAGCTAAATAAAGATGAAATTTGACATTATCTGTTAAGCCAGCTGCAAGAAGAAGAAGAAAAAAAAAAAATAAAAAATTAAAAAAAAAAAAAAAAAAAAACCAATAAACGAACAAAGAAACGAATAGAAAATTAAACCGATCGCCTGTAGCTCGTATAGGTATATATATAAACTATATATACGTATATATAACATAAATAAATTTTCAAGTATATGTAGCAGAGTTCGATCTTATTTTCCGCCACAGGGCCTAAAGAGTAATAATAAAAAATAATGAAAAAATAAATAAATAAATAAATAAATAAAGTAAATTAAAGAAACAGAATTTTTTTAGTGATACTCGAGCATAATTACGACTTATCAATCACAGGGAAAAAAAAAAAGGAAAAAAAAAAGTTATTTCATCGTAATAAATATACATACCTACTTAGATTTATAGAGGTTCTTCACCGAACAATTTTAACAGTCCGACGAGTCTAGAAAAAATAAAAAAAACCAAAGAAATATTACGGGGAAATTGGGGGAAACTGAAAAGAAAGAAATTTAAAAATTTAAAAAATAAAATAAAAATATTAGACTAAATGCAAGACAGAGGGGCAAGTATGCAATGACTGAGCAACGTCTTCACTAAAATGAAAGAATCTACCTATATAATTAAAGGAAGAAAAAGAAAAAGAGAAAAAAAAAAAAATCATGATAAAATTAATGAACAAGTTAATAAAACTGCCAAATACACCTCCACTTTGTGGCATATATACGCACACACTTTGTATTATTAAATTTACATTGGATAATATCATTTAATGAATAATATTACGTTAGCCTATATATAATATATATAATAATAATAATAATAATAATAATAATAAAATAAAATAATTATATATGACATATGTAGTTATATTTAAAAATACTAAATTAATAAATGCATTAATATTATGTATTATGTACATATAATACATGTTGGAGATTAATATTGAACATTTATTATATGTATCTACACATAATATAAATAATAATAATAATAATATATCGTAGCTTACAGCTCTTGCTGTCGTACAGTAGATTGATACTTATAAGATATTATAGAGCATGTTTTCTCGTTAATACTCGATTACCATAAAAGCACCTCTTGACATACTACTCCCGATTCCTATTTAACATAACGAAATGCGATTTACGGACGTGGATCTCGCCTGTCTGTATTGCAGTGACATTTTGAGCTCTTTAAAGTTGAAGACTATTAAATAATAACGTTCCGAGGCTTGATCGTACGTATACGTACCTATATAACTCCAATTTGAAACGATTTCGTAACGTTAGTCCTTCTTACGATTAGACAGCTGCATACCATCTCATGGATTAAGAGGCAAATAGTAAATCTTTGATAATTATAATAATATTGATAAAGAAAATGAAAAAAAAAAAAAAAAAAGAAAAAAAAAAAGACTTCTAACGATAATAACAATAGCTATAGCATCTTTAATGATAATCATTGAGATACGGACTTTTTCGAAATCACGCGACTGAACTATCAATTTTTTTTTAATCGTATACGGGAAACGCGGTTCGCAAAATGGATCTTTCTGTTTTCTGTTGTCACTATATTCATTGTAGAAAAATATCGTTATCGATGTATTTAGATGAAGAAAAAAGACATTTATCTTACTACGGACCAACCAATACGTGAATATAATATGTATAGTACATATTCCGATAACTCGAGTCCAGAAATGTGTTAATAATAAAATATATTGACAAAAATTTATCTCGAAATAGCGAACTGTTCGTATAGCGTTTCGTTGGGAAAAACTATCACTGCCGTTACAACGGAGCTTTTAACTCGTCGAGTTAAGTTGAACAAAAAAAAAAAAGAAACAAAAAAGGAAACAAAATAAAAATAAAATAAAAAGTAAAGAAGAGAAGGAAAGGAAAAAAAAAAAAAGCGAAAAAAATAAAATAAAATAAAATTACCTGAAATATTAGGAATTAATCATATTTACAGATAATTTTCAAGTTATATTGTCGTGCGGGGCGATAATCTCTGACTAAAAATTACGATTATTCGATAATGTATGAATTATTACATAATTTAGTGCGGCGAAGGATTCGCGATACACACGATTCGCGATCATAAGTTTAGATCCCATTATAATATTATTCATTAATATAAAGATAAAGGAGTAAATAAACATTCTTATCGGTGTATGGCAGCTTAACGGGGTGTGGATTCTGTGTTATTGATTTTAGGCTTTATAGGGGTTGGATTCGTTCTACCCTAACAGTTGTAAGAAGATGGAATTCCTTATCGACTAATATGTGAACATCTATTATCTTCACTAATACATTTCTGACAATAGTCAAAGCTATCGTGATTTGGAAAATATATATATATATATATATATTTGCTTAGAATTGTCATATATATTATATATGGTGTTTAAAAATGGCGATATCGAAAATAACGGAAACTAAGAAACAACATGAAAAATAATGATTATTATGTATAATCTAAAGCATGAGAAATTAACACCTACGGGTATTAAATTACACGTTTTGCACAAATATACATATATTTATGAATAATAATAATTTTTTTAAAAATAAATTTACCCAATTTTTGAGCGCTACTTTTTTCTTATTCTATGAAGTTTTTTTTTTTCATTATACCCTGATATAGCTTCGTATACGTATTATACTTATAGTATAAATATATTCAATTCATTGATTGATTTCCGATATATATATATTATATTATATAAGTTTTGATGGCAGTCTAACTAAACGAAAGAGATGCAAAAAAAAAAAAAAAAAAAAAAAATAGGAACGGATCATCGACAAAATGCGTATCATGCATAGAATCAGAATAAATTTGATGAAAGAAATTCGATTAACAGCTTAAACAGCTATATATTAGTTAAATAATATTAAATAATGTGTATATATTATATAAATATTTAGAAATTGACGGAAGATAACTATATATATTTAAGCATACATATTGTAAAATAAGAGTATAGTATGATATGAGACTCTTGATCGGTATTCGATATTGTGTAGGTAATAATTATATAATTACCTTAGTTATATATTTATTGCGATCAGAATAATAAACTACTCTGAAAATATAAATATAATATAGTTTTCTCGTTGTGACAGAATTATATAAGGGTAGTTATATACAGGGGCGGTATAATATAACGTCGGACGCCATTTTCAAATCGCCTAAATTCGCCTCGGGCAAAAACTTTGAATATCAAATATACCTATATATTCATACATATATATTTATATATGTATAAATATATTATAATATATATGTAACTCATGCGTTACGTTATAAATTTCGTTGCATTAAGGCTGTAGTAGTATTATGTATTATTAATATATATATAGGATATGTAACGCGCAGAATTTCTGCTATATACCTCGCCAATAATCCTGCGTAACATGTCCTTTTCAGTATTGACTCATAAAATGCAATATTAGCCTATATTATAATAATAAAAACAAACTGTTAACTTTATACAATTATTATAGAGATTTTTATTTACGTAAATTTCAGAACAGTTTTATTACAAATTTACGTGAATTATACAAGAGAACCATAGGTGAATATATAACGAACTCATTATTTATACCATATATAATTATATAGATTTCATTATTATTCTTGTAAATTATCTCCGTGCAAGTATATAGTATTTATAATACATGCTAATATTTAATTCTATTTACCATTAAAATTATTGACGTGCATGTATAATCGTTGCGATATTATAGTTAAAAGGGGTGAAAATGATCACACATTATTATATATATATTATGGTACGTCGATGATCGATTATTTGCTCACGTTCGATAACAATAATTTGAATATTATAAAGTATACAAATACATATTACATATATTATGTGCATGAAAATTCGTGTGAAAAGATTAATTTACGTTACGTATAATATATATAATTATATTATGTAATATAAAGTAACGTAGATCAATCTTTGAAATAGAATTTCTAAATTATAAAAGTAATAAAAGCCAGACACTATATTTATGCTCTCTTATATCTATATACTGAAGAAGATACCTATTTTTTCGGGATGAATATGAAACTAGGGGATTTTTAACTCTAGTAAGTCAACACGGATATAAAAAAAATGCGAAGTTGTATAAATCGGCGAGGATTTTCCACGGATGGAGTTTTTCGGTAATTTCAACGGCAGTAAAGCGACCCTCCTAAAAGGGTATCCTTTAATTTTATTACACCATAAGAATAAGGGGAAACGGTTGAGTATAATAATTTTTGACGATAAAAAGAACCGGTGAATATATGCTACTTACGTCCTAATAATTGTTGTTTTTCACAAAAAATTTACCATATATATAGCAATAAAACTGCGTATTATTACGAACTGACAAGTGTGACGTAAACACTTCGGATCCAGTACTCTGACATAAAATAGGGGTGTTACAGGTGGCTCTTGAACAAGTTGAACATTAAGTAAGTATTACGTCGCTCAAGTATATTTCCTTCGGAATTATAACGAATAATGTAACACCGGCTTTGAGAGGAAGATCAACGTCAATTTTCACTAGTATAACATATCTTATACTTATGTACATTTATCGTTGGGGGGTTTGTGTAGATGTAACTTGAATTCCTGGAAAATCCTCGTATATACGAAAATTGGAAACGTTTGAACAATTAAATTACTTGTAAAACAATTATTGTTTGATTAAAATTTAATTAACGTATAAATTTTGTGTATATCGATGCACGCGTATACCTATAGGTACATACATATTATATATATATGTGTATTAACTACATATATATATACACACACACGTAGATCGAGGCATCGTATGAGCCAATAAAGTCAAGGGCTTTGCGTTACTATTTAAACTCGAATGCTGAAGTACATAGTTGTTAATTAAAGGTATAAAATAAAAGATCGAGGAATAATTATTGATATATATATATAGGTATATATTATGATATAATAATACTATATTATATTGATTGATTGGTAAACGTTGTATCGTGTAAGGAAGAGAGAGAGAGAGAGAGAGAGAGAAAAAGAAAAGAAACACGTCGTTATCATAAATGAAATCGTTTTTTTTTTTTCCTAAGAAACAAAAGAAGAGATTAAAAAATATTAATAATAATAATAATGACAAAAATTAATCAATGCGCTAGTTTATTGTCGCATAATTTATGCTGCAGACTTTATAACTTATACACGTGCTGCAGACTTCCTACCTTCATGTATACATTATATTTATCATTGTTCATGTTTCTTAGAATTATATCAGAGATTATTCCCTGGATACCTACATATTATTATAATAATAAAATAATAAGTACTTTATGCGAATATTATATGCGTTTTGAAACCTTCCCCGAATTATTATATGTATACTAGGGTGTGCCAAAAAAAAAAAAAAACAAAAAAAATTCAAACGCACATCAACATTCCGGTATAGAGCATCTCAAATAGAATATCTCAGCCAAATATGAGCTCTTAATATTGATATTTAGAACTGCCTAATTTCGTTACTAATTTTAGTTACTAATTTTAGTTATTAAAATAGGCAGTTCTAAATATCAATATTAAGCGCTCATATTTGGCTGAGATGTTCTATTTGAGATGCTCTACCGAAATTTTGATGCGCGGTTGAAAAATAAATCGTTTTTCCCAGAGTCGTATAACTCTATGACGCCATGACTCAATGTTTATAGGCGAATATCTCTTAATCGGTGAGAGTTAGGAAAATTCTATCTCAGTACTTTTTTGTAGAGCGTGAAATTTCCTATAAGAATCTGTATTCAAAAAGTTTCTAAATCAAGCCGGTTACGAGAAAAAACAATTCGAAAATTTTCCGATTTTTTTTTTTCACATGTTATTCAAATCAAAAATGGGAAAACTGAGTTAGGCAGTTCTAAATATCAATATCAAGAGCTCATATTTGGCTGAGATATTCTATTTGAGATGCTCTATCGGAATGTTGATGTGCGTTTGAATTTTTTTTTTTTTTTTTGGCACACTCTAATGTATACAAACATATTTTTCATACTATTAATATATGATGATGATTTTAATGCATGGCGGTTATTCGATCTCAATTATTTAATATAATTATTTAACATTTATTCATACAAATTACATCATACATATAGAAGATTAATGTAGTGGGATTCTTGGAAATGTAGGTCGAATAAAACGTTAAAAGACAAAGCTTCAATAATTGTCGACGTTTCGGCCTCAAGTGTGGGCCCTCCTCAGGACAGAACGATTCTTTATTCTACAATACAAAGGATTTCGTTTAAAGATTTAAGACAAAACAAATTAAAATTCAAACTTATAGATTAGCGGTTAGTTTAAAAATGACAGTACTAACCTTATAGACACATGATAATAATACAGCGAGATTCTAGAGATAATCGAAACATAACAAACGCAGTTACGCTGAGATTTAATTTTGCGTACCTTCCACTTATCCATTATAACTATTGAAAGATTAACAAATTAAGAGATCAAAGATCTTTTGTGCTGGCAACCGTTAACAATACAATGGCAGCGAAGGAGAAGACGGAAGTCAGGATTGTTGATATCGATCAATATATCCCACGGAAATCTAAATATTAACTCAGTCACTAGGTCATACATACATAGAGAGGCAAAAACAATAAAGGTAGTCAATGTCGGTCACTTATCATAAGGTAGTTAGATGTTTGAAATAAGTCTTACGTACGTATCGCTTAGTTTCTCAACGTCCTGTCGTAAGTTGACCGAGTCAGAATGACTCACAATGTTACACATCTCAAGAATCATCCTTTTATAATACACAGGTTCTTCGTGTAAAACGCTTACCTTGTCATAATCGAAGCGATGGTCGTGATCAACAATGTGTCTGGTTAAAGCGGTATAGTGGTCAACACTCTCTTTGATGTTTTTTTTATGTTCGTTAATTCTTTGCGAGATATGTCGAGACGTTTGACCAATATAAGGCTTATTACAATCGAGACACGGTATCTTATAGACTACATTAGAACGTTTATCCAACGGTAGGATGTCCTTACCGGAATCAAACAACGGCCTCAAATCATAGAAGATTAATATTCGGTGTAAATTTTGCAAAGAGTAATGCGATAAAATTTGCTAACTAGTGTAAGCTAATTGATGATTGAATTCGTTCAGACTGTAGAGCGGAGATCAATTGGCAAAAAAAAAAAAATATAAAATAAAATTTGAATAATATCGTTATATGGTAGGTATTCGAAAGATCTTTAACTTTGGAATTAATTAAGAAGCAGGTATTCATCGCGACTCAAAGAGATTGGTTTCCACCTTCCTAATAGGCATTCGTTCGTTGGTTGTTGAACCGTTATAGCAATCGCGCTGTTTGTGTTTTGAATAATTCTCTTTATATATAGTTGGCGGTGGAAGGCCGCAAGGTAAGCAGGTACGGGGCCGGTAAAGATGCTAATTAACCAAGTTTCAGACTTAATAAAGTTTTTCGATTAGCCCGTAAATTGTTATACGACGCGGATAACTTTACCACCGCTAGCGAAGTACTTGCGCTGTATGGCACAAGGGATCGTGGGGACGATGTTCAAAACTGTGAGAACACAGCTGGTACCCTCTTCGCTCTTCATCTAAAGGCAAGTATTATATTTTACTTTGCCACAGAATTGTTCAAATATTTCACACCGACTTATTTACAGAAATTATGATGAAATATATCTATTTTTTTTTTCTTTTCTTTTTTTGAATATATTAGGTATACATTCATTCTCTATGATTGCAACAGGTGAAATATATCCAATTACCTGTATAACCAGTTATATAACGCAGGTATATTTGTATAGGGAATATAAACACAGCTGCTATCTATGGAATAATAATATGCGGATGAATTTAAAATCGATCAATTTTCTTTGAGTATTTTTTTTCCAAGATATACGAATTCAACCCCTATATTTGAGTATATCTAAGAATTGACGAAGATTCGCGAAGAGTGTCCATCGTCCGGATATACTATATCGAACCGGAATAAACTATACCTATACGGGAACGCAAGTCGGCAGAGATCTATCTCGAACCGACGCGACGCCGAGCGTCGAAACACCCCTTACTGCCGCGCGGAACAAAAGAAATAAATGAGCGCCCGGTATGTGCGTGACGTTGTTATATAAGCGGGTGCAAACAACAGCGTGGCGTCGGTATGTATGGTATATATATCTATATACCTATATATGTATATACCCTGTAGCTACGTATATACATATATAACCATACGTGCAGGCGGCGTCGATCCGTAGGCAGGTCGCGTTCCACCCCCGCAACCCAGCATCCACCTTCTTCAAGGAAACCATGCGATGAAAGCCGCCGTTTCTTCTCCTTCAACATCGGACTCAAATCCGCCTTTTCCTGATCTTTCTTGATCTAGGTATACGTATGTATCATGTATGCATATATATATATATATACGTAGGTATGCGTATATATAAATGTAGGTGTATCACGTAATAACATACACGTTCATGTTTTTCGCGTCGAGTCTGTCTTCGCAGCTATACGGTTCTTCAGATAAATCGCATCTTTTGTTTTCTTCCTTTTTTTTTCTCTCCGTACCCTCTGTTCTTTCTTCTTGCTTTTGGATTGTATCCAATTTGTCTCCTAGAACGTCCGTCGTCAACTAAAATTCTCCCTTATCAATCATACGACAACCTTCGAAGACAACGCGTTCTTCGTCGAAACTATGAAGCTATATTATTAGCTTTTTCATGTATACGGGTAATCGTCGATTCATTCACTATGTGTTAATTGAATGTATGTATACGCTATATGAGAATTTGATCGAATAAATTTGCGACTAAAAATTTTGGAAAAAAAAAAAAACAAAAAATAAAAAAAAAAAGGGAAAGAACGAAACGGAAGGTAGCTGTGAAACAGGAAACGGTATACAAAAAGGAAACTACGCTATACCGATTGATAAATGGCAGCGGTCGCTTGAGTGAGACATTTCAATGAATATGAAAGCGACGCGGTGTAATCCTGGGTCGAATTTATCTGACCTCTCGTTCGCCCCCAGGTCAACCCCTGTCGACCCCCTGTTGACCTGGGGCCAGATAACGTATCGAGGCTCCCGCACCGTCGAGATCGCTATTTGTTTCATTTTCACACGCGTATATTACGCCTTGGCCCGTTCGAAAACCTGATAAATAGAAGCCACGTTGCTTACCGGACCACTGCTTTACCCTTTTTCCGGTAGATCAACGAAAAAAAGACCCAGAAGCTAATTGATTTCATAATCCGGTCGCATACGTTAGACCAGATTTCGAATAACCCTGCGATGGTACGCGAGGGGTCGAGAAGAGCGATTAGGTAAATTGTTGGGAAATTCGAAAGATTTTTCCAGCTTCCCTAGCATATTTAACTAGTCTGTTAATCGCTGGGGTTTCCTCAAACCTGCCAAGTCATTATACCGCCAACGATTAATCGATTTTGTTGACTCGACTCTGACGGATTAGTTTTCGGCTCGATTAGTGACTCGTTGAAAACATTTCGAGTATATATAAGTTATTTATTCTTTTTTCTTTATTCACCTGTCTACGAAAGGAGAATTGTCTTTTAAAGATCATCGGACGTAAACTAATAGGTATACCTATACGTTGAATAATTTGGTGAACAAGAAAAAATCATTCCAATTCCTTTTCTTTTTTTTTTGGGTTTCAATTTTTTGAAATGCCTTATTCATTTTCTTGATTTCAATTCAATACGTATCAATACGGATGGAAGTATAATCGGTCGAGTGATGTCTAGTATACGGTAGGAACCATGGCAGCTGGAGACTTGAAGCGGCTGCTCGCACTGCTCTTTGGCTTTTTACTGATACGAATCTAGAGTGATTAGAGATCTTTATCGTCTAAGTAGCGAGCAATGTCAAATTGATCCGTCGAATGAAACGGTAGAAAGGCCAACGCTCGAATCAAACTACTCCTCTCTGCAAATCAAGGCCTTTTAGATAATCAGCTTTGAAGTGATGAATACACGCTCGTAATTTACGGAATATTTTCTGTCCTACTCAAGTTTATTAGGTAATAGTAATAATTATCATTATCAACGAGTTCAATTGCAGATATTTTATCACATGAATGTTTTCCAAAAAGTGGTTCTAGAAGCCGTGGAAAAAAAAAAAAAAAAAAAAAAAACATCTTCTCAAAATCTAATTCCATTCCTTCGCTATTCTGAATCTATACTTTGACGTTTTTTCAACTTGTGGTATTATATATCTAGCCTTTTTCCCATCTGCCAGTATCTTTTAATGGACCAAAGATGAGGCTGTCTTTATTACAAAAAGAGCGACGACACAGAACTAAATTTTTTTTTTCATACATATTTTCGTTCTCCTCGAAAAGGGTCCTTCCTCAGCCGTGACAAATGCTCTGACAATCGCGTATAAATACTGTGTCCAGATCTGTTACACCAACACCGTGATCGTTGCATTGAACTCGCGGTTGCCACGTGGCACTGAACCTAGGCGAATTGTGTTTCGTAGTAAGCGTTTGGCCCGAGGGGTTCCCGGGTCAACCTGGGGCTATGGTAACGTCGGGGATGTCGGGGGGCCAAGGGGTCGACTTAGAGGGAGACGAAACGCCCCCTCCTGGACCACCCGAAGCGACTGACACCGGGGACACCCATGAACGCCTGCACAAAAACGTCAGTCAAGCTTAGTCCGGAGCACTCGAGATCAAGATGGTATCTTCGATGACGTTTTCTGGCCGCGTCCCCGAGGATTGCACCGTTACCTAATTATTTTTACAAAATTCAAATGAGTCCAGGACTTCAATTATCTCTGTCTCTTCGCCTGCCGAAAAACCTTCACATGCATACATAGATACATACATGCATATTAAATTATCGTGAAAAGAGTGGAATTCGAGAAACCTAACTTCAAAAGATTGACGTGCATCTACCTCCGGACTTCATACAGTAGCCATAATGTTAAGGCCATTTCTTCATATATGTCTACTAAGGTGGTTCAAAAAAGACCTAATTTCTCAGATGTTGCTGCTCATTCGTGAATATGTGGTTTGTGATTTTGAAAAATTATTCCATTTCTTTGAGCTCTATAGGACAATATTTACTACTGCCTCAGTGAAGTTGAAATTTCGAAATTTTGCAATTTTTGGCAATTTCAAAGTTCGCAGATCAAAGTCCTCATCTGGCTACCTCTAGGTTCTCATTCAATGAGGATGTTGGTTCAAGATGAGACTCGTACGATAATATTTAGTACTGCTTCAGAGACATTGAAGTTTTTTTTCACTATTTAGGGGTTTTCTTAGAGATTGGATGTTGTTGCTCATGAGACAGTCTTTTCTCACCATTTTAAGGAAGAAGTACACGAAGTTTGCAGCCTGTGGGACCATTTTTACTACTGCCTCATGTTGCTAATTTTACTTGAAGGAAAGTCGCCCTCAATGAGGCAGTAGTAAGAATGGTCCCGCAGACTGCAAACTGCTTGGATTTCTTCCTTATATTGGTAAGATGAAACTGTCTCATGAGCAGCACCTGGCGATCGAATCTCCGAAAAAACGCAAAATATTGAAAAAAACTCCAATGTCTCCGAGGCAGTACTAAATATTATCGTACGAGTCTCATCTTGAACCAACATGTTCATTGAATGAGAATCTCGAGGTAGCCAGATGAGCGCTTTGATCTGAGAACTTTGCAATTGCCAAAAATGGCAAAATTTCGAAATTTCAACTTCACTAAGGCAGTAGTAAATATTGTCCAATAGAGCTAAAGAAAAATGGAATAATCTTTCAAAATCACAAACAACATATTCACGGATGAGTAGCAACATCTGAGAAATTAGGTATTTTTTGAACCACCCTAATGTATAGCTATGTAAAGGTATGAAACGTTTATTTGCCGATATCTATTCTGGACCAAAGTTAGCGTTTGGATACTAAAGTGACATTCGGTGCCCGAAGGTTCTATTGCCTAGCCTAGCTTTTGGTATACCTACATATACTATATATGGTTGATCCATCCGTCTATCTAACTATCTATCCATCTATCTATGTATCTATCTGCCAGCTCCTACAAGCCCTCCCATTCCGTCGACGTTATATTGGCCTCGATCCTTCGCGAGGGTATACATGCCTCTCGCCATCCTCGACCAGCAGAGCTAGGCTACCGGATATCTATCCTATAATTAGCCGCTGATTACGTGGCGATCGTTGGAGCGGACATTGGCGCCCTCACCCTCGGGATAGTCAGCCCTCTGCTCGGCTCTACGTCCGAGTATCCCCTCCGGGGCAACCCGCACTTCCTGCATCTCGTTATTGACGCCGAATGCACCGCTGCAGCAGCTTGCATTATATAGTCTCTACTGCCCCGGTATTCGTGGATGGATGGATGGATGGAAGGATGGATGGATGGATGTAGGTAGATGGATACATATGGTAACGCTCATCATATCTGCCTCAAACTACACCTCGTTATCATTTGATTTCGGTGCTGATTTCATATATAGAGTTTGGAAATCGATATAACGACTTTGACGAGAACGCTGCAGATCATTTGGATTCACATGCATAGCTTAGACGTTACGTTTTAAGAATTACATCAGAGATTCTTTAAATTTTAAATTCAAATTGAAATGGACCGAATTTTCTCCGATCAAGGAGATAATATAGACCGAATACGAGCGAGTTTTGCGGCTTGCCAGACGCCATTGTCCTTTCAACGATGATCGGCGACTGGGTCCGCGATCAATGCCGTCCGGAAACGGTTCGAGAGGATCCGAGAGTGTGCTGTAGAGTATTGTTCGCGGAGGCAGTAAGGAAGGCCTGGAACATCGGGACGGCAATAAAACCTGAGAGAAAGTCGGGAAGCAATTGAACCCCCGGCGACGTCAGAACCGTCGTCCTAAATTCTCCGAGAAATTTTATCGACCTTTAGTATAGTAGGTAGGTATACGCGTTCCTGGGACGCTCACTTGCCCAAGTCCCAACCGACCTTATAGCGTACGAAAATCTCAACGGGATACGCGATCAGGACTCGCTTCGGTAACCATCGCTACTCGTTGCTCCTCTCCCTCGTTGTCTGTCCGCCTCTTAGCATACTCCACTTTCGTATCTTACTCGAGAGCAGCTCGTTGGGGAAGACAAGTACTTCGATGCACCTTTGTTCCGAGTTTTATTTTTTCACGTAATTAAAGAGTACGAAAGACAAATGGATCCTCCGGGTTCAGTTCAAACATCCTTCAGAAATTATTTTTCATAAAACAACAATCTGACAGAATGATTGGTATATGAAAAAATGTTAGTTTTCGCCTAAAATCAAGGATTGAAGAATTTTTAGTGGAATGAAACATAGGTACTAATATGATAGGCATACATGTAAAAAATGTTTGAATACTAAATTCAAGGTAGGTGTAGGTAAATCATAAAAAAAAAAAAGTTAATTGAATGTTTCTGGTACAGGCGCGGAGGGTAAAACGTGGGGAAAAGGGGTTGTCCTCGGTGCCGACAAAACCGCTATGGGGTTGCCGGTCGCGGTTCCGTGGGCGCCGTTCCATCGAGATGCGGAGAATCTGGCGTATAACCCATTGAGTCATTCGCCGCGAAATATAAAACACAACAAAACGTGGGCGTGTGACGTCACTGGCAGAAGGCATTCAGATTGAAGAGTCCTCGATGACTCTACAGATTTGTATTGCCATTAATAACGAAGAGGGAGCCTAAAAGTGAGCGTGGTACAAACTCACCCCTGCAGACTCAGTACAGTATTCTGCAAGCTCTGCTGCTATACCTTATCCAACGTTTTCCCACCTATACCTACCATTACGTATACGTCTGCAATCTACACAACATATCGTCGATATATTACTTTTATTTTTTTTTATAAAATAAACCCGTTCTCATAAAAATTGACGAAGCTAATGAGGATGAAACGATGGTTGGAGATTTTTTTTTTCAGGGGTTTTCCTAGAGATTTTCTCGAACACAGGACACAACCTTGTTGAACTTTCTTGTCCTTTCTTTTCATTCGACATCGACGATGTGTAGGTATATATATATATATAGTTGACGTATGTATGCACATACGTATTATATATATACCCAATGTGTGTATGTTTCCTGGGTCGTGGTCCTCGAAGCCACCCAGCTAGGCGGCACTCGCCGCAAATATAATTACTGCCGTTTAAGCCGCGTCTATTGTGTGCCGAAACGCTTGACTTGCCAGCGTCACGTACACCCGAGGTCTTTGCCACGTTTCTTGTATGGTATTGTTCGCGAAATCGATGCCATGTGTATCGGGCGCGTGGACCCGAACGCCATGGGACTACCTCTTGTACTACAATTATTTCTATAACCCAATGTCCTGAAACGATTATACTTTATCCCAGGGGAAAACGGTCTAATTAGAACTACTCGCTTACTCTATATATACCTACCTATGCTACTACTTACGCGGTTATAAGTCTCTACTTGTACATTCAATTATTTTTCAAGTGTGCTTCGATTAATACCGATTGTTTACTACATATTACGAGTATGACTCGTACCTATATACATACTACGAAATATTGATATGAGTAGACGTATACGCTCGGAGCACCTGTTCACAATATATAGATTTTCATAAAACGGTTTCAAACTTAATCCAAGGTGCATTTTTTTTTTTTTTTTGTTGCTTTTTCATTTTCAGATATGGAGATTGTAGGGATAGAAAAACGGAGATAAGATGGCGATGTAGGCGTGTATCCAGGAGGGTCAAACTCGGAGAATTGGGAGTACATATATACGTATAAACGGGTGCATATATTTATATGTAAAACAGTAGGTACAGCTCCCCTTGAATTTTACTCTTGAATCTATAATTTGTTGATGTTATTTCGTTCTCCCAAAGAAAGCACAACTGAAACAATACCATTATTGCATTAATGGTATTGGTATAAATTGCAAGGGAACTGCATATAGCTAATTTTACGGAAATCGGAGTAAATACATTATGCTTTACATCTAGCTGTAGTTGAAAATTGTACGTCATTGAATTCATACAATTGTAGCTGTAACAACGAGGTTGCTAATTGAACCAGAGAGTATGTGGAAATTAACTTTATTCTACGCAATATCAAAAGTACGTATTGTTATTGTTACGACGACGACGAGTACGACTGTAATTCTTTTAATTGGCAGAAACGTTCGTAATTAGGATTATCTCAACCACTTTTGCTTTGTGAAAACAATATTTACAATTTTTGATTTTCATTATTTACAAATTCAATAGCTTGTGTACACGGAGAGAAGAGAATAGTAATATTTACCATTCCAACATAGTAACCAGACCTATTTCTCACAAAATCGTAAATGATACTATGTCAAATAGGATTAATTACTATTTTTCTGGTAATATTTACTATGCTACATGGTAACTAAGCAAATGTAATGTTTGAAAATCTACGTTACCATGTAACATATTAACGGTTACTATGTTACATTGTGAATATTACTATTCTTTTCTCTCCGTGTAGTATATGATTTTGTTCAATTCTGGTATATATATGTGATTTTCTTTTCCATCTAAACGCACTTGCTTCTAGAATATTATACATATTATATATCTATATATATATATATCTACGATATAGAAATGGTAGGAGTTGAAACGGCGACGAATAGCCAGATCTTTTCTCCGGAGGAAAACCTGCTTCGCCTGTTTGTCGGTGCCCGAGGGGGAGTCAAGTCAGGCAAGAAGAATGTTGGCATCTGCTCCTGTTTCCAGCTTTCTCATCCGCCTTATCGCTCTCGTATTCTTTTGCTCCTTTTGTTTTAAAACTATGAACTTTCCTCTCGCCCATCTCCTTTCCAACCAGTCCCCAGTCCCAAGTCCCCAGTCTCCAGTCTCCAACCCCAATCCCACCCCCTGTACCAACCCAACTGATACCTCAACCCCTAGGCGAACGAGAGAAGTAGGTATATTCTCAAAGTGTCTTGCGGAAAGATATTGATTTCTTCGTCTTATTATAGGACGCAGTTTCCCTCGGATAGAGTGATCTATTGTTTGCAGTTGTCTGTGAAAAGCTCCAGATAAACTTGCGGGATTCTGTGGTCGGGGGGTGACACTCTTTCGAGATACTTCAAACTCGGAATATAATATTTATACATTTTTATTGTTTCCCAAATTTAATGCATTAAAATTAGATTACATATAGGTAATATTATTACAAGAGATTTGCATAAATTATGTTATTGGAATAGATCTCGTCGTGATCATTTATTATCATTCATTATACTATAATGGTAACAAATTACATATTGCTACTTTGGTTATTGTTTTTTTTTTTTTTTTTTACAAATAATTCACAAAGTAGATGAAATATGCTATAGTTTGTTAATACCGCGAGCAAGTAGTATGACGTATCAATTGATTTATGTCCGGTTCAATGAGAATTCGGTAGTTTACTTCATCGAAATTTTGTGTCCCTTGCATTATTTTCTGAAAGCGATTTGTAAACACCAATAATTTATTACCTTTGACTTTTAGACCACTGGTGAATTGCAGTTTCTCTTCATCATTTGCAATGATTACCTGAAATGATATAAAACACAAGAAAATAAATTTACCACGTTCCGTAATGACCCATGCCTCTATATCCACGCTTTTGAGAATCACCATCATCTTACCACGTTATTTTCATTCATAGTCTTGTAGCTATCCCAGCAAGCAATAGCTGGAGGATTCGTATAGCCCATGAATAAAGTACCTCTATTAGAAAAGGCCTGGGTAGTAACTTGAGTGGGAAAGGTGTAATCGATTGTTTTATAATTAGGTGTCATAGAATGATGAAAATTTTCTTCCAAATTTCTGGTAGACACGTAGTACTGCTTTAGAGAAGCAAGGGGTCTGTAAAACAAGCGTGACGATTGACTAAACTGCTTTTTGGGTTGCAGTGCCAATGAAAAAATTCCGTCTGCTAGATGGAAGCTTTCTCCTGCAATCGTGATTGTCGCGTGTTCTTCTTCGGGGGCAAAACTCGGATCGCTAAAACGATGGAATTCTCGCCCGTTGTAAACTACAAGTCCGAGACCATCCGAATCAGCCATGTAAACCTGTGATCAGAGCACATAAAGAATTAACTAGGTAGGAAAACTAATTCAGTTTACATACAATTTTTCATTATTTCCACTCACTTTAGTCCACTCACAATTTCGTCCACTGGTCTCTAAGGCCGGAGTTATTAGAAGTCCTGTTCCATCGGCATTCGAAGCGTAATTTGATGGTATTGTAATTTTTTTGACCAACTGATCGTTTGACAAATCAAAAACTAGAAGTTGAGCAGGACAGACTTGTGCACTTCCGTCGTTCCCAGTGTCTAATACCCAAAGTTTATTGCAGTCGTCGATCTGCAGTGAATAATTAATCGCTATGATTACCGTCGTTTAAAATCAGGGCTTAATACTCTTCGGTAATTACCGCGACTCGATAAACGCTGACGATACCAGTGCAGTCAGTTTTTTGATTCCAAGACCAATTGGGATAAGGTTTCAGTAGCGGACCACCTTTCCCACTCTTTTGGTTGCACACAGTTGAAAGAGTCGCCGGGACGCCAACCTGTCTTGGAGTTGTAACGAAGACGCGTCCATCTGATGGAAAAGTTTTCCTTAAGTAAACAGTTTGATTACCGTTGAAGTTTTTTTTTTTTTTTTTTTTTTTTTTTTATTTTCCAGTCAACAACTATATTAGGTATATACGATCTGTATATTGTTTTTCTCATGTTAAGAAGAAAAATATTTTTACGATCTCCCGCGAGTCGTCAAATAGATTTACGATCTACGAACTAAATTGGAAATTATTTAACAGTTTTTTTTTTTCTTTTTTTCGTATCTTCCTATCATATCACGTCAGTATCCTCCAGATTTTACGCCGATATATAATTCTTTCACTATAGTTTTCGTACAACAACATCGCGCGCATGTCGTGGTACCGGACAGGATAACAAATAGGGGCTAATCCTGTACGTTCAATTTATGTTTTTACGTTCCCATAAATAGTGGGTGGGATATAGGGTCAGAAGACCGTTACCTAGATGCTTTACGTTTATCGTTTCTAATAGGGTAAATTTTTTGACGTTAGATAAATCGGTTTTTTCAACATGTTTTTTCACCACCAAAACTTTCATCCCCTTAAATTCTTTTTTTTTTTTTTGCTTATGATCTTTTGATCTTGGTAAAAAACGATCTCAATCGCATTCGATACCGAACTAAAATCGTTATTTACCCCTGGCACGGTCAACATCGATGGTAAATATTTGCGTGTAATTGTAATTTCCAGAATCAATCGCCATCTGTTTATGCGAGCTGTCCATCCATTCGTAGTCGATGTATTTCCATTCATAAGCAACGTCCAGTTCACCAGCTACCATTGACAATGCAAGTTGCGCGATAAGGATCAAAACGTAAACCATTTTCGTGCCTGATTATTATCACTGCAACAACAAAACAAAAGGAAATAACACAAATTTTTTCGAATATCTAAATATGTTTTCCTAAATCAGTGTAGATTTTACCATTCATTTTTAAACACCGTTCTCAATCTCGATGAGAACCAATGGTTAGGATAACAAGACGAGAACACTTCACAACATAAGATGCAATCAAATTATTACAAATGAATCGTTTTCAATAACCATTAATAATTGTAGTCCTTCTCTCGAACGAAAATCACAAGACCTTAAATCGTAATCAAAGAATACCGGAAATCAACGATTGGAAGTATTGATCGTTGGTGGGCAGCTCTGCCAATTACAATGATCAAAATAACAAATAGTTATAAAGTCGTATTGAGATCATAGGGTATTTTATTTCACTGAGTCAATCCGACTCTACGTCTCTACATAAGATACAATGGAGACCGTATGAGCTGCCTATTTAGGAAATAAATTTAAAACTGAGAAATTTCATTAGCGGATGACTACTTAATATACATAGTTTCTTTATCCAATGATCTTCAATCATAACTACGCCCGGGGCGATAAGGTTCACTCCGTGCGTAGAGACAAATAGAAATAGCGGTCAGTCTGGCGCTGCATTCTAGGAATCGAAAAGTAGGAAAACAGGGTCAGATTGTTTGTATTTGGCCAAAATTGGCTATCTCACGCTTATCATTATCTCCATAAATTTATTATATAAATAGCAGGCGAGTATATGTGGACAACATAACACCATATATTGCAAAGTCATGAAGAAAATTGTCAACTCACACGTGTTTCGAGATGTTAAATTTCCCACGTGATTCAGGGACGCTTATTCTTCTGGTTCTATCTCACACACGTCGTTAAAACTTAAAACGCAATGATCATATAATTCAGTTGAACTTTGACTTGAACTTTGTGAAGATAATTTGATATGAAATTTCTATGTGGTCCAACTGAGGTTAGCAATAAGACTGACGAATTACGGTACAACACGCCGTTATTTGTAGACTGAGTTTGGATACGGGAAGTCCAGAGGAGTGGTGTGCAAATAGTTTTTCACTCGCCTAGTGCCAACTTTACATACGACGCTCGGTTAGGTCGTGTATTGAAATTGGCTGTCAGTACTAGAAGTGTTAACAGCCAGAGAGGGAACGCCGGTCATACACACGTCGAGATCTAATCAGCATGACAGAGGAGCAATGTCACCACCAGTAGGTACCTACTGGCAGTAAATAAGTGTTTGAAACGTACCCGCGTAAATTAAATATAGATTGCAAGGGTGCATTGCACCGTCTATGGCGTATGTTAATTTTTAGTTAAATATTAATTGGTATTCTAGTATCGATCACAGGGAATTTCATCGCGAATCCGAATGGATTAAAAGCTGCAGTACACAGGTACTGAGAAAATACGGATTGTCAGATCGCAGCTCGTGAGTGCTGATTCGTTAAATTACTAATTATTCTGTAATTAGAGTCCAGCAAAGGAATCTGGGTTCAACGATAGCTGAACTCAGCAGAGTTCACCATGAGATAATATTTATCAAACGAAAACAATCTTTCTTTCCGTTCAGACCAGAGTTACCACGAATCGTAAAAACCACCGTCCGTACCTTCTCGTATTTTGAGGGGATTTCCAGCGAAGTGGGTAGAAATTTTTTACTCCTCTCTTTCGTTTTTCTCAATTCTGCTCGCTGCGAGACCAAACATCAAACCGAGCTTAAATTCTGCTCGTGTTTGAACGCTGCTTCAAACACATTTGACATTTGAACTTCGTGTGAAAGTGCAGAATCATCGGACTCTGCGTCGTTCCTTGAAATCGGTGGTATAAAGGATAGATAGACATAGAGATGTAATATATATACCTAGTCCTATATGTACATATGTATCTGTGTATGTATGTATGTACAACGTATAGATATATGTAAGGAACGACGTCGCGGCGGTGAGGCATGCATTTGCCCTGCCGACGCCAAGGATCCCGACGCTGGTGCTCGCTGGTGTGACGCTTAATACCGGTTTCACGGTTTGATAGGTTCGGCGTGTAATTTTGCAGCGGCTCCAAGTTGGATAAGCACAAGGTTTTCTAGTTAACTGGACCACAAAATTCGGGAAGGTTATATATAAAGGTCTTCGACGGAGAAGGCGATCAGTCGACCCACGGAGCTCCGCCGCGTAACACCTTATACACCAGTTTAGGTCATCACAGAGCATAAGTGCATTTTATCTATATCTTCGAAGAGTTCAAGTCAGATTACCATCGAATTTGTGACACATAAAACGGAGAAGACGCAATGAGGGCCTGTGCATTTCAGTATTGTACAAAATGGTCTCAGGATTACTATCTGCACAGATGAGTTCATCATCAGTATGATGTTGTTCCTCAAATAATTACACATTAAATAACAGTGCTCAACATTTTCTGCAACAATTTCAAACACCCTAGTCCGAAAATTATTGCAGGACGTTGAAATGACCCTCAGCGAACCCGAGTCGCGGAGCGAAGTTCTTTTGTAGAATTTCGTGGCGCAAGTTTTCGAGTAGATGAAGAAAGACTTAGAGTACCGAAGCACTTGTCTCGTTGTCTACATAGTCGTTGCAGTTTGTATGTACGTATAGGTTGATAAGATCGCGAGGTGTATGCAGTTATGAAAAAAATTTATATATATATATATCTTGTCGAAAGAGTAGCGCGTCATCTCCGAATCCGCGGATCCGTAAGCGAGCAGGTATATAACTGGCGAATCGTAGGTACAGAAGAAGCTGAGAACAGTCGTCGTCCTTGGTTACTTGAGGACGTATAGCAGCAGGAGAGATGGTACGAAGGATGTTCTTCGAGTATCATCAACTTAACTCGGTTCGTGCCGTACCTTCCTACCTTCCTACCTTCCTACCTACCTACCTACCTACCTCGTGCCGGGATACCATATAATAAGCTTTGTAGAGCGTGTAGGTACGTTCGCTGGTGAGGCCCTCTTGGCGGCCTCGAGAGTCTTCCCCCTGAAGCTTCACCGATCTCCTGAACTCACCCGATCCCATCCAACATTCGCAGCTCAAAGATTCGAGGATCACCTTGTTTCGTGTTGTACACACATATACCTTATACCTGCACGAGTACGTATGTGTCTAATTTTCCACACATACTATATGCTCATATCGCCAGTAGATTCTGGATGAAAACTGCAGCTAATTCGAGTATATTTATTCATCCAAGTGGTACCAGGATGTCTGTCAACTCGTAGATGAGTTGTTCATCTGTATTCCTTGTTTTTTTTTTCGTTTATTTTTTGAGTGTAAGATGGTCCCAATTAAATAATGGAACGAACACCTTTTATTTTATCAAAAAATTTCGCCTGATGATTCACAAAGAAGCATCCATATACCCAAGCCCCGCGTTTGTTGGGCATGAAGACTTTTCTTTTCACGTTACCCAGCGGTGGCAGCAGACACGCCGAGAAACAGGCAGGCAGTCGGGTAAGCTATGGAATCCAACGTGGTGGGAGCCAGTTCGTTGATTTCCCGTTTTCATATTCAATATGATCTGCCTCCTCGCCATTGTATTCATTCAAAACGACTCAACCGCACCCAAGACGAGCTCGGATGGTTGGATTGAAGCTGAAGCTGAGGCTGAAACTGAGGCGGTCTGGTTCTCGGCTTGGCTACGCGGTGCTCGTAGTGGTTATATGTACTCGGGCTACGCTGCCTACTTCGACTAATGAAAGGCGAAGGTCCCCCGAATTACCCTGGATGGTCTCCTGTCTCCTGTCTCCTTCCACCTCTCATGGCATCCAAGTCGAGTGAAGTCGATTTCACATCCTTTGCCGTACCAACGCTTCTACACGCAGTGTACCTTATATAGAGTCGCAAGAGAGGGATATGTCAGATGCGAGTGTATAAAGCCCAAATACTTGCACGAAATTCTTGTGTACTTGTAAGTTGTATATATCTATAGACGTAAATCTATCAAGACTTTCTCCCTCGAAAGCTCTTCCATACTTATATAAGAGTATATGCTGTATAGATACGCATGTATAGTATACATATATATATGGGTAGTACTTCTGAGAAATCTTTGAGGGTCGGCCTTGATTTTGAATAGAAGTTGTATCAATCGTAGCATCTCAGCTTACCTATGATATCCGTCTGTGCTATAAGCAAACTTCGGAGTCCTCTTCAGCCTTTCCCAAGAGGAGACGAAAAACTTTGAGCTTTTGGACGAAAGCTTCGATTTTCGGTTCGGTAGATACAACATTCTACCTTCTGCGGTCGGCATTAATAGGGATCATAGCTATATATACCGTACCTACATAAGAAACTCGACGTTAAGTGGTTTCATTTTGAACAGGGGCACTTTTCAGTCCGTTCATTTTTTTTTTTTTACAAACGTTGTACGGTACAAGGTTGTACTTTTTTGGTTTTCTCTCCATATACACATTTTTGAATCATCTGAATTCATAATTCGTTAGAACCAATGTTCGATGTTGAAAATAGTTTGTACCGTTCACGAGTCTTAATTTCAATTAGCGAAGTACTTACGAAATTAATACGCGATATATATACACGAGGCAGATCTTCCACTAATAACCGACCTCAAACTCCCATGCGATACAGGATGCACGGATAAATTAATACGAGCAGCCTTCGCTCATAGAATTCCGAGAGTTTTGGTAGGTAGGTAATATTTGAATCACTTCCGAATAGCTGGCATCAGCGCAGTTCTCATCTCTATATTGATGGAGGTGGACTGGGCTACGTAATACGTAAACGTAGGTATGTATACCTACGCTAATGTATTGGATGCGGCTTCCTGGCCTTTCGCGCCATTCAGGGGCTTTCGATTAAATAGTAAAGGTTGACGAGCTTTCGAAGCTTTCCTGTTTATTCCAGGATGACAAAATCCACGTGTCTGTTTATAGAATGCTAGAGCTTAAATATAGAGTATAGGCAGCATTTGGCTATTTGAATGGTATGAAATCAGAATTAAAAGCAATTCAATTTTAGTTGCATCGTAGGTAGGTATAGGTATACCTAGTGTCTTTGTCGGGTAAAAAAGATTCGGCTGGTTTCAAATAACTTTGAAAGTTATTTTGAGATTTAATCGCTGACCTGAGAGCCGGGATCAAACGGCGCCGTTTGGATCACATAGTACATAGGTATATATCTGGTGGGCGTTGAAACCAAATCCCAAGTCCTAAAGCCGAGACCCCAAACCACCTAAAATTGTTTGCTGCAAGGCCGGGCGCCTTGTGAAAGCTATACCTAAGCTAAATCCAAATCGAAACCTTTAGGTGTATCCTTTTTATTTACGAGTTTTGAAGCATAACGTCGCTTCGCTTGATCCTTCACATATCTTATATATATGTGTGTTGAATTTATATTCGAGTTTTAACCATCCACATAGAAATAAATGTAACCCATCCCCAAAATACTTTCCATAAGATCGACCAGTTTACCTACTCGAATTTCTTTCGTTTCGCATTTCTACGATCCAATGATTTTATCAAACGTGTTGCTAACCGTGGTGAATTTCTGCAAGTATAATAAATACTAAGGGAAAATCCTCCTCAAGGGTTCAGAGTGCCGCAGAGAGGGAGAAAAGGGGAAACGAAAAAGGAGAAGTAATATTTGGCCGGGGTTGATAAACAAAGAAATTACTACCGCCGAAGGAGAAGTTGGACTTTGGGTCAGGAATGGACGAACTCTGGCGAAGGGATGAGTGAGGCAGGAAAAGAGGGAAGATGAGGTAGAGTGATGAAGGGTGGAAAAGTCACGAGAAAACAAAAAAAAAAAAAAAATCACCTTTCTCTTACTTCAGCCACTATTTCATTCGAAACTTAGCCGATCGACACGTTTTTGACACCAATATACATCCATAATCAACAAAGAATATTGTATATTGTGAGTTACGGATTGACACGTCTCGTCGCGTTGTGCTTTTGCTTTTGCTTATATCATACCTATACGTATGTGCAAGCGCACTCGCCTGTCCATATATTACATATATGCATATGATACGATCGTAGGTATATGCGTGGGTATATATATATATATATATCTAGGTAGATATACGCATGTATATAAGTTATATGTATACATTTCCGAGAGGGAGATATAGAGAGAGAAATATAGAGAGGAAAGGGCGCGAGGGAGGCTGTATAGCAGTGGCGGCAGCATGGGGCGGAGCATTCCCGATAGGAGGGTTGCGGAGGAAACACTAGGGGTGAATTTCGAAGGGTGGGGCGACGCGGGGCACCGCGACGCACGCTTCCATGCGCGTCGAACGCACGGACGAATGGATGGATGGATGGATGGATGGACGGCCGGACGCAAACCGTGATCCCGATTTATTTATCTCAATGCGATCGCGTCGTTTCATCGGGTGCTAGCATTTTTTACAACCCGCACTTCTAGATCTATACACAGAAAAAAAAAAAAAGGTGAACTTGAGCCAAGAAAATTATTCTTGATTCAAGATAATTTTGCGGTCCAAAAATGAAGACCAAAATTTTCTCGGATCAAATCAAAAATTTTTCTCGAGCCAAGAAAATTTTCCAAATTTTCTTCTTTTTCTGTGTACATATCATAGTAAAAATCCATCTACATCTCTATACCTATCTCTTATATAGCTTCTCAGACATCGCTGAACACTTTCATGGACGTCATATTTGATCTGTATGAACACTTTGAACCAAAACAACAGAAATACAGATTAGTGTTTCTGTCACATCAAGTAGACGTCTTATTTTCCACTGATTTCAGTATATGATGGTCAAGAGACTCGGTAGAGTCTCGCGCCAAGTATTAAGGATATACCTCACAACGATGAAATTATAAAGTTAAAGATAATCCATTCGGATTTAAAATTACTGGTAAAGAGTTCTCTGATTATCTTTGGTCATTTTCAGAGAAGATCTACTTTACAGAGGAGATAATGTGCAAAATGAGTTTCTTAGAAGAAATTTTCTGTTCCATTGCGAGTCACCTCATTTTCAATAATAAGGTAGAATGTCTCCCCAAGCCGAAAATGGGATTTTATTTTTTTGTGAATAATTTGATCGAGTGAAATCCGGGGTATAAAATGAATCGTGATTCGTCCCTCGGCAATGATTCGGGTTTAATTTGCATAGACATCTACGTGTACTACCCGTTGCATTATGGTCTTGAAGGTAAAACATGGCGGGAACATATTAGCAAGACAAAAGCACAGGGCGGAAAACGTGTTTCAACCCCTCGGAGTTGCAGCCATGGCCCATGAGATATAAAAAATAAAGAAAAAACGATCCTCAAAGACTTATACAATGTGTATAATAAACCAAAATCGTTTCCAACGACCAATCAGAAGCGTATAACTTCGTCCTAGTTCCCAACGCTATCTAATATTCTATTCGTCGGATTCTTCCACGGACCAGTTTCCAGGTATCACCTGCTTCGACTTTCGCGATAACCATTACATCCCCCTTCCCTATCTAGCTCCCCTTCATATTTGTAGTACATCGTACGTTAACAAATTTACACAACAACTCCTCCCGATGTATTTTATAGATACACACACACACACACACACACACACACACACACACACATACGTAAACGAATTTATGTATAGGTTTTTACGTTAACTAGTACAGCCCTCGATTAAATATGTTGGTACCTAGCCACGCGGGTTACGCGTGTACATACCTCGAACTACTATACGCACACGCATGTAAATGACAAGAGAGGGTGGCGAATTGTGGCTATGAGGAGAACAGCAGCAGCAGCAGCAGCAGCAGCAGCAGGAGCAGCAGGAGCAGCAGAAACAGCAGGAACAGCGGAGGGATGGGTAGGGAATTGAAGGTGGGTAGCGCGAACGGGGAGAGACGTGTAGCAGGCAGTAGTCGCGTTACTTCCGGTCGAGCGATCGCGCTGCGCTTGGCAGCTGCGGAATCGGGCAGGGGAATCCCCTTGCCACCGTACGTTTCGGCAAAGCTCGAAGCCCATATCGCCACATCACTTCGTTCCTCTAATTCGATTAGTTTAAATGGCATTAAAACAATCCTTCTCAATGCAAGCGAGTCTAATATGCCTTCTATGCCGCGCTTCTTTATTCTACATACTCGCGTATGGATATTATAAATCCGTTTAGATTTACTATACTAATAATTCAGGCAAAAAAGAAAGAAAAATATAAGAAAATCTGTGATGGAACTTTTTTTATTTCTTGTACATTTTTTAGTCTTCCTATAAAAATATGTCTTCGACCTCTCTAAACCTCTCACGATATTCTAATATACCAGAAGACTTTGGAAGATGAGAAAATCGACGATTGCACTAGCTACTGGTATCCGCGTTGAGACGATCATCTAACGTAACATACGTATGAGAATTTTCTAACTGTACTATCTGGTGCAGTAAACGGATCGGACCATTAGCTACATGAGTTATGAGGGAAGTTTTAATACTGCAATAATCTAGCTGTTGATCGGTTAGGTGCAGCTATACCCGTATATATCTCATCTTGTCCCGTTCTCCGTTCTCCGTCCTTGACTTGCGTTCCTTATGGTTACCCATATAGGCACCCAGCCAACTTTATTCGGACAATCAGCCACACGCCCAACATCTCCGCCCTTTCAACTCCCTAAAATCCTAATAACCCCTCGGAGTCCTGTACTATACATATAACCCATGATGCATTCGCCCGCCCTATATATATATAAGCGCAAGGCGGACCAAGTCAGTGTGAAATTCGGCAGCCCTTATTAAAGCCTACTCCCTTATTACGTACAGCTCTGTCGTTTGCCGTCGGTGTTACTGCAGTCGGTGTTGCTGTTGCTGTTGCTGTTACTGATGTTGCTGACTCATCTACGCAAGGAGTAGAAAAAGCGCGGGGTGTGTGCGGCCACATCGCAAACACACGCGAACCCAGCCACGCGAAGTGTAACTAAATTTTAAATTTTTACTTACTTCCAGGCTACTGCTCACCCTCTGCTGTCATTACCCGCTGCAATCAGCACTGTGCCGCGCGTATCCCTACGTTCCCTTGTACTATACCATCCCGGGGGTTGCCTACCTACCACCCCCTAACGCGACTGCTCTGGATTGGCTGTAACGGGATTAACTGCGTTTATTTGACAAATGGCAAAAGCTCCCGCGATTGTCAACATTTTTTACAATTTTTTTCACGTTTTCAATATACGCCGTGGACCACCCCCCCCCCCCCCCCTTCCCCCGCCCCCCTCGTGATTTTTCATCGATGAGTAGGTGTACGAGCGAGGGATTAAACTTATATAGGTATAATTTTCACACCTTTTTTTTACACCTAATGCATCGACGTACTTTTTATGAAAAGTATCGATGAAATAAATTTAATTTTTAACAAAATTTTCATTCATAAATTTATAATATGGTTAGAAAATGGCTTGATTATAATGACAGTTGAAAGTCGTATGAGTATATGACGAAACAAAAAACTAAAAAAAAAAAAAAAAAAAAGAAAAAATCAAGTCGGTGGGTCGTTAATTCTGTGAAAATAAGTCGAGCGGAATTGGATTGCGGAGGAATTTTCTTTGGAATCTTATTTATTATCCGTCGGAGAACAATTGCGAACTAATTCAGCTCTCTTAATTACCAACAAAAGAACAATAAGATTTACTGCGCTTTTGTCTCGGGGGAAAAATGAGAAATTACTTTACGGGTCAGCGGAGATACGAGAGCATTCGTAAAGCGGAGAAGATGGAAGGCGGAAAGCGGAAAGCGGAAGGCGCCGCAACTCGCAAGATGGAACCTAAGGAATCAAAGATCTCGGGCTGGTCAACAACCCCAAGGTCTCTATACTCTTTTCTCTCATATCCCCAAATCGCCATGTGGCAAAATAAAGGCTTATATATATATATGTTATCAAAGGCCAGAGGGTAAAATAATTTTCTCGAAAAAACACGCGGAGAAACGGAGAGAAACTTCGGTAGGTATAAATTTTTGAATTAATTAATCTAAGGGTCGAATTTTCAAAACAAGAAAAAAAAAAGTCTTGAATCAATCGTCAGATGGATAAAAATTGACCCTACGTAGGTAAAAAGTAAGCAGATAGAAAACTGTGTGTGTATAGCCGAGTGAATTGCGTCATTCGATGTTTTCGTTTTGGCAATATTCCAGGATATTGATTGGCCCTCGTCTTCCGCTTCTATACGAAAACTTATAATTCTACTATGTTCCTGTCCCTTGGTTTGCAGTTCTGAGATCATGTCTGGTGCCAAATACGACACATGTTTATTATACGATGGCCGGGGCAGCTTGGCAATCTTGGGAATTAGATATCACACCCAATTTTGAAGAGCTACGATATGCCTCCCGTCACACCGATGCGAAGATACGAATTGAGGGGTTGAATAGCCTCTCGACGAATCGCTGGATCGGAAACTAAAGCCAATTTATACACAATCGAGTCATTGTCACGTTCAAGTTTCTAAAACGGCTGATCTTCAGATCCTACGCGTATCGAGAGGAGTTGATCTCCCACAGAATCCAGTAGCGAAAGTTTTGCCTTTTACGATCTAAATACCACCTCGTTTGACGGTATAAATTAAAATTGATAAAAAAAAAAAAACTCTGGTTTCAATTAGTTCCGTAAAGCCACGTGGAACAATTAGAATCGTTTAATCATATCGATAAACGGCTACTTTTCACCGAACAAAAGACTCGAAGACGTAATTGTAAACGGGCTCATATATATATTGTCGACATACGGTAACATTGGCTAGCGATCAGACCGCGTCAATATCCGTCGAGCGTCGGTTGGTGGGACGGCAAACTACGCGACGAGCTAATTAATCGCGTCTAATTCACTCGGACGGTCTGCTCTGATCGTGTAGCTTGGCGGAATGGGTAGATATAGTAGTGGCGAGGGTCTCTCAGCGGGGAATCCCCCGATTGAAAAAGGCCGTGCGATCGAAACTTCCGGTCGGATCACCCCGTACGCGTCGCCCCGCATTACGGATAACTATTCTTTCCGCCCGTTGCAAGGCTCCATTGTCCAGGACCCCGTCGTCGTAAGCGATACAGTCTCCGAACCGCTGAGGGGGGTCCTGTAGGGATCCTGCCAGGATATACGTACATATACCCCGCGAACCCTCGCCGCGAAGAGCGAAGGCGATTCGTATTTCGTATTTCGCATTTCGCAATTCGTGTTTCGTATTTCGTACTCGGTACACCCTCACTTGGTGTTTCTGTCATTGTGTCGAACCAGGGGGATGAAGGAGAGAGAGAAAGTTAGTAGGGACGGGTAGGACGGTTCTCTGGGATAGAAGACGACGCAACGTCACCCCCTTCGAGCCTTGGAACCGGTGCAACCCCCAGGACCCGAGTTCCGGATTAAACTTTAATTGATTCAACTCCGTGGTCTGTAGTCACCGAGGCGAACCATTGCGAAGGGCTGTGCAGCACCACTCTGCTCGAAGGAGACGTGGGTATAGGTAAGTAGGTAGGTAGATAGGCTCTTCGTGTTCCTCCTTTAGTTCCGCCTATTATACTCTCCACGAGTCTAGACTACGCGGGGATATGACTATATATGTATAATGCGTATATATATGAATGTATACGTAATATAATTTCGAGGTATACTAACGTTCGTCGTTGTTTGAGAAAAAACGAAAAATCGAGAGAGAGAGAGAGAAAGAAATGAAGGAAGAAAAAAAATATGGAGAAAAATAGAAACGAAAAATTTAACAACTAATGAGAAAAAGAGAGAGGAAAAAAAATTCGGAGTCGCAGTCTTCTTATACCAAAGTACACTTGTATTTTAAAAAAATACTCGTAAAAATGATTCGGCAACTTGAACTCGAAACGATTCGCGTACCCGGATGGAAAGGAGCTCTTGTTCGAGTACTCACAAGTTTTCGAAGACCATATAGCACGTACCTACTTGCAGCTACGGTAAGTACGACGAGATACTATATATACGAGGTCGAGATAGAGTCGAGTGAGCTTAGATACACGTCTATAGTATATAATTGAACTAAAACTTGAGTTTAATTTTGAAAAACATGGGGTGAAATACGAAATTTTATTATATATCTCATAGTTGTAGAGAACATTTGCTAAGGATTCAGATTCACTCCAACGTTGTAATTCTAGTCTGTGAACTTCTATAATATAATTTCGTATTCATATATATATCTATGGCCTTTATAACGGAACATCGATAATTATTCCGAACTCCAAGAGCTACAACAAGCGTCCTTGTTTTAGTATTATCTATTCTGAGTGACGCGCACACACAGGCTTTAGCCTCTGGTAAAATAACTATGATAAACACTTTCAATAGCACATATTTTCGAGGTCACGATTGTACCGTTTGTTCCCCGTTATTACATATCGACGGCTGCGTGGAATAACCGGCTATCTCAGAGTCCGGTTGAAAAAGCGGCTATCTCAGATTTCGGTTGAAAAAGCGGCTATCTCAGAATCCATTCGAAAAAGCGACCTGTGCCTATATGAATAATATAGGCAACAGGCACTTTTTCGAATGGATTCTGAGATAGCCGCTTTTTCAACCGGATTCTGAGATAGCCACTTTTTCAACCGGACTCTGAGATAGCCGATTATTCCACGCAGCCGTCGATATGTTGAAATTATTCAGCACTCTTGAAATTCATCGGGAATAGATACCCTTTACAGGGTTAATAAATGTTATCGTCATGAGGGTGTGATATTGATGCTAATTGTCAAGGGTTCTGGGATGTGATGCTCGAATAACGATAAAGCCACGAATCCCATGGGTGACATTTTGAAACCCAGACGTCCCCAAGCTCAAATAGAGTTCGCTTATTCGTTGAAAGATTGATACTCAATTTCGTCTCCGATTGATTGAAAGGTAATCTGAGATCATTGAGAATATATACCTACATACTAGGGTGCTTTTTTTGAAACGACTATTTTTTTCTTGCACATCACCATTGGAAATATTGTTGTAGACGTCGAAAAGGGAATCCTGTTTAATTTTTAGCTCTTAATTCCGATTCTAGTACTCGCGCTCTTCTTTTTAAGTTTTTCCATGCTAAAAGCATGTGAACATTACGACTTTTTCTTTAGTCGCACATAACTCAGCCGCATTTCAATGGATTGTTCTCATCCAAGACTCATTTGACAGAGAATTTAGTGTTCTTCAAAAGTGCCCAAGATAGTTTGACTGACTTGAAAATATTGAACTTGACATTTTGTTGGAATTTTATATTTAATAAAATCAAAGTCCTTATATCTTTTGAAATACTGGTTTGAGAGACTTTATGTATTGAACTTTTTTGTAGAGAAATAAATTTCCTACAAAATTGTTCCGAAGTTTTTTTCTCCAAGTCCAACTGTTTATTCGTCCACAGCGAGAAAGAAGAATTATGCATAAAATCGACTTTGGAGGCTCACACAAGTGCGGCGGTTGAAACCACGGCCAAACTACCTGAAGCACTTTTGAAGAATGATAAATTCTCTGTATAATTAGTCTAAGATGAGAACAATCCATTGAAATGCGGCTGAGTTGTGCGCGACTAAAGAAAAAGTCGTAATGTTCACATGCTTTTAGCATGGAAAAACCGAGGGGCTATTCACAGCCGTAGTCATGGTGTCACTTGCCACTGTAGTCAATCCGTAGTCGCAATGTAATCAATGAAATCATTGTAATCAAAATTGAAGTCATTGGGTTAATTTGTAATCATTTGTAATCATGTAGTCACCATTGGAGGTAGTTGTAGTCATTTTAGTCGTATAGTCGGCGTAGTCAGTAGTGTAGTCCCATGTAGTCGACTACATTTTTGTAATCATGGTGTCACTCGATTCGAATGTGAATAGCCCCTCGGGAAAAACTTAAAAAAAGAAGAGCGCGAATACTAGAATCGGAATTAAGAGCTAAAAATTGGACAGGATTCCCCTTTCGACGTCTACAACAAGATTTTCAATGGGGAGTTGCAAAAAAAAAAAAAAAATAGTCGTTTCAAAAAAAGCACCCTACTATATGGGTAATTCTCATTTTTTAGGTCGAAAATTGGTGATTTCGTGAAAACGTCTTGTCATTATAAATTATGGTACATTTTTCAAGCTTAGGTCTTACTCTATAAGAAAAAAATAGTCGCTGAGCTAAGAAGAAGAAAAAAAAAAAAAAAAAAAATTTAAATTGAAAAAAAAATTTCAAAAATTTTCAAAAATTTTCAAAAATTACAAAAAACTATGCATTCAATAAAGCCATACTCATATATTGTAAAATTGTCACTTTCGTGGGTCAATGGTCATATCCGTGGATAGATTTTTTATCCACGGAGCCATGGAAGTAACTCCACGGAAGTGACATTTAATGTATTAGAATTTAAAAAACATGACCTCTAAATCAGACATGTAGTTAATGACTTGGCATTGTGTTTATCATGCAAAAACGCAATTCAATCACATTTTCAAAGTTTGATTAATGAAAATTACATATCTTAAAACAGCTGCCACGGAAGTGACAGTTATGCTCGACGAGTTGTGAGAATAAAAATTTAAGTCAAATTTTCTTCTTGTGATTACGACGTCGGTATAAATTGACTATTGGCTTAAGATGGCGGGTCAGTACTGTGTCTACAGCCATTTGGGTTAGGTTCCCCGCGCAATATTTTTTCAAATAAAAGGGGTGTGACATAGGTCCATGGAAGTGACAAAAAAATGGATCACAAACTTTGATATGACGGTTCATATTAAAATCTCTGTAACCTTAGACATTATATTGTTTTATTTAATGAGTTATTCATCGTAGTTGATATTGGCTCACTTTTGAAGTGAATATTATGAAGAAATAAAGACTTTTGATTTTTTTCCTTCGCGAAAGCGGGGAAGTCACACCCATGGAAGTGACATTTTTGATGCTTTGACGCTTAATACAAAATCAACTGTGAGGCTTATTTACATAAATTTAGCTTGAGAGGATAGTATTTCATCTATATTTTACTAAAATAAATTACCAATCCCATAATTAAGTACTAAAGTGTAAAAAATGGGGTGCACGCAGATTTTTGTCGAAAATGAGAATTACCCATATATACACATTAGACTGACAGTTCTTTTGGTTATGGACGAATTTTTTTTCTCCGAATATATGAATGGGTTCCAAATACAAAAAAAAAAAAAAAGATTTGCAAAATTTTAGCCCCTAATGTTAATATTAAGGCGTACCGCCAACCCCTCTCTTTTTCCATTTCAATAACATAAGCTTATCGAATGTTTTAATCAATCTTTTTTCCGAAGGCCCAATTATTGGTCGCAGAAATCCATAAATAAGCAAAAATGTAGGTAATAACACGCTATTGTAGTAAAAAAAAAAAAAAAAAAAATCGGCAAAATTTATTAATAATTTCATGTTGGTTCTCATCCCTGATTTTTTTCCCTTGTTGTCGACACGCCTCACTATTAAAATTTTGCAAATCTTTTTTCTTTTTGTCAGTTTAATACAACTTAGGTAACTATTTTTGAAGAAAGATGTACACAAAACCGCAACGTTTAAGAGTTTAATGCTCCTAATGATAGTTTAGTAATTTATTAGCCAATAAAATCAACGATAAATTTTTATTCAGAGTTGAGTTTTTCATTTTTAGAACATGAATCCTGTTGTATCGGTATCGTAATTGCCGTTCATGGTCATTTGAACGAGAAGTCCTTTCACGGACGGCTTCTATTATATGTGTAAAATTGTTAAACTCATCTCTGAACTTCGGAGTTTGTTGAGATTCGAGAATTATCGTGTATAGCTTCCGTAAATCAGTGTTTAAAAATCCTTATCTTCGTGATGCTAATATTATTGACGAAATTACTGCAGAGTCAAAACTAAGCGCGTTTTAGTTGCCGATTATTTTTTACCTATTCTCATGTAACGAACGAATATATATATATATATATATGGACATTTCTGTTTTATTTGGTGCCAAATAAATATGTGATTATTCAAATGTCCACACATTCGTGAGGTCTCAAAAGATCCAAGCAGATTCCGGTTTTATTAGATAAACAAGTTTAATGCCAAATAAAAAGAAAAATTCATTCGATATCTCGATCTACGATCTACGTTCAATACTTACAAGTTAGATTTATAGGCTGTGCAGCGAAGTTGTATAAATGCACTTAATTTATACTATAATATTATGAATTTCGACTGGTGTATTGTTTGAAACACTATGCTCATCCTCACTTACTTGTTTCGAATGCTGCCGATATTATATAGTCAGCAAAATATATAGTGTTTTATTACTAGTAGTATATTTACTATAGGAAATCGACTGGGTTTTTACGCATATGTATACATGGGCAATTATATTTCATGAATAAATTACACACAAACTCACGTAATATACGCTATAGTTTTTTTTTTATTTTTATTTTTTTTATTTTTTTTTTCTACTCAAAGTAGTCGTTAACGATAACGGGTTTTTGTTTAACCATTTGCAAGAATATGCCGTTTGACTATTATACCGCGCGGGTTATCAATTCTAGCCAAGTTTATCTACTGGGAACTACACAAAGTCATAATACATATACTATTCGAGTGATAATTATTCTCTCAACTGTTTTCTATTATATATACATAACATATATATGCGTAGATACCTATAAACAGCGATAAAATTTAACAATTTCATAGTAGCTATGAATTATTTAAAAACATTTTAATGTTCGTTATTATTATTTCATTTTTTCGGCATAGGCATTGAAAAGTCACTTTTTGACGCCTGTTTTCGATCCACAAAGTGTCACTTTATACGGTTGGTTTCAGAACTGCCCTATAAAGTCTTTATACGGCAGTCTGGATGCGCAGTTCGAAGTGCGCATTCCAAAGCTGGCGTATAAAGTCTTTATAGGGCAGTCTGGATGCGCAGTTCGAAGTGCGCATTCCAAAGCTGCCGTATAAAGTCTTTATACGGCAGTTTCGATGCGCAGTTCGAAGTGCGCGGCAGATCGCACCATAACCTCACTCTTCGTCTAGTGAATCTCAACAGGCGTCAAAGTGACTTTTCATGCCTATTTCGAAAAAAATACAGTATGGGGCGCACCCGTAAACCGTTTTTGACTCGAATAATGATTCGCCGAAAAACACTTGGTTTACGGGCATGCCACATAATATACTATTATTATACACTCGTCGGATAATTTCATTCGGTTTTTCCGACATATCCCGTAGGATAAAATTGACAAGCTTTTGATCTATGGAAGTCCCAGTGGAACGGTAAAGTTCCGGAAGTGCTTTGGCGTGGTCGCGGGTCATTGGATCAGTAATAGCGGTCACCCGCAGTCGTCAGACGATCCTAGAATTCCCTGCGCCCATTATGTCACCGGATCGTATAAGTGCAGTGTTTATTGTAAGTCAGTCCTTATAGGTAATGGCCTGTGACCCAAAACTCAGTCAGTAATTTTTCTACCCCACCCCCTACCCGAGTAGTAATACAAGGGAGAAAAATTTCAGGAACGGGGCAGTGCCGTAACGTACGCCGCAACTACATAATCGCAGACAACCACCGCAGGAGTCGATCGAACCGACGGGAGCGGAAGAAACAGCATCGCGACGCCTCGCCTCGCGGTCTCCGGTCGCGTGGCTTTATGGCCCAGACTTCCTTGAATTTTGAAACAGCGGCGAAATGTCTCAGCGCAGTTAATAATTCCTTCGGAAGTTTTAAAGAAATGAACTAAACCCACCGCGGACGGGATCGCGGGGCGAGTTGAATATAGTAGTCGGCCAATAAATTTGCGTAAATTTAAAAAAAAAAAAAAAAAAAAAAGCTCTATTTTCACGGTGAAAATAGATGCGGAAGAAATTTTATACCCGCGCAACCGCGAGTCGCGATAAATTTCTTTGAAAATTCTTCTTTATTTGTTACATCCATATACATCGCGTTTTACGATCATATATATGCATTTCTTTCTTATATACGTCAATCTTGCAGAATATTATAGAGAAGAAAAAATTTATCAAAAAAATTTATTAAAAAATGATGGGAGAGGGTGGGGGAGAAAGATAAATAAAAAAAAAATAAATAAATAAAGAAAAGTAGAAAATCGTATATATTCGGAGATGGTACAGCCGGGTAACTACTCAATCTCGAATATAATTTTCTTGTTAGCTGTAAAATCCAATCAACGTGAGGGAACCCCCTACCATAAACCCCATCCGCGACAGTCCTTCATCCCAAGCGGAATGAAGTTAACCACCCCCCGCGGCAGCCGCCCCTTCTCACTTATTTTGTGGTTCTCCTCGTATAACGCGATTCTCTCGTTTCGTCTCTGATGTCTTTCGGCTGGTTTCGCAGTTATTCGGTACAGATCGCGAGGGTTGGTCCTTTGTTTCGCTCGTGGCCTTTCGAATTATACTTAAATAAAAGGCTGCCACCCCTCGCCGACTACGCGGCAATGCCACTTTCGAACAACGAGGTTTCGTGCCGCGGCTCCTACTCGCCCGCTTCTTGACTTTAAAGTAGACTATAGGTATAGGGTATGGGTATACTTACATAAAACAGAAAAAAAGGTCCTTATGAATCACGTGACGTACTCGTTGAGTACCCAGGGTATAAAAACAGACGAAGGAAGAAAATAAAATAAAATAAAATAAAATGAATAAATAAATAAATAAATAAATAAATAAATAAATAAACTGAACGATCGAAGGAAACCGATTGATATTCGTCCGCGCGCTAAGGGTGGTATTTATTTTTGATATCTCTGGTTATTGGGGTTGACCTCGTATGAATATCGATTCTTGAATGAAATTTACTTGGAATTGGTTGAAAACTAGATCTCACGCTTCGGAGGCAGTCGCCATTTTGGAACCAGTCAAGGTTCGGGGTTTTGGATGTGAAAACATGTAGTTTTTTCATCATTTTATCATATGTATGGATGCGTTTCCTTGATTCTCTTCGATTTCTAGTCAAACGTGAAACACTTAGAACCAATTTGAATGAATTAAACCACAGATGTGTGTTATCGGGTTATATGGGGTAGCGATATACATTTATCGCAATAAAATGTTGGAAGCTTCGTTCATTTTTATTAGAACGAGAAAGTCCCAGTGAGTTTTTATCCATTTTGGTGGAAGGAAATATCGTTTTATTCCGCCTCTGGGACTCGATCCCTTCCATGTCGCCTCGGCTGCTCTTCCACTTCACGTAAGGAGGGTCCACCAATTTTTTTTTCCGTCAATAAATTCTTACTATTTCAGGGCACGGAGCTGCTACTGGAAAGGCAAAGTATACCGCGTATATATTATCCACGGAACAACAAAGCGAGCCAAAATCTACTGAATTACAAAATATAATATAAAATGAAATAAAACAAATGAATGAATAACAAAATATAAGGGAACATTTCGGGTATACCGATGTATCACATTATACAAAAAGAAAACAAAAAAAAGTATATACGTACGGTATACAAAAACTTAGCAATAATATCAATCAAACGGTTTTGAAAACTGAAGAGGACCCAAAACGTTGATCAGAATATCCTGAGGTCGATTTTACCCGATGCCTATAAACTGAACAGATTTTAGATCACGATATTAGTTCTATTTTCTAAATCGAATTCGTAGGATCAAAGCAGTTCTCTGCTCTCAGCTGATCAGATTTCGGAATAATAAGTAATGATTACGGTGAGGACTGCATCAACCGCGAAATAGAATCTAATTAAAAGAGAGCATATAAAAATATGAATTGGCATTTGGTTTCATTGCATCGACGATTTGACGAAGGGCCCAAGTGGTTCTGGGACGCGCATAAGGTCGGATGGTATAGCTGGGGGTGGTTGTGAGGCGGGGTGGGTATATTACTGCTGTTACAGCGGCCTGCGACCCGGGGTGCCCGCAGTTCAGCACTGCGTGGGCGGCTGTCGCTATAATCTGTTTATAAAACAATTTGCGGAGCAAGTGATGCGTGAGATACAATATATCTGCAAACATTGTTAGCATCGACTCGGCACGAATTGTGCCAGTGTTAGTGCCATTCGCGAATATATATATGGCGAAGCATTCTCTCGCTCGCCAATCGTCATTTATTATCTGTCAATCGTCGCAGATATATATATACCAATGATTCATATACTTATATCGAAAAAGTCGAGAGAGAAAGAAAGTACTATAAATAATTTTTTCCTCTGCACAATTAATGGTATAATAATTCTGATGCCAATAAATTTTCATTTCAGATTAATTTTATATCCGCATAGAAATTATAATACCTAGGTACCTTTAATTATTTCTGAATCTTTGAAAATTATTTAATGTTTAGGCGTTTCAACATTTTCACGTGTTCTTAATTAATACGATTTCAGACGGCATCGTTCGTTACTGGTAAATTATCTCACGTATGAGTGGTCATATTTTTTCGAACGTGAAGAGAGTGAAAATTAATATATATATCCACTACCAGACAGACTGATGATGGACAAAACGCACGTCCCTATCAACACCCGACTCTGTCTTTTATTTTGTACGTTTTAATTTATTTATTACAATAGTCTCATTTGTTTTGTTACTTTTTAATTTTTTTTACTTTTTTTTTTTTTTTTTTTGCTTTTGGCATTTTGTTCAATTTTCTTTTGTTTTCATCTACTACTGCAGTAACAGCAGCGCAGTACTTCGCTAGTCCGATGTGACGCTACACTTCATGCAACAGTAATTTCATCGTTATTTTTATAAATTGCGTACCAGTTAACGCTTCGCGGACTTTCAGTCTCGTCAGATTACAACTTTTTTGCCGCGTCAAAATTCACCGGACAACCTACACCCTTCCCTCATTCTACCCGTATGCAGTATCACTCCTACCGTGTTGGTCACTATACTGCATGGTTGTTTCGAAAGTAGAGGTACGAGTGGAGGGCAGGGAACTCACGGGTCCAGACTATATACGCCATATATTGCATACCGAATCCGAGATACATATCAAATTCACATTTATATATCGACCCGAAACAGTGGCTCCTGCACTCCTATATGTTACATTATGTACGTATGTATATACATATCTATATCCCTATCTACAAATACATACTCGCTACTGATCGGGATAAGACTGATGATTTCATTTTTCATACAAGGGTCTCACGTTTTTTCTATAATAATCGATTTACATGTATAAAAATTTGAACATTTTTAACGTTTCACCAAATAGTATAACAGAATTGTTCAGTTTTAACAAATGCATAACATGTATTTGTTCTCCTTTCTTCTTATCTGCATATTTCTAATTGACATCTGTGCTCGAATGCTAGAATTGTTTGAGTATTATAATTACACCAGTTCACCTTCGTATAACCATGGCTAATTGCAATAGATTCGCATCGTTGAGATTTGTTCGGTCGTTCAGCAGCGAGGTATACGTATATGGATTTAATTTACCGTTCGATGGCCCTTATGCCTTCTTTGGTATACGTATTTCTCTTTCTCTATAGGCTATTGCAGCCTAATAATATAATGACTTTTGGAAGGTGGTGGTGGGGTAGTTAAGCCCTGGGGAAGATTCGGCCGGTGAATTAAGTCGTCAGTGTCAGTTGGCTAAGCGCTGTATCAAATCGTATATTATAATTGGCAGAACTACCGGCACGTGCCGATGCCAGGGGTCGACAGTGAGACCTGTCTGTATATTATTGTAATGGAATCATAACTTTAATTCTTTATATCGTATCGAATTACATGCAGCAATTGTGTTCCAGGCTACTGCAGCAGCAACAGCAATCGTCGTCGAGGTCCCAGAGATGATAATGCGAAACGTCGTTCGTCCGTTTCGTCCTATATCATACCGTTTTACCCCGCCTCAGTCCACCCCGGATCTCACTCTTTTACTAGCTTGGTTCCAGGGTGCCAGACACGAGACCTCACGTGCCTTTGCGACGCCCCACCCTTGTCACCTTCAAAACGAGCTTTCAGCTCCCATCGTTTGGCATACAGAGCAGCGATCGTTCGATGCGCTTTAATAAAAACCTACTTAATTTTCTCTCTTTTTCTTTTTTTTTTTTTTTTTCTTTTTTCGGTATTCGCGGGGTGGTTCCTATCCATACCACCCTCTACCCCCTCTAACCACCCATAAGCTTCACTAGACGCGTGCGAGCTAAAGTCCTAGAACGACAAAGGAACGCCGTGTGTGAGTTGGACGAATCGATCTCACGCCAGCTTACGAAACTCGTCTCGATTCGGGGTGTTTAACACCCAGAGGGTGTGCAGGTCGGATGAGACGTAGAAACTGACCACCGTTTGGTCAACGGTATAGCGAGTAAAAAGCTTTTTGGGTAAATCCACACGCTGAGAAAGAAATTTTTGTCCAATTGGTTCAGTGTGAGTATTACGTTTACATGATACAAATCCAAATTCGAATTCGAAATCTGTTAGTATGAGGCTGATAGGTACAATTGAGCTTTCGATATCCCAAACATTCCTATCCACCAAAAATGTTTAAGGTATGATCAATGATCATTTTTTCTTGATATGAACATGATTAACGATAATAATTAATACACATACATAGATTGAGGAATAAATCGCACGATATTTTGGAGCGTTAATTATTGATCTTTTAAAGAAGGTCGCAAAGACTTGATTGATTTTTTATGTATCTATCTCTTTCGATGAAAGCTCTGATTGTTGAACTTTGTCGTCACCAACTGGCTACAACCTACATATTATTAAAATGCAAAATCGAAAAAGTGATCGCTCTGGTAACGAGCTTCACGATGAGTGGCCGCGTGCCATTTTCGTTCTCCCTTATACCCTGCCCTTCTTATTTCCTAGCTTTTCACCCGCGCATGATTATACTATACTGTTGAGGGAGGAAGAAGGAGGGTAGGTATATAACTCTAACCGGTTAAACGATTTGGCGCACGCGACCACGCGAACCTCGCACGCATCGGTCCATCGAATCTTATTTGCATTTGGTAATGACCCTGGCTCACCCCCTTTACACTACTAAGTTAAGGACATCGCGCCGGGTCAATTTAACCCCCCTTATACCTTACAGCCTTAATTGCCTCGCGTATAATTACGATCTCACGTTTGCAGCTATAGGACCCAAAGCACACTCGAGGATTTCTCATCTATTTTTTTACATTTTGAACCGCTTAAATTATATAGGTCAGAATGAAACTCACCAAAGTACAGAAATATTACGTTTTAATTGCGGTACATCATATGCATAGATCTGTGAATGCAGAAGTTGGAAAAACACGAATGTAATAACATTTTTTCATCTTTTCATCCTCGAATCTCTTCTTATCTCCATGTATACCGGTTAATGAACGTTTCGCATTGAATAAAATTCTGTATTTAATATAATTCTAATTCGTATGTATATATCTGAACTTGATGAGAGATATTAACTGACAACAGCAATCCGTATATAATAAAATCGTAATTATTTTCCAAGGGAAGCAAGCGGTTCGATTTCAACTGCCGCAGGAAGTTCTATATAATAGCTGTTTGCAGAGTGGGTATACACAAGTAGTATATATCTAGAGCGAGGCATGTTATAGGAGCGTATAAAACACCGTTTGTGGCTTGACACAAGCGAAGATAAATTGTAGAATTCTTCCCGGTGCGGCCCGACCGCAATATCGCGTATATTTACGGTCGGCGCTCCGGGGCGGAAAGTGGGCTGTGTTGGGTGGGTAGCTTCTTGTACGGGGCCAAGCCGAGAGAGCCTACGGCGGTATACATACTACCGCTCAAAAAAACATTCAAATTAATTCCACTCGAGTTGGCCTAATGATGGCGGCCAATGCCATGCAACCTAAGAAGTATATCTAGGTAGATACACGTATACATACATGTTGGTATATGTCGCTTCTTCAACTCGTTTTCTCATTTTCTTCTCGCGTTTTCATACATTATCTTCGTTGTTTTTTTTTTTTTTTTTTTTTTTTTTTTTTTTTAATTTTTTTTCTTTTGCTAATGCAGTACATATAAAACGCAATCCAACATCCTATACGCAACATTGCTGGGTCTTTTCTGTAGTAGGTACAGAGATGTAGTCTGTAGAGAAGCGCATATAAGGCGACTCTCCTGTTCCAAGGAAGGGCTTCACAGCATACAAAGTCATTTCGCTTAGCCGAGTATACAGAAACGCGTCGAGACGTGGTGAAATTTTTGAGGGTGAGGAACGTGTCTCTCCCTTAACTCTCCTGTCTCGAAGTCGTCTAGCTCATGTTTTGCATGCGTCTTTTTCGGGCTCGTCGGAGCGACCTGATGTTGGCAGGGGCCGGAAGCACCCACCAGGCTGCTGCTGCAGGCACCAAGAGCGCGACTAGAGCGAAATGATAATCCATTCCGTGGTCATAACGCGCAGAGGAAGGATGGTGGTCATAGGGGATGAGGTGGCGGCAGCGGCGGTAGCAGCAGGGCACCGTAAAGCGCACCAGACAAGAAATACGGCCAACCGACTATACCGCGTCGACGATGCCCTGAAACAGCAAGGGAACTTACCCCTAGTTATATGCAAACCCCCATCAATTCCCTAGGGCCAGTCATAAACTTACTGAATTATATTACTTTACTCGGTGGCCCGTTACCATATATACAATACCGCCATGCATCGCGGCTCCAAAAAACTACCACGGTTATATTTTTTCGGAATTGTGGACATGCAGAAATTTCGAAAGCTTTATAACTCCTTCTTAGGAACTTCGTGAAGAAGATATACGGTTGTGAAACATTAAACTTTTTCCGTGCAATCGTATATGGTTTTCGTGAACTTTAGTAGTCAGACCCTAACGAATCGCTTTGACCCTTGATTCAAGATAATTTCTTGGTCATTTTTCACACGTGATGATCTAAATTCGAGGAAAATTTCAGCAGTAGTTTTACGGAACCGTCCGAGTGAGGTTTATGTCGCGGAATTGACGCGCACTACGTACATACATACATTTGTTCACTATTTCGTGATGTTTTTTGTTTTTAGCTTGGTTTTATTTACGACCGGAATCCACGGGGCCACAAAATACGCGATGGTATAGGGCGAATCTCTATCCCAAAAACCCAGCCCAGACCTGCACCTATCTATGTATATCTATACACGTGCACACGGTGGCTACCATTCGTTTGGTTTGGCTACACTGGCGTCATTTTGCGGTCCTTTTATATCCCGTAATAATTTGTGGACACCGACGCCGGCACCCAGCCATGGGTCACCTAACCCAACACTATCGTTAACCGAACTCCATTGAACCCAAATAACAAGACACACCCGGTGAAAAGTACTTCCCTTGAATTAGAAAATGAATCAAATCCTAGCTATAATCGATAACTAATGAATCAACAATTCACAATTCACCGAATATTCATCTTTGTTGAAATATTTCTCAGTTATATTGGGTAACAAATTCGATAGCTATAAGGGAGGCTAGCGTATGGTAAGCTGGGGGCTGACGGTGATGGGAGGAGATCAACGTGGCAGGCATTCTCGCATAATAAATCTCAGAGATATTTGTCGGAAGGGATGGTTTGGTGTCGAAGGGTAGGGGCGAAGCATTTGTCTACGTTGAGATGCCCAGCTCTGAGAGTCGGGCGTTGACGGCATGGCATGGCATGGGCGCCTTCATCTATCAGCGTTCCTGGCAAACACATCAATCCGCTACTCAGCTCGTGTCGGAGGATTTTAAGGGTGGGCCAGACGATTTCGCGGTCTTGAGTGGAAGGAACTTCGAATGTTAAATTCGACGAGAAATCTTCTAGATTATAGACATCCAACTACCTATATATAATAGCACATAATTCTAAAGGACACATCAAAGCCATAAAAAAGGAAAAGAATTTTCATCAAAAACAAAACAAGAAGAAAAGGTATTCATCCCTTCATTTTTTTAAAATCCATTTCGTCAATTCAAAAATTCAAAAATATTTGGCATGCCAAAAGGACACGTAACTATTTCTCCACCTATATAGGTATTCGTATTCGTTTAGAATATAATATGTAATATGCGTGTAATACACTTGTAGCTGTTATAACACATCGTATTATTATCCATAATACATGCGTCTAGGCGAGTGCGCAACCCCTGGTCACACGCGTCCCGACGCTCGCCATGACGCCGCTGCCACTTATCGGTGCGGCCTCGTTACGCCTGCAGTCGCGGGGCTCCCGTAACGACTCATTAGACGACCTCGGTGGAGTCCCGTCGTGGCCACCCCTTTCAACACCCGTAAAACCCGGTCGTCATTCAAAGCCATTTCGCACTGGGTGTCCGACCCGTGATGATTGCATGCGGTGAAAAAATTATTCGCGGTTGGTATAAGCGGCAGGTGAGAAAGATAACATTTTTTTTACAGAAATTGAATATGCCTTTCAAAAAAAAAAAAAAAAAAAAAAAAAAAATACCTATCATTGCAAATATCTTGAATAAAGATAATCAATTTTCCTCAATCATTAAGTACATGACAAATTTAAGCATATTTTCTAAAATCTAAACGATGTTCATAAGAACTTCGGAAGTGAGGCGATTTTTGAAATTCGTTTCTCAAATCACATCCCTTCATTTTTAATGCACAAAAGGTGATGGCGATACGAATTAATCGTCAAAAATGTATAGAGAATTCTGTTGTTCCATGAAGGTTGTATTTTGATATTGTAATGCATATGGGTACAATTTTGGCAATTTTAAGAATCTGGATTTATTGAAAGGAAAGTGATGCGTGGGAGGTAAATTACATTCTGTACTCCTTACAGTAAATATAAAGATACTCGCAAATACGTTATGAAAATTGCATCGAATTGTGAATTTCAATTTCTATATTACTGCATGAAAATTACAGGCAGACTCGATAAATCATGCAAAATTTAACTATAATTTATGCAACAATCGGACATTCGTCAATATTATGGAATGTTTTTGCATGAGATATAAATTCCCCTATGTTTATCCGCCCTTGATAAATAAATACTAATTATACGAGGGAGTTTTGGAAAATTTATTATTAGTTTATCAATAAATTTTCTGCGGTTGTTCTTTCTGGAGTAAAGCAGCTAACCGCGATATTTATTTAGGTAACTTGGATGACTTGAGTCAGGGAATGGAAGGGGACGTCTTGACATCGGTGGTATTAATAATTCATGAAGTGAAACGGGAACAAACGCGCGATGGGAGTTTGCGAAGAGTGAATTCCCGTGTATTAAAAATTTTCTTGCGGGCTGTTTGGTATTGTTTGCCAATATTTCTTCCCTCAGATCTTTGTAAATAATATGAAAATTAATCTGCTTGTGTCTTGTAGACAATCCTTTGAAAGCTGGTATAACTTGAGGGAAATAAAAGTGAAATCAGAGTATCTCGAGCTCCTGCAGGAGGCAATTCGAAGTGGCAGGTGAAAATCCGAGAACAATTTACTCTGTACAAAATTATTATTATTGTTTTTTTTTTTTTTTTTTTCAATTATCTCAAACGCCCGAAGGAGTGGGTAGGTACGACCGAACTTTGTCTATAGATAAACCTGCAGGGAGAACGCGAGGAAGTAAGATTTTGGTGGCTGCGTAAATCTCACGCGGATTTACTTGAGGCTGTCTCATTCCTCCTAAGTAGAAGAGAAAACAAAATAAGTGAATTAAAAAATTTCCATGAATCTACTGGTTCTATATTCATGCCTTGATACATATTTATGATTTGATCATTTTCACGCGATTCGACGAACCGTAAATCGCCCTGCACCGTACTAGCAGATTCTTATAGTACTATAGATTCCAGAATACAGAGTTTTTAAGTAACACCGTGCGATGAAGACGAGGTCTCTTTCTACTTTCTTGAAATACTTTTTTGCCTAATGAAATCACGCGATATAACTTTCCGCAGGTAGGTACCTATATTGTCTGAATTCTTTGTATAAACAATGAATAAACTTTGGCATGTATAATATTATGTAAGTAGAATATTTAATCTCGGTTAGAATTCGTGGAGAAGGCACAATCGCAGCTCGCTCGACTCTTTCGACGCCATTATTCTCACCAACATTTCTGACGTTGTACATCTTTGCGCGGAATATCTTCTAGTTTTTTTTTTAACCACCTCTCGCACTGCGGCAGCCATTACGATGAGAACGCAACGCCCAGGGTGGTGAAAATATAGATATAGTAGGCACGCGGTATACTTTGCGCAAGGAGTCCGCGTGCGAGGGCAAAAAAAGAAAATAAAGAAAAAGAAGAAGAAGAAGAAAAAAAAAAAAAAAAATTGCGAGATAACTTTTGGGGAGGCGCAACCATCTCGCTCCCCTTTCTACACGGAGGGACGCCGGAAGAAAGACGGGCAACGACGATGGAAGTCAGAGGGGAAGAAAGCCGAATAAGAGAAGAGCATGTTTAGAGATAGAGAGACTAGCTGCAGGAGAGAGCAAGAATAAAAGAGTGAGAGAGGGCGAAAAGGGAGGGAAAGAGGGCAGCGCGGTTGGATTTCATTTCGTCTTGTCCCTTTGATGTCTCTGATGCGTGGCGCTGGCCCGCTTCTGCCTTTTTAACAAACTCATCTCCTCAGCAGCCCTTAATCTCCGCCCTTCAACTTTCCCTTTTTTCTATACCTCCTCCCGCTACCGCTCCCTCTTCCTCTTCCTCTTCTCTTCCCTTCTCTTCTCTTCTCTTCTTTTCGTGCCTCCCTCCAGCAGCTACCAGCCCTTCTCAACTACGGTATATACTTATACGTATATACCTTACCTACCCTAATACCTACACCGTGGAGGCATTTCTTCTCTATAGGTTGATACGACTTCAGTTATCCCCCTTTTCTATCCTCTCTCTATCGCTCACCCCGCCACATCTCCACATCTCCACATCTTCACATACCATACACCGGCACTTATTACCAGCAGTCACGTGACCCTAGCAAATTACGACCCCATGTCGCTATCGACTAGTAGGATCAAAATTCCCTCTAGTGACTTTTGCACTAGTCTCAAAAACGTTTGATGGATCGTCAATGGGCTGAAGAAAGAAAGAAAGGGTTGATAAGAGGACTCCGCCTCGAAGTTAACAGATGAGACAAAAAAATTATCACAAAATTGCGTAATGAACTTATATCGTTTATTTATTCGCGGAGTTACAGAAGTATAAGTTTTTCTTTTATTTATTATTATACGATATAAAGAGAACATAAAAATTTATTATAGTTTACGACGTTGTACGGGGGTTGTATACTATTCTTCCTTGGAACATATACTTATATATATAGGTATACAGTTTATATGGAGTCAAGTCGTCGACTAGCGTCGTCGTTGACGAGAAGTTATTAGATCCGTTAGCTATAGTACGTAGAGTTCCTGGTGGTAGTGGGTGAAACTGCTTTTGTGATCGCTCGGTAGCTGCCTGGTCTTCCGGTTCGTCGGGCGCAGGTGTTTACGACGAGGAAAGTCCCCGGGTATTTTTTTTCCTCTAGTCAACGTACGACGAAGAAGAGACGCCATTTATTTTCCCGAAAACAGAATTCGGTTGAAGTATTATTTGTTCTCGGGCTTAAACTCGATGCCAAAACGTCTCTACGAAGAACTGTCCACCTCTTCTAAACGCGAAACTAAATTATAAATTCAAATCATTTCTGCGGAATCTCACTTCTACGTAAAATTAAACCCCTGGCTTTTGGGAAATAGAGTCTTGCTACATATAAAAGCTCGAAAGTCAACAAAAGTGGGCATTTTTTATGGCCCACACACAATAATGACAATTCCACAAACCCACAGAATGCATTCGTATTTCAAAGTGAAAGAGAAAAATACGCGAAGGGTGACGTAAAGGGGTGGTCCTAGGGGTGAGAACGGCCACGTGCACCGAGCTCGAGTATTGCTGTACGTTATTAGCATGAAAGGCGTCCGCGAGACGATAGATATGGCAAGAGGAAGGGAAGGAAGGCATCGTTTCAGCGGCGATTCGATTTAGCTAGGTTGGGGTTAGGCTTGTTAGGCCCGAGGATGTTGAAAGCGCACGCAGGGGCAGCGGTTGGCATCGGACGGCACGCGACGCTCGGGGTACCCCGAGGGTGTCGAAGGCGTCGGTATAGTCCCTCGGCAACAATAACGTAGCGACGATCACGTCTCGTTACCAAGCCTTTATTTCGTTAAATTTGCATTTATCGCGCGGTCTACGTTACAAAATCGTGTTTCAATGCATCCCGAGGGAAAGCTGGCCAATTTGATTCGAGGAAAAATAACCAGCTCGCATTAAATTCCTCGTCAATTATCACTCGCCGATGAAGCGAAATAGAAAACCTCATATAGAAACGTTGACCAACCAAGAAATTGCTTGGGACCCGAAAAGGAACAGCCGATATTTTCACAGGCTCGAATCATACCTACCTTTACCCCGAATCAATTAGTCGCGATTATTCAAGGACTGATCCCTTAATTAATGTCCTTCGGATTAATCTCCTCGCTTTTCCTCATCGGCATCCTCATCGTGCCAAAAAAGTAATTGATACTTTCACCTGAGTGAAGCTCAGATCCGCTTCCTCCGAGGATGCGCATGTATCTATACGCATCGAGGCATTGGCGCATTAACACCGACTGCCACGATCACCGTGAAGGGCTATTCGAAGGCCTCGTTGAGTTCCATGGTGTGCCGGTAGAAACCTGGAGCGGTAGATTTTGTGCGGGGTGAGTTTCACGGGAGGGTAGATGCCGGGGTGGCAGAGGAGGATTTCACGGAAGGCTGCCCCCGAATGGACGCGTCTCCCGCAGCCCTGCCGCTGACAGCCACGAATTGGAATCGCATCGGCATCGCTCGATAGCCGTCCTGGCCTACCTACCTACCAAAACCTACCGAAACCTATATATTCTATATAACAGGAATGGCTGGTGGCCTCTAGTATTCCACCCGCACTGGTAGATGCGCCTCCGATAGGCAGCTTTATGGGAGATTGAGAGATCCGACTATAGATACGTCTAGGTGCGCACACACAAACACACAGAATCATATATGTTTGTATACAGAAAGAGCGAGAGGTAGCTAGCTAGAGAAATGAAGGGACTGTCCCGGGCGACGATCCGTGAGTTCCTGACTCTCGTCGGCATTACGTAATATGCCAAAGTGTGGGTGTTCTGTAATGCGTATATAGGCATATATAATAGCTGGTCATATTCCTGATGCGCATCAAAGCTAGGCTGACCTTTGGGTTAGCCGATGACTCTCCAATGGTCTAATAAGTCTGATTGGTCGTTCGAGTGAACTCTGAAGAGGCCTTCAAAAATCTTTGCCAAGATCACAGTGACGGGTCGCGTCCTTCGACTAGACTGAAGGCTACTCAATTACCATATACCTTTCTTCGACGTATATATACCTATATAGATGAATGTTACTCTGGTCAGAGATGAGGCCTGAGAGCAGTGACCCTCGGGGTCGTTCTTTATATATGCAGCTTCTGCATTGATGACATAAGCCTTCTGAACCAGCATCGAATCTCCTTTTTTTTCATCAACTATTCACGACCACTATTTCTGTCTTACGAACCCATAAAACCCAAACGCCCGCAGAGATTCGATTTTCTAAATCGATGTATGCATTCGTAATAAGTCGAATAGATCTTTGCAGCAGGAGAAATATATCACAATTCTACAGTAGCACTTTTTTTAAGGGTTCGTCATAAGTGGAATTAAGATCGTCAGTGAGACACATGAGATTCTGAATGACGAGAAAGAGAAGAGAGGTATGAGTACGAGGATATCGAAAGTCGCCTTCGAGACTGTTATATTCGTTATATTTTCGAGAGATGGAAAGACGGAGAAGATACATTGAAAATAGACCGCCGCCCTAACACAGAGAGGTGCATAGCATAGAACTCGAGGCACACGGCAGACAACGCACAACACAATCCCAGAGATTCGTCTGCTTCGATGGATTTTAAAAGATCTCGGAGATTATTACTTTTTTTTTCCTTTTCTTTCATTTTCATTCTTCTATTATTATTTCAGAGGAGTGCGTGGCGCGGAGACCCGGGTTGGACGGGCGGACGGGCGGACGGTCCGTGGGTTAGGGTAGGTAGGCTCGTTGGTTTCCCGCGGAGAGTATCGGCTCGTATTCAGGCTCACCGTCATGGAAGTAACTCCAGGACAACGGGAGCCGCGGTGGTGGTGGCGGAGTTTGAATCTGTAGAGTGGAGATCCGCACCAGATGCTGCCTGCCTGACTGTCTGTCTGTCTGCTTGATGCGCTTCCTCTTGGCTCTTGCCTCTTGGCTACAGCCTCAGCCTCTTCCCTCGTGCCTTCGAGGATGATTTTCATATTTACAGACTCTTTCACGCCCTACAGTTTCCTATTTAATCATTACCAATCTTAATGTATAAACATATTTACTTATACTTTATTAACGAAAAAAGAATTTCAACACCAACAATTTATGGCTATTTAATCTTGAATTTATTGTTAAATGATCCGCAGAACGTGTAATGTTATGACCAAGGCGTGATCCGATTAGGAAACCGGATATTCTCCATTCTCCTTTTCACCCTTTGGCACAGTGAGTATTAAATCGTCCCTGGATCTGGACCACCCCGATCTTTCACCGTGGTTGACCACTCGTTTTCCCATAATAGAGCAGTTTAGGGCAATCTATGGCATTTTGGGAACTCTGAGGGGCATTTAGGGATCATTCCAGTTGCAGCACCCCTTCCTAAACTATTGTGTGCAAGCTTCCTATGACGGAGCCTGACATTTTTGCGAAACAATATCTCTGTACTACAACCTACTTCGTGTATCTGTTACACGATGCCCCTTTATCCAAGCAGCATTGCGCGCTGTTCTGCCGAGAACCGCACAATGCGGGGCTGTCGCTTTTCTAACTTTTCATTTTTTGCCATTTGCCATTTTTCATTTTTCATTTTTTATTATTATTATTATTTTTTTTTTCCTTTTCCCAGTTCTCTTCTCTTTTTTCTTTTCCTTTTACTAACCACAGAGATGAGGAGTATGAATACAGATACATTATCGCATTCTTACCCTACCTTTTTTTCTCTACCATCTTTACGGTCTTAACACTACGTGGTTTTGCTTCTTCGCTAAAAGAAAAGAAGGATGAATTAAGGGAACGGGTGCGTTATAGCTCTTTGCCAGATTGTAGCACGAACGAAGCCTTCCAGATTAAAAAACCACGTTTCAAAATTATTACACAGGGCTATTCTCTCGCAGTCTTGCTTATTGTCTTCCAGCTAAACAATAGCAGTGGGACCAGGCACTCGGAAGAGTTACTAAAATCACAATTTTCACAAAATGTCAATGTTTTTCAAATTTATTTCTAGCATACATAAATTTCCCAGTTATTCGGATATTAATTTCAGTACGCTGGAGAAGTCAGGCTTCATAGATATCCACATATATTCTCAAAAATGTGTGACAAAATCTTTTATGTATAAGAAATACCTTCAACTTTTATACGCAGAGCGGTTTAATCACGGTTGTGTTTTTCGACCCGCACCCAAATCGGTTCGGAGTCAAAAATTTCACCATCTCTCTGCATATATACCTAGATGTAGGTATACATACCAACTAAAAAAATCTGTGTTATATAATGCTTTCCCTGTGTTCGTATTATCCGCGAAATCGGAATGATATTATGACGTTTGCCTCGTCGCGTTTCGCACTTTTTAAAGAACATTTCGCCATCCATTTACAAACACCAAAGAACTTCGATATACCGAGCTCAATCACTGAATCGCCTCGCCGAGTTCAGGAATAAAAAAAAATTGTCGTAAAACTGTTTTATAGCCAAAGCACAGAAAGTTATATCGCGATTCCTACTGAATATTTTGCTATGTAGTACAAACTCTAAGTTCTTATACTGTCGTATAAACCTTGATCTGATGCATCATAGATTCGGCATGAGGTAGAGCACAAACCATTATTTGGTCTCTGGTTGATTCCCGACAATGCTCGACTTGGTATAATAGCATAATACCATAATGGTGGGCATGGGTTGCCCCATTATACCCAACCGATCTAATCTGCGGTTCAGGTAAGTATACTAGTGACGATAGGTGTTGTTATGTATGTGAAAGATGAATTCGGCAGATGGAAAAGAGTCGATGCGTGTAATTGCCACAAATTGATTATATTCTTGCGGCTCTCCTATACCCCAAGAGGCCAGCTCCACGTTCTCAAGTGACTGTGTGACATTACGTATAGGTATACCTATATTTGTGCCTTAAATTTTTTTAAAAAGTAAAAATTTCCGTTAAAGAAGATCCAGAAGGATGCAGAATAGCAAGCAGGTATAACAGCGGAAGGGTATACTACGTGTTCAATTCAATGCTATGAAGATCACTTGCGAATTAGTCAGGTGAAACGGTGCTAAAGCTTCAGAGTGGGTATAGGGATCATATGGATATTGGAGAAAAAGGCGTTAGGTACTATGTAACGAGACATGCTGGTTGGAAAAAGCTTGGCTTAAGGCGAGAGGGTGGGCCTTTCGCGACACAACGGACCGACTGATCCTCCGTGTCCTTTAGAGCGTGCGTGTATACCTACGTTATAGTGCCGCGAGGATATCCATGCGGTATATATATTTATCGCCCGCGGCTATATGTCGCAACAATCCAGCTTCGGAATTGAGAGTAGCCAGTCGACCGGAAACACCTGGCCAACTCTATTCTTTTCGTATTTGCACCTAACGCAATGTTCCGCAAGACTAATGTCGCACGCTCAAATTTTTGGGGATATTCAGCAGCTGAGCAAATTTCATCCCTACATCGTAGCCGACAAAGTAGATACTAACATACATGTAATCGAACTTTAATCGATATCGCATTTCGCAACGATTTTCAATCGCCTTTTATAGTGTAACGAGAAAGAGGAAGTATCGCGTGTTTTACCATAAGCACCTATATTTCATTGAACAAATAATTATTTGAGAAAGGAATTATAACAGATTCAGGATCAAGATTACATTAGACTAACATTTTCGTATAATATGGAAAAGTTTCGGTTAAAACCATGCATGGATCTAACTTACAAAGCCATAAATACACAGGTATGCGCAGAAATCGCGTAGATTCCTATAGATATATCGTGGTAGCCAGGGGAAAATAAAGGAGATAAACGCATAAGTAGCAGAGAATCGGGATGGGAGAGGTCAGCTAAGCACCTCTTAGTGGGGGTCAGCAGAACGAGGAGGCGGCTCGTATGTCCTGTTCGTCGCGAAACCTACAATACATCATTTTCGGCTGGGATGATCTTACGGTAGATTTACCATTTGTACAGTTTATGGGCGTCGGTCTGGGCCATAAACTTGGCTGGCAATGACGGCGGCCCCGTGGCAGAGTTAGGTAAGCGGCAGTTGGAGTTGGAATTGGTGCTGGTCGAGGCGAGGGAAGGCTGGGGGATGCTGGAAGCGATGTTGCAGCGACGTTCGGGCCGCGGGGGTAACGTATCGTCGTGCCCTGGGGGTAGGAGTCGAGTCACCCCCCCTCCCCCCCCCCCCCCCCCCCCCCCCGTCAAACGTATCGCCGGCAGTCCTAGGACTACTGAGAGAGAGAGAGATCGACTTTGCCTCTCTCGTGGGGTGAATGGAAATTAAATGTGCAGTGGGCCGTTTCGCTGATTGATTTGTATTCTAATCTCGCCGTGCTATGTGCTTCGTGTATTTGTATATATGGTATATACCGTTATATATATATAGGTATATCTCCCGTGGATTATTACGAGATGAAAAATTTTCACATATGTATATCTGACTCATGACGCATGTATTACTCTTTAAATTTCTTAGGTCGAATCTTATCCATGCGTACATTTCATTCAACCATTGAGATCCCAGTCTTTTTGCAAAATATACAAAAAAAAAAAAAAAAAAAAAAAAATCTATTTTATGAATGAATTAGTCAATTTCTTGACATCATACCATCACAGAATGTGAAATTAAATCAATTCGTTAATCACTGGGCTTCTGGTGCTAATCACTTTCGAAATAACTTATATTTCATGATATCTAATTCTATTTATTCACCCTAGTCCTAAGAGATCGAGACAAATCGTGTTCGTATATGGTGCTTGTGTAGTCATCTATCAAACCGTGGATGAAGTTAGAGTAAAAGAGATCGATGTATACTTATGCGAAGGGAATAGCATTTCATATTACCCAAGTTCCCCTACGTCGACGGATTTGAAATCTGCGTTACCGAGACCCGAACGATTATTTTACCTACAAGTCGATGAAGTAGGAAGTCCACGTTGCTTGTAGATTCACTGAATAATTCTCGAAACCCAGGTGTATACATACCTACTGCACTTTTTAGTATATTTATTTTATTTTATTTTATTCATTTTATTTTTATTTTCATTTTCAAACTCCTTCTGACATGAAATGCATCAAATGAAGACATTCAGGATTCCTGAATGTATCAAAGTGTAACTCTATGACAGCTACGATGTCTCATAAATTAACGTAAACGTTGATTAATCTACTGTCCAATCCAACGCCGTTAAATTGATATCCAGCATCCTGCCATGCATTGCTAGTTGCATACAACAAGGCGCAAAGCAAAAGAGCTCTGCACTATCGGCTAACATGAATTTCTATTTATTATCAGTGTTACCGACGCTGCTGAGTCTTGCACATGATAATGTAGTTTAAGCATTCAATAGATGGCGCTACAAAAGCAAGCTAGGTAACATGTAAGATACATATGACGATTTCATCAGTCATCCCTGCTTTTCTTGGATTACTCTGATGTCCACTGCGATGTCTGTTATCCACGTGTAAAAGCCGCAAATTAGCTTATTCGATTTCTCGAAAAATATTGAACACAAATATGGTAATTATTAGAACAGTAAAATTTATACTACTTTACGTGTCAGGCTAAAAAATAAGACGATCGTGTTAAACAGAGAATTTAATCGAGTACTAAAATGTCTCATAACCTCTTTTTGACATTTCCCATCTGTTCGATGCGTTCCGTTCGGAATTTGCCGACAGTAGTTTTTTCTCATTCATATTCAACGTCAGTGTTGAGTCAGCTAATCTTACGTTGAATAATAGATACGCTTTTTTCTCCTAACGATTTCACCTCAGCTTTATTAAACCCGTATTATTAATTAATTATATATATTTATAGGCTGCCGAACGAAAGGGCACGTTCAAAGTAGAATATTTACAAAAAATCGAAGAACAAGTACAGAAACAATGGGAAATTGCAAAAGCTTACGAAATAGATGCTCCACAGTCTCCAAGACAATCAAATGACGAAAAGTTCTTAGCCACTTTTCCATATCCCTATATGAACGGACGACTTCATTTAGGCCACACATTTTCTCTATCAAAATGCGAGGTAACTATACTTTACATATCTATTTCCTCAAAAAATGTATTGTCAACAATTTGTCATCCTAGTCTTACAATCCAGCAAATCTTATTCTGCATAATTATATGAAAGATGATATCTTGCTTAGTTATAGTTTGAATTTGTTTTATTTGTTAATTAAATCAATTAATGGCATTTGGTATTGCGTAATCAGTCTGGTTACAGATTAAGAAGAAAAATTTCACTCATACTTAATATAAATATATTTTCATCTTGATTTATTTTTACTTACCAGTTCGCAGTGCGATACAATCGTCTTTTGGGCAAGAAGGTATTGTTTCCCTTTGGGTTTCATTGTACTGGAATGCCGATAAAAGCTTGCGCAGATAAACTCAAAAGAGAAATGGAAACTTATGGTAATCCGCCAAAGTTTCCACTCGATGAAGCTGTTGAAGAAAAGATCGATGACATCGTTATGAAGGATAAAAGCAAAGGAAAAAAGGTTTGCAATATAATCATCACACACATACCGAGTTTTTTTTTCTTTTTTATTTAGGATGAAAAAGTGATTCAAAGAATTGTCTAACACACAGTATATTATATTCATGAAAAAATGTTAACATTTTTCACGTCAATAGTATCATCAACAAGCAACGAAATTCAACTAAAGTTCATTTTTTACAGAGTAAAGCAGTCGCAAAGGCTGGTACAGCTAAATATCAATGGCAGATAATGCAGAGTCTTGGATTGAGTGACAAAGAGATTGAGAAATTTGCCGATACCAATTACTGGCTTGATTATTTCCCACCACTTGCTATACAGGACTTGAAATCCATAGGAATGCATGTATGAGTTACATTTGTTCGTATTATTCTAATAGTTTTGGATTCGAAACTAATCTAATCTCTATTTTCCTGATTAGGTGGATTGGAGACGAACGTTTATAACAACAGACGCGAACCCTTTCTACGATTCATTTGTTAGATGGCAATTTCTCCATCTAAAAGCAAGGAATAAAGTGAAATACGGTAAACGGTACACAGTATTCTCTCCAAAAGATAATCAGCCGTGTATGGACCACGACAGATCATCTGGCGAGGGTGTTGGCCCACAGGAGTATACACTTGTTAAGATGAAACTGCTAGAGCCCTATCCAGAGTCTTTGAAGTATGGATTCGACAAAAATTTATTATTATTTAACGAACGTTGAACTGACTCGCTAATTTCAACTTGAAAAATAACTACATTTCAATCCATTACAGAATTGCTCAGGGTAAGCCGGTGTATTTTGTCGCTGCAACTTTAAGACCAGAGACAATGTACGGTCAAACAAACTGCTGGATTCGCCCAGACATGCGCTATATTGCTTACAGTTTAGCCAACGGTGAGATTTACGTTTCTACAGAAAGATCAGCGCGCAATATGGCTTATCAAGGATTTACAAAAACGGAAGGCAAAGTAGATATAATTGCCGAGTTAAGAGGAGAGGTAACTTTCCCCTATTCCTTAGACGAATTACTTATAATTTTCGAACTGAACGTGTGAGAAATTTGTTTACTGTTTTATTCTAGGACATCCTTGGACTTCCACTTCATGCACCGTTGACTAGTAATGATGTTATATACACTTTGCCTATGCTCACTATAAAAGAAGATAAAGGTACTGGCATTGTCACCTCAGTTCCCAGTGATTCTCCAGATGATTACGCTGCGCTTGTAGACCTGAAGAAGAAACAGCCTTTTAGAGAAAAGTATGGAATCAAGGATGAGATGGTGCTTCCTTACGATCCAGTAAGTTGATTTGCATCGCTGAGATATAATTGAAGAGACTATAGTCTCTTCGGATAGATAAGAGATGAAATTAATTACGTTTAGATTAATATTTGCTTGTCTTTTGTGCATAGATACCAATTCTGGAAATACCAGAGTTTGGTAATTTGTCTGCAGTCACCGTTTACGACCAATTGAAGATACAGTCTCAAAACGATAAGGAAAAGCTGTTAACAGCTAAGGAAATGGTATATCTAAAGGGTTTTTACGACGGTGTACTTCTAGTAGGTGAATATAAAGGCAAGAAGATACAAGACGTTAAAAAACTTCTACAAACAAAACTGATCGACGCTAAAGAGGCTGTTATTTATTATGAGCCTGAAAAGACGATAATGTCAAGATCAAACGACGAATGTGTAGTAGCTTTGTGTAATCAATGGTACCTCGATTACGGTGAGGAAAATTGGAAAAAACAGGCCGAAAAGGCTCTCGAAAATTTAGATACTTTTCACGATGAAGTTAGAAAGAACTTTACTGCGTGTCTTAATTGGCTGCACGAATACGCTTGCTCCAGAACCTATGGATTAGGTACGTGATTCTTTTAGACTAAGTGACTGCTAATCGAATTAGACTTCTCTGAGCGCTTTTGTTCTAAAAAATATTCTTATTTTAGGAACTAAATTGCCTTGGGATGAATACTGGCTAATTGAATCGTTATCTGACTCTACTATTTACATGGCTTACTATACCATAGCTCATTTAATACAAGGTGGAACGTTCAAGGGTGACAAGCCCAATACTCTTGGCATAAAGTGAGTTGGATCTTGGCATGTATCTTTTTTTAGCCAGGTCACTGCTTCTTGTAATCTAAATTGTCATCGTATTTATTTCAGAGCTAAAGAAATGACTCCAGAGGTATGGGACTACATATTCTTTAAGGATGCTAAACTCCCAGTTACATCTGTAAAAAAAGAAGCTCTCGAACATATGAGACGAGAATTTCATTACTGGTATCCTGTTGACCTGCGAGTATCAGGCAAAGATTTGGTCCAGAATCATCTCACTTTCTTCATTTATAATCATACTGCGATTTGGCCTGAACAACCAGACTTGTGGCCTCAAGGAATTAGAGCTAATGGACATTTACTTCTCAATTCAGCTAAGGTGATCTTGACTACTCATCAAGCAGCGCAATCTTCATTTCGTTTAGCTATAATTTAATCATTTCTCCTGATTCTAGATGTCTAAATCGGACGGTAATTTTCTAACATTGAGTGACGCAGTGCGTAAGTTCTCTGCGGATGGTATGAGACTGTGTTTAGCTGACTCTGGTGATTCTGTAGAAGATGCAAATTTCGTTGAAAGTACAGCTGATGCAGGAATCCTTAGACTCTACACGTTCATCGAGTGGGTCAAAGAAGTTATGGCTTCAAAAAATACGTACAGGAAAGGAGATCCTGATACCTTCAATGATCGAGTATTCCAAAGGTATAATTATGATACAGAGTAAAAATACAATTTTCTATTAAAAAAAACTATAACGTTATATTTTTTATTCTATTAGTGAAATGAATCTGAAGATAATGGAGACTAATGAAAACTACCAAAAAATGCTGTACAAAGAAGCACTTAGAACTGGATTCTATGAACTTCAAGCAGCTAGGGATAAATACGTGCAACTTACTGCAACTGAGGGAATTAATTCTATTCTAATAATGAAGTTTATTGAAATTCAAACCATTCTGATGGCTCCGATTTGCCCACACGTTGCCGAACACGTCTGGTCACTCATTAATAAGGTGAAATAATAATGGATCTTATGTTAATTTGGTAACTTTTGCTTAAAGATTTCAAATTTTCTAATATAACTGCGAGCTCATATTTTGTTCTGTTTTTTATTTTTTTTTACCTACAGAAGGACAGTATTTTGAATGCTCGTTGGCCCGCGGCTGGTCCGGTTGATGAAATTTTGGTAAAATCTTCGCGATATCTAATGGAAGCTGCCCACTCCTTCAGAATTCTACTAAAAAATCAACTGACAGTGAAAAAAGCTTCTAAAGGAAAGACCGCTCCTCCTCCACCTGAAATACCCACTCTTGGAACGATTTGGGTAGCAAAAGAATTCCCGCCATGGCAGAGTACCGTTCTTACAAGCATGAAGCAACTATATGAGGTACTTTGGTTTGTTGAATAAACATTGATGATAGTCAACATTTTTATTGAACTATTGAAGCGTTGTTTTCGTCTCTGAATCATGCAAACTTACAACTTACAATTTTTTGACAGAAAAATGGAGCCAAACTACCGGACAACAAAGTAATTGCCACAGAACTTGGTACGAAAGCTGACCTTAAAAAATATATGAAGAGAGTAATGCCTTTTGTACAAGCAACAAGGGAAAAGATGGATACACTTGGTGTTGCAGCTCTCAATCTTACGCTAGATTTTGATGAAGTTGACGTGCTTAAAATCAATCAAGATTATCTTCGCAGCACCTTAGATGTGAGTATAAAATCTGTTATAGTAACAAATTCTTTTTATACATACTTTCACTACCTTCTAAGCAATGGAAGATAGCAAAACAGGGAATACCATATTCTATCCTTGTATTGAATGCAATTTTCTACTTCTAGTTGGAAAAAATCGAAATTAAATACACAGAAGAGGCTTCTGATAAGACGAAGGAAGATTGTTGTCCTGGGGCACCGTATATTAGCTTCTCTACAAAACCAGGACTTCCCGTTATCTTTGTCAATCCACAAAAGTGTAGCAGCCTTTTTACGAGAACAGTAAAAATTTCTGATGGGGATACAGCAGCCAATGTTTCAGCACGAATTTCCAAGGATAATAAATTGATAAAGGGTATGTATACAAATAAAATTACTCATGTATAATGCAAATTGATTTTTATTAATAATTCAGACTTCATAATAAAACGATTATGATTATTATTAATTATTCAGACTTCATAATAAAACGTCTTTACACTATTTTGCAGATGCTAATTCGGTTCAATTATACCGTTACGAAGATTCAGTCCTGGGGCCTCGTACGATACCGAAAGTTGACGATATACTTAGTGGAAAAATTGAAATTCTTTCCGATGCAGTATTTAGTTTAAACCTTGAAACGAATAGCGTTGACATAATTGCAGGTGGTAAAAAATATCCTACTGGACAGAATCTATTGTATATCACAAAACAATGAGGCTGTTAACTAGCAAGCACTTCTTACTTACTTACTTATTACTTTGCAATTTGTATTTTTTATTGTGAAGAATAAAACAAGGGATACCTGTGAATGAATTTTCCGGAGATATTCCCGCTAGTTTAACTCATTTAACCCAAGTTCTCTGCAATTACTCTCAGTTAAACTCAACGGGTCTCGGAAGTCAGATAGAGAAACCGAGGACATTATTGAAATTAGAATCAATTCGCAAGGATTTCAAGCTGAGAAAATTGAAGTTGTAAAGTCACGTCTGCTAAACCAACCAAAAATACGTTTATTTGAATCTTTTTAGATATTGTGTGCATCCCACGCACATATTCATTGTTGTTCATAAGTATCTGACTTTGAACATTGTAAGATGTTCTAAGAGTCCGTGGGATAATCATACTAGGATGTAGTGCATGACGCTCTGTTGAACACCTCTAGAGATAAGAAATGATTATTTACGATAATTAGTCCGAAATGAGTTACAAAATATAAAATTGACTGGCGGGGGGGGGGTCGGTATTGTCATCTCGCGGTCAGATCCACGGATTACGCATGTGGCCGCGCCAGTGAGCGTTATTGTATGCAACCCGCACGTCATTCTTGTGAAATCAAATTTAATATTGCATATCATAAGGCGCACACATATTTGCGGCACAAGTAGTTCGTTAGTTCGACCGCGAGATTGCGATACCATTTGGCGTCCCGTTGGCGAGGCTTGCGAGCGAGAAGGAGCTTTGCTATGGGTACAGTGACCTTTGTAGCTTTGAAGTGCTTGGATAGGAGCTACGTTAACGAGATACGACTTTGACACCCAAATTAATAGGATAATCTGAAATTTTAAGAAACAATTATACATTGTATACATGACTTTAATGATGAGTATTATTGTATTGATACTGCAGAAATAAATTCACAGACATATCAATAATCAATTGCTTAATTACTTTCCACTTTTCTTTCCCTATCACTTTTATATCTTTTAAAATAAGCAATAGGTCAAAGACCGTACGACACACAGGAGTAATATATAAAATTACGATGGATGTATTTGCAGCTACTTGAAGATTTGCGTCCACCTTATTCGATCAAATGATCTACTGATATCAAGTTTCCATTTTTGAGCTGGTCTTGCCTCTTGTCAATTATGGAAGTTTACAGCACACCAGCGCACGAAACATGTCATATTTTAACACGATGAGAATCGTTCTTTCTATGACATTGCTAGAACAATAAAAAGTCATTTTGTACTGAAAACTTCAAAAAGTTCAAATAGCACTAGAATGTATAAGCATATATGATAGCTACGTGCATGAACCAGCGTATGCATGCCTATGTCTATACACTACTCCATTCCCCCGCCGAAAATTTTAGCACACCTCCTCGGGTGAGATGTTCTCCTGATACCAGGAGCAATTTTAGACTAAAAATTTCGAAAATCGCTAATAATTCAATTATATAAAGACGTTGCATGAAGCAACGTATGCATGCCTATGTCTATACACTACTCCTTTCACCCTCCAAAAATTTTAGCACACCTCCTCGGGTCAGATGTTCTCCTGATACCAGGAGCAATTTTAGACTAAAAATTTCGAAAATCGCTAATAATTCAATTATATAAAGACGTGCATGAAGTAACGTATGCATGCCTATTCTATACACTACTCCTTTCTCCCTCCAAAAATTTTAGCACACCTCCTCGGGTCAGATGTTCTCCTGATACCAGGAGCAATTTTCGACTTAAAATTTCGAAAATCGCTAATAATTCAATTATATAAAGAGGTGCATGAAGCAACGTATGCATGCCTATGTCTATACACTACTCCTTTTCCCCACCGAAAATTTTAGCACACCTTCTCAGGTCAGATGTTCTCCTGATACCAGGAGCAATTTTAGACTTGAAACTTCGAAAATCGCTTAAAATATAATCATATAAAGACGTGCATGCAGCAACGTATGCATGCCTATATCTATACACTACTCCGTTCCCCTTCCAAAAATTTTAGCACACCCCTTCGGGTCAGATGTTTTCCTGATACCAGGAGCAATTTTGGACCTCAAATTTTCAAAATCGCTGATAATTTAAATATATAACGAGGTGTAAGAAGCAACGTATCCATGCCTATATCTATACACTACTTCTTTCCCTCTCCAAAAATTATAGCACACTTCCTCGGGTCGGATGTGCTCCTGATACCAGGAGTATTTTTCGACTCTTGGCGGGAAGAAGCCACAGTATAGAATGCATACGTGCCTTTGTGCACGTCGCTATATGCTTATGTAGTATACTAGCATTATTGCGATTTAAACAAAATTTCTGTCGAAAAATCCACCTGGTATCAGGAGAATATCTGACCCGAAGAAGTGTGCTGAAATTTTTGGCTGGAAAATGGAATAGTTTATATGCGTACATGTCTTCGTGCATATCTATATATTCATTTAAATTATACTAGCGTTATTCAGAGTTAGAAAAATGTAGAGTCGGAAAATCCTCCTGGCATGAGGAGAACGTTTGATTCGAGGTGGTGTGCTGAAATTTTTTATGAAAAAATACATGTATACGTGAGTAAACAAATGAAGAGTTTTAATTAGTTGCGATTGTTAGATATTTATTTTTAAGAAACACTTACAAGTCTTGCATCATTTCGACAATAAGTTTGGTATATTATTCTAGGTATGAGGAAAGGGCAGGGAAGTTGTAGGCTATGCGGGCTGGATTTCAGGTAATAGTAGATTACGATACAAGTGCGCGAAGTACGTGATTCTTGCACGAGTCTAGCTTGTCGCCCGAGCGAAGCGAGGGTGACAAGAAGACGAGTGCGAGGATCAGGTACGCGCACTTGTGCCGTATGCTATTTTTTGTAACGAGTCGTGAGAAGTTCGACCCAAAGATAGTGTTTTTGTGTCGATATTCGAAACCATAACCAACTCACCACTTGTTCCGTTCGATGGCGCTAGTTATGCTCGTTTCGCTCGGATTAGCGTTAGGTAATGAACATTACCTAACGCTAACGTACATTACCGCACGCTCTCCGCCCGGTTTGGCAATCGGCAATTTCGCGCACCCTCTACAGTGCGCGAAGTCGAACTTCCCATGCAAGTGTTACAAAAAGGATATTTATTGTCTGTATTCAACAGTGTCCATCGTCAGATTACCCGAAAAAATGGCCAAATAATATTTCATCGATGCAGCAATGAATAAATCGAATGATTGCCAGAATGGATCCAACAATTTGCAGATTCTTCGACTTAGAGATCTGATTGTTTCAGGACATGTGCCTCATAGTTATGGACGTCCAGGTCGACGTCATCTGAAACTCGAAAGCGAGAACCAGGCCACACGAAGCGGACAACCCGAACGACGAAAACTTTGGAGCTGAAGTTCTGGATGACGAGAACGACGACGTAAACTACACCAGGATGTCCTAGTCAGAAAGTTGTGTCATCATGGGCACTTCACAGTTTCCATTTTTTGAGCCGGCAGCGTACGGAACATAATATCATATTTTAATACGATGAGAATCGTTCTTTCTATGACATTGCTAGAACAATAAAAAGTCATTTTATCAAACAAAAGCTAGAGATAAAAGAGAAGAAATAGATGAGTTCGTCAGCGGTTGTAAATACTGTTTATCATAAATAATTCTGATATGTGGGTGAATTTAGACCGATCGTAAAATAATTTGAGTTGGAGGCAAACCCTGTCCAGTATAAAGAAAATAATATGTTGAAAGTGCAGCATGATTGCGAAATAAACCTGAATCATGATGAAGTATTGTTCATCCCAGGCAGAGGCCCACTTCGGTCGACGCTCGGAGTATTACGTCGCTCATGCATGGTATCGCAGCATAATCCTAACGCAAAAAAATATCTGCGAAGTGGGGCATCTATCGTTTATGAAAAAAGACGTCAGTTGCGGCATTATAAATATGTGATTCATCCTTTCAGTATATTCAGGTAGAATTATTGAGCCAAAATGACGAATCCGGAACTAATATTGATGTAGACTCTAATTGTAATAGAATGTAGGAAATTAGTTTTACGATTACGAACGAGTGTATGGAAAAATAATAAAAATAAATTAATGAACCGTTTTGCAGACATTGGTGGGACTTTGCGATGACTGTAAGCATGTATAGTGTGTTTTTTATCCTACCGTACCAGGAAACTTTTGATATGTATCGGCTGCTCCATGGTTGGACATTAACGAAGAATCTCTTTCAGGGTATATTCATCCTTGACATCGTGATCAATTTCAGGACAGGGTACGTATAAGGTACAAGCAATGATCATGGAAATACCAACAAAAACTAAATTGCAGGTATTGTTTTTTACAGATATTACGACGAAACTTTACGAATCGTACAACTGGAGTCTCATCTAATCGCTAAAAAATATGCCTATCACGGTACCTTAATCTTCGATTTCTTAGGATCCATACCCACGGATGTATTCTTCATACCATATTGGAAAACCCTTATCGTGTCGCGCCAGATTATGTCATTCTTCCTATTATTCAGAAGTTTTTCACTCTGGTTCTATACAAGAAGGTTGGCTGATTCTTACGACATTTCTGTAGGCGCTGGGAATTTACTAAATTTCATCGCTGTAAGCGTCTTGATTTTTCACTGGCAGGCCTGTATCCATTACATAATTCCAATTGCTGCAATGTCGCTGGGCATTCCCAGCATTCCTAGATCTGATTCTTGGACAATGGAACAGGGTGTTTGGAATAACACTGTGCTAAACCAATATTTCTCCAGCCTTTACCGTGTCGTTGCTATTTTTACCTGTTCAGGATTCGACGGAAATATACCATCGACAGCGGAGGACCAATATGTAGCGATAGTTAGCCAGGTTCTCTCGTTCTTCCTCATTTGCACAGTCATTGGTGCCATGATGCACATTTACAAGGGTATGAATAGCTCGAGACTCAAATTCGAGGCCATGACTGCAGAGCTAAAGCAGTATATGTGGCACAAGCAACTGCCCTTGGAAAGTCAGGAGCGATACGTTTCCTACTACGAGTTTCGTTACCAAAATAATTACTTCAGGGAATCAGAAATTCTGAACACAGTCTCTGCTCAAATTAGTCAAGAGATTGCGATGCACTCGTGTAGGAAATTGGTCGAGAATGTTACCTTCTTCAACAATTTACCTATGTCACTTTTGGTCAGAATCGTGGCCTTGTTACGGTCTCAAATATTCTTAACAAATGATGTGATTGTCCGAGCTAATCAGCCTGGGGATTGCATGTACTTCATTGCATCCGGTACTGTTGCTATTTACACAAAGTCTGGGAAGGAAGTTTGCCACCTTGAGGACGGCGCACACTTTGGGGAAATCGCTCTGGTCATGCCGGATGAACGGCGAGTAGCCAGTGTTGTGGCTGTAGAAATTTGCGAACTTTATAGACTCGAACGCGCTGATTTTGCTCGGACTATTCACCCTTACCCAATGCTTTGGGAGCGGATCAAGAAAATCGCTATGGAACGACATGAGAAGACTAGAATTCTTAACGCGCAATGACTTCAACTTCAATTCCTTAAATCACACGGAATTCAATTAACCTTTACCACTAACTTAGTTATTAACTCATTATATACTTTTTGGTATAATATTTTCTATTGCGAATGGCTTCTGTTATCTATGATCGGTAATATTTATTTTCCAATTGCAGATCGCATTGATATTTGCATAGACTTCGTATTGTTAATCGGTTTAATGTTCCCATCTTCGCTGAAAAAATATCGATCGTTAGCCAATACCGGCTAGTGGTAAATTCCGTGTTGACCAGCCGCCGGAGTCTCGCTCAATCAATATGTGAAACGAGTCTTGGTAGATGCCACTACTAAGTCTTCTTCCAGAGAATCGTTGCTTTAGTTGAAGAATTTAATTCTGTATGATAAAAAAAAGTCTGAAACAATTAATAATATGTTTGTCCAGTATACTGTATTTCCATTATATCTTTAAGAAGTTTAAATGCTCATCCGTGCATCTAATTAATTATGAAAAGCAAAAAAAAAAAAATTCAATAATACCAGGGTGTATATGAGCAGCGCGCATAATATTCTCGATAAATCTAGATCTGAAGCTGTAGTGTTTGATCTAATAAATACAAAATATACCTTGAAATTTATACGTATAGACTATATTTATCGAAGATATGTGAAAAACTTGTAATAAGCGTTGTAATAAAATAAAAAATCTAGCAGTTCATTTGTCAAAATCTATGTGTAATTGTATGTTAATGAGCTTTTTATTCCCGAATAAATTTTCGAGTCCAATCTAATCAATAATATTAACGCTTTATGTCATATCAGAATAACATTTGCTAACTGTATCAACGAAGCGTTCGTTACGTCATTGGCCCGCGGCGCCATAATACAGTTTCAACAAAACAAGTTCAAAGGCTCTCTGATCAATATTTGGCGAAAATAATACGACTTACTATGGTAAAAATTGCATTTAGAATAATCTTTTGAAATAATAAAGACATAGTTGATGTGTCATGTCAATTCAGTATATCATGCTAATTATGCCAACAACGTATCCACAATTACGTCATCAGCCTGAGGCTATATTAGGTATAGCTTCGACGTTTCAAATTTGTTTATATTTTAACAGCGTTATTTCACATGTTCACTATTGGCAGCTAAGATAAACGTACCATACAGGTTATTGAAACTGAATCCAATTACTTGGTTTCCGTTCAAAATCAAAGCTGTGAATTTAAGGATGACGTAACGCGGTCAGTTATAATCATTTATGCAATAACAAGGGTGAGCAGCTCTTTAAACATTGCCACCAATTTTCTCTTCTACTTTAATATATAATACATCGAGTACGAAATTATGCAATTACTTGTCAGCAATGTATAGTGATCCGTTTTCATCGATTTGAAATGAATTGTGGCGCGAAATGAAAGAGCACATTGCGAAAATGGGGATCATGAAGAAGTCAATATATATATCTACATAAGGACTACACGGAAAAAAAATGAGCAGTTGGAATAGGGACAACACTTTTTTGCAGTAGAAGTGACAAAAATTGTGGTAACATTGACTCATCAGGACATTGAAATCTACTTGCTCCTATGTACCAAATACTAGAATTGTGGTAATTTCTACTGCAAAAAAGTGTTGTCCCTATGCCAGCTGCTCAACATAGTAAATTAAGCAACAATTTTTTTTCCGTCATAGGATTGCAGCTCATAGATCATGGACCGCGCATATTGCATGAATTGCTCTGTTTCCTGATTTGAAAAGTACCCATTTCTTTCTGAAGAGGATCGTTCGCATTTCTAGATCCTGAAAAAAGCCTCACGGTCTATTATAACTATCGTTTTTACGCTTTTTCAATCTGCAGCCAATCGAATCAAAAGCTTGAACAAACTTGAATTGCACTCTTTTGTTAACATTGTGCAGATCCATATAACGAGGGTATTCACCGCCAGCGAACCAGCTGTACCCAATCCTCTATACACGAGGTAACAAATATAAGTGAATGACATTTTGCTGTATCAATAAAATGTTGATATTTAACCGTTATTCGTATGTGATTGAAGTCGGACAGTAATGATGCACTCAGAAAAAGGTCTTGTTGACACAACCAAAATTTGGTTATTATACGGTCAAAGAAATTTTTTCGTTCAGTCAACCAAAATTTTGTTGGGCCAACCAAATTTTTTGTTGATTCTACTAAATTTGTTGTTGGCACAACAAAATTTTGGTTGGCCCAACAAAAAAATGTCTTTGACCGTATAATAACCAAATTTTGGTTGTATCAACAAGACCTTTTTCTCAGTGTGATGATTTTTAAAAATAATTTCCAATTTCACCTGACCAAGAGAATTTCGATGGCGTTAGCTCTATCGGGTATGGGCAAAGAACAGAAACGTACAGGGACGCCCATTCGACGAGACAATGGTTTGTGCGCATCGACGCATGGGCAGAGCGCGGTTCAAACGGCCCCGGATGACAATGAGTCGCTTAGGAAGGGCTGGGCATTGTACAATAGGTTGGCGATGCGCCTGCCTGGTAGCAACCCGCACCCTCCTCCCGTACCTCCCGTACCACCATACCACCGTAGCCTCATCGTGGCTCTCCTCCGCCCTCAAAGCTCTGGCCTATTGTTATCAACGGCGACGTAGCCGTGGCTGTGGCTGTGGCTGTAGCTCTGGCTCTGACTCTGGGTTATGTGAATTCTGGCCACACCCCACGACGTCAGCCAACGGGAGGGCCAGAGGCCTCCACAAATTGGCGACCTACCTGACCTTGCGCCGACAATAGGCAAATCCGGAAGCTGAGAAGAACCTGAAGTGGTTCTTCGTATTGACCAACCCCTGCGCAGTCTGCAGGGTGCCTTAATCCTACTCCCAACGATTTACACAAATTCGTTGAAGGGCTTTAATTTTTGGTCAAATATGTTTACATGTGTGACAATGCAGGGTCCAATAATTGGGGTACACATAATGATAGACAATTGCCGGGGGGTTGGGACGGTTCGATTATCTTTCTACAGAACGGAGAATTTCCAGAAGTATGGCTACGCGACATGGGTGTAGATATAGATATATTATACAATATAGTTGTATACCTATAGTAACAAAATCCAGTAGCTAGTACCTACGTCCATATACCTCCACACAGGACGTAACCTGGCTGCGTTCTCCTCGGCGGCGGGTCGATAGTCTGCGGGCCACCAGCCAACCCCTTCCATCTTCCGCCGCCTTCCTCCTACGTGCCCATCCTCGCCCATATAGCTACCCCTACGTTCACCCTTCCCTCCATCCTCGGCAGGTATACACCAGTATACCGTTGCGTTGATTGATCGTTTATCGATACCCGGCTTGGTAAGCAGACCAAATTCCCTCCCTCCCTCCATCTCTCTTTATCTCCGTCTCTTCGTGGTCTCTCTTGGTACTTCCCCTTTCTCTTTCCCTACCCCTTCCCCGTTCCCTGTTCCTTTCCCTCATCCCTGTGAACCCCTGAATCGCGAGCATTACACATTTATAAGCGCGTTAAACACGGGCCGCATCAGTGGCATCGAGTGGTTGGTATATGCCCCCCCCCCCCCCCCCCCCCCCTCCAGTCAGTACAACCCGCGAACCACCCCACAAACCCCTGGATATTCCCATCCCTTTACGAACGAGCTGGATTGGTTTTGTGTACTGCAGGGAGGTCCGCACGGTCGATTGGTGTCTCTCTGTATGTTTGCACATTTGTAAGCGGCTCTGTACATATCAATGTTACGATGCGCGTGTCCGCCACCATTATTTCCACCTCTTCCACCCTCCCCCCCCTCCTCGTAATGTATGCGGAGATATCAGCTGAATCCAACACACAAAACCGATACGTATTGATATGGCCTTCCGCTTACCATTGACTAGGTACATACATACATACATATACATAAAGTATATACCTAGTATACCTACATACCTATATGTATATATACTATCCCCTGACTATACGGCTTTTCGAATAGTATATCAATTTTTAACGTTCTTTGGATTTATTGCGGTTCATATTCTATCTACTAAAAACATCCTACGCCGAGGGTACGACCGATTCCTTCTCACTCCGATATTGGGGGAAAACTTCGGTATACCTAGTTGAAAAATGTACGGTCGTTGTTCTTTCGGAGAAAATCAAACCCAACTAAAGATCTAGGCGATGTGAAACGACAATTTTAATGTAATTCAATTTTATGATAAACTTAAGTACCTACCCAAGTACCTATATGAACGATATTTTAGCACCAATTCGATTTATCTCACATTAACAGTCAAATGAGCCAACAAACCCCTAAAAGCACATCGTGGTTTGAACTAGACTCGCTCTTCGGGTCCCCTTAGACTCGAGAAGTTTGCCGGTGTTCATCTCTGAATAGGATTGTCGTTGGCGAGAGACACGCGCACCCTTTGCGTACACCCTCCATTAATGGGTAGAAATAATTTCGGACTAACGTATAGATATCATACACCTAAATTATACCTACGTAGTATATAGCAGAGCTTCTAGTGAACCTGTGAGACTTATATTATTCATGAATACATACACAGACTGCGACAAAAGCTCTCTGTGTTATACTATGCCGATTTCTGATGGGGTTCGAATCACGTCAATATCCGATATTCGAGATTTCGAGAAGGTCTCAATACTCGACATACACAAATAGGTATATGTCAGCCCACGATGATGACATCCCGGTAGTTTAGGCATCTCGAAGACCCAGCGGGTGGGTGAAGGACTAAGAATGGACCAGGGGACAGGGGCGATTCATTGTCAAGGTATCATTCCTAGGTCACGCCGCATTGACTCGTATATGTATTATATACTGTCAGCGTTGAAACGTGGCGTTATATAGTAATCGTTTAACTTAGGGAGCGTGGATTCTTGTAATATAAAGAAATCGCGGTATTACAGACAATCAACTGATGTAAATAGTTATGATAATTGAGTCATTTTACGGCAGCGTATCTAAGTTTTAATTTGCAGGTACGAAACACGATCGAACGATAATATCGAACTAAGAATACTTTATACACGAAATCGTTTTTGTTGTTCATACATATCTATATATAAAGTATGAATACAACCGATCGCGTGGTAAGAAACGATATTTAACAGTACGTACCTACTTACAGGCACTGCGAAGAAGTATAATGATGAAAAAAGTATTTGAAACAGTGTTATCTCGTTAAGAAAACACTTACATGCATAGATAATTTTACACACCAAATCACGCGCATATATAATTATTACTTTATAAAGTAGAAGTAGGTACAGGTATATATATATATATATATATATTGGTGGTATTATATGTATATATAGTATATATAATTTCTAAATACCGACGCGTCCCTCTGGAACGATCTCTGCATAATCTAATACCAGTTTCACCTCTGATCTACCCCCAGGATCACCGAGTATCGCGAGGAGGGTTGTTTCTGCAACTCAGCGCGCGCCGCCCCACTTGGTGAGCTACAGTTACCTCGTTACGGCAATCAGGCAAGTAAACTCCGGATAACGCGAGACCATGATTGGCATAAATGACGCCTTCGAAACTAATAGGCTGTTTTGAAAAGCCCGAAAGCTTGCGCCCGTCTCCAAGGTGAATTAAGATTTGTATTGCATAGGATTGTAGTATATAGAGAATTGTCTCTATATACCGGAGTATCTTATTATATCTTCTGTAACGATCGCATATATGAGCTTGTTATTATTCATTTTCATTTATTTTCTCATCCACGTGTCAAAGGACGTCGTAGTATATGTCGCGTTAAGGACGAGATTCTACCTCCGTCGATCGGATCAAGCTATCTATAGAGGTAATTATAGCGAAGGAATTAATTGAGCTTTCCATATTGGAAGGATTGAAGGTGACGAAGAGGAGACGCGGGTGCATCGTGAGATGCGAGTCGAATAGTCGCACAGCATCCGAGGGTTATATACCTACGTACATATCTAACGTCTTCTCCGAGCCGGTTTTGTCGTCCGCTCCGATGCGCCGTACCGCTTGCCTCTCAATTCTCATTTATTCCATTGCCCGTTAATTGGTAGTGCAGAGAAAGTTGGTTATCAAAGAAATAGTGTTGACCGAGCTCCGTAATGGTACCGCGGGCTGCAGGTATGTATGTACATAACTATTATATACTTATATATATATATATACACCCAAGTTGGTGTACATATGGAAACAGGCGCAGCTAGAACCTCGCCGCGCGCAGGTAGGTAGGTATATAATATGTACTACACCTATATGTATATAAATCGTGTAGAAAATTTATGTCCAACCAGAAAACACCAAGATATACTCTGCCGCTTCTCTAATTCCTTTATACGCATATTTTACACGAATATAACCACGGCGTTGATTTGTCAACTGTATATATATATACATAATGCATAAACCCTTATCGATATCTAAATAGCTATACAGATATAATTGATACTTTATACACACTTTAATCAGAAATCGATATCAGAGATGTTAGTTTATTGGTTCCAGGGTAAGTATTTTAGCTATTTGTATTAAATCAACGTTCTACTTCCAATTTTTGGTTCACGATCTATAAAACAAGATCTCATCTTATATGCGGATATGTATTCGCACAGTAGCTGTTATACGCATTGGCATATATTTATTATATTCGACATGTACGTATATATGTATAATATTCTATTTATGGGTATAAGGATTAGTTTGAAAATCAAAGATCACTCGCAGTTTGCCGTTAAGTGTAACATTAAGATGTAGATTCTAGCCCAGAAATGAAGAGGATATACTCTTCTAGCTGGCTCATTAAATCTCAAAGTTTCGAGGAAACTAGTTATAATATTGAGGCGTTTAGTGGCAGTCGTATTAACATTATACACCGAGTTTAAAGTATACGCAGTGGGTACCAGTATAGGGTATACCAGGATAGAAACGGAGACAAGTATTTAGAAAATGTCAAAACTTTCGAAAGGAAGCGGTTGTGTTTACCACGGGTTGGAACCCAAACTCTAAGGCGTTATCCGAAATGAAAGCAGCCTAATATATCTCAGCTACTGCCTGCCAGACGGAGATGACTCTGACTTGCAACACGCCCGTTAACCTACCTACACTTCGTACTGGTCTCTCCTCCCCGAACAAACAAATGGCTCTTTACAAACGAGCAAAGTTGTGTAAAGTGATGCTTGTTTCTTTCATTATCTCGTTGCTAGGAACAACTTTCCCCCCAGTACCACGAGGTGCACATGCATAGATATACACCTCATAGTATACATAGATATATTTCTTTTTTAGTTATACCTATCCACGAATAGATGTGATGTAGGATAAAGCGAGAGCTATACAACAGTCACGCTCATGAAAAAGCATGGATGATATATTAAAAGCCAAATTATACCCGAATTATTTTCAATCATATCGCTTATCCATAGCGCGTGTCCATGCATTTCTGACGATAGAGCCGATGCGGTTGGATCTAATAACCAGCAACTAGAATTTCAGAGCTATCCATCCGTCAATTATAAGGGTAGAGTTAGATGGGATGAAATTAACAGTTGCAGGTGAAGCGGTTGTTGTAATTTGGACATTCATAAGAGGATTCACTAGACTTTTTGAGTAAAAAAATGATTTGAAATTCATGAAATTGGATACAGACATATAGGGCCCTTGAATTTTCGGAGTAGGTACGCCTTTTCGAAAGCATCTTCAGCTACTATATGCTGGAAATACTCGTCTGGACCACCCGTAGCGGTTGGTATCTGAATTAATTATATTTGTTTTAATATAAAATCCGCGTGGTGTGATTTAGTTGACCGCCACGGGGGTAACTGAGCCTATAGCGCATAAATATAAGTCGGTGGGTTCTTGTCTTCTTGTCTTGTTCCTTGCTGGACCTCGGACTGGCCCCCGAAGACTTACCGAGTACGAACGTGCACACGCCTGGACATCGCGGAGGTATAATACAGAACGAGTAACACCGTCTACTAGTCGCGGTTGGTGTGAAAGCCGAGTATTTCGCATTGCCCTCCAGGCCGCGGTCCGTTTCCTCTTAGTTTCCGTCAGTTTTTACTCGTTTCGAAAACCAGCGGCTTTAACACGAGGAGTAAAACAACAAAACTTATTTGTATAAGACGATTTGAAATTCCCGAAGCCGTTGCAGATTCGTTCGCTTCAAAACCATTTGAAGCAAACAAATCTATTTCGTCTGAGTGTCCTTGTACGACCTCGCTTTCTCGATCAAATAACTGCCAGTTGCCACTGATTAGATTTCACATATATATACGAGAGGCTAAATTATTCAACAATTTGCATAAATACAAGGTCTTACTTATCCACGTGGATTTGTGATACAGAATCTTGAATACATTATCACGTTCACCTGCAGAATTTTTTACTCACATTGTTGATCATTATACTATCCAAATTAGGCGCCACTCATTTTTGTGTTACCGCCCGCTTGTAATTATGAAATCAAACCTCGAAGGGTTGGTTAAAAGTTAGTGCAGAGAATGGACCACAACCTTCACGAATCATCAATGCACTGATTACAGTCTTGAGTGTTCCAGTGATTTACGTATCCTGCCTATTATCACCTACGCGAGCTGCAGTGGTATAAAAGATGCGACCTCTTGATTGTGAATAAATTATCCCTAATTTCACAGACTCTCGACAGTTATGTCGCAGACTGCTAAACTCACTACGCACTCGCACGCTACGCTAACGATCATTCCACAGGCAAGCCTGATCACGATACGAGACCATATCTGTTGCAGCTATAATATCTATAACACACAGAGCTGCGGTATGGTCGAATATAATCATATAAAAGGTGGATACGCGCAAGGCTTGATGGGTCATCGATTGATACAATTCACAGCATCAATATAGTTGGTAAGTGGTTTGAATAAGTTCAGTATACAAGAGGAGACGATATTCTTGGTTAAACCTGAGAATCTCATTAACGGAAGGTCGCGATCGAGACTTGCGTGTGCAGGGCGAACCGTCGAACAGCCAAGCAGTGTCCAGGAACGGGGTCTTCGCTCGGCAGCCCACTAATCACCACTAATGTTAATATTATGCAGGAGCTACAATGCTCCACGTGGAGTCTCGATAACCCATGCGAACACCAAGTCGTGAGATGCATGCCGAGTTCGCATGCGATCGCTCGTTCCTGTCGTCTTTATAGTCACTCATATACCTATCCAGCCCCACTGCAACCACGTTCTATACCATTCTCTAAGATATATGGAATTGGAGTGACGAAATTCTCTCTAGCGAAAAATTAGCATCAGAATCATTGTCAGCGAAAGTTGATTAATTGAGTGATACTCGAGAGATGCTATGAGAATTGTTGAATGAACTTCAACTTATTGCGCTAACAGTTGAATTGGAACGCCTTTTGATGCGTCATCCAATTGTGAGTGGAACAAAAAAAAAAACTAGTTTTACATTGTTTTTTCTATCTTAGATCCGTCTGCTGTCTGCAAATAGGTGTCCATCACCATTTAAGACCATAGTTTGCTAGTCCTTAGCTTTCGCCCTCCTCCTCAGAATCCTTGACAATCTGTGTCGTCATTGCGCCTTGAGGCCATGACCCACTTGCCCTGTCGAGCATCCACCACCCCTGAATATCCGGATAAGCTATGTGCATGTAGTTTGTCTTACCGAGGCATCCCGGCTCCGTATATAGGCTCGAAGATTTCCACCTTTAAGAGACGACCTCTTTGTTAACGCTGTACCACTTTAAGTGAAAACGTCCATTCAGAGAGGCGACAATAGTTTGCGCCTTGAATACGTTAGAAGACAGACGCAACGGCCTGAGAAGCAGTTCTTCTCAAAGTGGCTACACAAGATCGTATAAAAGTGGTCGTTCCGAGACGAGCCATTGGACAACTAAAGAGTCCGGTCACCGCGTCGTTCTTACATGGACAACGGAGAGCGGTTAACTTTAGTTCTATTTGTGGTGAGGTCGGAAATTTATCGGAAAAAAAAAGAAAGAATAAAAAAAAATGTAACTAGTAATTAGCAGAAATATTGGCAGCTGCTGGGTACGTATTCAAGGTGCGGAACCAATTTCAGATAACCAACAATTAATTTCTTCTTGGTCTTGTATATATAATACCTTTACACTTATGTGTACACTGTATATACTATATATACACATATGCTTACAAACGAGCGTTTCTACCTGTTTTAGCTAAAAGTTGATGTATTTTTTTACACCATCTTCGACGATTATTAATTAAACGGGCTTTTTCATCGGCCTTTAGTACCAGGGTAATGTTCCGTTAGATTGATATGAGTGTTAGAAGTGTGGTTCAACGTGCGATATCAACAATTTATAAAGACGAAGAATAAGAATGAGAAGGAGAAGAAGAAGAAGACGACGAAGGAGAAGAAGAAGGAGGAATGAAATAATGAAAATCTATTAGTTGGTGGCGGCTAATAGTAATGATATTCATTTAGGGGCGTGTACGCACTCTCCCTGGTTGTACGTGTTCAACGCGCATGTATTACCCCGTGTAAATGTATGGGATAAGAAAGACACACCACGCATCTGTATCGCAGCGCGCATGGCCGCGACTTGAGCACCGTCCTGGCCAGCCCTGGGGTCGCTGACTCGTACGGTCGCCGATCCGTCAGTCGATTACTCTGGGGATCTTACGTGAACGTGGAAACAGGTTCTTGGAATCCGGTTCTCGATTCTACATACAACTCTAATCAACGCGGTTAGATTGCTGCGTCGTCCGTTCGTTCGTTCGTTCGTTCGTTCGTTCCTTGTTTCGTTCGTTCCTACGTCCTGCAGGCTCGATTCCTGCCGCATCTTCGAAGCCATCGAGCTGGAAGTTCCCTTTCGTAAGGTAGGTAACCTACCTACCCAGGTCCACGTTATCCGCACTCACCTGATATTATACGCCGGGTAGATTCGTCGGATAATCGACCGTTGAGACTGGATCATATTATTCTCAAAGTTTCATTAAATGATTATCATTTATTGAGGATATAAACCTATCCTTAGACCTTATGTGTGACTCGATCTGAAATAACACCTCCGAACAATAATCGAGGTAGCAACAATTTCACACGACTTCCTCAAACGAGGTATGTTACATACCATATACCGTCTCTGATTGCAATAGGCTCATTCACAGTCCAGAGAACTTGACCTTTGCCACAGAGTATCCGCGTTTCACTAATAGTTTGAAAACACGCGATTTCCAAGATCGAGTACATCTCCTTACCTCTATACGTGAGTGGAACCTCAGATTCGCACATGTAAAAAGTGAGAAAATAAAAATTTCAAAATATTAAGAAATAAAGAAGAAAAATGTGTGGAGATCTGAATCCTCGTCAAGGTCGGAGTCTACCTGTCAGATGGTCGCAGGCGAAGAGTAGTATAAGCCATGAGAAAGCCGGTAATTCCGACCGTCCCGAACCTCGGAATACAAATCGACTGCAAGGCAGCGAATGGCACCTCGTTAACTTTGATGTGGACGTTGAACAAAGATGTTCACGATGATGTATCTATGGTTTAAGGTATCATAGTGATATAATCGAGTGTCAAGGTTGCTACAGACGAGCAAAGACTCATCCCTTGATTAGACGGTTCAACTTGACCGTTCCTGACCTGGTAATAGCTCGTCATACACACATACATACATACATACATACATATTCGTATACAATATGCTTGTTCAGGTCATGCTGTGAGATTGCACTCGAGTTGTATGGCTGGCCTCGCCCCGTGCCATGCGAATCATGCGATCCTGCTGCACTCGACTCGTTTTATTTATTTATCTTGCATTCACTCGACCTCGCGCTCGTATATTGTCGGAGACCATTCGGTAGATCGAGGTCTACCAATAACAGCAGGGTCTCTGATTGGTTTTGCATTTTATCATATATATACCGTGTCTCGTGTCAGTGTGTATAGAATAATATGTTATTATTTGAAGCTTTCGACTGAAACTGGATTTCTGTATATCTTAACCCATTTATCGGAAGAATAAGAAGTTCTGTGAATATATATATATGTGGGGCAAAACGGACCACTAAAAAAATTAAAAAAAAACGATTGACGATTAAAAAACTTGGGTATGAATATGAAGTTTTTTGCCCCAAGGGGTCCATTTGCCCCCCCCCCCCCCCCCCCCCTTCTTATATGTATATAATGTGCTGTGTCTGAACCCGTCCGTACGTACATGTATAATTTTTGAGCGACAGGTGTGGGCCACCATAATGGTTAATTTCTGAGTTACGTGTAGGATAATTTGATGGTCATAATTCGGGGTCAAGTCAAGGCTTTGTTTCTTCGTCTGACACCGTGACCTGTAAGCGTGAAACGTTTGACTCTGACAGCGTTCGAGCGAGTAGAATAACCCGAAGAACCGCCTTTCACCTGAATTAATAAATTATCAACCATCAACCGGCCATCGGAGTCAGGAGTGCAGCCGCTCTGAGTATTCAGGCACCGCGGGGATTCTAAGAAAAAAAATAATTAGAGAAAGAAACTCTTATACTGTATTTTATACTTATACATGCGGTATACCATACCATTCACTCATGTATATTAGATATATGAACAAACACGCTTTGAAACGTGTAATGCAAAAACAATTGACGAGCACAAAAACTGCTATATATAAGTTTAATAAGTGTGAATTATACATCAAGGTTTAGGTCGAAACTGCGGATAAAAACGCGGCGCTTAAATGATCCTCGACTAAGAAGTTATATGAGGATCAGAGGGTGCGGAGCCAAACTGCAGTATAGGTACGCGTGAGATAAAAATTCCCGAGATGCCCATCAGACGTAATGAAAGTTTCCGCCTTGAGTTTATACTTTATATACCATAATATACACTTGCACATATATATATAGGCATATATATAACATTGGTGTATATATAAATTTTGATAAAGTGTAGAGAGCGAGGCGACGAGTCGCGAACAATAAACATAGCTTCGTATTTTCCTTGTATGTCTATATACCTCCACACATGATACATATAGATATACATGCGTATACACATATATGTTGATGGAATTCGTCCGAACCTTCGGGACCTTTGGAGTGCAGTGGTCCAGTGGTGGGAAAGACACGGGTGAGGACTCTCTTCGTATGTCTTAGGAGGGCCCCGCCGTTGACGCCGGCGCGACTCGGAGGTCCCAGGATCTTCACCTGCGCCATGGGACTCACGGGCCATCAAGGGGGATATTCAGGGGGGCCTTGTGTGTGACAAGTGAGGCCCCGGAAAATAACCACGTGTGTATACTCGGGCGAAGTATATATACGATATAACTGGAGAAAGGGTTTGGGCGCTAGGGCTCACGAAGATCCCGTGTTATTGCCTCTGGTGGAGACCATAGCAAGACCAGCAGAGCTCTCGGCTGCCCTGGGGCGCTGGTCCGACGACATTCCTGCCTTCTTCCACCGCTGCTTCTCGCCTCTTCATTCTTCTCGGCTGTCCGTCCCGGTCGCGCCCCTGGTTAAATCTATGGAGGTATCTCTTTTCTACCCAAGATCCCAATTTTATACTCCGAGAACGACTAAACACTCGACTTTGTCACCTGCTGCTGTTGCGCGCTGCTGTTTATGCTTCGGATGCTGAAATCCTGGCCCGTTTATCGGCCTCCTTACTCTTCTCTTTTGGTCACCTAGTTAGCGGTGTACCGTATAACCCCGCATGGCAGTCACATATTATTGAATTACGTATTAATTACATTTAATGGAGTTTAATTAGTGAGCAGGGCAATTAACCCGCTTATTAAGCCGCCCGGACCGCATTGAATGTTAAGTCTCGCCTCTTTTTGCTACTGATACAATATGCAAGAATTCAAAGAACTGCAAAAATTTTTAACTGATGCACTTTCTACCAATTAGCCGGTTCGCTGACTCTCCCTGGATAACTCAAAGCGATTGTGTTATACCTGTACTAGCGAGATTTATATGCGTTATATGAACCAGTACCTGCTGCAGGTCACTTTCCTCGACACGCTATATACCACTCATTTATCATCGGCTATTATCTTATATAGTGTAGGTTATACGTCACCGTATCTATTTTTCGTCACGCTGCAACCACCCACTTAACAACAGAGATAAAACCTGATACTATTTTATTTGATATTTTTTCTCTTCTGTCTGACGCTGATGCTGAAGCAGATAGATAATTAGCAGAAATTAAACTCTCTAATTCACTTGACAACGTCGACTAATCAATTTCTATGTTATACATAACGTGAATCTGATATAGCCGAAAGCTTGTGGGAAAAATTATACTTGTGTATGATACAAAAGAAGGAAAACGCCGAAGTAGGTACTTTTTTGCGGATTACCTCGGCTCGCCTTATAATTAATACAGGGATGATAAATTGAAGAGCGAGCAAAGAGGATGGAGGACAAAGGACGAAGAGTGGAGTGGAGAAGAGAATGCAATCTGGACGGTTCATGGACCGGGAGATCTGAACATCCAGCATCCGTATCGCGCAGCAGTAGCATCGGTGGCTCTCTCTTAGCCTACAATCTGTCTTACATATTCATTATGGCTTGAGGGTGAGTGGGTATTATCTTAGATGGCCGGTTTCGAACAACGTATAGCTTGTAATTTTCAGGGCCCCACTCGAGGCGAGCCGCGGTCCTTCCCTCCGGGAATCCTCGGACGTCCTTTGGTCGTAATAATGGCAGTTTCTTATAAGCGCGCAACTCTGTACCTTCTGATGTTCATATGCGTCGTAGCGCATATGTGTGCCTCGGGGTGACGAATTATAAATAAAGTTATAAGAACAACGCGCGTATACCATATCTCGTTTTCATAAAGTTCCATGAAAGTTGAACGTTTACTTTAATATACGTTCAATTCTGATTTCTGCATCAAAGTCGCATAAGAATTCTCTTTCTCTCTCTCTCTCTCTCTTTCTCTCTTGCTTAATTCCACTTTTACAGCAGATTCGATTAGCTACTTCAATTATAATTTACAACCGCGTGAATGACTCACGCAACGAATTAATGCAGCTCGAACATTCAGAAACCCATTATTGCATTTCTAGCTCTTACTTCAGTTACAGATGCATATAAGTCAACTCGTTCATTAATATAAGTCAACGTCTTTCTCAAGCCATAACCAACCTTCCGCCTACCTCAACGTCAACAAGTATGAAATTTACGATAACTATTTCAACATTTGCCCAACACTAACCGTCAAATCTCTAATCGTAAGTTAATTATTGACTATATATCTCCCCTACAGCTATATTACACATATATCGTAGCACTTATATACATGCAACCAATAGGGCGGAACGGGCTTCCAGAGAATATCCTGATACAGGACACGAGGTCAGAGATCACAGGGACACTTGTAGTACACAATTAGGTGGTACTCAACCAACCCAACCCCAGCTACAAGGGTTATTCGACACGATTATTTGTGCACGACAGGCACCGCAGTGATGATCATGCAACACCTGTATATACTGTCAAAATACTGTGGAATGAGGTAAATTTATAAATCAAGATTATGCAAATACTGATTATTATGTATATAGGTATATGTATATAGTTAAGACCAAGGGGTGCGGGTTTTCTGAGCAACACAAGTACAACCAACAATAATCAATGGAGTAGCTGCTGCAGTGGGGTGTGGCGCGCAGTACCGGATGGCGGCGCCTCCCGCTGTCCGACGCCGTCTTCGATCGCAGTCTCTTGCACTCGCCTACCCCTTGCAACCCCTTTGCAACCCTTTGGTGATAGAATTTTCCCACAATATTCGAGATAGAAGTATATAATGAGTTGTAAAATTGGAATTGAACATTTTGTGTGGATTTAAGATTTATAGGACTGGTTCCTCGAATCATGTTATGCAATATTAAAGCCGGGTTTGAGAATTAGGGATATATAGTGTTTTCTTGAAGCCGGAATTTACACGAGCCGCGAACTCGTAAAGGAGAATCTTTAATTCGTTTACTTCTCGAGCGCACAATCAGTCGTCAAAGAAGTAAAGAGGGGATGAAAGTGGATAAACGGCCTTGAATTGCATTATTGAATTTCTAATGCCGTTGTAGGGACGTCGTTAACTCGAGATTTCCTTAGCTTTAGGGATATTCCTGCGATTAGTATAGCCGTGGCTCTTTCTCCCTCGAGTATATAATTCTACACGTACAGATTAACTCTTAACGCTATAGGATAAAAAGTTTTTTAACGGCGAATATATTAACGAACGATGCATACCGCGGAGATAATTAGTTATATGGTTTCCGCTGACGGGTTAATGATTAACTTCTATAGTCGTTATTAATATTCACTCTTAAGGACCTTAGATACCAACTTGTGTTTCTGCATGCAATAATTCTAAAGTCAATAGAGTTCCACGTACCTAGGTATATATAAGTGCCTATAAGGTTCGATTAATATATCTTCGTATAGACACGTTGATCAGTCTCTGCGGAAATTCATTTCATTGATAATCAAAGCTTTCGAACTCTCAAGAATATAGCACTGACGAAATGTGTACCCGATGCAGAATAAAGTGTAGGTATACATAGAAAATTGATCATAATTATTATACGATTCAAAGAATAAAGTTTTAGTTTATAATTTTATCGACCTGCGTGAATCAATCGTCCTTAGAAATATTCTCATATTTTCTCAATATATGCACAACCAGCATATTAGATAAAAAGCTGTAATGATAAAATATGATTAATTCATGCTGCTATATTCGGATCACACATAGTAATGAATGGTATTTGAATGTAATAGTGGTTAAAAAAATAAATAAATAAAAAATAAAAAATCTCTTTTCATACATATAATAATTACACCTGTATGTATGTATATCTCCTTAACTGACCACCGAGAGCGAGGAACCATCGAGATGAGACGGAGAGCGAGAGCCATGGGCAGGGAGGAGGTGTGCCGGTAACCCAAGGTGAATCGGATATTGATCTCTCTTCAGGTAACTCCGGTTTGACGCGCCAAGAGTTTGTAGTTGTGCGCCGCACATATCACATATGAATATACTATATATATATATATATATATACATAGATACCTATACCTACATGTGATATATACGTATAGTATAGTATATATATGTATAGCGAGTGTTTCAAGTCGCTAAAATACAACACATGTGATGATATACAGATATACATCGTCTTCAGCTTGCACACAGGTTTATCACACACGTGTATACACCCATACAACATATACATTGCGTGGGCGAGACTGGAAGGCAAGAAAAGAAAGAAGCCCGGTCTCGTGGTAGCAGCGGCAGGTGGATTGGCAACGGTGTAGCAGAGAGGTAGGTTGAACTGGGTCCAACCGGTAGCAGAGGAAGTAGCGGCGGCATTGAGGTGGTCAGCGTAGCTTCCGGCGACCCCGTTGACGGCTCTTCGTCGTCACGGTCGCCGCCTGCCGTTCGCCGTTCTCCGTTCTCCGTTCTCCGTTCTTCGTTCTTCGTTCTTCGTTCTTCGTTCTCCGTTCCACGTTCTCTGTCCTTTCGTTATAGGCACGTGCCTCTCGCAGAAGCCAGTCACCGAATCCACGCCCGGTATTCAGCCGAGTCATTCCTCGGCTGTCATTCCGGGAGCCTAGGCGTGCACGTCGATACTTAAAGCAGCACTGTCATCCCTGGAACCACTGGTCCCCCCGTCCTTGCCTATTTCATTCACGAGACCTGCTTCCATTCAGTTTAGTCCTGCATCGTATAATGTCCATATATATATATATATATATATATATATATATATATATATACATGTATATGATATTTACACCTGCATAGTTTAGTGTGTGCTTATGCATCTACCATCAAGAGAATATATATATATATATATATATATATATATATATATAGTATGTATGTATGTAAGTATGCGGAGCGTAGCTTCCGTTTGGCCCACGGCGGTCACGAAGATCAGGATCAGACACGGTTGCTGCTGACACTGAACGGATAAGAGAACGAGACTTAGCTTTTGATTAAAGTTATTGCGGTAGACGCGTGATGGTCTTCTACGAACCACTAGATGTCGAGCCCTGCGAGCAGTATAATTATTATACTTTTGTGTTTTTTGTCTTTTTCTTTATCTACTTCCTATTCCCTATTATTACACGGTTATTATCACTCCGAGTAATACCTATAGCTCATACTGCACCATAGTGCAGTTAATTGCACGGATAGGTTGGCATATACCCGCATATACATAGGTTTTAACTCTGCAGGCAAGATACACAAATTATGTACCCATATATACTCAAACGAAAATATAAGATGCAATCGAAAAAAAAAAAAATAAAAAAATATGTTAAACAATAATAACTATTATACCTTATACTTAACGTTGCCCTAAAAATCTCACCATCATTATCCACGATTGATGTTGTACATTGGACTGGTATGGTGCGGTTAAATAATCGAGATAAAAGCGAACGATGGCATCAGCTTATCTCGTCAGGCTATAGACGAGTAGTTTTTTTTTTTTTTTTTTTTTTTTTTTTTTTTTTTTTTTTTTTTGGGGTGGTTAGAATTCGGAACGTGTTTCTTTCCCACGTGATCCCGAGGGAATTTTTCCGATTCACGATGAGTCGCGTTAACCTAAATGCTCATCGTACCATTGAAGTGCCCAGGGTTGGACCCGGGGCAAACTCTCAGATGGCGTTGGCCTGTAGTGTATTGTTGGGTACTATCGCGGACGCGAGAAGTAGGCATTGTGCTCTCATTGTCCCTCCCTCCTACCCCACTTTCTCACTGAATAAAGCAGAAGAAGATTTTTCGACACCACTTAGACCCCTCTCTAACGTAAGGCAGGGTGACACAAACACAACTCATCCCCTCGTGCCGGTACCTCTTTTATTTATTCCAATCCCGCGAACGCATCTCTCAACCGTCTTTTGCCTTGTTCAAAATGCTTTTAGCCGAGACATTACTCGCATTTCAACTACGTCCAACATCCCAACAAATGTATAGAGGTGGGAAATAATCTCGCGGATATACCTATACGCGTATATAGTACAGGCGATTATTATTATTGTAAATAAATTATACTTTTATTACATATTTTATATATAGTTATTCATTTTTCTCGCGTTATAAAGAGAGGCTATATATGAAGAAGCCGTTTTAATTGATGCTAGAATATCACCGGGTATCGTATGTCGCTCATTAAAATTCAATCTGTAAACAGTCAAGATAAGCGTCCGCCCTGCGACCCAATTTCACCGATTATAATGAGCCCTGAAGTCCTGTAGCCGCGTCATTGATGTGGCAAGGGTTCACGGTCGTATATGTATATATAAGGTACAACGTTTACCTGTATGTGAATAAAAAGAAGTCGACTTCAGGGTATAGGTAGGTAGGCGAATTATCCTCGACAAAACGTATTTACAAAATGTTATATATTGTTCCATTGAGCAATCAGTGAGAAAGTCATGAAATTAGTCTCTATAAAGGAAAGGTTACGGCTCTAATTAGTAGGCCGCATACACGTCGCCCGCGGTGCGATGATATTGTAATGGTAATTGTGAGGAGAGCGAGTCAAACAATATGTTCCACCAGCGTGCAATTAACTGATATATTCTACGCGAAAACCCTGTGTGCGATCTACTATTATATGCGAAATGCTTTTCGCGATACATTTTTCACTTATGCATATAGAGATTTAATGAATCTTCGATTGAATGAACTCCACATAATATAGTATATCTATCACTGTGAAGTTAATCTTCATTGCCAATGTGATTATACGCAGATGATGTTGACCATTGATTCCGGCCTTTCTCAAATCGTGTTTAAAAATGTTATGTATCTCATAGGCTGAAAAGAAGCCGTTGATCCACTGATACGAGAGAATGGATCCGCGGCTATAGTAGAAGGCCCGAGGCGAAAATTTCGCTTAGCATTGCGCGCAGGGTGAAGTAAACCGGTCGGAGGAGCTGCGTTAGCTGCGTGCGACGAGCGGGCCAGAGGGTCAATCTCCTCCCGCAGGATACGTGCCATCTCTTCGACCCTCTCGACGGGAGGTCAGGACCCATATTTTAATCCAGGAGAGCGTCAATGGGCCCGATATCATCGAGGCTGGTTGAAAATAAGAATTTTAATTTATCGAATATAAACAGCAGGGGCGGAAATCGGCAACGATATTATAATAACTATAATTTCGAGTGAATCAGTTCTTCAAATTTCCTTCATAATACTTAAACTTATATGATAAATGGAGTCTCTTCGCGTTCCTATACTACATATGGTACATATATATATATTGAAAATATGTTGCACTGCGCGTTTGAGCGAGGATTCTGCAATGCCGTTTTGCTTCTGTTCTTTGGATCGAGAAACCAGTTCATCACTATTGAATGGTTAGCCTTGTCTAGATGGCTTATCTCTTTACGCATGGAACTTAGTAAGCCATTGTCATGCCATAGAAGAAAGGCCGCGGCGGCGGCGTCGCGCGGCACGGCACGGCGGCGATTCTCCACCGAGACGGTTAATACTTACTTGTGTATCCTTATACCCCGCAGTACCTACCCTACTCTATCTGTTCAGCTTCGTATTGCATTCGACTGTTCTATTTGCGAGAGGATATCGCATCGCGAAGATTCCTCATGCGCCAAACTATATTGCGGCGGTGTATAAGCTAGCTCGCAAAAAGTTGCATCTCTTGCGTGTATAGCTCTATTCGAAATTCTTTGAAGAGATTAGGTGTAGTACGCTTTGCCGTGGACATGGGCCATATTGCCTTTGGGATTCGCACTTCTGCGTATACAGTAAGATCATTTGCGGAATGAAATAGTATAACAGAATAAAGGAATAGGAATCAAGATCTTGGTAAATCCGCAGTGGTGCGTAGAATGAACGATCTATAGATCGTACCGTTCTATACCCTGAAATACTGCTGAGAAAATCTTTGGATTGGATGTACTGCGGTATATTGTATTGATGCGAACTTTTACCAACAAAATGGACGGGCATTAATTCTAATTAGAACCGGGAATCAGTTCGAAGTTGACATGAATGTAAGCGTGTATAATATGTACGCGGGTATATAAATGGAGGAGTAAGCCATTGGCAAATCTCTGCAATCTAGTTTATTAATTGATACTGCTACCGTGGAGGCGATCGCGGTAACGTGGAAAATGTAAATTATACGCAATGTATAATATGCGGCGATTTGAAAATACTCTATAATTATTGAATTCAATTAATTCAAGCAAATATATATCGAATAATTGAAATATATAGAAAAGGCATATTTATTAGACGTTTATATATATGCAAACGGGACGTGGAATTCATTGGTTTGTCGGATGAAAATCTAACCGCTTGTCGTTCGAACTAGTAAAACGTGGAAATGTTTGCTTTCCTACAGCTAGTACCCAGCCACCATATACAAACTGGATTTATTTGTGTATCAAACGCGCGCAGAGACTTCTATAAAAAAAAAAAAAAAAGAAAAAAAAAAAAAGGCATTTTCTACGTGCCTAAAAATCTCTATATATCTATGCGTGTATGTATGTATAGAGGGCAGCAATTCGTTTCAAAGAGAACTCGATTTTTTTACTTGACTAATAAATTTTCTCTAAATAACGGGACGGCGAAATTGATGCGTTTGTATACAAGTTAGTTATTTTTTTTTTATTTTTTTCTTTTTTTTTCTTAATGGGTATAAAGTGTCCAATGATCAATTATATATCACCTCATCGATTGGCCAGAAGAACAAAAAAAAAAATAAGACTTGACTTTTATAAGTCTGTCAAAATTTCGTGGTATAACGAAAGGTAGGTTGGTAGGTATTATACATTAATTGAGTAATTATTTTTTTTAAATTAGCCGTTCTAAAGTAAAGAAACAAACTTTCATGGCTATCTTATATATATATAGCTATATTAACAGCAAGATATATATCCATATTAGAAACAGTTAGATTTTAATTAGTGACACTTAATTAACGCGCGTTATAGTAGATAATCTTCTCTTTATCCATTTCTCTATTAAGTTATATGTTATAGACTTTATACGCTGACCAATCCCATAAGCAAACTGATAGTATTAATATTCCACTGATGAACTATGGAGAAATTTGGCAGTGTTGAAATTTGTGTTATTTGAAAGTGACTAAACAGTACGGTTAATTGTTTGAGCCACGCGGTTATATATTATAGGTGCAGGCATGAAGCTAAAATAAAGAAATAAAATGAGTAAAAAATAAGACCCACACATATATATATGAGATGTTGCCCACAACGCGCATTATATACCTGAATATTTTTTTTTTTTTTTTTTTTCGAGAATTTAAGATCTTAAGAATAAACTTTCGAATAAAAGGTGTATACGCGGTAATCAGCGATGCGGTCAAGAAGTGATTTGTTTGAATTTATATTTAACACCAAGAGTTCTTGTTTCTCGCGTATAGTATCATTATTTCGTATATTATATATCCTCTTGTTAATTCATTTCATTTAATACCTTTGCAATACTAAACATCACAAAAGATTACCTATTTGTTGCTCTTTTATTTCTTTCATCATCTTTATAAGCGAGTGGGTTCTCTCGCGGCTAGAGTTCCGGGTGCTAATCACGTTCTCAAAAAGTATAAAACCAGTCTCTTTGTCATGGGTATTTTTTTTTTTTTTATTTTTTTTTTCTTTCTTTCTTTCTTTCTTTCTTTCATTTTTCTTTTTCCTTATACATATATACCTCATATGTCAGACACACAAACGTGGGCACAGTATTTTCAATAATAGGTTTATGGAAAGTGGGTTTGCTTAAATTTCTGGTTACCTATATGATGGCGAGCCTCGTTCTATGACATATGCGCACCAATAGAGTAATGTCTAAATTTGTAGATATACACGTACACGACCGCGACGTACCTACGTTGAGGCTTGTCAAATACGTTAAACAGTCATCTTGAATACATTAACATTAATTTACACATTTTGTCAAATTGGTTTACGACATAACAAGGAGGTTGTAAAATAATTTTCACATCTTGTCATTGTGTGCCATTAACTAGCGACATATGTCGTAACGCTGCAATAAATAAAGGCGTCTAAAATTTTGCCAATGCTTAAGACACCGATATCCTCACATAGGATATTAAAAAAATAAAACAAAAAAAAAAAAAAAAACTACTCGTTGATTTTTATTAATTAATAAACAACTAATGAACTAGGGAACATTTTTGACCAAAAGTGAAAAACGATGAAAAAGTTTGACCAAAAATGAAAAATTCCATTTATAAAGCTGCATACAGCTGAACTGATTGAAGAACCGGGTATACAGGCATACGATACATGTTTGACAGTGGATGGGTGTTAGATTTATGTTATGGATAGGGTGCGCTGATCTAATTGATCAGAACAGGGGACGAGGTCAGGATATGACGCGAAACTATTGTGCCCCACATTATTATAATATATTATATATATCCTCTACGACTGATCCCGCTGCATCAACGTTATATTATAGAGAGATAAAGAGAGTGTGATCGAGGGCCGAGCGAGAGGTAAAGAGGGCATATGTAAAGCAACATTGTTTCAGTCGATCTACCACTGCTTAGAGGTGCCGATGTATTTAAGCGAACAAGTGTTGATCAAATTTTCAACAGTTACCATATTTGGTATATATATAGCCGAGAGTCTAATATCCCAACGTCTCCTAGTGTGCCGATTAGCACCACAAAGGTGATTTCTGGTCTTGTGATTATAGAGGTGTGGAGCTAACTAGTGACTTATTATTCAATCAATTGACTCACGTGATAGATTTTTACAACTTTTAAACCTCATCGCTGTGGTAATTCCCGTCTGCAAGAAGAAGAAGCATATGGGTAAGAATCTTTTCTTTATATGGCCATTAAAACGGTTTGATTGTCCATATAAGAAGGAAAATACATAAATATATTTATATATATGGGAATTGTATCGAAACTATCACACCGTGTATTTAAACGTATAGGTATAGTATATTTTATTGGATGAAAATCTCTATTAATCTTACGGAAGTTATACCTTGGCGTAGGAACGTCTCGTTATCTCCTACTCCTTCCGCTATAACCATAGGATATAGTTGAACAGGTGAGGTGTCGTTAGAGAGCTTATTCTCGTACGCGACGTCCCGTCGTTGGCTAACGACCACGTCGACCAAGCTAGCGGTAAGGCACACGTATATATATATATATATATATATATATGCATATACAATATAATAACGAGATATATACACCCCGGTTCTTGAACCATTGTGTAAACCAAGATTTTCTCTTCTCGACGGCGTAATATTTCCGAGGTCAGATTTATTGGACACCCTATACATATATACATATGTGTGTGCGGTGTGTGCCCGGTAGAATGAAAAATAATTGCTATAAGGTTGTGAAGTATAAATGGTACCGTTCAGGAGCACATAGGGAAATATTACGGTCAGGGCGCGGGGGCTGTAAATATCTACATATATAGATATATATATAGATACTCATTACACATGCCTATAGTTATCTCACGTATGTATATATATAATATATATAGTACCTACGAAAGTATACTTGTACATATGCATATGCATGGGTATATATATGATATATATTATATATATATATATATAGGTATGTATACATAAAATTATGTGTGTCGGATGTATCTTACGCGTTCAAGACGCTCTTCGCCCCGTACGCGTCCGCGACGCCGAGCTACTTGGTACGCGAGACGCACACCGCGTAATTGCGCGCCTGTCTTGAAATTATTCATCTCCCCTCTGTCCCGCCAACCACCCCGCCGATCATCCCGCGACCGACCGACCAGAGCTGCCCAAGGTATGATAATGCATAGAAGTGGCAGTCATTATACGAGGGCCACCTACCATCCCACTCGACGCAGATTATATACCCCAGCATCACTCCCCGCACACCCGAGACTCCAGACTTTCCATCAGCCTTCTCTATAGGTAGTGCCCCGGTCAGTTGATGCATGAGTGCCGATAGATATGCGACTAGATAAGTCTTGTCGCGAATAATGTACCTACTTGATACAGGAAATGAACGGGGTTTCATTTGGACAGGGGAGAAGAGTGGAAGATGTCATTTCTATTCTTAGATTCATTGATATTCGTTAATTTTATTCTTGTTTGAGTATACCTAAGCAATGTTGTTTATAATAATGAAGGTATGTTACTTGACCATCTTGTCCTTTTTTATTTTTATTTTTTTTCTTCCTTCTTTCTCTTGTTTGTTTTCACCAAAGAACGATAAAAATTGATTGGGGGGTTTGTTAGGTCCTTACAGCTTTTCAGGGGAGTTCCTTTTTTTATTTTTTTTCATTTAGACCGAAAAAGGAGCCTGAAATTCTTTGCCGTCTTGCGGCTAGCAGTTTTTTTAAAAATACAGTCTTACCCCGATCTTTTGCGCGCAGCTTCGAATAACACGAGCTTCGCTTGATTGCTGTTTACGATTACAAAGTGGTCGACACGCGTCCCAAAGTGAACTACCGTTCACACTTACACGTGACTTACTGGTAGCTATTTTATATTGCCGTTGATACTGTGTGAATTCGAGACTCATTAAAATAATAATATACCTACCTAGAAATACTTATATGAAGGGAAGGGAAAGTTGTTGGGGGAAAGAAAAAATTCCTCAATAAAATACATCCGATAAGAAGAGAATCAAATAATGGCATAGTCATCACCGCGAAGTAGAGTGGGGTCTGATGGTATAGCTGCAGCTAGGTCGCTGCCCTCGGACATGAGTTTGTTGTCCAGGTATAACTTCTTCGGAAAGTATCGCCATATATGCTTCTTTTTATGAATGGGAATCCCCTGTTTGTCACGTTGAATCTTGTGGCTGCAGGGAGGAGGGTAGGTATCTTCGTTTTTATTAATCGTCGACATAATCGCCTCTGCATATGATACCTGGTAGGTAATTGTTTTGCTGAAAGTCAGACTGGATCCTGCAGTAAAAATTTTCTAAATATAATCCCTAATCTATAGAGCTATGAGCTGAAGATACGATGAGATTAAATATTCGAAGCACTTGTGTACGACGGGAGTAGGTTTACACAGTCGACCAATTATGTTAACGAAATCGTTATCGTTGGTAAAAAACGATTGCGTTCAAATTTATCACCTCTCGATTATTATCCTTAACCTTGAGCTTGAGCTTAGCTTAGAGCCCGTCTACACCTGACGTTCGGAGCTTGTAGTATTATATCTTGAAAGATATCCCGGAGTTCGTCGAACCCGTATTCCCATGCCGAGTTCAAATCTGGTATCAGTTTTCATCTCTCTCCCGTAAAACCTGTACCTACACTGTAGCGAGAAATAAAACAAAGTGCGAGTAAAGCAAAACAAACGCAAAGGGGTAAAAAGACGAGTTGGTATAACCGAGAAATTAATGTCTTCGTGGCTAGAGGATCTGGACCCCGTAATACTCGAAGAGCTGCGCACTTTTGAATTCCATATCGTGCAATTTTTCACAAAATTTTAAAATACGTTTCACAGACGATATCCCTGTGTCGCATTTCTATTTTTTTTTACGATTTTTATACCGATTGGATAAAACGGGCAGAAATTTTTGACGACCCTGCAATGGAACCCCAGGAATCTGAATCACTGCATTTTGGTACCAGCACTGGTTACCTACGCGTTCACACCACACATATACGCGTGAACATATGAACATGGAAATGAACATGGGCTGCACAGTGCACACATACAAGTTGAGTAAACCGTCACACGAAACTCACGAAGAGGCTAGTGCAGCTATCTCCGTATTTCGAAAGCCAGGCAAGAGAGCCAGGAGTGCTTCTCTCGAAACGAAACATTGCCGTCAAAACGGGCTCGTTGCACAACCGACCGACCGAACAAAGTGCGTGGCGCTTTGAAGCCGCGGCTTACTCGCGCATAAGGGTACACGTAGGTATATAAATATATATACGTGTGTGTGTGTGTGTGTATGTGTTTGTGTATATGCATATAATATGTAGGTATATAAATATACGTAAACAGTGTACAACTATTTGTGCAGTTCGAAATCAGAGCAGGTATATACACACCGCGGTATCGCGTATATACTACACCGACACTGAAAGCGAAACGGTTGCTTGCTATGGGTTCAGACTTGAGACCGAGGTGGAATGGCTGGGGGCAAGACAGGGGGTATATGTAAGAATGGCAGTGCAGCTAATGTATTCAGGAGATGTGTGCTCATTATTCAGCGATAATTAATTGAAGGCTATAAATAAGCCTGGTTGAGCATAAATAAATGCTTTGCATGAAAGAAACTGGTAATGGTGACTTTGACGGACCGTTTAAACTGGAATAATATGGGGTACACCTACCGAAGCCCGAGCTTCACCCTTCACCGTAGCTCATGACTGCAAAAACATCCCTGTCCAATATTTCGATTGGGATCCAACATTTCCGATTCAAAACAAATTCCGATCCATTAGAGACATCGACATAAAAATTCGAGTCACTAAGTCAAGTGACACAGTAAAATTTGTCTTCTAGTCTGTTGATCCGAGGGCGTAGAGTATTGAACTCGTTAAATCGAGTGGTAATGAGTTTGAAAAAAAAAAAAAAAAAAAAAAAATGGGATGCTCTCGGCTGTTAAATGGTCGGTTGTATGAGTTCCATCGAGTCATCCCGATGGACTTGAAAATCCGGTCGCATTAAGATATCTATCGAAACAACGGATGTGCGCCATTAAACTTTTACTTTATTTAGTAGCGAGGCGGCCGCGGCGCTCTCCTCGCACGTCGAGAGTCCGGTCTACCGTCTGAGTACAAGATACTGTGCACACTGCACTGTGCGAAGGGGGAAGTATAAGGTAGCTCCACGTTGCACGACGGTGCAATGATTGTTTCTCAACGTGTAATTATTATTTACGTTTGCTTTTAATGATCGCCTTTTACGCGCCAGTACCATTTAGAATTGCTAATGATCGCGTACATCTGACCGCTTTCAATATAGATACTAAAACTCATTACGGTCGGCCTAACTAATTGGGCCTATATCTAGACTGGGCATATAAGAATTATACGTATGAGCTCCCACCGGGGTGGGCAAAGGGTGGATATTTAAAACGCTCATAGGTATATAAGTTACCGACAAGAATCCTCATTGTCAGTCAGTAAAAATCTTAGTCCGCAGTATAAACTACGCGGTATAAACTGCCTGCGCAGGTTCTATATACTGCAGGTCGAACTCGACTCTCCAGGGACTCGAAGTCTGTTATTATTAATGCGACGTTTTAATCTTCTTTTTGACTTCAGAGTAGAGACTTAGGCTGCGAGACAAGCGACGGGGCGACAAAAAGACATAAGGCAAAACCGCGGAAGAGGTTTATTCCCGTTCTCGTTGATGATCGCAAACGTACGTACGTACGTACGTACGTTACCTATACGCGTACGGCGTCGTGCATGCCGCTATTGCAGCGGATCGGGTATAAAACAAGAAGATGGTAGGTAGTCAGCGGAGAGCAAACATCTACCAATACGCGAGTATATAGTTGAACGTCAAGCCCGGTAGAAGACGTTTGCAATTTCCAGATGTAGAAAGTAGAACACGTCCGTTCAGATTTTTTTCTAAATCGTAAACGGGGATCAGGATCTGCATCCACGTAGTACTATATCGAACCTAACGGGGCAAAATGGTATGCCTCGGTGATTTCGACTTATCGCGTTGTTCCAGGACGACCGATATCGCGCTTTTATCTTAAACCCGACGTTGATGATTCGAGACAGCGACGTGATACCAGAAACGCGATAATAACTGCTACAGCAAAACGGAATGCCGTATAGTGTTTATTATCAATCGTTCATATCTCATACAGTGCAACGGAAGTCTAGAGATTTTCTCTTCAAATGAGCTTTATAGAAACAGCCTTTCACGTTATATACCTACACGTTAGATCAAGGAATATATTTTAATGGATACCTTTATAAACTGCATGCGCAGGACTTTAAGAATTAAGCTAAAATATCTCAACCACTCGTCGATTCATCGATTCATCCATCATGACGAAGGTACTATGCAAACCCTTTCTCGTTATCCGCCTACACTATATTACCCATCGACCGGCATACATCATTCCCTCTTTATAAGTACTATCTATAACAGACCGGAGAACATTTGCAGGTTGTATTTATACTTTCATGGACATGAATAAACTAAGGTGCCTTCGCGTGGGTCGGGGCGAACACCGTTTTAAATTGATGTAGGGTTTATACCATATCCTAGTGAACAATACCGTCCGTGTGCAACTTTCTGGCTAAATCCCCTCCTATATGCTTATATTTCTTCTTTATCAATTATATTTTGATACGCGTTTGTATAATATATTAATAATCATCTATAATTATCCTCGCATCGTGGCGACAGGGTTTGTCGTTTGACACTACAATCAGCTCCGTTAGATCACGATAGACGTTAATTTACTTTCCACATCGACCATTTACAACTTGGCGATTAATGTTACCATTGATCAATTGTGTCTCCAACCAATTACCTCATACTCTCATGTTTCTAGTATACATATAACAAATTGATGTACGATTATTGCGGTTTTAATTTAAACTCGCATGGTTCATATTTTAATATTTTATATCGATATAGTAGATTTTATCACCGCGTCAATATTAACGTCTATGCGATAATATGTCTTCCTAATGTAAATTTTATATACCACAAGTGGCGGTGACCTTTGTCGTCTAATGGTCCAAGTTCCTAACGTTCGTTCTATACCTGTACAGTTAGCGAAGACTCCAAAGCGGTCGGCTTGTCTCTTCTATACTACAGTGGACATTATTCTTTCGGTAAAATCCTACTCGCCATCGAGGGACTTATGCGATGTCCAACGAAGGTGTGAGCGAGACAGGAATAAATAGAGTGAAAGATAAACGTGTGGTAGAAGGGATGAGAGGAAGGGGGAGAAGAGTGCCCGATGGGCCCCTACTGACACTGAGGTGTCGGTCGGTGGAGCCTGGCGTGCTGTCAGGTTGTCAGCCGTCAGCCCACGCGCGCAGGCATCGTCGTCCCTCTTTTCTATCATCTCTTCTCTCTTCTTTCTTCTCTCTTCTCTTTTCTTCGTCCTCGTGTCCAGCACCACGAAGTCACCAACACGATGAAAATCTACCTTACACGTAATATTGTCTCCTCCTCGATGTGCATGTAGAGGTGGAGGTATATAGGTACATATAGATGAGTATATATGTATAAGACAGATAGATATAACTGTGACCTAAGCACACGCGTGTAGTCGCACGCAGACGTCATTAGTCGTAGACGCGTGTCAATCCCCCTTATATCTCCCCCCCCCCTCCCCATCAACCCGTTCGTCGTTCGTCTCTCGTCCGTGTCTCGTTCCCAACGTTTTTAACAAGTCCACCTAGCTGCAGGACGTGCGTACGATCGCTATGCTCGTAAGAGAACAGGTGTCCGGGTTAGAACTAGTGTTGAAATAGAGAAAATTCCAAGATGACGTTCTACCTGTACATAGTATTTATGTACACATTCGACATACGTCTCCATGTATGCGTGTGGTTGAGAATTATTACGAAGATATCTGTCGGATAAAATACGCTTGGGACATTTCTTTTTATTATTTATTATATATATATATATATATATATATATATACATATACAAACGCATATAAAAAATATACATACGCACACGCATAGTTATACGTGAATAACTGCAAGGTTCGAATAAGTGGATATGAAACGTCTTTTTTTTTTTTTTTTGTTTTCGCTGATATGTAATTCCAATCAACTAAATTCTGCGGTATAATAAACAACCGCAATTACATTACACACTTGTGTGTATTTTGTATACGTGATTTTGATCAAAATTGCCAGATTTAAAGAATAAAATTATACGTAATTTTTCATGATGGAATATTCAACATGGCGTAAAAAAAAAAAAAAGATATAGTCTAGGAATTAGTCTAGAAAAAATTTCAAGGAAGCCTGAAATTAAAAAGTTAACAAATCAAATTAGTAACGAAAGATAAATCAAGATTAAAAAAAAAAAAAAAAGAAAATGAATCAAAAATTGAAAATATTTGAGTAACAAGTATTTTCAATCCCAGATTTATTTGTCTACCGTTTGAATTTTTTTGAATCGTTATGAATTTCAAAAAGATCATGGTCTGAAAACAAATAAAATCTAATTTTAGAGAAAAAAATAAAAAATAAAAAATTTAAAAGAATTTAAAAAAAATTAAAATAATACAAAACATTGCCGGCATCCCTTAATAATGATGATTGATGAGATAGAGCATTGAAACTTTGAGGATCTTCTTTTTTCAAGGTGAATTTAATATTTTTCAAGTTGAAGCGCAAACTTTTTTTTTAACGGCCAGTCTAATGTGGAACTCCACGTGAACTAGGTAAACGTTTGATCCTGACCCCTTCCGATTCGGGCCATGATTTTTCATGTTATTGTACTTGCTCGAAGAGACGCTCTGAATTTTTTTCAAATTTTTTCGCAAAGCCGCCATTTTTTGAAAAATGCACAAAACGCCAACATAATAGCCCCAGTTTAAAAATCTGAAAAAATTCTAAAAAATCTTCTGTCAGATATCAAGACTTGTCAGCCTTGAGCTAAAGTGGACAAACGTTTGCTTCCATTCTGTTGCGTGCTTTTTTCGAAAAAAATTATGAAAAAGAACAGCAGCAGATGCCAGTCCACTGTGCACTGTTGCTTAAACGTTTTTATACGTAACGCAGAATTTTTGGGAATTTTTTCTGATTTTTCCGGAGCAATTTTTTTGATTCGACCTGAATTCAAAAATATGAGACAATTTCTAAAACTCGGTTTAAAAATCGAATGAATAGTCCAAGCCCACTTTGCAATAGGCTTAAATATTTTCTTACTTGATACCTGATTTTTCAAAATTATCTTATATTTTTGAATTAAGGTCGAATGAAAAAAATCGCTTTGGAAAAATCAGACAAAATTCCCAAAAATCCTGCGTTACGTATAAAAACGTTCAAGCAACAGTGCGCAGTGGACTGGCATCTGCGGCTGTTCTTTTTCATATAATTTTTTTTCGAAATAATTGCACGAAAAAGAATGGAAGCAAACGTTTGCCCACTTTGGCTCCAGGCTGACAAATTTTGATATCTGACAGAGTATTTTTGAGAATTTTTTCAGATTTTTAAATTGGGGCTCTAATGTTGGCGTTTTGTGCATTTTTCAAAAAATGGCGGCTCTTCGAAAAAATCTGAAATAAATTCGGAGCGTCTCTTCGATCAGGAAGAATAGCATGAAAAATCATGGCCCGAATCGGAAGGGGTCAGGGTCGTACGTTTACCGAGTTCACGTTGAATTTCTCATAAATATTATATATTATATATTATATAATTATAATATACATGTATAGGTAAAGCCATCAATAATTTGATAACGGAGCGCAAAACCATTTGGAGTTGTCCGATGATCAATCAATGGTTAATTCGGTAGTAAAAAATTAGAGGAAAAAAAAAAATCAATTTTTACATCTAGCAAACGATGAGAAATAAATATATCTAAACTGTTGAATGTTCAGGTTTTTCTACTTATATTAGGTACACGTTTCTAAGAATGTAGAAATGACCATATGAATACCGTTCTTCCATATAAAATTGACGCAACGTATTTTTGTCGCGTTTTATTTTTTATTTAGTTATTTTATTTTATTTTATTTTTTGTTTCATTGCTTTTTTTTTTTTTTGCAAAAACAAAGCAATATTGGTAATTAAATGGCAGCTGAATATTACCGCACCGCTAAACTGCCGGACCGGATTTTTTGACGGCGCCAACTAGCGAAGTTATTGAACGGTTAATAAAAGTTTGAGGAACTGCATAACTTAGTAGGGAATCCTGGCCCAGGCTGGTTGGCCAGCGGTCAATGGTCGAGCACCTGTTCTCTACTAAACTCCCAGGTCAAGGCACGTCTAGGTTGTTGGGAGGCCGTTTCCCCTACCCTGCTGCAGGTTACTTCTGAACAGGCTTCGTCGGCCAACCTGGAAGAACCCGCACGCATACTTGACTTCATGATAATCTCGGCTATCTCCATGAACGTGGATCGCTTCTATGTGATTATAAATATATCTGTATACCTACATGTATATATATATATATATATATGTATAATATATATACATACACAGATACACATAGGTGTAAAGTGCGTTAGGAGTCGATAAATTCCCAAGTATCTTAGATTTTGGTCACGAGAAAATTTAATGATTATACTAGTAGCAAAAAGGTCTATAAATCTGTTATAATTAAAGGTACTATACAATACGATGAGAAAGAGATTCGAATGAAAAATTTTCTTAGATTTATAATGCGCAGGTATAGTAGGTATAATATTATACCTATATACGTAACTATATATCCACCATACCTAATGGTGCGGTTTTGTCGAGTGAAATCCTTTTTTTTTTTTTTTTTTTTCTTTTTTTTTTCTCTCTTCTTTTTTATTATTCTGTAGAAAGTGCGCACCGTGTTATAGGATATTCTGGAAGTGCATATCTGCAAGGTATAACATATGCCGGGGTGAAAATTTTTTCCTACGAAACAAGCGCCTTGCCTTACGCGACGCGACGCGACGTCTCTTCGTGATAATTATTCATAACGTCTCCGATTCGCAGAGGCACGCACGGTGCAGCGCGCACGGGGTGGTAGTCGGCTGCTGCGTGTGTTATAATCTTGGTATCCCATATATCCACGTACAAGACATGCCTACCATTTTAAATATGCCATCGTGTAATTCATAATAAATGACTTATAAATGTAATGTACTTTTTGTAAAGTCTCGATCCTCCTCCAGACGCGTTTGTATCTCCGCACGCGGCCCGCTCACATTATGCTTTGTTACTTTTCCTTTTTTTTTTTCCGTTCTTTTGGTTTTATTTTTTATTTTTGTTTAGAACGACTCCACTGGGCCATGGTGTTCCATGCCGAAGGCCTAGAGAAGATGAGTTAGGAAAATCCGGCTCGTACTTATACATTTTCTCTCGAGAAAGAGAGAGAGTTTATCCCCACGACAGATGAAGTATCGTTCAAGAGTATCGAGCGCTGCAGTTGTTTGCGTTGTAACTTATAATCTCAAAGCGTTTTTACTTTTTACACACGAATGTTCAGTATCGGCTTGCGGTGTAATATTAGAACCGAAGTGCTCATACATTTAACCGAGTGTTTAAATACTGTGGGATTTTGTCAAGCGCACTTTCAACTTCAATCAACAGTAATTTTGGTCTTGAAATTCAAGCCTTTTTTTTTTTTTTTTTTCACTGATCATCGGCTACCGTTCGATTCCACACTCGTTTGAATACTAATTAGTACTTAGAATTGACTAATATAACAACTTCCAAGTATATTTATTGCTTTTTCGGTTTCAACATATTGTGCGGAATTTGTGGGAGAATGAATAAACGAGTGTGCTTGTGCAGCGGGACTGCGCGATGGTATAAAGTCCGAAGATCTTTCGAACAAACAATCCAAACTTTACCTACTATAAATAAGTATACCACAACGCACTATAAGGCACACATATACAGACAAGGCAGAAAATACTTGCACGCCAGTACCAAGAAAGATTCCCCATCTGCCACAGCGGGGTGCCCCGCTAAATAATGCAATAACACAAGAATTATGGCAACGTAATGCTATTTTATGTATAATTATATGTACCTGACTTATACACCGGTATTATACCTCTCTACGAGCTCATACAAACGTGTGTTTCACTGTCGATTGCACGGATAACCGCATATTACTTACTACCCAACGTATACCAATCTACATTCTCTGTCATATTAATTCTATTCACAACAATATCGAGTTATTCCATTATTTTACGCTGAATCGATATGTCTTCGTCATCTTCTTTGAGGAAAAAAACAGAAAGAAAAAAAATTAGATTACATTTCTGGTTATACGTATACCGATTTAGGAATAAGAAATTTTTCTACAAAATTTTGAATGTATCATATAATATCTGACCCCCTGTGAAAAAAATCTATTTAATTCTTATAATATTTCACTGTTCTAAACATTGGACGCGGAAGAACGCGTGCGCTGTTGGATCTTCGGCCCCAGACTGGATGTAGCAGTAACGAGCAACGTCCTTCGAAACTTTGATATATTTACTGGTTTTATATCGGTCCCGAAGAAGGGATCGGTATAATTTATAATGTGTAATATGTAAAGTGGTAATGGAAGGCGAGGTGTATGCAGCAGTTGCGCCTGCCTTTGGGGTGGAGGAATGGAGGTGGTGAACGGGGGGAGCCACCGCTTGCGTGTCGAGCCTTAATGAATGCAAACCACGATCCGGGCTGTACAGAGGCAGAAGCACAAGACGACGCGGTCCGGTCCACCAGCTTCCCCCTTACCCCATTCCCTGTCTTCCCCCCGTAACCTGGGACCTGTTGTTTTCCAGTCCAGATAGCCTATAATTTTTATTGTCACGGGAGAAATAGCTGGCTGATGGAGGTTCGCCAAGCTTATCTTCGCGTTCCTTCTTTTGCACCGCTGTCCCGTCGTCCCAGGGTTTTGCTACGGCATCGCGGTATAACTTGCGCCCGGAGACTTGGATTCTCTCTATTTTCTCTCTCTCTTTCTCCTTATTTTTTCTCCATTTTTCTTTTTCTTTTTCTTTTTCTTTTTTTTCATTCTTTCTTTCTTTCTTTACTCTTCGACCCCCTTTTCCCCACCTGCCACCTTCGTGCGTGTATAACCTGGGACGAGTATGCGTTTCATATAACTAGTGCCTTAGCGTCGTCGTCACCTTAATTGCAGACCGATTGCAGACTTCCTTTTTTCAACGAGAACGTTGCTGCATGACGTGCAGTTAAAGGAGTTTGGAGAAAGCGACTCCTTATCTCAACATTATGCTGGACTAATTTTTAATTCTTTTTTTTTTTTTTTTTTTTTACATTAACCAAGGAATATAATTAGCGAAAAACTATCGGAAAGGATTTTACTAAATTGCTTCAAGACACCTACCTATCCTTATTTTTTGCCGGAAGAAGGACCGATTCAAGAACGTAAAAATTTACTTCTTCATCCCCCTCTCATCCCCTATCTAACCAAATGAAATATTATATATTATGTATACAGATTTTTCATCAAACGTATATAATTTAAATGCAAATGTATTATACCAACCCCGCGTGACTATAGTTCGCTAGATTTTCGTCAAGAGGAACGTCAGGGGCATTTGGTTTTTGACGAGATGTTATAATAAACCATATGACGCAGGTTACAGCGAGTATAAAGACTAAAGAATATAAATGGGGGAAACTTTTGGGCGTCACAAGTCGTTTCATCTTACGTTAAATAAAATACCTCGTTGAAACGTATACTAACCCTCTGTTATACACATGAATATACGTGTATACATACTTCACCTCCACACATTTTTTTTTTTTTTTTTTTCGACTGGATAGGTACGAAAATCCAACAATGTACAATTATTTCGTCACGAAGTAAGCTCGGCTGCAGACTGGGATAGCAGGTATCCATTAAGTTCATTATAACGGTTTAGGCTTGGTGTAAACCATAAAAGATTCAACGTTAGACGGTTGCAGGTGGTTGTGGTGGTTGTGGGCCCATGAGTGTTCCTTCTCATAGTTCTGACAGTCAAAGTTTGAAACTGCCTCTTGTTATAACAACAAAGTAAAGTATTTGAATAGCAGAGTGTACCCAAGGCGGACGTTGTGTGTTAGGCAAAGAGTGTATAGTTTTCTGGTTGAGCAATTGATTGGTTGGTTGGTTGCCGGTTGGTGAGGCTAAGGATGGACTGAAACTTCATACGAAGGGTAAAGCTTTATGCCTACTAGGTGAAGGTAACGGTTTACCCGTTGCTCTCTACATTCATCATCCGCGACCTTAAGCGATAAAAAGTGACGACCAATTTATTATCAAGATAATTACAATATCAAGTAGTACTTGTATTTCATTTGCATACACTGCATCGATAATTGTGACACAATCACATCCCACTTTTAGGAGTTAAAACCCGACTATATTTATTTAAATGTAATCATAATCGCACTTTTTTTCTTTTTTTTTTTTTTTGTTCTCTATCGTTTCGATAAGTTGGAAGAAAAATTTCATCCATGCTCACCATTCCTTACACCGTCAATCTATCAGATAGTCATGGTATTCGATGTGGTGCCGCGTGGCTTTCGACAAGGGTTTACCGTGTAAGGTTCCGGTTGACGATGTAGCAAGGTAGGTACTGGTTCACGGTCCTAGTACACTCCCAAATAGTAGTCGACTAATTGACAAATATTGACGTACGCGGTATGTGGCTAGGCTGGGGCATTCGGCTTTGTTTACCAGCTGACCTCACATACATATAAATATACCCACATATATTTACAGACTCACGCACACTAACGTTTTCTATCCTGCAGGCGAGCACGATATCTTCCGGTCCATTTGACGTTACCACCATCAAGTCCCTTGCCCTCACCCGTTTAAAATAGATCCTTATACCGAAATTTATCCAAGCATCAGGCTCGGGGGTTGGCGAAGGTAATCTGCAGTAAAATAATACAGAGGTTATTATTCATGGTTCAGAAATGAGCTTCTGTATTATATACTTGAAATTATAAACATATGGGAGACTCTCGCTCATCCGGGACACTATTCTGCGAATGGGTCACCGATTTTGGTACCACACGAGATTTTGGTTCAAAAAATTTAGAGTCACGCACACCCTGATATCAACTGGCTCAGAAGTTATTCGATTTGCAAAATATGAAAAAAATCAGTTTCTGATCGCATCAAACGATCTCCAGACGTATCTTCGGATTTGGGGATCGGGAAAATATTTTTAACCAATGCTCGAGTATCAAATGAATCTCATCCTTCTCACCGCGAGACTAAAAGTTTTCGAAAAAATATTTTCGCTCTCGATTTTTGCAAAAAAAAAACCTTCTTTTCAGACCTACAACCGAAGGACATAATTTTTTCAGATATGAATTGAACTGCAGGTAGATCTGTAATTTACTAAAGAGACCTTGAAATTTTTAGGAGGGTGCTTTGTCTTTGCGAAAAAAATATCGATATTTCTCATATTTTGCAAATCGAATAATTTCTGAATCGCAATCGATATCAGGGTGTGTGATTCTAGATTTTTTGTTGGGAGTTGGCCAAGAACAAAAATTTCTCGTGGCATCAAAATCGGGGACCCATGCGCAGAAAAGTGTCCCGTATAATATATATATATAAATATATATTTAATATTATATATATATATCGCGATCTGGGAATTGAATCCGAGGACTTAGCTGACGTAACAACTCTTCGTTCGACTAACCAAAGAAGCATTTATTTGTGTCCTGGTTGTGCGCCATCAGCAAAGGATTACAGTAATCCCATGCAAATTGTTAAAGTTGAGCCATTAGACAGAACTAATGTGATTTGTTTGGGCATTCGCGCGGTGGAGCCCGGAGCCCAGGCTGTATCGATGGGTTTGACAGAGGCTTTCTCGTCCAGGGTTTTGGCTCGGTCCTCGAGGGTGGCCTTGGAGGGGATCTTCTCTCGCTCTTACGTCATTAGGCATTTGAATGACACGCGCGGATCTATGGTACAGAGAAGCTTCTATATCGAACCCATTTGCGCTCAGGCGATCACTTTGTTCTCTTTGTATACTTCGGCCTTTCCTAATCACCCGAAAGCTAGAGAACAATCGAAAGATGAGAAGAGATGAGGATAAAAAATCCACATGTTTCTAAAGCCATATTACATGTTTGATTTGTCTACGTCGTCTTTTGACGAGAGGTTGAATATCACTTTTCAGTTCTTTTTTTTATATGTAAAAAAAAAAAAAAAAAGCTCAGTTCTATCCACGTTTGGCATATTACGCAAGCGTAATTTGTCCAGCCTGTTCCGAGGCGATAAACGAATGACCTTTTGCCGCCCGGGACTTAGACATAAAATAAATCGTATCGAGACATCTAGTCGCGGGCTCTAATCAGGTTCTAACGCACACGCTATCGTAGATGATTAAATGCCATTACCGCGAGGTGCGAAAACCTCGTAACATCTGAGACAAAATGAGTTGATAAAAAAAAAAAAAGAAAAATTAAATGGAGATGATTTGAACGTTTTAACTAATCGTTGAAGAAGTCAGTCTTCGATGAGTCGGATAAAAGCAAGTACTATGACGACGTACTTATAAGCTTGTGTATAGCTGACAGACAATCGAAGATTGAGTGGCTCTCCCGCGTGGTCCTTATTGCGCACGGTTCGTCATCTTGTGCAACAGCAGCTAGAAGACAATAGTTTAGTTGAAAGTCTTCAGTTCGAATCAAAGAATTTTTGTTTCCAAGTGTTCGGACCGCGGTGGGTGAAGACTCTATCCGAGCAAGATGGTAGGTAACGGTATTTTAGAAAATAACGTTCGTAATTATACAGTTGCGACACACATTATTTGTTCGAGATTGTAACGCGCACGGGCATCTCACAGTTGGAAAGATCTTAACCGAAATGAGCTCGGGAACGGTAAAATGTTAATCAGTACAACAGAAATATACTGTTTTATAACTGGCTATAAATAACGACTTTCTGCCCAAAATCTTTACCAGTGATCGTATCGGATACCTCCATCGAAGGCATGCGAATTAGGCCTAATTCATTGTGGTAATAAATATCGACCGGCTGTAATTACTACTTAGGAATAATAATGTAGTATAGATTCGTGGCGGTGGCCATATACTCATCTCTGCTGTTGTTGCTGTTATGGCGTTACTCACATATATGTATACGTACATGTTCGAGTTCAACGATCGGCGTGAAAGGTCTTAAATGTTCTGTCCGTAGAGGTTTAATTTTCGTCTTCAATACCAAGGATGCCATAGAAAGAGAGAGGCTTGTCTAAAAATCGCGACTTGATTCAAGGGTCGTTTAATTTTTCCCTGCACAGTTTTCTCCTCTCGTATTGTACCATCTAGGGTTCCATTGTCTCGGTCCTCATCAGCACATTCATTCTGTTGTATTGTCTCCCTTGATCTGCCCCCAATGTCTTTTTAAATTCTGGTGCGACAGTAATAACTACCCTTGGACTCGGAACCGTCCAAGATATGTCAAGAATTAATCGTAAGGTAATTACAACGTGCGTTGGAAACAAACAAAAAAAAAAAGTGATGGTATAAGAGATTTGAAATTTCGAAAGCTTCCGAGCTTTTGCTGTTCAAAAATTTACGAGGTATTCATATATCTACAGCTATGTGTGACAACCATTAGTCTTACGGTGAATAAATTGCATTTCCTGGGTCGAACAGTAGCGAACAGTCGTGCAATATTGGTGCGGATATTGTTTCGCCGAGTAGATTTGCGAAGGGTGACAATATTATGGTGTGTAAGCGCGGAACAGCTAGGCTTTATTCGTAATAGACGAAGATATAGTACGTATAGTATAGGTATATACATAGGTATGTGTGTAAATGATGCATGTAGGTATTGTCGCCTTGAAGCGATTCATATAGGGCGACGTAGATTCAGGAGGACTTTCTGGGGCCCCCCGAATCATGGAAATACAATTATCGCTGCCAAGCTTTACCAAGCCGTGGCATGTAACGATGGCTGATTGTATAAGCCATGCAGGATATTGCGTTAAGCATTACAATGCTAAAACGACGAGCGAAATTAAATCAAACAGTTGAATTTCTGTATACTTGCGTTTCCCTGACAGAGTTTCCCCACGTATACTATATAGGACCTATACCTATGTATCATTAATTCATGAACAATAAATAACAATTAAAAGAATCATAAATCTGTTTACCTACTTTATCCTATTTCGAACTCTGCGGCAATTGACTACAATCACTGACGATGGTTAATATAAGTTATTCCAAAGTTAAGATCGCCTAGCTCCAGAAACTTGTGATGTACTATATAGAAGATGGTGCGAGAGAGAAAGATGTATTTGGCTGATCGAATACGAGGAACTTGATTTTACTTCGTAGACCGTCTACAGAGACGTTCGATTCGCGGAAGTTGGCTCTTACCAGTAGTTAGATTGGCATGCGGCGCCTAGCGTCGGGTCGGGTAGCGTCGCGTCGCAAAGCTAGCACAACGCGACAACATAGTATAAAGTAAGGCGAAGAAGTTCGTTCGGAACTCATATCCTGGGGCGTCAGCCGCATCGTCAGCTCCTTTACACTAGCGGAAATATAAAAATTGCCTTTCATTTATAATTCTCGCTCGCCACACGTCCGGTCCCATACATTAATCAGGAAGAGGTTGCGATGCTGAATAATTAGCGACGATCATCGACGGCCTTGAATGATAATTTCTTCATATAAATAACAGACTAATCGACTTTTTTTGAAAAATCTACAATATTTATAGAAGAAAATTTGATCTAATGTGGTTATTATTAAATCGCATACAAATCGTGGGAATATAATAAAGCTGAATTAGCGGAATGGGTGTCGGGCGTAAAGGAGGTGGAGGACCTTCCGCATTATGTCTATGTGCACCGCGTGGCGTCTCGTGAGACGGGAGTGTTTCAGACAACCTAATTACGTCAGCGGGTACATCGAATGCCACGTACCTACCTATACCTTCGACCTACCCCTCTGTTCGAGGTGTTCGAGGTGTTCGTGCCTTTGCACGTCGCGGGAGGTTGGGAAACAGTTCTGTGCAGACACGGGGCCAGAGTATTACAGTCTGAGCCCCGAAGACGCACACATTGAAAGTCTATTCACTGGGACGCATTGAGCACGAGAAATGAAAAAATAACCAATTAGTTCACGTTGTTGCCTGCGCCTCGACTGGAGGGAGACAGGGAGACAGGGAGACGTAATTCTGAGCTTTAACACATCTCGCGCGGGTAAGATCCTCCTCGGCTGTGGGAACTCGTCAAACAGGATTTAATTTCTCGGATCCAATGTACCGAGTCGATAAAATTTTGACATAAACTTCCGGTATACCAAAAATATATATTCACGCTTTAGATTATTCAATTGTATGATACAGTATACGATGAGGAGAGTGATGGACCAGTTTAAAAACCCCGAGGGCTTATAGGTGGGATCAAAGTGGTCGTATACTGTCGTTATTATATTGTAGTTTTTTCATCCGTATATAAGATACGTTCGTATATCTATATATACATATACATATAGAAATCTGTATATGTATATGCGATCTGTAGGCTGGTTTTCATTGACGATGAGAATAAAACAAGCGTCGCGTCTAACCGAAGGCTTTGCTTTCCTAGCGTACCGGCGCGAGCATATAAAGACTAAGATTCCTTATGCAATGTCAATAAATATCGATATTTTATGGCGTATGAAGTTGTATAAATACCTACACGCGAAGATTATAGCGACGAGTTATCCCGCTTATAAGGCTGACCAAGACTTTGCAGCATCGCATCGTTCGGGCTTAGATATATACCTCCCGGTCATACTGCCAACTATGATCATGAAACTACCGATGAGACTGAGCACTGGATCATTAATATATATATATATACTACTATATTGGTAACAACGAATCTCTACACTCATAATTATAAGGGTAAAATTAAAGTGGCTAAGAAACGTACAGTGGCCATAACGGTACTACTTTTACCCTATAGTGTCGATTCGGCAAGAGTCTCTGTTATGATATTATTAACGACAATATACAATTTTCTTCTCTCATTAATCTCAGATGTCAATAAACACCTTAAGAAAAAAGTTTAATCTATATATTTATATAATCGATATTGAGTAAACAAATGATTATAATGTTTGCAAATTGATTTGTAACTTATACGTTACTCATATGTATATAGGATATATGAGGTGATACATATATTCTTGCATAGTATATACAAACGCGGGTTTGGTTTTGCAAAAACAGATAATCCTATTGCAATTTACAAGATAATTGTTGTGTTACAATTTCCTCATATAATCGTTTGAATTTTCAATGAAGTTTTTTTCTTGTGTTATCATTCACGGATACCCATACATATGTGTATATGAATATACATACATGTATATATGCATATACACCTGTACAGACTATAATGTATACTGATTGCGTTTCACGGAGCACTGCGGCACGAATTACTCGTCCGCGTGGTCTCGCAGCACGCGTATATACAAGAATAACACGAATGCCTATAGCTCACAACTCCATTCCTGAATCGAGCCTTGCGGAAAGTGCGTCTGAGACTCTTGATTAATAGCCTTAATTAAGATATTTAATTGCTTTTATTTTTATTTAACCAACGTATAATGGCGATGTCGCGGAGAGGATGAGATTGCATTCTAAAACTATGCCGTAGCCGGTATACCTACTAGGCAGGTAGGTATATAGGTACTGCTACCTACTAGCCACTGGACGAACGACCACTTAGCACCCGTCATCCTACCATATACTCTTCTTTCCGTTTACCATAAGCAATTCTATTTAATCGATACACGCACATAATATGAATCAAACTGTTTAGTCATGAAATGGAATCTACTTTTTTTCTTTTTCTTTTTCTTTTTCTTTTTCTATTCTTCCAATTTTTCTTCAAATTTTATTACTCCAATATATATATATATATATGTACAATCAAAGTTTAGCCTCCGCGATCGCGCAGTAGCGAAAATCTTGTTAACGTCGCGGGGGAAAACAGTGTATATAAAAAAGACGACGACGCGAGAGTATCTATTGTGTAGAGAGAAGGAGGCCTTTGGAAGGCGAGAAACAATGCGGGGCAATCACGCGTGAAGAAATCAGTGATTGTTTCGCGGCCTCCCTCTTTTCTCTCTCCTTCACCCGCTACCCTATGTTTCCATCGTTTTCTCTACCCTCCTTCGCCCTCTACTCTAACCAACTTGTTCGCGACGCGACGCGTCGAGTTATAAGCTGCGGCGAGTATATGTGTGGCTTGGGGCTTCGTGACTTCGGTTTGATTCTGTTCGCGGGTACGGCTAGCTACGATGGTGGTTATGTTATATTCACCTCTGTGTTTCGCCGTCGGGGACCCTGGGCCGAGGACCGAGGGCCGAGGGGTTGCAGGAGCCGCTCTCAGAATGGAACAATCAGCCACCGAATCAAACGAGAATCAGCCTCGCGCTTGTTCTGTGTGCCCAGGGTATATACGGCACCGCGGACACCAGCCTCTCAGTGGCAAAAGCCGATTATTGCAATTATTATACGGAAACAAGCTCCTTACAATCTACATATAGTAGAAATTCCGCCTATTATTCGCACGCAAAAGGCCTATGCGTGTATGAAAACGGTATAAGATGAAAATTCTGTAAATTGATTTATTTTTTATTTTTCATTTTTTATGGGTAAACGGTATCGCTTTTCAAACATACTATGCGTGGTTTTTTGTGTATTGAGATGTCATCGTTCGTCAGAGATTTCTAAGCCATATGTACTATACGTTGTCGCTTGCGCGCATATGTAAAAATAAAAATCAAAAAAAAATAAAAATAAAAATAAAAAAAAAACCAACAAAGAATGGAATTTCTAAAGAGTTCGAGTCGTCCGCGTCGCGGCGCCTACGATATTGTGATTCCGTTGAAGCCGAGCTAACGACGAACTGGGGAGACACTGCGAGGATGAGGAGACCAGGACCTGCTCGGATCTCGAGTCTTGCGTGTGTGTCGTAGAGGCCGGAGACAATGTCGACTCCCGTTCAAACTGATGAAGTGTCGTTTGTGTCACTCGGCACCTCGTCAACCGCGACGCCCTCAACCGAGCCCGTTATTCTTCTGCTTCGCAACCCCCGTACGACGTACTACCCACAACACACTGACGCCCTAGGGAGCAAACAATATTGTTAAACTCGCCACCGCGAGAGGCTGTGTTATACTTAACACCATTTAACGTCAGAATTTGTCACAACCCCTGCAGCAACATGTAGAATTGAATCTAGTACTTTCACTAATTTAGCGTTTAGATGAACTGGTGGCATACATTTTTTAGCACCCCTAACGCATATATGACACGACAATATCGAATAAGATAGAAATTGTTACATCATGTTGCAGCGAGCATGAAACAGGATTTGTTTGTCGCAATCAGAGCCTATTCAAAGATTTCCTCATAGTCGTGATCTTAATATTATAGTAGATGTAATAAAAATTAAGAATTCAATTTACTACCATATTCGTGATTAGCGCCATACGATCAACCTGTGTAATTATCGTGTGCTCATGATTTATCAGAGTTCATAATTGATCAGAGTTTGACATTTCGTTGGACTACGAGGAATTGACGAATCGAGGAATGATACGATGGTTGTTCATCTGCGTCTAGTCTTGACGTTTCATTTACATTTAGTATTGAATATAATTGAAAAATTATCTTGACCCCTGCCAGGGCGAGATTAGCTTTTTTTTTTCTCCTTTTTTTTTTTTTTTTTTTTTTTGGGGTGAGATTCGATGAGTTAATTAAAGATAGAGAAAGAAAGAGAAACCGATGGTAAGAGCAGCTAGCATATGTTCTACGTCAAGGTCTATCCCAGTCAGTACATACTATACACATATATGATAGAAAGTGTTGAAATTTCATTTCTATTTCCTTACGACCGTGTAGGAGTTATTTGGTTGTATCACCGCCGGTTAGAGCCTGTATGCACGTACATACACAAGGAAGATCTTAGCTCTAGACACCCAGACTCTAGACTCTAGACTCTAGACTCTAGACTCTGGACTCTGGACTCTGGACACAGGTAGGCAAAATATAGACGAGTTCGTACGTCCGAGCTCCTTGCCGATCAATACACTAGGGCCATCCTCTCTCTGTCATTGATTCTAACATAATTACATTTACTTGGGTACGCTCATCCGATCTCGTCTCTCATCTCTCATCTCTCTTCTCTCCTCTTCCTTCTCTCTTCTCTTTCCTCTCATCTCTGCTCTTTCCTCATCTTCTCTCTCTATCTCTCCGAGCCCCAGAAACCTACTAACATTGACAGTGAACTCGAGGTCACTCGCCTAGTCTAACCCTGCTGTATAAACTACCCTCGACTTGGAAGCACACGTCGTTGTAACCTTTGTTACAACCCCAACTACACCCCGTCGTCTCGTCACCCTAACAAATTTCAATTTCCATGCAACTTGCGTAGCATAGAATAATGGAATTTCATCTTTCGTTGGGTGTAAAGGTTCTTGGTCACAATTCTGAACTCGGATATGATTTCTGTTCAGCACAGAAGCCCCTAGTGTCTGTTATTGAGTCGTTATATAGAGGAGCCATAAATGGTTCCGTGCAGATAGTAATCGTCGAAATTACATGTATGTAACTATGTATACCATTCGGTGCTGTTTTGTGCCTGGTAAAGAGTTAACTGACCAGCAAATAGGAAGTTTTACAATAAACAAGTTTGAATATGACGCAACCTTCTTTGTTCAACTTATTTGTGAACAGTCGATAAACACTTGATGCGAAGGCAATTGTCAGCAATTTGCATGCCGGCAATTAGCATTGAAAACTTCAAATATTTGACACCGCTTCATTAAAGTGATAAGGCACTTTGGAACATTTACTCATACCGTATTATACATGCTAAAACTCATTCTCTATCTTTATGCATATGCTTTACGTGTCCTCAATAATGCTGCCTGTCTATTATTCCTCTTGACACTGACTCGCAACTAACTCTGGAATGAAACTTGACGAATGACTATTATAATATTAACGATCCTATACTCATCACTCACGACTTTATTTTTATAAAAATAAGTTTTCATCAATATATATGTATACAGCCGGATACACTAACATTTATTTGTACAGTCTTTTTTTCCAACAGACAGGAAATGATCTGGGCAAGGAAATCGAACCGTGTAATGGGATTATAAATTTTATAATAAAAAAAGAGAGAGAGAGAGAAAAAAAAAAACATGTTGATTTTATTAAGTAACGGTAATACGATGCAGCGACAGAATGATTGAATTTATCTAATAATTTGTATTTTTCGCCATCCGTTCTTCCCTCGACATTCTGCAGAATATTATTCCCAATATTAATGAACTCTCTCGGACATTTTCATAATTTATATATTAATAATTATATGAATGACTGTTTTTGATGAAAATCATATATATATACAGAAATATCGTTAATGTCGTCCAATTAGGCGTTTAGAATTTGTCAGAATTTAGTCCTGGATGACAATAATTTGTCGGACCAGGAATCCGATGTCTCCTGTGGTTTTTTGTGGATTGATCTTTCCGGGCGAGCGATCCTCGCAGGCACACGCCTCAATTAGAAGGGTTTGAAAGGGGGAGAAAGAGAAAGGGAGTAAGGGAGACGGCGATCTACCTCCCGCAAAAGAGCATCGTGTTTTTAGCGGGGTACAGAAGCGAACAATCGGTCTCGGCGGACCAAGAGCGAAGTGCGAGGAGAGGCTGCATCAGCAGGAGGCTGGAGGCAGGAGGCAGGAGGCAGGAGGCAGGAGGCAAGAGCTCGTTAAAGGCAGAAGCATCCGAGCAATCGTCCAAGGACAAGCGAGCGTCCCCTCAACCTCAACCTCAACCTCAAGCTCAAGCTCAAGCTCAAGCTAAGGCTAAAGCTGAAACTTGACGCACACGCAAACGCCCTCGTTTACACGCACAAGGTAGGTATATACATATATATATATAGATATGTATATATGTACGTAGGTATCTATCCAGGTAGGACGTCTCCAGCACGCAATCGTTAATGTTGTCTGACTCCGCATTGTTCTTCGGATCCAGCTAATTGCGTATTGTATGGTATACCGCATTGTTGCTTTCGGCCAGTTAACTCCTATCGACCTGCTATCTTCATATAAAGTAACAAAACAACATAATTAATTACCAGTCTTCCACCCATTGTTAGACAATAAATAACACTCGGAGTGGGTACCTACCTACATCCAATTAAAATATTCACCCAAGACAAACAACAATGCCCTCAACCCTCCCGCGGCTTCCGAGCTGAGCAAAGACCAGCCGAGCTATCTGGAAGCCGCTTTCCTGCGCCCGCTGCACAGCTCTCTCTATATAGATCCTATACTGCAGTTTACCAAGGATTGCTCTTTTCCGTACGCACAGTGCTACACGTATGGACATTGGACATGCACACTACCACCCGCGCATATTGTGCACGCATTCGCATACAATCTCCGAAAGTCTTGCTCAAGTACAGGGGCAATGAGTAGCGTGCAACGTGGGCCTGGTACCTTACCCCGAATCAAGTGCCTTCAATACGATTGCTGAGAGCACGTTATTGTTACTTACGGAGCACGATCGTAAATCTTTGTACGTAGTACATACTGTGGGAATCAAAGTCCAATTATAGAGCTGCAGTTAGTTGTGTTCATTGAACCGTTGTATATGTTGGTTAGAACAAATGTCTATAATAATTGTGATGGCTGGTACTATAAAGCAATGTGTATTTTAAAAAAAGTGACACGCGTGAGAAGATATGCAGATGATTTAGCTTGCAGAGATGGTGGACGCGGGTACATCGTGGTCGGTATAAGGATTTTAAACCGTCTCTGACATATCTGAAGTCAAATGTATCCATTCCACCGTGTAATGTACGTTTGAGCAAGCCGAGAAGTTTGCTAGTGGTTAGTGGTGGCTCGGGTGGTTGCGGGTATATACATATACTGGTAGTAGTGGATAATGTAAATCATTCGGCACTCGCTCCTCTGGCATTGTAACACAGGCCCTTGGCACGCCATGAGACGTGAGAGACATGGGGAGGGAGTTGAAATCTCACGGTATGTATATACATGTATATCTATAATATAAACATGCGCACATACACTTATCGGGTACGTGTAGATCCTGTAATACTCCCTGCATCTTTTTCTTATCCAACCTCTCCCTCTTCTTGTGGTCTTCTTCATCTCCCTCTCGTTTTCTCGGTCCTCGTCTTCCTCCTCTTCTTCCTCCTCTTCCTCTTCTTCCTCCTCTTCCTCCTCTTCCTCCTTTTCCTCCTCTTCCTTCTCTTCCTCCTCTTCTTCTTCTTCTTCTTCTTCTTCTTCTTCTTCTTCTTCGTCTTCTTCTTCCTCGTCTTCTTCTTCCTCGTCTTCCACCATATACATTCGTTGGTTACCATAGGCGCTGACCAGCCCTAAGTTATTTATTGCTAGGTGCAGAACCGCGAGTGCAAATCTCAAGGTTGTGTATATAGGCGCGGTGCATAGTTACCCCCGTTTTTGTAACGTACATTACAATACGCGTATGTACATATTATACTGTCGGTCTGATTCATTACCGGCCAATCGAGTCTCGCCTTCTTTAAGAAACTACGGAAACTAAGCGTAATTGTCAAGACTTACGAGCTGTTCCTACAACGCCAACAACGGGGTACCTACATAACCGCGATCTACACTATATTACAACATAAACTATCCGCCCGGTGTGTTTCCTACCCACATACAATCATAGACTCTTCGCATATATATACGTGGATACCATAATTCCATACCATATAAACCCTCTTCGGCAAACATCGATACTCTGTACACGCGTCGATCGTTTAACGCTGTGTTTTCCTAACAAATCTCGGTCGCGAGGGCATAATAATTGTTATGCAGAAAGGCACGGTTCATATACTACATACGACATACTGTAGTATTATATACTTGAATACCCATGTATCTACCTAACTATGGTTTTGCTCCAAGTAGCGTCGGGTCAGCCGGCAGTAATTAGATCGTTACCATAACAATTTCCGCCAGCGCTCTCTTTCATCTGGAGCGATCCACTAACACGGTAAAAATATCTGTATGTTGGTAGGTACTACATACATCTCTTTTTCTCTTTCTCTCTCTGTCTCTGTCTCTCTCTCTCACGACGTGGTCGAGCATTACAGGCTGCAAACTTACATTGCAGACGTCCTGATGCAGCGGCTTAAGCCAACGAATGGACAGATAAGCTAGCCTAGACAAGACTTTATATACATATACCCGTATACATATATACTCTTAGGCCAGAACGCTCCTGGACCGATCAGCAGTGCAGTCAGGTGCGTTGACTTACACAACTGGTGGATTCCTAACTTGCAGACGTTGGTAAGCCCCGAAGCAGCAGCAGCAGCAGGATCAGAAGCAGGAGCAGGAGCAGGAGCAGTAACGCGTTGTATACGGATCGTTCTATAGATCGCCATAGATCGCCGTTAGCAGTTTCTATTTTCTACCATCTCTGGCCGATTTCATCGACCGGCTATACTCAAGCGATTTATAGTATCATGCGCCATTAGAGATAATTGTTAGGGCTGCTGCCCTTTGAGCGGCAGTCTGACGTGAGGCTGTTTTTCACCGCGCGCCGCCTTGAGATCCTGCTGCTGTTGCTGTTGCTGCTGTTGCTGCTGCTGCATGCTGCATGCTGCATGGTGCATGGCGCATGGTGCAGCCGTTATACCTGAGCTTTTCTGTATACATACATAGATAGGTAACTACTATATGTATGTATATAGTTATGTGTGTCCTCTGCTAGTAGAATGTATACACGTATGTGTATAAAGTAGATAGGTAGTTAGATGTGCTTATATATAATATATATCTATACCTATGTATGTACCCGCGCGTGTTTTACTATGTGCGAAATTTTTCCCCTCATGAGTTGAGCGCCTGTTTGAACGAGCTGTTTTACAGCACGCAATAAAGATGGCGGGCAATGTATAGTATAGTATATAATATATAGTATATGGTAACGTAACGAAACGCAACGCTATGGGAACACACCGCGGGTAATTGGAATGTCAAGACGAGCGATTAAAAACTATTAAATAGCTTGGTTTAAAATTGTTCGTCGATCTCGGATATATAGGTAGGAAGGTATACAGGTACCACATACATTATATATACCTGTACGTTAGTCGATATATATACTACATACATATATACAAGCTACAAAGTTATAACCACGTGAAAGTTAAGCTAGGTTCTTTATCCCCTCTTGTATTTCGCCGCTTTCCGAGTCTTGGTATATAGGTACAGGCAGGTGTCACGTATAGTAGTAGGTACCTCAGAATGCCATAAGAGTTTATAGCATTCTTCTCGCTCGAGGGATTATCATACCCAAACGTCTCCTCGCCGCAATCCTCAGTACTTATATCCATGTGATATCATTTTTTTTTCCGTTCTTCTCTTTTCTCTCTCGAGGCTTAATAATCGTCCGCAAGTTTAATAATTCTGTTTAGCAACCGTGCAAGGGACAGGTGATCCATGATATGAGAAGAAATAAAAATTATTCTACACATTCACATGTAGTACTACATACGTGACCATTGCAGCAAGGCTGGTCCAGGCGCCGGTAACCCTGGCTGTCTGTCAGCTGTAATCACATATCCGTTAGCTGGTATCTCAAAGATAACAATTATTTTGTACTTATAATATGGTGGAGACGGGACGCAATTCACCTGCAGCAATATCTTATCGATTGAAATGACGCGCGCAAGTAGAGTAGTGGACAGACAGAAATAAGGTGAATAAAAAAGCGAAACTATCATTACGAAGGTTGTGGAAAAGAGACGAAAAGTGAGTAGAGTAGAGTCGTTACGCGAGATGAGAGTGGTTACTGAGTAGTGGATATATATAAAGATAAATTAAAACGACAAGCTCGCTATATTTCGAGTTATTAATGCCCTGGTAGATACAAAGATGGTAATATATGCGCACCTCTTGGTTGTCGTAATAAAATGGCCTTTGCCAGTGAAATTGCCGCTGCGGGTAAGCGGCGAGGTCATGCGGTAAAGCTTCTCTGGCTGGCATAAGCCATGTGGTACTTTTAGTTTAACAATTGGCTCTTAAACCAGACCTAACGCCCAAAGGAGGCGCCGACAGACTGATATCGGTTCACCCTGCAGCATCTCTGCTATTCGTCCTCATCCTCTCTCTTCCCCCCATTCCCCCTTAACTTGCGTCTTTCTCCTTTTACTTCTCAGACTCAACTTCTTATCTTTTGCGTCTTTGTAGCCGTGCTGAGGAGGACCCCTCCGCGGCGGGGCACGAAGCGACGAGAGATACTCGCCAGCTATAGCTTTTATACACGGTGCTGCAGATCGGAGCCAAGACAGACAGACGGACATGAAGAAAAGAGAGGAATAGAGAAAGAGAGAGAGGAAAGAGGGAAGAGAATTCTTCGCAAGCCGTAGGTATGTACACTGAGTATTTCTGTCAGGAACATGGCAGACCGCGGTCCGGTTACGTCATCCCGCATCCTTATTCGCAATCAACGCAACTTCCTATGTGCAACGCTGCTTCTTTACATGATGCTTATAAGGGCCGATGGACCGATGGGGTTCGCCTAGCTCGCGTGTTGTCCTTGCGTGGTTTTTGACGTGGTGAACTTCGTCGAGGATTATACGAGGACGCTTCCAGCTCTGTTGTAAAACACTTCAAAGCGAAGCCAGTCTCGCGTATTTAGTAAACTACTGGGCGGTTTTAATTACGTTACGAAAAGCTTTTCCTGGAGATGCGCTGCTCGTGGCACGGGATAGGGTATAGGGAGGTTACGGAGAGCGGAGGATGGGGATGGGGATGGAGATGGAGATGGAGATGGAGATGGAGATGGAGATGGAGATGGAGATGGAGATGGAGATGGAGATGGAGATGGAGAGATGGAGATGGGAATTGTTTGTTTTTTCGAGATTCTCTAGCTAACAAAGCTGAGCGCTTAATGGACTCGCGGAGGGCAGGAGTCAGGCGTTGATTTACGGCTAAGACGAGCAAAGAAGAAGAAAACCGCACCGCTACCGGGATCTTCGTTGCACGATTTCCGGCTGCCATGCCGCACGCCCAAGATCCAAGGGCATAAAATAAAATTGCAAAATATTGATTTTCACGAGAGAGGAACCGAAGAGTATATACAACACGGATATATATGCCGGCGTACAGCCGTAGAGGTAGGCATATATCCGAAAGCATAAAGTAGAAAAGAGTTACGCGAGCAAAAGCCAAGCCGAAAATTCAAAGGATATCTGGCGCGCACGTTTCCGCGGCAAGCAGTAAAATACCCAACAGTGGCGCACCAAAGTAAATGTTATAACAAACAAGCGCAGAGCTCGCGACCGCCCGCTATTTTACATTATTTAGTTTGCTTTGTGGACGTTTAAACAGTGCCTACCTACTTTTTTGTATAGATATTTGATGTGTTCGCCAGCCTCGAGTCATGTTTGTTTTCTAGGTGGCGGTGGCGGTGGCGCACCAGTACATACCAACACACGATCCTATAAGTGCGATGTACACTCGGTTACGTCTCTCGATAGATCATACATCTTTAAACGTCTCTAACGCTTAGATTTACCGAAAACTTTCAACGACGACTGTATCTCCTCGTGAACGCTCGTTCAGTTTTACTAAAAGACAGAGATAGAGAGAGGAAAAGAAAAAGAGAGAAGGAGAAAAAAAAACAGAGAGGGAGAGAGAGAGAGAGAGAGAGAGAGGCGCGAAGGGACCTACTTTCTAGTTAGCCTACCGCTGGACCGCTGGACAACGCCAGCATCCGGCAGCGCCCGGGGCATTTGTGGGTCCACTCTCGCTGTCTCTATAGTTCACCATATCCATCTGGGATACAGCGCGTAGGTATATCCACGTCGACGATTCTCTGACGACGGTTGAAACGGATTGACCATTGGAGAGATGTAGGGCTATTTTTTTGTTCTATAATTTTTCTTCCCTTTTTTCTTTTTTTATATGTGTATATATACATATGGGGCACTATTATTCGCTGCGAGAAAGTTTGAACAGTATGAGAGCGGATGTGTGTTTAAAAATGTTGTCTTTTTTTCTTTGTCACCATTAATTTATTTATTCGTTATATACAGCTATTTATGGGTTTCTTTCTTAATTGGGATTCAACCTTAGTTAAGATTTTATTATACCGATCTGTCGCTCGGCTCTGGAACGTATAGTCGTTAAGAGGCAATAGCAGGTGTCGACTTTTACAAAACGCAAATGAATGGTTTTTTTCCTTTTTTTTTCCCCCTATTCTTTCGTCATACGCGGCTTTTACTTCGAAACGGAAATCATAATGTGTTCTGATTTGTTGAAATTAAAAATTCGTTTAACGATTAAAACGATTATGCGCAGTAGCTGATCATAAAATATTTGACAACTATGAAAAAGAAAAAAAAGAAGAAGTTAACGCTTCTAATTAAATCCCGTTTTACTCGATGAGGACAAATCCGCTTTGATTTGTGGTATAAAGACGAGTTTTGCTGAAGGTCGATAGATATTTACGCTTCTGTCATTATAACTATATCATTAATTATCGAAAAAGCATAAAATTTAGAAATCATTTATACGAACTAAAAGAATTGAGACGGAAACTTAGAGAGCGTCGAGGAGATAGAGTAAGAGCAAAAGATAGGCAGGGACCATTAGGCACAAGGCAGTTTACTTCTTAGCAACGGATGTGCAGAAATATTCACTTTTTCTCAGGGACACAGACCGTTTCTTGCGCGCGGGTAGATTACATGTGAGCCGAGATGCAGCTAGCATTGAAATTTCAAAGTTAACTACACTCGCTGCTTATACCGTGTGCAGAGGACCATTGGCATACCGTACACGCCACAAGCCCAGCCATTTTAGTGACCACAATGCACGTTGTAAACATGCTCAACTCGTGTAATGCGAACGTACGTAATACGCGCTCGTATACATTCGTTAAATTCCTTCTGACCACACTTATTAGGGTGTCATACTCGGCCTCGAACCTTGCACGGGAGTTCTCTCAGTTCTCCGCATCCACATCTCTTCAACGGTATACAATTACACATATATTCAGGTATACGTGAGTTAGTGCATTACGCCCTTTTGTATGCAACGTGTACGTATACAATGGTACTTTATTCGAGACCGAATTATACCTGGACCTGGGAGTAATGAGTATAAACAATTGCCAATCTGGTCTCTTTCCAAGATAGCTACGTATAACCGTATACTTAAACGCAGGTATTATATAGGTATTGGATATTTCATTCCGCAGATAAACGTAGGTAGGCTCTGGTTTAATGGAGAAAGAGGGAAATGAAATGGAGTCCAAGATTATGTAGCTGTATATTAAGCGGGAATAATAAATCCGGTTGAAAATTCGTCAAGTTGGCGTTACTATGGAAAACGATTTTGACGATGCCTGGAAACGTGGAATGGGTTCGGGGTTCGGGGTTCGGGGTTCTCGAGATTCGGAATTACTGGAAACAAATACTGAGAGGAGGAGGAGGAGGAGGGGGAGGAAACGAGAGAGTAAGATGGCCAGAGCCAGGATTCTCTCTCCCTCTTACCTCTCTTCATCTCTGTATACAGTACATCTCTAACCTGGAGTCAGGGGGCTTGCGCCGACTGGATGGTAACGAACGGGGGTGGCAGGAGGCGACCGAAGAGTAGAGCAGAGGAGAAGAGAAGAGAAGAGAAGAGCAGAGAAGAGAAGAGAAGAGAGGAGGAGAGGCGAGGCGGTACCAAAGCGCTTCTACGGCAGCTCACATCAAAGAGTCGGCTTAATAGAAAGCCTTAGAGGCGTTTGTTCGAGTCTCGTCATCTGACTAAATATTCCTGACTGAGATATCGACGGGCCAAGATACACACCGTGCGGATCTTACGAATAGAACAAACAGCCTTCCTTCTCTTCCCTTCGCCGTCAGCATCGCGCAGTTACCTCACGATATACGCTTCTATATATTCTACATGTAAGGTGGATGTACGTAGACATGTATATGTATACCTTACGTCTTCCTAAGATATGTATACGGTATCGTCTTTGGGTACGAAGTAGATATACCCTAGGTATTCAAAAGCAACATCCTTCCTCGAAGGCGAAGGAGGAGACGCCTCTATCTCATTTGCAAATATTATATTTCGCTAACTAATATCTCTGTTGACATACGCTTCCAGGATCTTCTGATTGATTCAACCTTTCAAAGTCTGGAATTCAAGGCATAGTTCACTATTACTGATTCATACACCAATTCACCAAGAACGATGTACACCGGGCTCAAAGGACTTTACATGAAGTTATCAACAAATTCATCCCATCATTCATCCTCTGTTCTTCAGAAACGGTGTCCTTATACGAATGAATTCTATTCTATTCAAGCCTACTTCTTTCCGAAAAAGGGCTCTGATCGCTAAACCGTACCCATCGATGTGTGGAATGGATACCGAAACATGTTAATGTAACATGGTATAACCGTGTGTATTGGATTGATCGAAAGGACCCAGACAGGCCGAGAGCTTTGGTGAGCTCAGCCGAGGCACCGGTGACCCAAACTCTAACCTTTATTCAGTGACAGATACAAATGAATCCGATGCGCGTATGGGTAATCCTTTAAAAGGATATTCGGCCTGTGTTTCGGTTCAGTTAAGCTATATAAATAGACGTGGGATGTTAGCAATCAGTGCTTGCTGGCTGTGGAGCGAGCCAGGAGAGTTGGGGATCGAGAGTTGGGGGGTAGCCATTTAGAGATGAGTCGTGCCCGCGGAACCACACCGTACAACCACCACCACACGACCCCAAACCTTCTACACAAACGAATTCCCTTTCATTGTGATATACGTGTATAGGTATAATACCACCACATAGCTGAATACACATGGATATGTTCATCGGGGTGGTCCTTCGGGCGAAAAAGCTGCGAACTATCTATCTGGGCTAACCCGAAGTATATGGAACTTTGACTTGCGCGGCGACACGAACCGCGAGAGAGAAAGACGAAGAGATTGTCAGAGTGGGAGATGGAAAGGTTAACAAGGACCAATGACAACGTGGTTGTTGATTCCCATTGTCTTTCGTGTCGCGTCTTTGTGTCAAGGTATAGGATCGACCCGAGAAGATACCGCCCTTTTCTCAGATGCCAGACCAGTAGCAGCCACTTCCGTGTACAAATAGAGAAATATACATATTACTTATGAATGTATAGATGTATAGATGTATAGATGTGGTGTGGTATACCAGTATAGCGATGTCTTTAATGTGGATGCCTTGCGCAGGGCAACGTTAGACTCGACAATTATTCAGGCACAGTAAGAGGTGGCCTCATGAATTAACAAGATCTATCAGAGTCCCACCCCTTCTTTCTCTCTCCATCCCTCGAGTTCCAAGCGGCAGACCATCCGGACTGGTGCAGCCGCGACGGTAACGAGCATAACGTGACTATATACGTTATACAGCTGAGTCCTCCTCGTTGTTTGCGCGCTTACTTTGCGCGAGTTTCCAGTCTTCCGGCATTGTTTAAATACAATTTTGTCGTTTACTAATTAATGCGCTGTACATCAAAGAAGATGTTTATTGGTTCATGTGATACTAAAGAGACGGTAACGAAGAGGCGGCTCGACGACTAAGGGGGAAAGAGGACGTCGGTTCAAGGAGTGACGAAAGAGAGGGATGAATCTCGCTCCCGCAGTTAAGGGTGAGACGGAAACCTCTGAGAGGAGGTAAGGAGAGGAGGCGGAAAACCAAGGTGAGGGAAAACAGGGAGGATCGTACAAGAGTGGGAGACGAGACGTGGAGCAAAGAGCGTGCATGTATAGGTATAGGTATACGGTGGAAGGCGAAGGGTTTGTAGTTTCTACCCCTGCACCTATGTATATATATATCTATATGTATAAATATATATTCCAGTATAACACAGACAGACGAACGAAAGGCAGACATCACCGTCTCCACAGTTAACTTTGTTCCGCACGGATGCAGGACTCGGGTCGTTCTCGCGGTTTGTCGTTGCGAGACATGCCATTACTTTGCCTTCGGTATCAGTCAGAGTTAACCACGACCGCATACTGTCAAATACTGCAGTGCAATGTTTAGTTTCTTCGTCAAACGGGAGATCGGAACACAAACACGGGGACAGCAGGAGCTCTCAACGTTCGAGAAAATTTGCTGAGTAACTAAATTTCAAACCTCGATGTAACAATAATTAATAAATCTGCAACTTTCAGCTGTACCTACATTGTCTTATTTCTCCTTTTTCCATCGCTCCAAGTTCACGAGGTGAAATATACAACACACAATGCGATAGTTTTTTTCAACGATTAATCTGTAATCACGCCTGGTCATCCTCGTCAAAGGTAACGGATACGAACGGTACGCGAAGCGGAATACGCGGGGCCGCAGCACCAAACACCTTTCTGTCAATCTAACAAAGGGGGATTACAAAACGCAATCTCTGTTAATGGGGGATGCCCGAGCACTGCGATGGTATAATGAATGCAGAATGATTGTAGCGCGCGTAAAGATACAAAGCGGGCTTAGAAAACCTGGAACAAAGAATACCATGATTGATCAGGGCTCCAGATTCAGCCTGTTGATACCACCGCCACAACGCGGGACGCGGACTTACGGCCTATGTACTCTATACCTCTGCATGTATTTTTATTTATACCCATACACGAAACACATTCACTCATTCACTCATTCACGCACGCATACATAGGGAAAGAGATCGGTCTGACGGGACAGGCAACGAGGGATTTAGGGAACCCCATATATATTAGGAGGACGATAATGTTGTCGTGTTGACCAAACTGCTGCGAGCTGTCTACGAACTGCTCTTCTATACTTCTACTCTACAGGAGTAAGGCGAATCTCCCTTTCTCTTTCTCTTTCCCTTTCCCTTTCCCTTTCCTCCCTTCCTCGGTCATCCACCCCCTCTTTTCCCTACAACCCCCTTTGTCCTTGGTGTGTCAATAGGCTCCATTTCCCTTTCAAGTTGTCAACTCTTTTTGTATGCCTGGCAAATTGTCGATCCTGGAGGGAGTTAAATTAACATTATTGTTGTGACAAAGATAGGGGAGCCCTGCGAGGCCCACACACCCTGTCGTAGCTAGCCTGTGCAGAGGGTAACGGTACCCGGGACGGAACCGGGATTGGAATCGAGATGTGAGAGGGGGTCCAGCCGAGTTAGGGGTCACTAAGGTAAACAATTCCACTTGATGATCGGCCCGTTTGATGTTGCCTGATTACTCTCTATAAACAATCGGTGATTCTCTACAAAAATAGATATCGTACGAATCCAAGTAGGGTGAATTTGTAGACCGACAAAAAAGAAAAAAAATAAGAAAAATGTAAATCTAGACTTTTCTTTCAAGCGTTATACGTATCCTTATAGCATAACCATAAGTGTCCTAAGCAAGGTCGGAAAAGTGACAGAAAAATGATGTATTTCCTATGTGCGATATTTGAAATCAGTATTTGAAGTTCTTGTGTAAAAGAGAAAGAGAATTTCTTGACCGACTTGAGAACAAGATAATTGCCGTAAAAATTGTGAAATACTTTGCCACAACGTTCGAGTTTGAAAAGGTTACTTCTCCGACTGATTGAATTTTGAATATCTGATCGGATAGCTTAATGACAAATCTTTACATTCATTAACTAAAACAGTAATCACATTACTTTATGTTATTCATATGAATGAATCTGTACAATAACTTATCATCCAGCGAGAGAACCTCGACGGTGTAGGTATATAGCTTTCGGCGTAAAAATTTGTACCAGCAGTGAGTTATCATTGTACAATTAGCGCTAATTGAATGAACATTAAGCTCTGTGTATCGTACATATTCGATATCACCGTTGGACTAATGGCGAATGAGAACAAATAATTTATAGCTCCAATAACGCCGTGTTACCAAAGCTAAAATATCTCGAGCCACGTGACCCGTTTTAAAAACCAGTTCCCACATCCGATGGTTGATCAATCTTGTTAATTAGTACTTAGTCTCAGTCATTCAAATATGTAGATGTGTATGGTTAATTTTAAGCAGCGTTTACCCTGCACCCCACGCTCTCGCTTGTTTCAGACGTCGAAAGATATGCTTGTGGAGTTTCTGCTGTTGAAATTAAGTTTCAATGAAAAATAATGATATTGAGATAATTTTGTATTTATATTTGTATTTATATATATTATTTATATATTTATAATTTATATATTTGTATGGCGAAAAGTTGAAACGAATGAATAAAATACAAAGGATTTATACTGCCAGGCAGAGAAATAGCAGCAGATATAATAAACGACAATATTCAATGACTCTATGGGTAAACATAAAAATTCACCCTCCGCAGTCACACAATCTGAATAAAAAATATATGATCAATCAATAGATAAAAGGACAATGCTCTTTTCAGCGCGGAGAGTAAGGAACCCCCCCTTAAACCACCCTGAAATCCTCCCATCTCGCCCATCTCCAGCGCCACTCAACCCCCGACAAAGGAACTCCTTCTATGCAAATTAAATGCTGTTTCCATAACCATTCGGCCGTTCCATTGAGTGAGGTTCGTCGGTTCGCCCAGTTCTTTATCATCAAGGTAAAGAGGGAACTTTCACGAGGGCTCCCTCTCGTTCCCTCCCTGGCGCCCCCACGTCCAATTTCAATAACCAAAAACTCTGCACGTTTCTCTGTATGCCATTAATCAAAAGAATATTATTTTCCGGAAAACAAACATTCGCATCTTCAGCTTTCTTGTCAAAATAATAAAATATACTTTTCTATCCCGCTACCAGTGCCTTCGATCGTCAATATTTCTCTGTACCATTTCCTACGCCACGAAATACTTCGATGTATATTATACATATAACTAAACTTGCATTTAAACAAAGTTAAGTCATCTTCGAGTATTTGAATTTTTTCAAATGGATCAAAAAAAAAAAGAAAAAAAGAAGTTTCAATTTTCTCTGGATCCCTCCCTGAAGCGTTGGTAACCGCTAAAGAATCTCCAGTTTAGTTCAGTTATTAATGACGACTAATCATGTGCCCCTTGATACAGCAGCTGTACTCATTCGTAGCCGTAAATTCATTCCCTGAATCGAATCAAGGATCAACCGGGTAGCTTTAAATCGTTGCCGAGTAAAAGCAACCTTTATTATCTTTGTAATTAATTATACGGCTAGACGGAGCCGTACTAGTTCCTTTATTTTTACTGTAAATTATAGTAGTCAAACAACAAAACCAGGACTCAACTCTCGCCATGCATATAATATATAATATATAAAGTATAAAACAGAGTGCAGAATGGAAAGAAATCTCCAAAATTCCAAAATCGTTGAAGGTTAATTATTTCAACCGATGTCGTTTATCTCTGCAACTACTCCGGTATATATAACATAATGACTTAACTTCTCTTTCGTTTTTTTACCTCCAGTTCCATAACTTACAAGAATTGTTTGCAAACTCGTTAAGAACTCCCGGAGTCTGACTCGCTCACCAAAGTAGCTATATACCTACTTGCATATCTCGTTATTCTCTTCGGCAACCCTTTACCAAGTAGGGGATGACGAAGAGGAATTAACCATAGGCTAACTGCATCACTACCACAGTAAAACTTTTCTTCGTACATACATAGTTATTTAGCACAAGTAAATATGCCGAATACAAATGCCAATGAAATTACATCCATAAAAGGACGCCGCAAGCGTCTGGTAATGATGCTCTGCTCTTATGCTAACGTAAGCTCACTAGGATCTTACCTCTGCATGTCTTCTCAGCAGCGACTGGCAGCTACCATCGAACAGAAGCGAAGCGGTCGTATAGTTTGGTCGTATAGTTGGCGGTAGCTGATTCTACTCTTCGTGATCATCATGATGCACGCCGTGCACTTCGCCTGAAGACATTATTAGCCACGCGTTGTTGGCCTTTGTTATGCTCTTGCAGCTATTATGCCCAACGAAATTCTTATACGATATTGGCTGCCCATCGTAACCTTTTGGTCGCATAATATAATAACTCGTTATATTGGTTATTGGCATACCTAGTGATGATTGTTTCCTCTTGATTTATTGGGTAAATTCTTTTTCTTCCAGGACAATAAAACTTACCTCATAGTTGAAGGTATATCCCATCGGGTTTTCTTAACCGTTCATTTAAGCGTTGAATTAAACGGATTATCTGAGAGCATAGTCATGGCTGGCATAAGTATTGGATAATAATTAATTGGCGGAGAAGTACAGCGGTAATGGGTGAGTCAGGTTTACGTTGGTTAGAATAACCAAGAGACCCTTAAAGGCTTAAGGATAGGTAGGTATAACAACTCAGGAGAAAATACGTGCAGTCTTGTTTTTGTGACGTTCTTGCATCGTCGATGGTCAAGGGACATGTAAATTCCGCGTTTAAGACTGACTGCAAACTGAAATACTATTGCAAAAAGGGCCATAACAATATCTGCATAAACCGTATACGACTGCAACGACGATGACTATACGCCGAGTACCAGCAACGTACCGACGCTAGTTAGCGAAGCGTTTCATTAGGCAGATAAGGCAATCAACCGAACTTCTATATATAGCAAAGCCCATAGTCAAGCTATACCATTTCTGTACTTGTGTATAAAGAGTTTACGACGTGTAACAAGGGTGCAGCCTTCAGTATAAAGCAGAAGCGAAGTCTTGAGAATTTGCAGATTACATTCTTCGTATAGGTATTTCGACCTTTTTCTTTTTTTTTTTTTTTTTCCATTCTGTTCTTTCGATCGAGTTTGTCGAAAACGTCTATAATCCTGTATTAGGAAAATTGATTGTACTAAGATTGAAGTTAAGCACGTTAGTTTCTCTTGTGGTCCGGTAGGTAGTATAGGTATATCTGTCTGTCCTGGAATCGCTCCGTGACGGTTGAAAAGTGGCCCTGGCATGGCCGTATAGCGGTCAGTATCTCCGAAGCAAGAAGTCAGGCACCACCTGAACCTGGCCAACAGTTACCAGGGGTCTATTACATGCATATTCACAAGCGAATAAATCTCTCGATAGAGTGCCACCTGCCGTTTTAAACATCGAACATATTATCTCGCCGCAGTATACGGCCACGACATTTCGTACAGCCGTATTAAATTTTGCATATATATATATATATACATATACATATGTGCATTACAAATTACTAACCTTACAGTGCATATCTTTATCGTATATACGTAGAAATACCTAATATCATCGAGTTTCGCTTTTACAATGGTCAACAAGTTGTTCAGCGATAAGATAACGCATATTGATATCTAAACATTGTTAAATAATAACTTGTTTTAATTTTTTTTTTTTTTTTTTTTTTCCAATCATTGATTTTTGAATAGGTTTGTTAATCGATTGATAGTTTCAAAGCCTGAGATTTTCTAAAGTTGAAAAAAAAAAATCTTACTTTTGATCAAATAATTTGGGGCAAAAAAAAAGTCTCGGAGAGATGTTGTGCACTCGATAACTCTTTGAAATAATGTTTGTGATAAAATTAAAGGAAGCTTTTATTTGACGGGTATACCTCGAAGTGGTCAAACGAAAAAATGAATAAAAGAATGACCCCGTGTGACCGGCTCTTTTACGAGGGCGCGACAGTGCGAACTGCGAGAGAGGATTCAGACAACGAGGAGACGCTTATAGAAGCGACGTAGAATAGGGATGAGTAAAGGAGAGAAGAGAAGAGAAGGTCGCTTATCTGCGGGGAGCAAATCGGCTTTCTTCCGCCGCATTGTATTCTCGAGAGCTCCGCCAGTCGCTCCCTCTTCCTCTTTCTCTCCCTATCCCCCTTATCCTCGTCCTCATCCTCATCCTCATCCTTTGCGTCCTCACGTTCGTTTGTCCATCGAGCGTCGCACGGCGCGGCGTCCTCCCCTCATCGCGTACTACGTTGGCGTCGCGGACCGCTCCACCGCCTTCTGGAAGAGCAGTCTCTTCTTCGCCGTTCGTCCCCCGCGACCATGGGCATGCAGGATTCGCGTTGAATCGCTTCGGCGCGGCCATACAAAGTACATACATGAAAGCGATCGTTCCTCTAGCCGGCATTGGGTACATATATTTTCTCCTGATCTGGAAAACAATACGCCGCGCACCGGATTTATATGCACCACAAGGAGAGGCAATAACTTACAAGACACCGCGTTTCTCTTCTATATGTAGGTATATAATGCGCTCTAGCTGCTACTGGTGTCGTTTCACCAACGCGGGAAGGGATGCTGCAATGTGCTGGAACCGACGCTACGTCGCGCGTTCCTCCACCACCACCGCCACCGCCACCACTGAATAAGGATGCGACGGAAATGGCCTCCTATTTCTTCCTTTCTTGCCCTATCTTCTCAGACTTATTCATCCGATTCTAAGATGAAAAACGCCCCCACCTTATATCCCGGAATTAGTCACCTAAATCACCTTTCTGGCCTCACTATTGCATGAAAGTCCTTCTTCCTTCTTCCGTTAAACCGTTCAACAGATTCTTTCATCCTTTCTTTCGGAGGTCGTAATTTGCCAACTTTTTATCATTTATTTGTTCTCTGGATTAGTATAAGCTCTTTGATCAAGTATGTATAATATATACTTATGTTTGATTGTGTAGATTTCGTTTGAATGATTGAAAAATATTTAAATCAATAGTGGGGAATCAGAATTGTAGAATTGTTTTTTGGATATAAATATCTCTGTTATTGGGGTTATTTATGCTATGAGGAAGATTCAAGCAAATCGCCCGCGATAAATCCGAGAACCCGTCTTCCGGCATGAAGAATAGAGTTTCCGTAGAGCCACCGATTTGTCACGAAGGGTTTCCAATACGTCTCAATAGCCCCGGGGTTCCTTTGCTCTTTCCTATCGCCTTTGCAGCCCGCGCGACTCTATCGAAGGAAACCCTTCAAATTCGCTCAACCTAAAGTCCGCGGTGACACACACACACACACTCACTCCCCAATATATTCGGCTCGACTTTTATTCGAATTGTTTCCGCGTGTAGCTATGCCGAAAAAAAAAAAGGAGAAAGAAAAAAGAAACGGGAAGAGAAAGAAGAATGAGATGAATTGGGGCTTCGATATAATAATGTGTTTGTGTCAAAATTGTGAGAAAATCTCAAGGTTAATGAAGAAAGACAACGTGTTGCAGCAAAGCAACGTGGGGTCCGCGTTATCGAGATATAATGGAACTTGACGCTAATTAATAATTAATAACCCTGATCCCAAAATGAAATGGCTTTTAGAGGGGCTGGAAAGCGAGCGAACGAATGAACGAACGACATCCAAAATACACGACTGTGCCAATGAATACTCCGGCAAGCGCAAGCTTTTCGCTGCACATACACACGTATAGACATAAATACACACACACATGTAAATTCGTATATAAGGTACATTGGAAACTACTACACTGAGCGTCGGGGCGCTTGGCGCCGGGGGGTGGTGTTTCGTGGGGGATCCATTATTTATGTGACCCATCGATCATCCGAACCACCGACCACCCCGGTAATCGCCATATGACAACCGTATTTATTTAAACCCCGAGCCCGTCGGCATGTGATACATTAATTTTAATTGTTTGCATTTGCGACCGCACAGCTTGCATGAATATATATATATATATATATATGTATACATTTGCAATACTTAGTTAGATACGTTATATGCAAATGATCCTGAGTATTGTATAAAAATATACTTACGTCATATATACATATAATAATTAATATACCTACATTATAATATATATTTTTATGGTAAAAATGTAAAATAAATCGTATGGTGTCAATCATTTTTGCACTCTCAATTCTGCAGAGATATTTATCCCCGATGCAATTTGCTGTTTATTACCCGAATCCCGAGGTACTCGAACGTAACAAGGAACTGAGGGTGTCAACTGCGTGAATGAAATTGAATAGAATTTTGATCACACCATCAATATCTTTCGGCCCTCAAGATTCTCCGAACTGATTCCATGTCACGCGCCCTCTTTTTTTCCTTGGCACAATTATTATACCCAGGGTTAACAAGTTTCACAGTCTAATTAGCCGGATGGAAGGGAATTTCGGTAATTAGTTGATCAAACTTTTCTTATAACTCTACGCGCGGTATCATGTTACGTGATAACCGGTACATAAATTTCCACAGATTTATCTCACCGTGCAAGAGAATCGTGCCTGTGTTCTTCGACCTCTTTATATACCAACACGATGCTGCGCAAGATTTTTCTTTTCATTTTCTTTTTTTCATTTTTTTTTCATTTTTTTTTTATTTATTTTTTTTTATTTTTATTTCAAACTCAAATTTAAAAAATCTGCATTGAAATGGGATTTCCTTCACCCCAAGCTGATATCGGACGGAATTTAAGGCGACGCATTTTACTCCCGTCTTCGTTGTACAGTTACACAAGGATTCCCTCCGACTCGGAGATGGGAAAGGGTTGCCTACCCCATATTACGGTGGCAAGGGTCGTCCGTTGACCTCGTCGCGCCCGCACGGCCCATTATCTTCTCGCAACATGTGTATAGAGGAGAGGAATAATGATTTATGAGTAAGAATTTGCGCCGTACGAGCGGCGGCTCAGACCGTAAATCAGATTTAACTTAAACATAGCAAATTTAAATCTACCATATATACATCCCGATCTTTGGTGCAGCCTTTTAACTCGTATAATAAATTTGAGTAAAAAAAAAAAAAAAAAACGTGAAAAAAAAAATAGGATTTATTGAAAGCACGCATCTCGAATGGGTAAACACCCTTTGTAGCCGTTTACTGACTTCCAGAGCTCTTGACCGTCTCAATAATCCTCCACTCCCGCCGTGCACCTGGATTCTCTCAAATTTATAATCACTGAACAATTTTTTTATTTTTTTTTCCTCTTAACAACTTACTCAATCGTTTTTAAAACGATGAGCTATTCCTGCGGCCATCCAGGGGTTAAAAAAGCTAATTTCTCCCTTTATTTATACCCATCTCCGATAATGTATACGTAATATAACCTTTCGCAAATTTATAATCATTTCGTTTTAAAGCGCTTTGAGTTACGAGTAGGCAATTCAAAGTAGGCAATTTCTGCACTGTCTAGTAGGTACAGGGAGATATTCTATCACATAGTATGTTATTCTGCACGTATAGGTATGCTCGAACGATGCAGCAGCTCTAAGCTCTACAGAGACGAGATAGCGTAGGTAGATGTAGCCAGATGCGTTTCGACGTCGGCATAACTTGTTCAACACGTTCTCGCACGAGAGGTCAACGCTGATGCACTGACCGCCTGCAGAGGTCAACGCCGGGGTTGCGGTACTCGAAGTTGTCCGTGCGGGCAAAGAGCCGTCGGCATATTTTGCGGACCTCGATGAAGTCAATAATATTACTCTTAGTGTCCTGCACCGCGAAACTGCAATGCGAGGGGTATCTTCTCGATTCATTTCATTAATATAATAATCGAGATGATGGGAATATAGGTGAAAATGATATCATTACCCCGAGATCTATATAGTCAACCGAGAAATATATAATAACGAACTTAGGTATTAAATGAAGCCCATTGAACCGGATGCTGATTCTCATTCCCATTGTAAATATAGGAAATGGTCCAACGGGGTTAACGCGAGGAGAAATTGAAAGTGAAAAGTGTTTATCTTCACGACAGTGGGTGTCTGGTAGTAATTAATACTAATGTATTCCAAGGTGTGGCAGAGAAATGCACAGTGTTACCTGTTAACAGGTTGTCAAGATAGATTAAATCGGTGCAAACGCCTCCTACATTGTCTATATATATACACACATATTTGTATATAAGGTACCTCTATATAATATTCTAACTGGGTAACTACACGGCTATAAAGTTTCGAGAATTGTATATCTTAGGATACCTATGGATATAAAAATGATGTGAAGAGGTGTTAGTATTACGTCGCAGTATATAGGTACACAATAAAATCTATATAGCTACCTACCTACTCGTGACGGTTATTTTTCCTGAATAAAAAGCGAAGAGAAATTCTTTCTAATTTGTCTCCTCCACCTCCTGGCCTTTGCCCCCTTTCGTATATCTACCGTCACGGCTAGCTCTCTGCATCTCACTGATTCTGATTGGGATTCGGATAATATAAGAGTGGAGACTCGAGGGGTTTCCGTTGCTTTTCTAATGACAACGGCGCCGGGACGACCTGCGCGACAAAGCAGGGTAATGAGAGCCGAAGTAAATCATCGTCCATTGTGAGGTAATCTCCGAGTATTGTCTGGGCGCGCGTGATGTATTATGTTATTGGGGCGGGCAGTCGTCCTGGAGACAGTCGCCGGGGTCCTTGCCGACGTCGGGTGTCCGTCTGTCGTCTGTCGTCTGTCGTCTCTCCTCTCTCCTCTGTCCTCTGTCGTCTATGTAGATAATATGCACCTTTCGACGTCGATACGAAGGCGTGCTTTGTCGCGGATATCCGAGTTTCCTTAAAACCCATTTACGTACATGTACGCATGTAACCGTAACGTGAACAACAACTGCAGTAGTACATAACTCAGTCTGTACGCTTGGTCTTAGTTCAGGTCGATACGGATCACCGCACGTAGGGTCAAGAGAAAGCTCGAGTTGATAAATGAATTTGCACAAACTTTATATATATGTACACAATAAATTGTTAAGCTTTACAGAATTATGTACGATGAATAAATTTTCAAATATCATGATAAAACTCAATAAATGCAATTATTACCTACACTTGTGTAATTATATTGTATGTGTATTGTGTATATAAGTATAGGTATAGGTACTACCCATATATACGTATATGTTAGGAAAATAATTAAAAGCTGAGAAAAAAATAATCTTCTTGATAAATATAAACGCAACTCTAGAGGACGGACAGCCCGACAGCGCGGGAGAGACAAGTAGACGGACGGTTGGATGTTATAACGTAGGTACGTAGCTGGTAAAACACGGATTTAAACGGGACGATGTAGCGGCCCTACGTAATGAGGGATAACCTGAAGAGCGCGTGTTAATTTCATGTAAACGAAACGCTCATCTCTCGGGGTACGAGCCGAACTAAAAAGTAGAAAAATAATAAAAATAAACTGATGTAAAAAAAATAATTAAACGAATTGAAAAACGAACGTATTACACCCTTATAGCTAGCGCGAGGATTACGCGGGACTGGACTTTGGGTCAGGTCAGTTCTGTACGTCAGAAGGGGCTTCCATTGACTCGTTAGACCCAAGTGGACCCAATTTATAAAAATGTTGGAATATGTATAATCGAGGAATGCAAATGCGTTCGCGGTTATGGGGTTAGAAGTACTAGTAGTAGCTGTACCTACGTACGACGAGAAGTAGCGGGCAGCGGGTGGCGGGCAAGCGGCCAGGATGGCAGAGCGTCGTAACGTGGGCTAAACTACACAGCCTCGCTAGTATAAGTCGGGCTATTATCGGGCTATGCGCCGAGGGCCCTCCGCTTTCATCCGCTAATGGGCAGCTCTCCGCCCGTCTGCTCCTTTACTGCGTCATTAATACAAGTTGCACATGTCGAGAGTCGGTGCGCTACAATAATTTACATGAATGGAATTGAAAATTTTCTACTTCGCGGAGGAGAAAAAAGACACGAGGAAAATCTTCCGGCACATTTTATGTCAGTAATTACATGAAAGATGGTGCTCTCCTATCCCCCACCACTCGACTCATTCGCCTTCCACCCCCCCCCCCCCCCCCCCCCCCCCCCAAACCCCATTTCGACGACCCCAAAAGCGCCTCTTTCAGTCGACAAATTCATCCAGCTCCCCCGGCCCCAACCGTGAGCCCAGATCCCGCAAAATCCGAGAGATCTTTTTATGTTTTAATTTTTGTATGAAGTGTGTCCGGCTCGGTGGAGGATTTCCCATCGTACCAAACCCCGAGCCATGGACTGACCCGTGCCTCGAAAATCTATAAGGGTATACCGAGAGACGACGACGTTGAGTTTAGAGTTAATCGCGCAGTCCTTTTATCAGACTCCTTGAATTTAAAACGTGGAAATATACTCGCGGAGAGGAAAAACCCACGGGGTCAGACTCGAAGACAATTAACGTATTCAACGTTGGTTTTAAATAATTAAACTTCCTTGATGTATACACCCCGTAGATTTTTGATCATGCATGTGTGTGTTTATTTATATATATATATATATAGGTAAATACATACCTATATACACAGCACATATGCAACCGGGCGGGCAGCCAACTCTCTCGGTTGGGTCCCCGCGTCCATTACACCGGTGTATGTATGTGCTTTAATGTTTTCGACTCGACCACTCTTTATCCCACCTTGCAGCTAATTAGCAGCCAGATACCGGACACGTGGACTGGTTGCACCGCGAAAGACCAGCTCTCGGGTTAGCTGCTTGGACGAAGCGACGTTCTCTGAGGACCACTACGAGGCGGATTGGTATTATATAGCTATGGGTTCCTGTGTACACGGTGTAGGTATAGTTCGTGTGCGAGAGCTTTGCAATTATTCCAAACTCATTTCAACTCGTTACTCGGTTCGCTAAGCACAACAGTGTAGGTAAGCGACAGAAACCTCTCCTTCTCTTATATACCGTACGTACATATATTTATATATATATATATATATACATATAGTCGAGGTGGATGCAGAAACAGATCTCGCTAACGAGACGTGATCGCGAATTGGAGACATAATTTTCTGAAAAAAATAAACCAATGATAATTTGAGATAAAACAGGTAGGTATAATGTTATACATACCTATATATGCTGCAGTAGAACGAGGCATTGGGGAGTAAGGTGGGTAGGGTAGGGTAGGTATAGGGTGGAAATTGAAGGAGGTAGAAAATTGCCAGAATTCATTAGGAAATGGAAATTGAAATGGAAACGGACGAAACAGTAGCCTTCGTGCGGGTTGTATCAGAAAGTAAAGGAGTGGCGCGGGGCCGCGGGGCCCGAAGCACAGCACGAGAACGAACGCGGGTATAGGCAGGCAGGCACAGAGCTTTGAAGCTCCTCGCTTGCGATGACTCCCACTGATAATCCATTAGGATCTACTTCGAGGAGAGTATAACGTCTATTTGAATGCAAATCGATACTAAAGGGGGAAGGACGCCCGTTAGTAATTGGTCCGGCTTTATTGGAACCTCTCGGTGTCTCAAAGAGCATCTCATTTGGTCATCTCCTCCGGCTCAGCGTCCAGCTTCGCGTTCCTTGGTCGTCTTGTCGTCGTCCTCTTCCTCTTCCTTAGCTCCTCCATCCCCTTATCCCCCCTCCCCCAAGTCTCTTAACTCCCCCTTTTTCTCCCGAATCCCCCATCCCCATCCGCGTTATTCTCCTCCTCGTAAGTTTTACTCGTAATTAACCAAACCTTCGTGGCCGCATTATAGTGAGTTCAAAGCTCTTTGGACGTTAAGATACGCCTTGGACATTTCTGAAGAGCGGCTCGTATTGTCGCAGGGTATAAAGTTTAGTTATATACGTATAAACTGACCGAAGCAAAGATATCCTTGAAGATTCTCTTGTCTTTTCTCTATCTTGCTATAGTATATATATATATATATATATATATATACGAAACTTATACCTATAACTAACAATTTTTTTGAGACCAAAGATCCAATATAGTAAGTAAAAGGCGATATAATCGATGAAGAAAAAATGGTATACAGGTTTTTTTCAACGCCATTCCAGGCTGAACCACGTCATTAAATAGTCGGAACTAAAATGTCTCTGATTTCTCGTTGCCGTGCATTAGAATCGGGCCAACATTAGTTCGCCCCAAAAACACGCGCGTTTGGTAATGGCTTCTCCGGTTGGAGAAACCGTGGAAGATTTATTAGCTTCTCGCGCGAAGGTCTATGCAAGAATTTACAATAGTTCGATACAACACAATTGGTTACTATACGTGTTAGCCTCAAAGAGCTGCCCCATACACATATACACTTTGTATACGTATGTAGGTACCTACACATATGTGTATACTTACCTACAATTCGGTCCCGCACTATACGACTCGACACGATACAAATAATAGCTGTAATGCTCGGTGAAGGTATACAAGGATATCCACAGGGTGGTCCGCTATGGAATTATATTCTCACTATATCTATTTATAATATGCTTTGTTTCAGAAATTGGAATTAAATTTTTTTTAATTTTTAATTTTTTTTTTTTTATTATATAAAGAAATAAAGTGCGGAGGAGTTTGTCTCGATATCTCACGATGGCGAATGATGTAATACTTAATACTAATTCGATGATATCGAGTTTTGAGAAGCATACAGGCATGCATGCAGGATGTAACGTAGCGCCTCACGCTGAGCGCTAATTGGTTAAGAAATTTCTAACGAAAAGAGAAATAAATTTTCGTTATAATATAAAACTACGTTATACGGCCTTAGACGCGGGAATATATATCGCCCGTCAAACGCCTCGTGGTGTAGTACATATATGATGGAATAAACTTAGTGCCATATAGGCTTTCGTTGTAAAGAAATATGAAATTATATTCCCGCGTATAAAATAAAAAAGAAAAAGAAATCCTTTAATATCGTCTGCTGAAATTTTCGGGAAATTAAATGATCGTGTATTGTTGAATAAGTGAAACGGGTCACCCCGTAGCATCTGGAAATGCTATACAGTACACATGTACATAAATACGCTTATAGTATGGTGGAGCAAAGCGGTATATAGGCGGAATCATAGTGGTAAATGTATACAACTGTAGGTATGGTATACCGTATACGCTGGTTTCCGTTCAAGTTTCTTTTCGCGAACAGGCAATGATTAACGATTGAAGGCACTTGACTCCCGATCGGCATCGCTTCAACATTCAATCCGTACATAAAGAACACTCACTGATCCCGGTGGCAGCAGCTCCTGCGGTGACTGGTCCAGTAGTTGCCATATATTTATTTTTCCTTTCTTATTCCTTCCTTGTTTCCTTTTTTCCTTTTTCCATTTCCCTTTTATTTTTATTTTTATTTTTTCTTTACCCTCAAAACTTTCCTCCTTCCCCATTGATTTATGGCGTATTTCGTCAACTAGCAACACACCCACTCGAGTCAGAATCATTGGGCCCTATCGAGCTGAGTTCCAACGAACCTGGCTGTACCATTATTGTCATTATTAATCGAAGCTGTCGTGCAGCTATAGTGGATAAAATAAGAAACAAAAAAAAAAAAAAAAAAACGAAATGAAATGAAAAATAAGACGTGGAAATTGACGTGATAGAAAAAAATAAAAAATAATAATAATAGACATACGCTACGAGTAATAGCAGTACTATGCGTTAATCATTATATTATATATTCGTTGATATAGGTGTAGTATTATATTAGAAAACTGTTAGGTACAAAGATATTATATGGTATATTTGTTAGAGCTGATATAATCGATTGTCGATATATACAATAAATGGTCTTGCGCAAGGTAATTGATACAGAATGAAAAAGGTTGTTTCTGAAATTAAGAACCATATGTTTAACTGTTTTGTCGCGATACAATTTTCCCGCAATGTTTTAGCTGTAGGACAAGTGCAAAACCCGTCACGATTAAGAGACACGAAAGACAGGTAGCTGCGTTCCGCTAGAATAGCCAATAACCGACATACGTTCTTGTGCAGTAGTAGGTATATATGCAGTTGTGAATAGATATAGAACGAGTTTAATCATTCGTTTATGATTTATCAAAGGTTCGGTACAGCTTGCGAGACGAGAAAATTTTATCGATCACAAAGACTGACGCGTGGGTGGATATATACCATACCGTATAACTGCGAACTCTGTCCTATACAATAAACTACTTGTAATGTAAGCAAGTAAGTAAATGTAAGAGTGCTGCAGCGCACTAACTTTGCAATCTATACTTATATACAGAAATAACTGTATTTGGCTTACTAGCTTATCACCGGTAATAACTCCGTATCTATTTCAACGATAAAAATAATTTCCATTAAATAAATCGCTTGCAGTTATAGATATGTACTATACGTATGTGCATATATGTGAACGCAGAGCGTTAAGTAAATACCATTTACCTCACGGACCATAACATAGATCGGACAATAATGATACCTGTGTGTTTTACTTTTCATTTCTTCTTTTTTCTTTTTTTTTTTTTTTTTTTTTTTTTCGTATATCTTTCCTTCATTTCTTCCATTTTCTTTTCATTTTATTATTTTTTTCACACAACTGACGGTTAATTCTCTCTGTGTATATTATATCGTAATTCGTGTGGCGTATAACCGTATACTTGTTGTCAGATAGAGCCGGATACGCAGGCGAGAAGCCCTTCTCCGAGTAGCTGCAGACCTTATCGTAAAACTGAAACATTACTGTCTTGCCTACGCGCACTTATAATCCAAGTTATTACAAACGTATGTAAGTGAAAGTTCGATCATGACGGGCAACGGTGTTATTTACATTTTTTTATTACTCATTAAGATTGTCTCGTCAACGGCGTTTGTGAGAAATACACACACGTATATAGAAAGAAAATTCCTGCCAGGTAAACTACTTGGGAAAACCGATAGCAAAGAGCTCTGCATAAACCGATTTTATCACATTTTATCAAAGAGAATGGTCCAACTGTATCTACATCTATGCGCCAAGTATTGCACACCGGTTCACTTATTGTCCGCAATTCCTTATTGCGAATCTAAATGCGTGACAATAAAAATAGATCATTGCATGTGATATTGCAGTTGTCGAACGACTGTGATCAATCTTACCCAGAATCAATGGACCGTTTAATTATGCAAGGTTTCAAAGATAATGTATATTACATGTTTCTAATATTGCGCGGCCACCGCGATATCAAGATACCAATTATAGCTGATTGTGGTCAAAAGTTAACCAGGCTTCACCTGTAGGTATGTATATCATATAAAGTATAAAACAGTATGTTCAAGCCTCGGTTCTTGGTCATCTTTTCCGTGATCCTATTAGGATGAATTTAATCCTCCTTTCTCTCGAAACCGGTTAATTTTATCAACTCAAGTTGCCAGAAACGTGAAAGTAGAAATTTGCCGATCATGATTTCAACGAATTCGTAAAGAAAATTTACATCCACTTAGGTGATCGGACAGGAAAACCATCGGCTTTGAAGCCCATATGTTTGCATTGTGTTTCTAATTACACATACAGTACCAGATGTCATTACGAAACACAGAGAGCAAAGACTTGTTCAACTGTCTTTGTCAACAGTAGAAAAGTGCAGGGTATGGGGCAAATCATCCCTGGGGATGCCTCGACCATTTTCAGGAGGTCTCTTCATCGCTCATAGATTCACGGACGATTGTCTTCGGCAAACAATCGTCAAAGTAGTTATGTAGCTGACAATATTCCCCCTACAATACTGAATAATTATTTGTACAAAAACTAGTGACGACATATACATATATCCAGCTATACTGCCTTTGTCGCATGAAACACCGAATGCTTTGAGCCCCCGCGAGGCAAACAGGGGACATTGAAAGAGGGCGAAGAAGAAGGCTATTTGGCAATTGTTCTGGTAAGCTGTTATACCTATATACGTATATATAGATATAGACGACTCATAGATTGATCAACTATAATACATAAGTAGAAAAATTGCGAACGTAGTACAATGATCAAATCCAAAGAACTTTACCGCCTGCATTGATGTTATTTTTCTTAAGGATCTGTGCGGTAGAAAAACCTAAGTCTTTAAATATCCTTTAGGACGTGTGACATTTTACAAGGGACCCAGTGGCGAGAGAATTACATACACCAAGGAGCACGCGGAGAATTGGTTTAAATTGTGAACTCTGGACCGTTGCGGTGACGGCAAACAATTATAGGTGGATACTGGGGAGCAGTTTTGTCCTCGGTTCGCATGTCCCTCTCTCTTTCTCTTTCTCTTTCTCTTCATCTTTGTATCTTTTTTTGTGTTCGTATTTTTCTCTTTTTCTCTCTTTCTCGCTGTCTGTTGGTCCGTTGTGTGAATTCACTGCATGACACGGTACAGTGGTGGCTGGGTTGCTGAACGACCAACCTGGCGCCAAGGAGATGTTGCAGGCACGTAACCGGCCGCGTGTATGACCACCACACTCAGAACCATGGAGCCTGCAACAGTGCGGAGCCCCGAGAACGTGGATCTGGGATACTTTAGATTCCTGGCAGCTAATTAACTCTGTGTTATGCTAAATCTTGCTAAAAGTACCGGCTCGCATAACTCGGCTTTAATTAATCGCCTCCAACTATCGAAATCAAACGTTACAAATACTCCTTCACCAGCTGGTTTATCCCTTTAGGCATTTGATGCCAAGTGTAGGTATAAGGTAGCTCTGCAAAAGCGAAGGATACACGCTGATAGTTATACGCTGCAACTTTGATCTGGATAGGTTTAATTGCGTAATGTCTTACTTGACGTGATACTCGTTCGACTTTCGCCAACTAGGGACAAAACGGGACGCGGCCGTTGCGACGAGTCGCTATATATGCGTGTAGTTAATGGCTCTCCGCGTTTGCTCTAGAAAATTTAACAGATGCGTGCGGTTCTTAACGCGGAAATCGAATACTCAACTATGATCAGACCTGATTTTTCAACATCAGTGATCAAATATTTATCGGTAAGACTTTGACGACGACTTGCGGCGACTTTCCCTCGTAGATTTTTTCGAAATTATAACACAGAATTATAAACCCGCAGCTATAGTATATGACTTACCATATACTACATACATATATACATAGGTATATGTATGTAGATATCGACTCTTTGTTACTATACTATATAGTATATACCTACAAACACGATCAAAACCTCGAAAGATCCAAGTATATGTACTAACTCTTTCCACAAAGTTTTGTCCGCCTCCGAAGATTGGGAAAAGATCTCCGGGGGATAGAGACAATTTGTATTAAGATACACGCGCACCTGCTTGCCTCTATTCCTCCATTTCTGATCCGGTCTTTGTGTAATTGTGTCCACATGAGAGACTTATATAAGAGGTCTCGAAGCTTTTTTTCGGAAACTAATTGTACTTGAATAAAAAGGTATTATTTCCTTGGGCTAATCGTAAGACGCCCTGCATTGGCAAAGAGTGTGCGAGAATGAATTAGCGTTAACGAAGCGCGTGGACGCATAAATGGCGGCCGTCGCGGTTGTTGAAGTGGAAGTGACGATACACGGGAAGATAAGACTGGCTACAATACACCTGCCTTCGTGTCGGCTCTCTCGGACGATAATATGCGATTCTGATCCCGCGTGACTAAGGCCAGTATCTCCTCTCCTCTCCTCTCCTCTTCTCTCCTCTCCTCTCCTCTCCTCTCCTCTTCTCTTCTCTTCTCTTCTTTTTTTCTCTTTTCCTCTCCATTTCCTCCCTGCCCCTTCATACTTCTTGGCCACTCCTGGTCCGGTCGAGGGAACGCAGAGTGCCGTGTTGACCAGGCGCGGACCGGCTAAGATATGGCCAGGATAGTGTTTCAATCCTGAGACCGACCTTCGTCAATGATACGGCTCCCTACAGCCCTCTGCGGATCCAGGAGGATACGCTGGACCACCGCACGAGTCTAGGGAATCACGTCATCTACGGTAAAAATATGTTAGAGGTGATTCATAGTTTGAAAAATCGCCAAGGTAGACCAAAAAGCTTAATTAATTGACCTCATCTGAACATGCGCATCTTAGTCTTATATCAAGATAAGTTAGGGTTTCATTTTTGACTAAAAACTTATAAGGATGTTCGACGAAGAGGTCGTATTTATCCGGCGCATTTGAGAAACACCATACGCATAAGCCAGGTGTATCGAGGTCGCGTGGGGATAACAATTTATCCCCGAATCGAAGGAGGCTTCGCGCAGGTACGTATGAAGAAGGGAGCCGATCACCTGTGCTTATGAATTCTCTTGGGTACAACGAGATATTCCATTGTGTGGGAACGGTAGTGCGGCAGAATGAAAGGAGGTAAGAAAAAAATAAATAAAATAAGAATAAGAGGTAAAAGACAATGCGGCGTAGAATCCTTAGAATAGTACAGCTTAACGTCACTATAATGGATAATAAAGAGGGCAAAAGGTACGAGGGTGCGGACAGGCCCCTGTTAACAATAAAAGGGCACCTGAGGTTCGATGCTTTGCCGGTGGTTTCGGAAGGTATAGGTATGGTGAAGGTGAAGGAGGCACGTCGTATGAAATGCGGGGACCAAGTGGCCGCGAGGACTCGGCAAAAGAAGGACAACGATAAGGGTGAGGGAAGGGGGATAGAGGAGAGAACAGAGAGAGAGAAGATAAAAGAGAGAAGAGAGAAGAGAAAAGAGAAAAGAGAAGAGAGGAGATGAAAAGGGAAAGAGACCCAAACAATGCTCACGGAGTTGTTGGGTCTGAAACGGGACTGGGACCGGTGGAACGGGCAGCGATGCTCTCCCATTTGTTCGCGAAACACCGAACGCAGACAGCTCCACCATAGGTGCTCCGTACATGCACGCGTCAACCGCACCACCACGAGTAGACTGGACGGACCGCACGCACACCCACGACGACCAGACACACGTTCGCACTTACCGGCCAAGTGTGCCGGCATATATACCTGGTGACCAAGGCAGTTACGTATTTATGATAGGCCGAGGAATGGAAGTTCTCATATAGATATTGGGATCATTGAAGAATTACTACATGCTGAGATGCTATCAATAATTAGGGGAAAAAAGAAAAGCCTCAATAAGTTAGAGAATTTTTTAATTAGTCCTTTCAAGTATAATCAAGCCATATAGTCGGGATTTGTCAGTCCTCGCTCCAAAGTAAAACCATTTGTCTTGAAGGCTCGGACCAAACATGCACCTTGGATCTCGGATCTCCTGGTATCTATAGTTTTATGCTATGAGGTGAGAAATCCTAACTCTTACCTGACTATGATTCGAAAAACAGTATCAACGACCTTCTGTAATGGAACGGGACTGCTATTACATTACAATATTCCCCCGAAATACACTGTCCCTCCGAAAACATACCCTTAACGAACGGATGTTGATCCGGACTAATTTCCCAAGTCAAAATGCACCGTTTTCACATTCTCCTCTCATTCTATACGCATGTGTGTGTTATATCTACCTGGTAGACGTGAACACACATAGGTATCCTCTGCGTATACAAATTAACGTATATCGCCGGTTGTTGGCTCTCATAAGACACAATTCAACTGCTACAGTGGGCAGCGAGATGACCCTTCGGTAATGCGTGGCTTTCTGTACCGGTCCCTATTTTCCGGTGAAGTTGTGCACCGAGTTGTGGGTGCAGAAAGGACGCGAAGGTGGAATGGGTCCCTTGCAGCCGGATGAATGGAGATCTGCTCGAGGATTGTTGGGTTAGGGGCGAGGAGCTAACAGCCGACAGTAGCAAAGCAAGTCAGTCGAGCCAGAAGCCAGAACGGCTGTACACCTACTGTACAGTGTGTAGTGTGATGCAGGCCCAGAGGCGCGCGTCGCGTCGGGCGTCGAGTTGAGACGGTATATAAATAATGTTTCAACTCAAGATGAGTTTGCATCTTTTGACCCAGCCGAGATCGTTCAGTAGCTTGTTTCAGCTTCCTGGTACAGCAGAACGGTCAGAGACGACCCTTCGCCAATAACTGATTTATCTGTGTAACGGCTCCTCAGGATTTGCAGAGCCTCGCCTCTTAGAACTCTGTAATCTGATTTCAGGGACTTGCTTTGCTTTTGTTTTCAAGGTGCGCGGAACAACGTGTATAATTGTTTCAGTCAATCATGTAAGAAAATGACATTGAAAGAATTAGAACATCGGTTCAACATTCTACCGAAGATGAAAAAAAAAAAGACAAGTGCTTGAAAAAATAAAAGGAAGAACAGTTATGCAGTATTTGCTACCGAACAATTTTAGTCTTTTATTGAGGAAGACGTGACCTTCATTTGGGGTTTTCCTCCGAGACGCCCGCGCCCTAGGACCCTTAGCAAATAATTTATTTATTGATACCCGCACAACGATTGAGGAGTTGGGTTTCCACCGAGTTTGTAATCTGGTTTCAGGCCAGGTTCCAGGCTTTCTGTTTCTCTTCTTTTCCCATGAGATAAAGCCCAGCTGGTTCACGTTTGCCTAGGAATTTAATTGGCCACCTTAACAGGGTGAGGATGGGGAGAAAGCTGGCGTAGGTACTACGGAGAGGACGTGTCATGGAAATAAGTAATTTTCTGGTGGGCGTATATCTGAGGCGGGTTAAAAAGATAGCGGTAACTTCTGCCTGAGTTACGTCTTCCAACGCGAGTCCCTTGTATATAATATATATATGTAGCCTTTTGCCTTCTCTTCTTATATACGCATATACTCGCCACTAACCTCCTCATCGGACTCTTCTCCGGGACCTCGCCAGTCCGCTATGCTCCTCGATCACTAGCTCGCGCGCCGCGGTGATTCTCCACTCTCGTTCCCGCCCACGAGAGAATTATTACGCCACCGAAATATCCTAGGCCGATCTCAATTAACGAGGCGAACCGCACGAACCACGAATCACAGGCGCTTCGAGCTTCTGTGAAAATTAATACAGCGGAGGCGTTCATCTTTTTCTTTCTTCTTCCTTCCCGTCTATATACTTTTTTGATCTTTTTTAGTAATATAATGAGCGATGCTGATATATACCTATATACGTATGCGTTGTGTATACGTATGTGTATGTATAATTGTATATAATATATATATATGTATGTGCAATAATAGGTTTCCTACCCCATCCCTGCATATTATGTGCAGCTAGGTTTTGCGTTGATACTGAAAATCGGGCAACTTGATCCCGAGTCCAAGGGCCCCGAGGAATAATGGGGAACCCGTCGTATATAACAATCGGGTGGACTAAGACGCGCGCTTACGCGCATGTTCACGAAGACCCGGTTTTATATTGAGGAATATTGGGGCATTGTGTATATGGTAAACGCGTACGTGAAATGACAATGGGAAGCCTCCGTAGGTTCCTGGGTGGGGTAGATGCCTTGTCCAGGAGTCCAGGACCGTGGGAACTCAACCAAGACTATATTCTATTGTCGCTTCTTTTATATCGCTCGATAAAATCGGCTTTGATTCCCTCCTACCTCTCTCCTCATAGTCTTCGGAAGCTTGGGACTTCTCAGTCACCGACACCGCGTCGCGTCGTCCCGTGCCCATCCCGAAGAACAGGACTGAACTGACATCGAATATCTGACTGTTTTTAAATTAGATAAAGAATGAAGATAACAAAAGAATTTCTACTTTCTAAAAAAGAGAGGGAGAGAGAAAGATAGAATGAAAAAAGAGGAGCAAAGATTCCATTTACTGGAGAGAGAAGCCTCTCTTCCTTTATCGAGAAAACCCGATTCAATTAATTGTTTCAAATCAGGAGGTGAACTTGCTCAAAGGTCTTCTTCGTCCCCGTCAATTTTTTTACCGAAGCGGCTTAATCCGATTGGGTTCTAAAAGAGAATAAGAATAAGAAGAAGAAGAAGAGGAAGAGGAAGAGAAAAAAAGGGAAAGAATTACCCGTAAATCATAGATTACATTAGGTATTTGTAGTCGTTAGGTTGCATCCGAGCATTGTAACTTCGTCCACCGCCCATTGTCGGTATTCTTCTGAAGAAGTGTCTGAGAAGAAGTTATGAAATAAAACCGAACATCCCTTCGGTCGTTTTTTCATCGTACCTACTTACTGCAATCTCGAGCTCGAATATTCCATCTCATAGTACATAGAAATGCGAATAAAAATCATTGATTGATTGTTCATTTCTCACGTTGATTTTCAAGGTGCAGTTAAAGTTCACGTAACCCCATGAACTCGCAGATAATTGCCACCAGTTGCAAAATTATGAAATATTCTCTTCAATCCTGCGTTAGATATCGTGGGAATAACAGCGTGTTTATGTCAAGAATTATTATCGTACAATACCGAACGAATTCAGCTCGCGAGCCCCACGAGCGAGAGACGCACCGTAAGATACAACACGTGTAGGTGAATATGGATATATGTACCGATTTCTATGCACGGACATATATGCACCCACCTACACGTATCTATGGTATATGGGCACAGGTACATGGAAAGAAGAACGAGTATTGTCCATTGAAATAAGCCAGCGCTGCTGCTGCAGTTATGAGTTATACCCTCTTGTACAACTTGATAATCCGTGGTTACCATAAATCCTCAGTGATTATCCGCGTGTCTATTTATAATCTTGCGGCTTCTCCCTCTTCGGTTTCCCGTACCCGTACCCGTATCCCTATCCTCTTTACTCTACCTCGTCGTGTACCGTATTCATCTCCCTTTATTTATACGCTCGCGAAACACGATCGCAAATACCTAAGATTTTCTAAGCTCTTCGCTGAAATTTCGCACTTCAACAAGAAGATTTTATTGATAATAAAGAGTACCTACATTCATTGTCGCACTTTGTTGTAGAAAATTAAATACTGGATGGAAGAGTGGATGATTTATTGTGATGGGATTCGAGTAGCTATATCATTCCTATGTATTAGATGCATTTGGGATCTGATGCTACCCTTATTTAAAATTTGAAAAAAGTCAGAAATGCGATTGGTGGAATAAACGAGTAATAAAAATGATGATAGAAAAAATGAAGTGATTCGAAGCAATTAAAAAATGAGTGGCATAATTGACTCATCGGTTCGTGGAATCTACGCCTACGCGTTCGCTTGAATTTATGCGACACGCACGCAACTATACGCACTACTTATTCTGTAGTCTGTTGAAGGAGAGAGATAGGAAGAGAAGAGAAGAGAAGTGAAGTGAAGTGAAGAGAAGAGAAGAGCAGAGAAGCTGGTGCAATAAATAAGGTGGTCTCCAAAAGTGGTACTTTGTCATCGGCTGCTTTTAATTCGACCGGAAAGAACACGTGTCTTTCTCCGAGGCTAATAATCCCGACTCGATTATGAAAATTTTCAAACGCTAGGACATTAATTAAGCACGATGGAGGTCGGCGGTTAACCGAGAGAAAAAGAATGCGTTGGAGAAACAATTTTTATGAAAAACACTACGGTTGAATTCCTACGGGCTTTCGACCCTTTGTCAAACGGCCGGAAATACGATCGCGCGATCTGGCATTGGGCCTTGTAATTTTACATCTTGTTTGACTGCGCATCCCGCCAAGTAATATTTATCACCACCTGGCTTCCGGTCGTTGCGAAATGCCCGGAGAGAGATCTCGACTAGAATAACAGGACACCGGATCCCGCCTTAGGGTTCCCATTTAAACAACGCCTGTGGACAAATTCTATCGCGAAAATATAACGCTATTAGCTCCGCATGGTTCGAACTGCGTACCGCAAACTCCAGTCCCAACCAATGAGATAAAAACCGATAGAAATACAGACGTGGTGAACGGGAGACAGCGACACTGCTCACGGGCAGGAAGGGGTAGAAGAAGAAGAAGAAGAAGAAGAAGAAGAAGAAGAAGAAGAAGACGAAGAAGACGAGGAAGACGAGGAAGAAGAATAAGAAGGAGAAGAAGAAGAGTGCAAGAGATGAGGAGAGGAGAGGTGCTCTCTAGCCGCGAGGAGAAGCTATTAAAATCCAAGTTATGAATGAAAGCTGTGCTGAAATAGCACTCGGCGCTCCGTTTCCTCCCCGCTTCTGGCACCGTCGACGTCGTTGGAAACAACTTCCTCGGTTGGATAGGGCCGAGGTAGAGACGAGATTCTGGTCGTTGTCACGTTTCATTCTACAACCTGCCTTAGAATGATCAGGATTAACTATTTACTGAAACTTGTGGGACGAATCGAAAAAATTCCTAGCATATTTCATCACCCGATAAATGATCTTTTGGGAAATTATAATTGATGGAGAGATTTTATATATGAGAATTAAAAACGACGTGAATAAACTAACGTAATATATCATAATATATATATAAGCTCCGCAAGATATTTGAAATTGAATTGGTGTGTTCGATTATAGACGGTAAAAGCATCGAACTATTTGAGATTCACAATCGTGAAGTTGGTTACGCAAACGATCGGAGATAAAAATAATATTTTTTCAGCTTATTACATCCGGTATAACCGCCACATATAACGTAAAAATACGCTGTCTGTGTCGTTTGGTATCTAAACTAACACAAATTGGTCGAATCGTGACGAGATATCTTGCGGACGGGACGGGATGGACCGGACTGGACCGGACCGGCTCTACCGTCCATCTCACTGAAGACCTAAGAAACGAACGTCTCTGGGTCTCTGCGTCTCTGCGTCGTTACTTAATAGCTAATACGGTCCATTTCAGAAATTTCGGTCAAATGGTCGACGCACAAGAACCTTGTCACACTGTGGCAAGCCTTGCTGAAAGCTTTCTGGACATTATTGCAAGGCGAATACTGACTATGACTAAGATGCCCGAGGGACAATAGACCAATCAATAAGGTAACGAGAAGGTCTGAGAGAGATAGGGTGATAGCTGGAAGGTCACTTCATCGAATTATCAATGCGGTGAACACAGGCGTCCAGACACTTTGGCTGGCCACCTACTGTGAATGGACGTAGCTAAAGGGTCTTGCTTGCTTTTCTAATGGACTTTGTGCGACGAAGGCGTGAAGATAAAAGCTCATTGTCATCGTAAAGGCAAGAAGGCTCAGTCTACGCGAACAATTACACGAGTAACAGTGCAGTTTCGACTCATTTCGAAAATTTCAATCCGAGGATTGACAGAATTTTGTTGAATGAAAATAAATAAGCTTCTTCGAGTTATAAAGAGATTCTTTATAAAGATAGAGAGAGTTCAGATTCCTGTTTCTTGACGGGTTAAATTAAGGGCTGTGAGATTGTACTTTTGAGACATAAAAGTCGGACTTATCTTTAGTTAGAAGTGCGTGAGAAGTGGTGATAATAACTCGTGACTGTCTGGTGTAATTAATATTAGGTTAACGACCTGTTTCGAATCTGGTCAATGGGATTTTACGATTATATGGGAGTCGGACTGCATCGTGAACAGAGATTGACGTCTGATGCTGCAGAGTTTAACAACTTATACGAGATGAGCTTGTTACATTTTTTTATAGTTTCTAACAGCCAACTAGACGGTTCTTTCCCATGGTTATATTTTGAAATGAGAAGGAGGGAATTATTTCCTCGGTATCAATGACACTTTACGATCGTTAAAATATTTACCTATAATACCTATATGATATACTGGTAAAAAAATCTAAAAAAAAAAAAAAAAATAAGTAATTAAATTAATAAAACACACCTCAATTTCACTATGTGAATTATTTTTAGAATTAAAATATCTAATGACGAAAAAATAAATTTAGAATTTATATACCGATTCGCCTGAATAGCTCTCTGTTTACTATAGATACGATGAACGTAGACACGTGTCTCGGTATTTTTTTTTTTTTTTTCACATTTTTTCATAAAATTTTTTACACTGCACTTCTCTCGTAAAACGGCCTTCACATTTTATATCTCCAATGCGAAAGACGAACATGGTGAATCCTGATCTAAGGTTTCTTCAGGTGTTGCGACGCACAGAAATCAATCATACATCATATCTGGATATACCATAAGCTCATAGTCTCCAGAAGTTCCAGAACTAACTTTACAAATAAAAGGTAATAAAACCCTTCGAACCTATAGTCAAAATGTAGTGACGAATGAAAACCTTTTTCTCTCAAATTTCTCCAGTTTTAAGCCAACATTTGGTGACCAAATGTGCCGTCATTAACGCGCTAAAACTAGGCAGCAGTCAGTTTATAATATTTTTAAGCATTTCACCCAGCTATTGTTTCCTCACATACGACTTTTTGCCATAAAAACTACCCTCTATATCCACCGGTACCTATCTTTCGCCAAAATCCAAATTTATAGTTGACCAAGATCTGCGTGGTTGTACACAGATGCACCGTGTATACTCACACTCTACATCTCAACCTCTATCTCAAAAAGATCTGAAAACTCCAAGAGTATAACTTAACCAAATTAACTATTTACCATAACTCGTAAACAATTAACTTAATTCATCAATCAGCTTGTAAATATGTATTGAAACTGTAAAATATACCTACTGTAAAATAGTACAAGAAATTATTCAGTCTCAAATCATTTACAACACTTTAATTAGAATCGTAAAAGTTCACCAAAAAACGTTTCAGACCAATCTAAAAAAAGTCTGTCGTGCCCATACGCGTGAACATTATAGGTATAAAGACGAATTGAAATATCTTCTAGCACTAGAATTAATAAAAATTCTAACAATTCTTGGCAATTCGATAATTAACAGACTACAGACTTCCCGATCGAAAAAAAAGAAAAAAAAACTGTTCCTTTTTTCTTCTACCAAAGTCTAAAGTTATATTTTGAACTTTTCAAACGCACGTTCTCAATTATCTGAACATGAACGTTGACAGGATTAAAACGCGTCTCATGCAATAATCTTTATATTAATAATAATTTTCAATGCAAGCCAATGAACCTGTTTAATATGACATTTAGTTTTGTCCCATCTTTAACGCGTTACGCTAGTAGGTAGGTATGGTAATTTCTGAGTGTTGAACACGTGACCTTAATTTGTTTGCAAGTAGCAACAAACTGTCTTGTCCATCTTAGCCGCATCTATCTAGGCAATAGGTGTTTGCACAAATGTTTCCAAGACTCTTGCGGATTGAACGAGCGGTAGAAATTGTTTTCAGTTGTAAGAATTTTGTAAAAAGAAAAAAAGAAAAAAATATTATATACATGTAAATATATAAATACTCTAACAATCCCATATATGCGCTATTAAATACGGAGGCTAACTTATGCCTCTATACTAAATCTATGTCATATTCAAGTCTGCAGCTTGTAAAAAATAAAGTGTATAATCTTTATTTGTAGTATACATAGTCAGATGAGGAAGAGTGTGAGTAGAATAATCAATTTTTTGTCCACATAATATTTTGCGTGAAAAAGCGAAAATAAGAAGAAGAACTTCCAAACAGATAATCCTGTTATATACATTATTCGCGAGGTTGAGTTTATATATATCTATTTGTGTATTATTTTTTCAACCCGTGGCGACGTCAAGATTCTCCGGTATAGACGCCAAATGGCGATCCTAGACTGTTGAGATTTTTATTAATTCCTGCCAGGCTTGATTCAGAGAAAAAGCCGCGATCAAATCTTGTATAGGAATCGTCTGTAGTTCTCGGTTGATTATTGTGAGAAGAGATTAAGAGGTTAGCCCGCGTTTAAACAACTCGGAAAATAATGTAGATGTAATAGGGTTTCTCGGCATTGCTAAAAATATACAACACCGCGGACTAGTATGATCATTTATCCGAGGCTGCGCGGTTTTCCAAATAAAAAATATCCCGAGAGGGAAAACAGAAGGAAGCAAAGAATTTTTTCTTAACATTATATAATAAAGCGCACCAAAGATAATATAAATTATACCTTCCAGCCCCTCGACACTTGTCTTGATTATATTCTCTCATTTTATCATCTCATTACTTCTCAGCTCACGAGTCTGCACCCACAAATATTCGTGAATATTGTTCAATACTTCACCAAACCAAATATCGTCATGTATTTGAAAATGAATATCGGATACCGCCCTAATAAAGAATTCCCATGGTATAATAAAGTAGATAATAATCTCTTCCGCGATCTCTAAATTCGAAAGATTGACTCGTTAGACATAGTATTTTGAATTTGTTGAAACGACTTCGACCGTTGCTCGTAAAATTTGCACTTCTTATTTGTTTTGTCGCGCTGAAGAGGTTGAGGAGTAAAACGAGAGGTAGAAGTAGTATAAGAAGATGAAGAGGAGAAGAAGGATGAGGATGAGGATGAGGATGAGGATGAGGAGGGAAGAGGAGGAGGAGGCGCCGATTACGTAATCGCCTAGAGGCTCGAGGCGCGCGCGTCCCTCCTCAGCGACATGACTCGAAGAGCTGTTGCCCCGAGTACATCTATATACCCTGAATCTACCAAGGTATATAAAATCACGAAGTCCCGAAGAGATGGATGGGCGGATCAGTCAAGATAAGGAGAGATGACAGGTGGACCACGGCGTATGTACCTAAAGATCTCGTCGGCCGCGAGGTCGGCAGTCAGGCAGTCAGGCAGTCAGGCAGTCAGGCAGTCAGGCAGTCAGGGAGGCAGGTAGTCAACCAGCCAGATGAGTACAAGTGAGGGGGTTCCAAAAAGGGGGACCCGATAAAGTGCTCCAAGCGTGGGCAGTTTCGTTGACACGTTACGCGGCACCAGACCCCCTTAATTCCTCCCCAACTTCTCGTCCTCTTCTATTCTTTTCTCTTCTCTTACTTTAACATCTCTTCGCTGCACCCGGGTCAATGAATGTGGATATATACCGACTCCTCCTGATCGTCCTGCGACTCCGGACAATCCGATCGTTCCAGCATCCGCGACGGCGGCAACTACGGCAGCAGAGGCGGCGAGGGGAGCAGCCGCATTAAGGAACGATACCTTGCATGACTGCTCCGTGGCAGCGGTGCACGGGCCCCGCAGCTTCACTTCATCCTCTCCTCGCTTCGCCTCGCCTTGTCTTGTCTTGTGCTTGCCTTGCCTTGTCTTGCCTTACCTTACCTTACCTTGCCGCAGTCTTCCTCTTCTCCCTGTTCCTCGTCCTCCTCCTCCTTCTTCTCCCTTCTGCCCCCCCTCCCCCCGGCCCTTCCCCTTCCCTCTTCGTACCCCGGTGGTTAGTCTCTCTGTTCTCTCCTTTCGGTCTCTTTAGTTTTGTACGCTACCTGCCTGCCTCGCGGCTTAACTCGTATCGCATCGCGTCGCATGTAAGCGAGGTGAGCCCTCCTTCCCTCCCGTCTTTCTTCCTCATCCTCCTCTTCGACAGAGTTAAAGGTGCCCTCACACGGATCTCTATATACGCACGCATCTTATAACTATACAATATATAGTACATGTTTATTATACATATATACCGATGCGGTGGTATTTGTGGATAGGAATTATACATGTGTGGTTATATATTATATTTATATACACTTATGGTGGTACGTCTGTACCTACGGTGTTGTCTTCTCGCGTGAAGAGCGTGCGTGCGTGTGTTGCCTCTTTTCCTCCTCCTTCCACGATCGCCATCACCCTCTTTCGTCCCCACACTCTACACTCCATACTCCACACTCCACACTCTACACTCCACACTCCACACTCCACACTCCACACTCCACACTCCATACTCCATACTCCATACTCCTCCTCTTCGTCGGCCCCTCTTGCCTGAACGGCCTACTACTCCTTCTACCTGGCGGAGCGGTCGACATGTGTGTATGTGTACCTTGGACTTCAGTGTAAGATCCGAGCTAGCGGCGAGCGCACGGCATTGTTGTATTGTTATCGTTGTCATTGTAGTTTGTGTTTGGGCCGCGCGGAATCCTAGCCACCAAAAGCGAGAAGCTTCTTCCGTGGCGTGTGTCCCGCGTCGTAGAGTAGAAATCAACATACCGCCAACGGACTGTGTATATATATATATATAAATATTTATTTTTTTTTTCTTTTTTTTTTTCGTTTCTCAATATCAAAATAAAGAGGACCCCGTGCTCAGGAGGAAGTTAAATATTACTCCAGTTATCACCTGTATAATTGAATATCGCCGAAGGACGAGAGAGTACTGTTATGGTATTATCGTGAGAGAAGAAGAAGAAGAAGCACTGTCAGTATCATCAAACGTGAAGTCTCCGAACCTCCTCGGTGAAGATCGTCTTCGTCTTCGTCTTCGTCTTCGTCTTCGTCTTCCTCTTCCTCCTCTTCCTCTTCCTCTTCCTCTTCTTCTTCTTCCTCTTCCTCTTCCTCTTCGTATAGAGGGAAAATAAGACAAGGTGTCCCCTGGACCACGGGATGGCGCCGACAGTGGGGAAACTCGGCTGCTGTTGCTCGTCGACGCGCAGACAAGGGGTTCTGGATTGACGACGACAAGGCCACGACGGCTAGCGCCTAATTAAATCGATTAGACTTTGGGGTTAATTGTTCTGGAAGGCCAGCTCCGTTCACGTACACTCGCTACACCCCCTTTCGCTCCTTCGTCCCTTCACCCCTTAGGAGCGCACGACTTCAAGGAAACCGATCCCGTGCCTTGGCTCTCCCTATAACCAAATTCACCCGATCTTAGAAGGTTCTGAGCCCGAACTATACGCGGAAGACCTTACAGCCGAGGGTCGCGCTAACGCGAGTAGGAGGACACAGGTTGCCGCCGGTCACCTCAGTCAGTCACTCTTTGCCGATCGTTCTCGTCGCTTCTTTGACACCCGAGGAGTAACTATAGTTACGGTATATTACTCGCCGTAGGTTTAGCCCCGGATCACGGGAGAAGATTGGAATAGATCGTAAAGATTCAGGGCGCAGACCAGATGGAGGATTTACCTTATCCTCAAAGTTATATACGTTCTTTCATTCATCAGCCACGTCGATCAGTTTTAATATTTTATTGTGTTTCTTTAATTGATGAATAATATTCGTGATCTTCTTAAAACAGTTCCATATAGATATATATATAAAATAAATACACCTATATATATATATATATATATATATATAATAAATACGCGCTGGATAATTTGCTCAATTAGTTATTTTATTTTTTTTTATTTTTTTTTTTTTCTTATCTGTTTAATAATCTCTATCAAGGTGAATGAATATTAATTAAAGATGAGACATTCGACTTTGACTGTATGTAAAAAAAGAAATTAAACAAAAATTTGTGATTATACATGTGATAAAAGTATATGATTTTAATTTATTTTTACTATTAATAATGATATGATAATAAGTTATCGTTGTAATATTACGATGAACATTTTGAGTGTGTGAAAAAAAAAAAAAAAAAAAAATTATATATATACATATATATATATATGAAACGAAAGTGTGAGGAATAAAGATAAAAGAAAAATATATATAATATATTGATATCAACGTTATTTTCACCGTATAACCAATTACACGTGATTTTATATATTCATGCAAATTTTCTTGTGATCAGAAGAGTGGATTGTGCTCCGAAACGTTTATAATACATTTACATGGAAATTGTGGTACAAAGTCAGGGTAAGTCGCTTCAATCTCCTCCCTTTCAATTAGTTATAATAGTTTGAAAAAAAAAAAAAAAAAAAAAAAAACAGAAGGTGTCCCGGTGATGTGCGCGTATACCTATACGTTTCGGAGTATATATGAAAATATACGGGAGAATTACAAAGCGTTCGTTTTAAACAAGTATCGAACCACCTGTTTGTTCCAAATTCAAATTAGGTATCATATTCTTGTTTGTCATATAGTTTGAGAGCATTAAATTTAATTCGGCGAGTATTGTACGATGTAATATGTATAATAATATATTAAATACAAAAACCAACAAGCGTTAAAACGTTTTGTTCTAATCATCATGCGAGATAATACGAAGAAGCGTCTGTTTACACCAATTTGTTTAAACATAGCGTAAAGTCTGCAGCGATCATGTTCACTTATTCTTTAACCATTCGTAATATAGTACAATGTGTAATATCCGACAGTCGATTATTACTAAAGAACAGCGTGACATGTGCCTACAACTTTTTTTTTTTTTTTTTTTTCTTTTTGTTTTTCAAATAAAGACTGCACAAACCTACTGCTTCTGCAACCATGAGCCTGATCTTTAAACTGTTCAGTAATCATAATACCTCAAATGAACGCCATTTTTAAATGGTTCGGTTAAGAAGTCATTCGAAAATTTAAAAGCACCTTATTAATTATTTCAAATAAATGCATGTCTAATTGTGAAATTATTCCATTGACAACTAAAATTGTCGATTATTAATGTAGTTTGAATAAATGATTTTTCGAACCATTCTTCTTATATGTAATACCTTTATGGGTATATATACCTATAGAAAAACTAGTATAGATTTAAAATTTTAACACTTAATTATAACCGTTGAGAATTTTCATTATTTCTATTTTCTATATCCTATACGTACCCTATAGCTGCGTGTAGAATATAATGACTTTATTAACATTATTGTGGTATCGCATGCACGAATAGTAATATAATTAACTAACGTATACCTACGATTCATGGATAGTGAGAATATAAAACGGACAGTTTTTCACCTCTAATTTTAAGTATTGTACGATCGTCTTACTTCTTAGTGTCACGAGTACCTATACACAGAAAGAAAGGGTAACTTGATTCAAGAAAATTTTGCGGTCCAAAAATGGAGACCGAAATTTTCTCGGATCAAATCAAAAATTTTCTCGAACCAAGAAAATTGTGCCAATTTTCTTGGTTCGAGAAAATTTTTGATTTGATCCGAGAAAATTTCGGTCTCCATTTTTGGACCGCAAAATTTTCTTGAATCAAGTTACCCTTTCTTTCTGTGTATAGACGTCATTAACTTGTTGAGAATTATATAAATATTCGCGAAATTTGCAAATTTTTTTTTATCGTACCTCCACACATCGGCGCACCTGATTTCTTATGGAACAAATCGTCGAGTGTAAAAAATGTGGATTGTAAAAGAATAAAAGTACAAATCGAATGACTACCTATGTATGCACAAGGCATAACAAATAGTATTGGAATCGAACGCCGGGGGTAGATCGGATGAATACGGGCTGCTTGTACGCGTTTTGTCGTATTGCGAGTAAATAAATGTACATAAATCATACCTGTTTAGGAATAACTTTCAATACTTGTTTACAATCTAGGCGCAGGTTAAAGTTGGCGGTTCTAAGATACGCGATGTAACCACCGGTGAGTATTAGGCTTCCACTAATTGGCCGTGTGCAAAGTGGTATACGGAATATTCTCTCTAAACTAGGTATATAGTATAAAGTACCTCTCGTACCTATATATAAAAAAAAAAATAAATAAAAAAATAAAAAAAATTAAAGAGAATTCTACCTTTACGTGAGTATCGTTAGAATTTTCATTTATATTCCTGGTCAAATGAATCTCGTTACCTATATATGTTCTATATATATATATATATGCCTACATATATACCTTACTTGACGATAATTTCTAACAACGATACGGAATAACCGGAAAGACGTAGCGTATGCGTTCGCGAACTTTTTTTTCTATTTTATACACATATCATGCAACTATACTTACATATATCGACAAAAATAGAATCGGTTTTTACGATCTGGCTAGAGTAGAGACCAGAGAGAGCACATAGCCTGTCGCCAACGTCAAGATCTATGTATAGTCGAACCGCGATATTACTGGAAAATTCGTCACTCGACTGCGTAGATTCCTTTGGAATCTTTTTTTTTTTTTTTTTTCTCCTTCTCCTTCTCCTTCTTCTTCTTCTTCTTCTTCTTCTTCTTCTTTTTCTTTTTCTTTTTATTCTCTATGAGATTATTTTCTCAATGTATAATTTCACGCGGGGTTAGATATAAGCTATAATTGATATGAGTAACGACACGCGCCGGTTAGTTTTGTTTATTCGAAAACATATCTTTAACCAAAATCCGGGGTACCAGTATTCATATAATATCTGTTTGATCTGCGGGTTATACTACCGCAGTCAGATCCTTTTCACTAAACGACGAGACAAACGTCATGGATATAATTCATAAAAAAAAAAAAAAAAAAAAAAAAAAAATTTATATTATATTTCTCACCGATATTATAATCTGAAATAAAATTATCCATAGAATGGCTAAGAAGCGGTACAATAATAACCGCGAGGACATATATATTTATATATATATACCTATACTATAGAAATTTTCACATTAATCAGATAATCACGATGCGACATCGGATTCCGCATAGATTTCCCTTGGAATTTACATTCCAGAATTAATTTTACTCGTAGATATATATAATAACAACGGTAAACATCATTTCTAAGAACGTCAAAAAATTAACGTAACTATATGTATTATTTGCGCATATATATGTGTATGTATATATATATATGTGAAATCTGTGTAACGCCGAGCTATAGCTAATAATGCTTATGTGGGATGATGCTGCGTAACAGAATTTCCTTGCGGATGAAATCTTTGAAAAAAAAAAAAAGTAATTTAAAAATCAACAATATACGTCCTATACTATAGTACTTGTCTTAAACTATTTTCAGTTGCAAAATATTCGTCGAATTTTATATGTAGGTATAAGCGTTTACCGGAAAGATTTGCGCGATGACCGGCTAAATTAATGATTCATTGTTGAGTCATTTATATTTTATAGAATGAAATTAAGAAGCGCGAGTAATAAAATCTTTGAAAATAAATTGTTATTTCTACTATTGAGTAAACGAACGGCCGTATATATATATATATATATATATACGTTGCTTATTTTATTACGTGAATACCTATAGGTGTACCTATATACCCGTATATACGAGACTCGAAGTGCACAGTTTATAAATCATTATAATAAAGATGACGCGTCTGTGAGATGAGTTTAAAAAATAAAAATAAAAAAATAAAAAAAAAAAATTCTCTTCAACCATACGCAACGGTTACAAACTGCGTCTGTTTATCACTTACACTAGCTGTCTACCAAACGAGCGATAACCATCTCTATTATCCTTGTTAGAAACTAAAAGATAAAATAGCAGAAGAAGAAGAAGAAGAAGAAAAAGAAAAGAAAAGAAAAAAAAATCAAAATATACGAAGAAACACACACAATTCTGGTACAGCATGAATGATATTCAGGAGTGATTAGGTAATATATTTTCCATTTAACACGCGGTATTCCGTCAACGCTGATTTTAAATAGTCAAAGAAATTTAACAACAAATAGAAAATATGTAAGCTGGTTTTTTTTTTTTTAAAGCTATAAGGCTATTACTCAAGTACCTATACTATAGATACCTAGTACACGTGGTAGTTGGTATACGCGTACTTATAATCGTGCTATCCAAGTGAATATTATAAACTCTGTAAATAATTACAGGTTGTAGCGGGGTCGCTGATATTTTTCATTTAAAGTAAAGGTCATCCTCCTTATGCACTGCGTACGTACCTACGTACACCTTAACGTACCATACGTATTATACCGTTTAACGTAAAAACTTTTTCATTCCCCGTAATTCGCGGCTCTCTAAAATGAAGATTACTTGCTTATAATAGTTGACTGAAAATTTACCTAACTACCCAATAAACCATAACGTAGATAAAATAGGGCTGATGTCCGGCTAAAACACGTGTATTAAACGTGATTACGTTTAATACACGTGACTTAGCCGGACATCAGCCCTATTTTATCTACGTTATGGTTTATTGGGTAGTATATGAAAAATAAATAATACTATGAACTATGAACACCTTTGGTTATAATATATGTATGAACACGGTATCACAATAGTTGCATAGATTCATCCACACAGGCTGCTTATAATATGAAAGTGGAAATTATAGAAAAAAAAAAAAAAAATAAAATAAATAAAAGAGAAAAACTTCATACCTACTTAGTACAAAGTGCGTTCTCTCGAGGTTTTGGCATCGTGAATGATAAATTGTTTAACATTTCATTATCACGGCAGTAAGATAAACCTTCTGAGTAATAAATCTAGAAATTTATATACCTACCTTGCGGTAAGATATAATTATAATCAATTCCGAAAAAAAAAAAAAAAAAAAAAAATTGGTAAAACAGGATACAAAAATCACTTAGTATTTTTACCAATAAATGATTCTGTAAAACTAAAAAAATCTTAGAAATAATATCAACGCATTTCACTTCACAAAGCACAAGCACAAAAAAAAAAAAAAAAAATTAAAAAATTAAAAACGTCATAAATTTTTTTTTTTTGGTTTTATACACGTAAGCTCCAAACTCGGCAAAATTCTCAAGATGACTGTGTATATATATATTTCACACAGTTTAAGAAATGATTTATTATTATAGTTCCGATTAGTCATATCGATTAAAGATCTAGCATGACGATTTAGTATCATTTCTACAAACTAACTGATCGAATCTGACTTCGAATAAACGAAAAAAATAATGATCGCAGGGACTGATAACCGCTGCATGCCGGTATAGCCGGTATAGCGAATATGGTAGTTAAGTGTGACTCACTAAGGCGCGCAAATTATTTTTCACCTTATATTAGATGAGAATTTCTCGTCTCTGAGTTACGACATTGTTCCAATAAATCAGTTGGTTCGTTCGCAAGCGATGCGCTTGCATCGCGGTATATACAGCGGGGAGAATTGTACCCGTTTAACAGGTGCTGGTCCCGTGTTTCCCGCCTATCGATGTAGTTACATGTTACCTACACATGAGTTCGTATATAATTGTCCTTTCCTGATCCTTCTTTTTTCCCTTCTCTCTCTCTCTCTTTCTCTTTCTTCTTCTCTGTCTCTTTCTCTTTCTCTCTTTAACTCTATATACACACAGGTATATAGGCATGAGGATTTCTTACAACTTACACCGCTCTCTGAGGAGGAGCACCTTAACGCGTCCGTTGCCGTTAAATGTAATTGATTGATCACGGTTTAACGGCCGTCGATGCGACCGCGTCGAAACGTGCCCGGATCCTTTTTCCCATACCTCTAATTCCGACTTACCAACAACTACTGCAGCCTACTATACTATACTATCCGCGGGCGCATAGTTTAATATCATCGATACGCTCGGTTAGATTTCAAACCGCATTTTATCGGCGAGAATGAAAAAAGAGAAAATAAATTTGAAAAAAAAAAAAAAAAAAAAAAAAAAAATTATAACAATCAGAATCCTAAATACTTATGCACCTATACGTATATACTATATACGCACAGAAAACGTTTTTCTGATATATGATATATATGATAGAAATAAGGTAATAAAAGAATAATGAATAAAAATAAAAAAGTTAACGCAAGTTAGTTCGCGTAAGCTTGAACAGGCATCTCTTTGACCATCCTCCGGTGTCCTCTGTTTCTTGGTTTGCTCTGCCTAAAATAGTCGAGAAGGTATTATAGTAGTGAGATATATAGGTATATATACCTATGCGCGGGCGCGAGGAAGGAAAAGAGTAAGAAGTAAATAGGTGGGGAGTTTGAGCCTAATTAGTCAGGTATATATCTGGAATCTCAGGAGGCGAGTTTTGTAGGCCTCCTTAGTTTTATGTACGCAGGCGGATTTCACCGGGATTAGCATACAAATCGATTTAAAGAGGAGATAAATGGCCACTCAAAGGCCTTCTCACGTGAAGCCGACTTCGACTCTCTGAGCATTATCTTGTCCACCGGTTAGATTAACGCTTAATGCTTTATATTTTACAACCGCATCGCCCATGCATGCATATATGCGTTCTTATAGGTATAGGTATAGGTACCTATAGGTACTCAGGATTCGGAGACACTCGCCCCACGTTTACCGATATAGTACCTATTTTTTATATATTTGTTTCTCATATTATATTTTAATTCATATAAAATACTCAACTATATCCATTCTGTACGGAGAGTAGAACTTGAACCATACATCGCGTCACTATAATGCCATAAGGTCGTAAGCGCCAAAAAAAAAAAAATTCGTGTTTTTTGGTGGCAAAATCTTTTTCGTACCATATAACATCGTTTGGGCATATCCGCAAAAAAAATAATTTTTTGGCGCTTACGACCTTATGGCATTAGTGACACGACATATAATGGTATAATGCCTTTTTCCTATACGTATGTAGGTACCATATACGTTTGCGAATCTCAAGATTAATTTTTCAACTTAAAAATGTGACGAACGATCGATTAACGAGTTGAAATTAAAACTTGTTATAATAGTAGCTAGTTAAAACATGTATATATTAAAGTATATGTATATATATATATATATATATATATATATATATACGAGTCGAAGCACATTAAGTTTCAATAATCGTTGATCAAGGCGCTGGACTTCTTCGCGATATGTTCGATCGAAGTCTGCAAACGAAGTCCGCGGGCAGCCGGAAAGACTCGGCAACTGGGCCACTCTTGAAACGGATGAACAGGTGAGCGAACGTAAATCAGGGTGGACCACTGGGTAACTGCGGGGATATCGGGGGATGGGGAAACGGCTAAAAAGAGATAGACATATAGAGAGAGAGAGAGAGAGAGAAAGAGATGAAAAAAACAAAATAGAGTAAGAGAGGAAGAAAGATGGAGAGATAGGAAGAGGGCGTGAGAGGTGGGAGCACACTTGACGCTGGACCAAAACCAGCTGCTGTCAACCGAGATGCGTGCGCGCGTTGATCGTCAACTCTATCTCGTATTTTACGGGTGTACATATACCTACATATATACATACATACATATATATATCCTACCTACAGCGAAATAGCGCGATTAGTTAAGTTACAAGATGTTGCGAAGCGCGGGAATGAATTGCCAAAATTACACGGAACGATGCCGGGGATGCGGTGGACCGGAATTATATTTAAGGTACGCACTAATCATATTGCGGTTAGATATTAAATAGACTGACCTAACCACACCGGTGTTTCTAAAGCCTCGGGGCAATATTGATACCTATACCTACTCATATGTTTAGTGTTTAGAACGCGATTTAAAATTTCTAACATTATAGTCCCGCACCGTTTCGTTGCAGCTCGCAGCTCTTATAGTCGCGCGGGGTACCTTTAGGTATACATCGCGGTCGTTAAATTTCAAGGAATATTATAATCCGACTCATATTAGTAGGTATACCAATTATATGCGATTTTATATACCGAAACGATTTCCGTTGTAAATATTTAAATTTATACCTAATCAATTGTATATACATATCGGATATTGCAGGTAGATATGTATAAAGAATTTGTAATTGAATTTTTTTGTTTTTAACGAGCTGGTTTAAACGCCTTCGAGCGATCCCATATACCTATACCTACATATAATATGCGATATGGTATGTAGACGTATGTACTACATCTATACACGTATGTATTGGTGGATATATGTTCCTAATGTTTAAATTCTCGCGGTTTAGACGTGGAGGAATATATATTTCTAAACGATATGTAAACGGTAACTATATACCTGGTAGAAATACTTGGTAGAAATTGAGGCGCAAAGTTATCTTACGGGGAAGTGATACTATACCTATATATCGATATGCGGGAATAAATAATGAGAAATAAGTTCTGTCGTCCCCACGTGGGCGCTGTTTTGTTGGATCCATTAAAACGGCTTTGGAAGCGGTTAAGGTAGAAAAAAACGTGCATACATATAGTTTTAAGTTTCCCATAGAAGCTAGGGAACTGCGGTCATTGCGAGACTCGGCATCTTATCGGCGTTAGATGCCCGCTAAAGCAGCTCGTAAATAACTTGGACGGATTTCTAAATTCCTGCACCGCTTAAAGAAACGGGTTAAACGCGTATCGTATAGATCCACGCTGCGTATAGGTATCCCAGAGACCTTATAGTTTCTTCTATTATTCTTCTATGGTCCAGCGAGATCGACGAAGCTATAGTCGCTACGGCCTATACGTACCTCGTGCAGATAAACGACGAAAGGAGCGTCTCGGCGCCTACGACGGAAACGGCGCCTTGAACAATAAATTATTTTCACCTACGCGACCGTCAGAACTTTAGCAACAAACATTCTCTCTTTTTCTTCACCTGAATTTTGACGTATTCTTAATCTACTATTCGTTGAAGTATTACAAGCTCTCTCTCTCTCTCTCATTTCTGAATTCTTGTAGAAAAAAAAAAGGTAAAAAATTTGAATTCTACCTGAAATTTTTATCACCGAATTTGACGAAGATTAATTATAAGGGTATAACGAGTCGCGAAATATTTCGCGATTCATTGCGATAGTAGAATTCACTGTGGAACGTTGTATTTGCGAAACGTCCGAGTATAGAAAGCAGAGAAACGAGACGGCAGGAGTAGGTAGCCCTTTGGGATGAATCGATAGAAGAATTTGTTAAAGAGAGGGACGAAGCGAGTCGAAGAAGAAGCTTGAGGTAGAGAGTAAAGAGGGGAAAGAGTGAAGAGGAGAAGAAAGAGGGGCAGATGAGGAGTGGAGAGCTGGACCGATACCGTTACTGGACTCTGGAGGCTGTAATAAAGTAAATAAGGAGCCTTGCCCAACAACTTGACTCTCCGTGAAGCAAGACGTTTTTTTTTTTCCTTCATTCTTTGCTTCTCTTTTATTCCCTGTTTCTTTTATTTTTCTTTCTTTATTTATTCTTTTTTCTTTTCTTTTCTTTTCTTTTCGTTTTTTATTTCTTTCCGTTCATTCTTTCCGTCTCATTTCGTTGCCCGCCTTAGAAAGAGGATTTATATTCCGAGCCCGAGCTTCGACTCTTAATTGATTCTCATTCGTAAATTGTGGCGTGATAAAAGGAGGAAAGAAAAGAAACATAAGAGAGAAAAAAAAGGAAAGAGGAAAAATACCACGAAAAAGCAAAAAAAAAACGAAACAAAATACTTCATTTTTCCTCAATTCTCCTTAGATTTTTTTTCTAAATTTGCACAAAAACCCACCGAGGCCTTACAATATTTCTGCGAATCTAATATATACCAGCGACAAGATTAAGAAGCGTCACGTAATCGTTAAAGAAAGATTTATATGTTTTGGATATAATGACTATAAAAGTAATTTTTGTTAATCCTGTTGTCTTTTTTTTTTTATTTTTACTTTTTTTGCATTAATATTTCGATTCGTTGTTTTAATTTGCAACCGGACAACGTGCGCAATTCTTGAAGACACGAAGACGTATGTACCTATATACCATTATAAACCACATCTTTATGCAACGAAAAGATTAATTGCCCCTCAACGAAACTAATATCCGGAAATTAAAAGGGGAATATATTAAAATGAACAATTAGGCTTCGAAGCTCGGGTCAAACGGGCCAACTCGCCTACAGTTCTATAAAAAATAAAATAAAAATGATAAAAGAAATAAAGAGGAGAAGCAGAACGGGGGCCTCCTTCCATCTACATCAGTCTATAACGGAGGCTACATATAACAAAGACAGCATCACTGCTGATGCTGCTGCTGCTGCTGCTGCTAGTTCCTTTGCGTAGTATAGTTAGCTATAGTAGCTGCCTTAGTGTGCCTTTGATCCTCCACAATTCTATGCCTATATAGTACATAGTGAACGTATGTATAAAGGCACATTGTAAGGTCGACCCGTTTCGAGTGGGCAGAGAAAAGTAAGAAACTACCTGCCAAAGCGCGGTCAAACCAAAATCGATAAACTTGATCAATGAGAAAAATAATGGCCCTTATTAGCCTTGTTGTTCTCTTTGAAAATCGTGAACACTGTATATATACATATGGGTAGTCGATTCATGTGTCACGTTATTACGTTTTTGAAATTTGATGAAAGTGTTATTAGATTCTGTTTTTTGATCATTCTTCTTCTCTCCCTTTATTCATTTCTTTGATAATAATTAAACGATGGAAGAGTGACGCCGTTATATTATTATGGCTAGAGAAGCGGGATAGAAATCAGTCTAGCATAAGCTGGAACGGGTTGAGAATAAAAAAAAAAAAAATAAAAGTAAAATCCCATGCCGGATGGATCGATACATTACGAAACTAGTCGACGTAAATCTAGATCCGACTTGGATTGATCAAAGGTGACAACTAACTCCTAATAATTTGGCTCTCAGAGGTTGAAAAGAATTAGGGACAGATGGACGAGCTGCGATAAAGTAATTTACTGGAATCGGTCCACTGGAAATCACGGCCTTTTGGCAGAGCTAGAGCTAGCTAGAGCTAGCGGTTAGAATATCTCTCTGCCAAGTTAATATGTGTGTATACCATATTCCAGGAGGTAACCGCATAATATAGTATACAAGTATAGGATCATTTCTTCAAATCGTTTCACATCGTTTAATCTAACAAAAGATGATCTACATTAAGATTATTATTCTCGTATTAAAACATCGTCAAGTTAGCAGCAGCAGCTCATTTGAAAATTGAAACCTTTTTTTTTTCTTTTTTTTTTTTTTTTTTTTAATTAAGATCGAAAGAATCGACGCGGAGACGTTCCAACCGTGATAATGAAGAGCCTAACCAAACGAAAGCTGCAGAATATACCTTTGACCCGAGGCCATTGATTGATGAAGTAATCAAGTAATTGATTATGAAATTAGGATAATTATTTGTCGAGTGAGTAACGTATCGGCGAAAATTAGCCACGGGTACATGTGTATAAGTATATATGTATTATGTATGAATGTGTATTTGAAATGTTTAGAACATTATTTACATTTGGAATACTGATAATAATTATAACAACTTTATTATAATAGCGAAAAATTGTTAGTAGTACAACGTGAAACTGATGTATAGATAAGTGCGAAGTATGTTGCTTCGTCGTTTAGGTCCCTTTGATCGTTTTTCTTCCTCTTCTTATTTTTTTGTTATAAAAAAGATAGTAGGGTATATAAGTACGAGCGAAGCGGAGAGATCAAATTTAGTCTGTGCAGTTATGCGGGAATTAAGCTACCATGGCGTCGTCGTTGGTATATATAATAGCTTCCTGCAGTGCAGCTTACAATATTAGAATATCTCTCTCTCTCGACGAAAGAGCAAACGAGAAGAATATATTCGTTCGCGAATATATATTCTCAAATATCATATATGTCGTCTTTAAAATACATCCGTGACAGAAGTTAGATGTACCAATGTCCCCAGAATTAATTCGAATAATTCATTAGCAAAGTAAGTGTATGACGCACAATTAACCATCTCCGTAATAAGACGGAATTATCATTTACGAGATATCGCATAATCGGGCTTGCAGTGATAAATTTATCTTCATCTTATTTTACGCTTGGTGACTATATAAGTACAACAAAATTTACATGACCATGACAACCGATGAACATTTTTACTTAAGTATTATTATTAGATTTTTATAACCGCCTGCATCGCAGGCAACCTATGATACGCATTTTAATCCCCCACGGTTATATCACGCACGTTTTCTTGCCCATTCATAAACTATACGCGGTATATCTTATGCGGGAAACAAAAAAGTTATAATTGACCGGAAAGAGAGTTGAAAAATCGACGTTAATCGGAGCAATCTGCGTTAAATTGACCCAATCCGATACGGACATTAGGATAAAAATGCCTTCCTTTTATGGTCCTCTCTATTCCGATCATATATATAATATATCAGGAATCTAGAGGAATGTCTTCGTATACATTTGTGAAAGGCATAATGTTTGCTGACGCGAATTCTAATGGAACTAATGACGTGTCAAGCGTATAATTTCAGTTCGAATAAGGCGTTTTATCATAAAGAAGGAATTTAGAATTTTTGTTCTCAAAGGATGAGAAGGATGTATATTCACAGTCATCAAATCAAGAAACGTTTTACGCTTCATTATTTATTTATTTATTTATTTATTTATTTATTTATTTATTTATTTATTTATTTATTTATTCATTTATACTCAATAAAGTGCAGAGCATTCAGTTACACTTTTATATAAATTATTTCTAAAGCAACGTAGCTCTGAAAATAAAGTTCTAGATGCGGGGGCGTATATAGTAGTGAGATGACGTTAGATAGAAAAATGCTAATATTTATAGAAACTAGAATGATTCTAATGTCAGACATTATTTTTTATTAGATTTTTATATTCAACTTGATGTTTTATGTAATCAAATTTTTCGAGGCGTTAGTATCGATTGGCTTTTTTTTTTTTTTTTTGTCATTCCTTTATATATAATAATGAGAATATTTACCCCCTATATAGCCCTTGGCACCTTTGAAATGATATAAGAATCGCAGAAGGTATAAGGTCGTTGTGTGCACCGCAAAATAATAAATCTCTAACTTGCAAAGAGCTGCCCGAGTTATAAGGCACGGTTATAAATAATATAAAACATTCTTTGAATTGAATTATTTTAAGCTGCTCGGAACAGTAGTCTTTTATGAATGTCCACAATGGAGTCTTTGTCCAATTGGATACGTAAGTATAAGCGAGCAAGTTCTGAATGTGCTAATAACGAAGGTAAATTTGTTCCAAGGAATCATTAATTAAACTATTTTGTAACAAGGGGTATAGAATAAGAAGAAAAAAAAAAAAAAAAAAGAAAAGCAGAGAAAGAAGATTTTACTTTCGCACGACGCGTTAGGGTATACAATATAATACATATAAATATAAATATAGTAATAAGACTTTCTGAATAAACCCAGTAATCATAGAATTGCTAATGTTTCAAAGAGAATATTATTCTTTTCACACAAGATGACAAGCCAGCTAGCCAACTCATCTCTCTGGTCTACAAGCAACGTCGAGCTTTCAGAGCTTCGAGATTCACAGAGACAGAAGCTTCCCAGTATTTCCTTTCGTATTCGCGTATTGCCTTGCTGCGGTGCAGTACACATGGGTAACTATGTGTCTACAATATTATACCCACACATATATATGCCCACGAACCATAACGAAACTATATATACGTTCTTGGTATACATGCACACGTATATCGAACTGTGGAAGACAAGCAGCCTCAGCAATTCAAAGCTTCCATTGAACGCACGTCTCCATTATTGCACAGCCACCGCCTGGACGTTTCTGAACCATTCCAATGTTCACCCTCGCGATATTGAGTAGGTGGTAATAGCTAATAAGAAATGATTTGCTTACCAACAAAGCGAAGACCACCTTTTCAGCAAAATCACATCTAATCAATTCCAGGGAGAATATACTACCTCTGCTTTTATCCCGCAATTTTTTTGTCGATCAAAAAATCTGTACATCGTAATAACACTTTTACTATTATACAAACGGTTAATAACCCCTCCGCCAAAAATCATCCCCTATTAAATACGCGAGGCTTATATCCTTCGATTTCACTTTCCTGCCTATTTATTATCAGCGTTCAATGATAACGAGGAAATCGTTCGCAGCACCAAACCCTTCGCTGAAGAGCAATCGATGCCCCCAGTACCCTCGTTCGTTCACCCATTGCCGCGCTTATTACATGCCCACTGCATGTATCGGGCACTTGATATATCCACGTGTAAAGCGTTATCACGTGATAATATGTACATCGAAAAGAATGGAGTTAGGGTCAAGCATTTTTGGACTCTTGTGTTAATTGAGACCTGGTAATATTTAAGGTCGATTTTTCAGGGGTAGTATAGAGAGGAAGGCGAATCGCCCTAGGCTATAGGCGTTTAGCCATTGACGTCAGACAGCGTCGTTGAGTCCAGGCGGTGGTCCATCCGTCCTAGTAATTGTCATTTTCCGGGTTACATCCGGCAGACGATGTTTTTTCTGTCCAGTTTCAGAGTATTTTCAATTATTTTTACGATTAAGAGTTTCATCTGTCGAGCTTGTCGCCTCATCGCTATGTTTGTGACGGTAATTACACACGACCCTGCACGACTACGAGGAGTATACGCGAGGAACCCCTACAGAATCCGTCTCCCTAGCCCTACGTAACGGTACCTCATCCAAGCAGCCGCGTCCAACCGTGGGTAATCGATCGTTGGATGTATTCCCTTAATCGTCGCAGGTCCTTGTCGTCAGGGTTTGAAAAAAAAAAAAAAAAAAAATACAGAAAAAGAAAAAGAAAAAGAAAAAAGGTAAAAGATTATTAACAAGGAAAGAAAACGTCATTGGCATACTGCAGACGTCGCTTTTGATCTACGGTAGGGTAAAATATTATACAAGGACTAATATCCGCTTCTTATATGTATTATCTAGGTATACGGGATGATATTATAGAAATTGCGTTCTTGCATGTATATAGTCGAACAATTTATATATATTTTATATTTTATGTGTAAGATAAATTATATCTTTGTTAAAGAATTTCATATATCAAATTGAGAATTATGTCTTATAGTGGCGCGAGACAACATATCGAGGTGACAAGAAATCGGTGGCATTTCTTCGGGAACCAGTTTAGCTCATGGCATTCGAGTATAGGTAGTATATATCTGAGCGCTAAATAAGAAGTGAAACGTACGTAGTCAGAACGTTTTGATCCTACCCGCCATCTTAACCTAGTGGTTACCGATAGCCGCCGGTCTTATCCGCGTATAGATATAATGGAATTACCGATTATCTCTCAGTATGGTCAAGCTTCTCGATCGATCGCGTCATCTCGCCGAGGGTTTCGGCCAACGGCTAAATCCGACGTTAGCTGGTATACACTAACATTTTCTACAGATTTCAAATTCTATCGTTTCTTGTTTTTTTCTGCTGATTAAAAGCAAGAAAAAGAAAAAGAAAAAAAAAAAAAAAAAATGTAAATGAAACAAAAAAAAAGAAAAAAAAAACGATTTAGAACGACTGATAAAACACACTTCCATCTCTCAATCTTGCCTCAAGAACTTTGTCTCTAATCAAACCTTGCCTCAAATTATAGGGTTGAGTAGGTATATGTATGTATGCCTACAACAAAATCTTTCTTTCAAGAAGCTGAGGATCAGAGATATAATAATATTTGGGTATATTGGTAGGTTTTTATTTTGAAAAAAAAAAAAAAAAAAAAAAAAAAAAACGAAGAAAATAAAATAAAAATTTTGGTACAAAAAAAAAATGAATGCAATCAGTCAGTCACGGAGAGACAGACAAATACCGCGTCGCACGTACTACATATGCCTATATACAGGTAATTCTCAGCGGAAAATTCAGTCATCCATAAATGTGGATGAAGAGGATGAGAATTTTCGCCCGAGTACGCGAATGGGGAGGATATAGGTAACCCTCGAGTACGGTTTCACAGAAGGATTAGCTCCCCCAGCTAGCACTTTCGTCCGGCTCATTGTAAACTGATTATCTGGAAATGAGAGAAATCTCCACCGTTCGGTGTACCTTTTGCTCCGACAATCAGCCTCGACGATTCAATGGAAGGTACAAACGACCCTTTGATCCTTGCTCGACTCAACGATTCACGGATTTCCCGGCTTAAGGCTCTGCCGCACTTCGTCGCCTAAAAAATCAATCGAAATATATACACTCGCGACGTTTATATAATTATCTTCACAATTTATTATTATCACCGCATATATGAGAACTAGGCATATAGTTCAGGAAATGATTTTCCGCTCAATCAATTTAACTCGCATTACTCGCATATATATATAGCGTAAAATGACTCTTCTATCTTTTTTTTTTCTCTTCAAACTTTAATTATTATATTGTCGTTAAGTTACAACAGTACCTACTAAAACCATTGACGAATAGAAGCCTTGGGCGGCATATGTTTGAGTTAACGGTGAGCGTGGAGCCATTTTCACCTGGTCAAACAAAACACGACGAAGCCGAGTGTTGTCTCATTGTGTTTGCATTATTATGTTAATCACAAAAAGGCAGTGACAATACGTCAACCTCAATTTCAGTGGCGGCTTGAAAAGAACACATATATCCATTATTATTATATATATACACTTACGGTATACCTATAACCCGAACAAATTTTACAAATTTAGACAAATCATTATATATAATATACAAGTATATACCCATATGTATTATTACGTATAGAGTTTTGTCTTAAACTCGCTTGCGGTCGCATACTCTACATTCCCACGTGCCACGTATTCAGTTACAATTAGTCAATACCTGCGGGCATCGTCCCATTATCCTGTAGGCACCTACTTCCCATCTTTGAATCAAGTATGAAATGAAAATTCATTTATTTCCATCTAGCACGATCTTTTCCCAAACTTTATTTAACTCCCTTGTCAAGACCTCAGACCCTTAATTCTCATCGATATAATAATAATTTCTAACGACTATGAAATCCCGTTTACAATAGCTCTCAGCACGTGGTTTGACGAGATTCTATATAACGACGGTCAAGTGCTCGAGGATTCGACCGCGCTAAAGAATGAAGAGCACTTTAGACCAGGGTATCGCTGTTAGCAATTATCAGCCTTGCTACTAGCCATATAGAACCTGGAAGGTTTTTTTTTCTATATATTCTCATCGTTTGCTTATTCGGTGGCACTTGGCTCGCGTGGCAGTGGAACTAGAGGCGCCAGCGATCTCTTAAACTGGAATCAGCCAGTCAGTCAGTCAGTCAGTAAGTCAGTCTCTCAGTCACTCAGTCACTCAGTCAGTCAGTCGGCACCCTCCCTCGCGAGGCGCGTAACGCAATTACGATTGTTGTTTGAATGAACAATCAAGCGCCCTCGAAGCTCGCCCCAATCATTCAATTTCTGTTCAATCGCCTCCCCCGCGAACACCCTTCAGCACCGAGTATAACTCCGGCCGTGTCACCCCGAAGTTTGGTTCGAAGGTCGCGCTGGTAACTTTGTACAAGCTACAAGGAAGGAATATAAGTTGGGAATGAACGGTAACAAAGAGAGATTTCTCCAGCTTCTTATTTCCTGCGGGTGACAGGGCGAATATTACCAGACGAAATGTAATAACAGGTCGGGTTATCAGCTGCCTATATGCCCACAGTATGCGTCTATACATATATACTCATCTACATTCAAAATCGACGCGTGCTCTCTCGCGCTGTAGTTACCAAAGTGCGTGTTTCCCAGTGCGTTAACGGGAGAGTCGTCGTTCACCCTGTGATTAGGTGCCTAACTCATACCCCTCGCCAAAACCCCGGGTGGGAAATCGTTCGCACGAACACCCTACGTATATTATTTCAGTTACATCGTCATAACGTCGTATTTTTCCGAACGCTAATAATATATCAGGCTGTTTAAGTTCTCGGCTAAAAACTACCTATATAGAGTTATAGGGGCTAACCAGATCGTCGATCTCTTCTATATAGTCCGAAGAAACAATTTTTTTTTTTTTTTTTGCCAAATTATTCCAAGGGATAATTTTAATAAATATTTCTGCCCCGAAGCCTTTCGCGTCATGCTGATGTACATAATTATCAATCTTCCAGTAGGGGGTAGCATATATTAGATTATACTAATCTTTGTAAGCATGATTATAAGTACGAGTCAGAATTTCAGACCCGCATTGTCTCAGATTCAATATCTTTTGATATACTATATAAATTTCTATATGAGAGAAAATATCCGTTGAATTTTTGCTACCGCTAAAACGACTTGATTGATAATAATTTTGTTTCTTTTGACCCAAATTCTGAAACTCCGACCAACTGTATTGGTTGGCTTTTTAATTTTCTAGAGCAAAATTACAAAGGTATTCATATAGCGAGACGACTATGACCAAGAATTTCTGACTTTTACCGGAATATATATGTATAGGTACCAGGTAGGAATTAGTGTGATAAAACTGGGTCATCGAAAAATAATTTTTCAATTTGTTTAGCTACGTAGACTATGAAGGTCCTTCAAAAATTCTCCCTTAATGGACACAAAAATGTTGATTGCATATACCTACTCTCTGGTCCAGAATAGGAGTTGGAGTGATTTCTTCCTATAGATCCACACACATATGTGTGTACTCTACCATATAATACATGGAGTATAACCTGGTTGAAGAGCACCTACGTGCGTACATACATAGATGAAAGACGTGGCTGGGTATATACTATACGTATACATACATATATATATATTATGTATACATACGTATGGTTTTCTATACATGTCTTCTCGAGCGATACTTACATACATGTGGATAGATACATACGAAACAGGGCCGCGGAGCGCCGCGCTGTAACGCGGCTCGGCAAGAGGCTGAGATCGAGCTGGCCAGCGCAGCGGAGTGACCGGATCGTGGCTAGGGTCATCGTCCTCTCGCGTCCTTGCCAGCCACCTGACCACGCCGTCGTCCGCATCGCTCCACGACGCGATGTAGCCGCCACCTACCTGCCGTTCCCTCGCTCATTCGCCCGATCGCCTAGCTTGGTGAATGCTTGACTGCCTGCCAACTTATCCAACCTGGTTCTCTAACCTCGAGCAATCCTCCAGCATCCAGGTACACGCCCACGTGGCCTACCAACGTCTACGGAGCGAAATTGATCATATCTACTCTATTAATAGAGCCAACTACCTGCCGTTCTCACTTCTTACTTCTCACTTCTCACTTCTCACTTCTCACTTCTCATTTCTCACTTCTTACTTCTTACTTCTCAGTTCTCAGTTCTGAGTTATCAGTTCTTAGTCTTTAACGACAGTCACTGCGCTAAGGTCCAGTCATCAAGAAGGCTGTATAAACTCAACAGGCGTTAATTACAATCGAGATATTGGTCGAAGGATCCAATTAGCGGAGGTGGTGAAGCGTGAAGTTTATACTTTGCGTTACACAGAATTGAAATTTCCGAACTTTTAATTTATCAAATTATTAATGAAAAGAAAAGAAAAAAAAAAGCCAATCCTTTCGATTTTTCGAAATTAATTACCGATTAATATGACAATCATTTTCAGTACTATATAGTATTCATGGAAATCCCGGATTACGAATCTTATAGTAATCGACAAACTTTCCTCGAACGAAATTCTTCGCTGAGAAATTCCTCGAATTTATATTTATTATCGAATTAAGAACGGCTGAGGAGAGCGGCAGTCTCCTTGCGGTAATGAATGACGCGAAACTTTCCATTATCTTAAAATTGTATGGCTTATTGATTCTGAGAAACAGCGCTGAACGCGATCATCGCCACCTAATACGGCAGTGCGAATGCGAGGATGCAAAATTTGATTCTCTTCGTAACTCGGTCCATCATCAGCTGGCGCTGCAAACGTTATAAGCGTTACTATCCGAATAAGGAAATGCCGTAATAAAATTAAAGAACTTTCATGGAACTGGATTTGAAGTTGATTTTATTTCACAATTATGAACACGTTCACCTGCGTTACTGTTTATTTGAAAATATATATACATGCATCCAATTAATTTCTCACCTGCTACACACACACACTAGGATCTAGGATCTATAGATCGTACATATAGATTATTTCGTAAACTGTAATTGATGAGATGTTTTCCGCCAACTACGAGCTGGAATTTGAATGGTTTGCCGGTTTTTCATCTTATGCACCGCATGTACTACATCATCGGGTTGTACATACACATATATATATTACGTATACTTGCTCCGTTTGGTCGGAGCTAGTGCCTAAATTACGCTATTAGGGATCTATGATTACGGGTTAATGTCTGAAATTAAAAGAAAATTTATTATAACTTCTGACCGTAAGAGAGAAGAAAAAAAGACAAAATTAAAAAAAAAAAAAAAAAAAAAAAAAAAAACAATTAAAAAAGACAACAAAAAAAAAAAAAAAAAGGAATACAAAACTTGCCGCCGTTCAAGAATGCTATAGCTATAAATAAGCCGAGGAAGAAGTCACGTATTAATTAACTGAACTCTTGAAATTTTGTGAGCAATATCTACCTATACCTTACCTTCTCCATAGTCTATACCGTATATACCTCGTACCGGTAAACGGACTTGAGCTATTCTCGTTCCACGACCCATCTCGCAATTAACAACGAATAACACCGGTCATTAAAATGCTCAATCGATTTACAGGATACATTTATACACAGAAAATATTTCCGGTATTCAAAATTGTGAAACAATTTTTTCTCAAAATTACGATGTGTCACTAAGAGGTAGGTAAGTATAATAGGTACATATTCTGCAAAGGAAACAATAACGGAAGTTTAGATCGCGATTACCCAAGAGTAATGAGACAGCAAAAAAAAAAAATAGGAGGAAGTCTGAACGTATCTATTGATTATTTAAACTCTTAATTAGGTATTTATACAATCTATCTGTACTCAGTTAAGTATAGTTGGTCAAGTCATTGACGCGAATTTCAAAGTTGCGCTTAAGTGCGTATCATATGCCTGCAGCCTTTCTTCTTTTCATTTTTTTTTCTTTTTTTTTTCTTTTTTTTTTTTTTTTTTTACTTCTGCTTTACCGTTGGGCTCAAATAACGTGTGGTCAATGCCGTATGGGTTTGCAAGTCGTTGTTTGTCTGGGGGATTTACCTCCTGCACGAAATATGTCTTCTGAGAATATATGACCGATGTCCGTCGACGAACTCTCCGGCTAAAATATGACGCATGCTCCATTATGAGATTTCATTGTAATCCGTAGATGATGTATGTGAAATAAAATACGAGTAAATGCTGAAAGATTTATGAAGTGAGCTTTCGAGATGAATGGAAATAAATTATTTCCTGTATATTTTTATTATCAAGAGGTGAAACATTCTCTCGGACGTTTTTCTTATTTTTTTTTTTATTTTTATTTTTTTGTCAAGTCAAATTTAAACTTAGTTATATATTATTTTGTTTCCAGAAACGGACTAGTCCTGATGTTCCAAAAAATCTTCCAACGGTGGATGGGTACGCATCGCCGATAAAGAGGAGAAAGTCAGCTGGGCAGAAGAGTTGAATCCGGTAAGCTAACTACAATATCCGGTAAAGTTGAAAAAAAAATTGACTCAAAGCTCCCTTACATGAGTAGTATAGGTAAATAAAAGTAAATAAAGAATCTATTTACTCATGACAAACACGCGAAGGGATCCTTATAGGTTGAAATCTAATGTAAGTTCAAACTGACCTCCGACATCGGCAAGCGTTGTCGTCGGTACTTCGGGTGTAGATATATGTTTGAAAAAAAAAAAAAAACTCGTTTCCCGCGTGTCTATATCTTATTCTCGGTAAAAAAATTTCATTTATATAGTACATACGTATATATACATGAATATATGTGTGTCTATAATCAAATAAGGTCTATCCCGCATGTAGGTATCCGGATATACTTACATACATATATACGAGTCAAGTATAAATATGGGACTTATATACGTGCCTACCTGAATCGAACCCAGTGTTTGCCAGGGGATATCTAATCTGTAAAATACTCGGTCTACAAAGTAAACCGAAGGAAATAGGGTGGAGTACGATCAGAGATCCCCTCTTGGTCCGCTCCCCTCGGTGATCGTCGTCAAGTTCTCGAATCGCAATGTTGAAGAAGAATCGCGCGTCCTCGTTGGCGACCCGCTCTCTTGCCTAGTGCAGTCCGTAAAGTAAACTTGTTCGATGTAATGGTCCAAGTACTGCACGTGCATATGGAAATAACGCGTAGTGGTGTTGAGGTGCGATTGTATAATGTAACCATTGATAGCCGTCTTCTTCTTCTTCTTCTTCTTCTTCTTCATCTTCATCCTCTTCTTCTTCTTATTTTTCCTCTTATTCTCATTCTTCGTCTTCTTCGTCTTCTTCTCTTCTTTGCACTACACGGGATACGTTGCAGTCGTTCAAGGGATCCGTGTCCGGTGACAAGAGTCCAGGCAACCACGTCCCTCTTCTCTGCTTGCCGCGGTGAGTGTCCACAAGATTTATTTTCGTATTACGAAACTATATACCTACGTGCAGCTCAGCTCGAACTGCAGATTCCTCTTAGCTCGTAGGGTGCAGGTGACCATCCGCCGCAGTTTTTCAGGGAAAATTTATATTTCCTTACAGTCTTCTTCTTATACATGCATAATATACATAATATATGTATATGTGTGAGGATATTTTATACAAAAATTTCAAAAAGCCACATAGTATATGACATCCATTGTGCTTCGGTATTTTAATGCCTGTAACTGCATAGCTGTTGTTCAATCAATTTTCGTTTGTTAACGAATCTTTGATCGGTCGGATCGGCGAGTTGCTTAACGATTACGAAACTTTTTTTTTCAAGTTCGTTCATACGCGCGAGGATAGTATAATGCTTTTATAATCCTGTACGATTATTCTTTTCAAATCGTAAAATACTACTTCGAAAAATAGAGAAATATAATCACTGTACAGTTCTGAATGGCAGCAGTAATTCAAAACCGTTACGAACGGCGTAGAAATCCACTGTTCTCCGTTATAGTGAGGAACCAAAAAAAAAAAAAAAAAAAAAAAACAAGATTTAATCGTGTGCTAAATTCGAACGCAAAATTGATTTCAAAAGAAATGTAATTGGCCATAAGATTTTCGACAATACGTCTCATAAACCGTTGCAAAACGAAGAATTCAACTAATAAGAAACGAATCGGTATATAAAACCGGGAAAAACAGACATATAAGTGGTTGTATAGTACATAAGCTTCTAATTAAACTTTCAATCAACATCATAATTCGTAATTTATAGAATGAGTTATACCTACGTTGCTAATACTTATCTGCAGTTTCGCTATTGACTTGTCAGTATAGTTATTCGACGCGTGAATGAGATTAGAAAGGTTTGCAATTAACCCGAGTGAATATAAAGGTGGAAATTTCTAGCCTATATGTCTATCTGTCTATCTGTAAACTGCAGCTGATTTTTTTTTTTTTTTTTTTTTTTTTTTATCTCCAATGCATAAAAGACAATCCGTTTCCTGTTGTATTGAAGTCGTATTACGCAACGCGATTGTGCCGTACCTTAAGCGCGGGAAGGTAGGTTGGTAGGTAGGTAGGTAGGTAGATTGGTATATAGAAAGGCGTATTGACTTACTTCTACCAACCCAACTCTGAGCACACAAGGATCGGTTACAAGCAGTAATCTGTAGCTTGTCTCGTGTTTGTAAATACAACAATAATCCCAACTAGAATATCGTGTATCTGAACTTCTCTGTATAGTATTAACTGCAGCCGATAAAGTTATGCACATTTATATATACGAATATGTATTTGCAATAAGGTATATAGGTATACCTATACGTGGAATGAGGTAAATCCTTGAAACGGTATTCCCATCGCTTTTATTATTAAATTTCTTTCATTTATCAAAATTGGTTGATGCCTTCATTCGTAAAAGAAAAATATCGAAAAAAAAAAAAAAAAAAAGAAATAAAAAATTATCCTTTTCATATGAAACGAAGGGGAAATCCGAACGATGAATGACTTAATTATACTTAAATACGAGCCTTTCGCCACTGCAAAGTGTCAATATTTTTTTAATCAATCTTTTCTTGATTTATCGAAGAATCCATAAGGCTACGTCCATCGAAGTCCTCAGCTGTTCAAACATTTTATTGCTTTTGACGTCCCCGACGAACCGCGCGTGGACCCGAAATACTATTTCACCATTTATTACGTACGTATATAGATCGAGATCGAGAGACTTGGGATTTCGCGCGAAAATCTATGCAGTATAGTTATTTCTATGTACTGTATACCCGTATAATGCATTGCATTACATCGCTATCGTACGTAAATTTTCATTTGTGTTTTATCATTCTTCCTATATATAATCATCCGATGATATAAATGGAATTTAAATAGCCAATCTACCATTTGCTTAGATGTTTTTGAATTTTGACTGATTACAAAAATCTCTTAACAAAGATGGCCCCCATATCGCTAAACGTTCGGACATTCAATTTTCTTGAAGAATGTCAGAACGATTTATACTTGGCTACGAGTGGCATTTTACGAGCTCAAGGAAACTATAACGGTATATATATGTATCTATAGCGACGCTTATTTCGAATAAAATTAGAAGTCTCGCAGTTCAGTTCAGTTGAGTTCTTAATTTTTCCTACGATATAATATAGGTATATATAAGTAACGCGCGAAACGAGTGGGTGACCGAGACTGAGGAAGATGTAAAATAAATAGGGGAACGCAGCGTCCGCTATCGTTCCCGCGCTCCTCTCTTTCCCTCCATCACGGTAAAAACTGTTTCTCTTGATATTTTCAAAATATAAAATAAAATATGAGATGCGTTCGAAATATCCGGTAGCTTCTGGGCCGGCATCGGCAGGCTTCCGTTCACGCCCACTGAAGGTAGTTCTGCAGATTCCATCATTAGGTTAGCCTCGCTACGTCTGTCTTGGTTCAGACGTCCGTGTGCAGCAGCAGCACGACTTTTGCTACATTTCCTTCTGTCTCTTTATCTATTTCCTTCTCTCTTTCTCTCTATTTCCTTCTCTCTCCTTATCCCTCTCTCTCTCTCTCTCTCTCTCAGTATGTCTGTCCAACTCTCACCCTATGCCCATACCTAAAGGTATATCGTTTCTCTCTACGTGGAAATAGATTATCTGCTGTTACAATGGCATTATTATACCTCGGCGTGGATTTCGAGTAATCTAAATCTCGGCGAACTATTTATACACGCCTCGGTGATATTTATGTAACCCTCGGTAAAGCTGCTCAAGCTAATACCTCTACCAGAGCCAGGTCGACACGAGGCTTTATTCCGAGGTTGAGGTACGTACCACACCTCGCCTTGCCATATGCATATGCATATGCATACATGTATATATGTATATATATAGTACAGTACAATGTACATGTACTTGTGCCAATTAGAAAACAATAGCAATAACAATCGTTAAGGGGCGAGTTACTTGCGTAACTCCTTAAGGTAAAACAATAGCCCCGTAATGCAGTACGTAATTCCGTATATACCTACCTATACAGACAGTATAATCTACCATATATGCTTTACATACTACGCGATTAGCATTTTTTTTTTTTTTTTTTTTTTTTTTCTTTTCATATTTTACTCATATGTATAACTTTCACTATATACTTACGACTATAACATAATTTTAAAAGAAAAACGCAAATCTATTTCCTTTTATTATAATTTATAACGAATTACTGAAGTATATACTATATAGTAAGTATATCATATGCAAACAAACGACAGTATTATATTTGTTACTTCAGCGATGTCTTCAACGCATTAAAATACTGGCGTACAACTCAAAGAAGAAATAATGTCTTACTGATTACTCGCCTCGGTGGAAGTCATTCCTCCCTCTTCATTCCACCCCCTGATTCCCCCGAGTGAATACGGACGCGAACCCCGAACGGGGATAAAAATGATGTTTGCGTAAAACTCAAATGCATTACTAAGTTCATCTTCTGAAGTAGGTTGGGTGGGAGGAAGTTAGGTAGGTAGGTAGGTATGCAGAGGTGTAGCTGTGTTGGTCTCCCTTTTATCTCTTATCGTTGCTTCTGTATTTGTTTTCTTAATTTTAAGTCAAGAAGACGTCGCTTCTTTATATCGTTTGTGAAGGAAACAGGAAAAATAAAAAAATAAATAAAAAAGTATTTATACATGTATACAAGGTTTATATATACATATATAAGTACATAAGAATATAAGAATTTTGTATATAGTAGCTGCTGCTATACACGACTAAGGAAAAAAATATACCCGCGTTAGACTCTGTACCTACTGTGCCGAAGACGTCGCGACGTTTCTTAATCTGCAACCAAAGTCTTTCATGTTTAACCAGTATAACTGTTGTTGCAACTCCAAAAGTCAGAAATTTCAACCACAAATCTTCTCTTTAATTATCTCATTCATTACGAATATTGTAGCCCCCACGCTGTCCTTTCAAATCTCGCTTGATCCTTCAAACGAAGAGCTTGATCGGATAGAAAAATAGATACGAGATAAAAGACGAATTTTTCTCTCTTTTATTTGTGGGGTGCAAAAAAAAAAAAAAAAGAAAAAAAAAAAAGACAAGGTTTTCCGCAAAAGGGAAACTCGTGGGCACTGCAACGTATAGAGGTTGTCGAGTATAACAGGGCTTCGCGAACCATCCATTAATAATAAATGTCTACCGAGCGCGACGTAAAATTCTCCAATTGCAAAATTGATGCGGCTTATGTTACCCACCCTGCCAAGTCTCGCGGGTGTCCTCTGCCCCCTTCTGAACGCGAGTTCTCCTCGTTTTACCGTAAAGTAACTCCTCATATTGTGCATAGGGAGGCGTAATTCATTTTTTACCGGACTCGGGTCAATTATTTATAAATTGCTGCTCTCGTGGGATATACGTACGACGACTATGGTGAAACGGGGTGGTTTCGTCTCTGCTCCTTTTAGCTCGATCTCGTGCAGTGCACAGAGTATTAGATATAAAAGTGTCGCCGCGTTATAGGTATACACCGTCTTCTAACTCTGAAAGTTTTCTCTGAACTCAAGCAAAGTTCAATTAATAAATTCTAATTACCTCTGGGATGAAATTTCGATGTTTTTTCAAACCGGCGTACATATAGACATAGGATATCGGAAATGCAAAGCAAACATTTTCACATCGGATTGGAACGATCGCTAAGTATATACATACAAATACGATCAAACGCACGCGGGTGTTACGTATAGATCAAGATCACGTTTCTCCACACAAATACAAAGATATGCATATATATGTACACACATACACAGCATCTCTGTAAAGTTACCCACACAATTCATCGCGACGGCTAGGCATTACGCTATGACCATAGCGCGTTGTCCCACCGCGACGCATCCATTGCGTTTGATGCTCAGATCATCCCGACGAGGGCCACGCGCTTTGACTGCTCCCCAGAGGACAAAATCTCTCCCCTTTTACCCTACCCCTAACAATATCTCTTCCTCTCTCCTTTTCTCCCTCTCTCTCTCTTGTTCTCTCTCTATATATAGGTATATATCTGTTCCTCTTCTTTCCCGTCGTCCTGACCAAACTCTATATTTCCCGGCTACACCACCTCGACCCTTTTGAATTATACACCGTGCGATGCATTCACGGCTTGAGATCGTCGCCGATAAGGATGATAATTCCGTAAGGACACATGTATGCAATTCATTACGGATATACGGGGGGATCCGCGCCCTTCGTTCTAACTATGCATACACCTATTATAGTATCTAGGATACATTAAATGAAATGGCTTTGAGGGGGGTTGATGAGGTAGAGGATGAAGAACAGGTAGACCGGATGATGATAAGAAATTTTTTTTGTAAATTCAGGTATGTATATCCATAATTCTTATGCCACGAGGAGATTGTTATAACCATACGCATATAGTAGCTTTGGCTACCCGTCAAACAACCTTGATATTATCCAGTTGTAGCTGAGGGCCCATTGTCGCAGAAGCGATCATATAGACATTGTGCTCTTTGAACGTCTACAAAGACTCTCTCTATACTCTTGCCTTCCTATATGCAGGCCCGTTGCACACTTATCGCGGTGCCGTTTCACAGATATTCATACGAGCACACATGTGTCTATTCTTCCTCCTCTACGTTAAGAAAGACAGAACCAGGTTCCATACACCGAACTCTGGCTATTGTGGATCCTCCGCGTCCTCATCGTCGTCCTAAAGTCGAAACTCTAAACGGTGAAACCATAAGGAGGATTGGTGCACGGGGTCATTTTTCACGTCGTACCTCGTAGCTCGTCCCCGACCCCGACCCCGACCCCGTCCCCGTACCCCATTATACCGCATATCTTCGTGCCGCGGTGGAAGATTTTTACAATGGCCAGTTTAGGCGAGAAGAATTTCCATGCGGAGATTAATTAGTTACATGGACTTAGCGCGTGTAGTTTCTAGTCTTACCATATCCCGGGGTGCTTATACCGACGCCATAAGCCTCTTGTGAAGTACGCTGCCGCGCATGCGTACCAAGGCCTTAACGCACAATACGTCCGGTCTCGCTGAATGTGAGCATTAAACGATTATAAGGAAGGATTTATAAGAATAAATAGATAACAATGGGAGATACTTGAATGCACAGAATGTTCCCGTCCGAGCGAGCCGTGCTACACTAACTCGAGATGGCAATGCTTATATATATATGCTACTTCGTGGGAACCCTTTCGGCCACGTAGACAATACAGATTTGCAAGATAAAACTCGAAATACTCATCTATTCGTAAAACTGTATATTATATATACCAAAAATATTTAGCTTAATTTTTTTTTTTTTTTTTTTTTTTTACGGGGGCCAGATTGAGACACCCCTAAACTCTCAGGCAGGATAACGTGAGGCAAAAACAGCAGCTGAAACATCTCGGTCGAACACGTGGACGTTGAGCATTTCCTGTCTTCAAAGTCCACGCACACGGGTTCCCCTATAGTATAGTACACCGCACTTCAACCAACGTTAACATAGTAACGTCTTGATTCCCAGTGTATACAGTTTTTTTTTTTTTTCCTTTCTTTTTTTTTTTTTTTTTATATCTACTTTTTCTTGCCGCTGGATCAAATGGACCGAATTTAAATCGTCGATTGATTCGTCGTCACGTACGACGAATAAATTAAATCCCGTGAACGGTTAAGGTCAACGAAAAAATACCGCGGTTAAGAAGACGCTCGGATAAAGAGAGAAAAAGAGAGAGAGGAAGAGGAGAGAAGAGAAGGGAAGAGGAAGATGAGATGAGATGAGATGAGGAAAAAAAAAAAAAGTAACGTTTGGCCGGTTAATACATCTATCAAGCAGCTGCTGCTTCCATTGTGTCGTTACGGTTTGGTTTTGTTCACTGTTGGGTTAGACCAAGTTAGGCTACTCTCATCTCGAGCTACACCAACGAAACTCGGACTCTTCGCTCTATACAGTCGATGACGATGGTATATATAATATATATGGTGATGGTGATGGTGATGGTATATGGCGAGTGTGTAACATGTGTCCGTTTGTCTCCCATTCCATTTTTCTCGCTCTCGACTCTATAGGTATAACTACTACTCTGATCCCCAAAATTCTTTGGTGTATTCTTGTGAGAAAACTGGTCCCCCGGCGACACAATACCTGTGCGAAACACGCGTCAGACTCTCCCTTTCAGTCGTGATATTAATCTCCCGAGGTATTTTCGATCACACATATAGAAACACGCAGATATACGTATGAATGTGTGGACACATTTATAAGTTGGGGGGCAGGGGGTGCGAATAAGTATGTAGGTACAGTATATAAGATACTCGAGTGTTTCTTGAATACGAAAAATATAATATATTTTTAAGTAACGATTACACATGCGAATAATTATGCGTCGCTGTCTTATGCAGGCTTGTAAAGTAACTCAGGTAGTTCGTACCTACCCGCGGGTTATAGATAAGGAAATCTTGAAGGTAATTTATACCGCGACAGGTAAAGGCGTGTAATTTTTTTTAAGTTTAGAATTACAGTTGCGTGACTTCTCTCCAAGTGGGTATTCCGACTTCGACTTACACGTATGCGAACGTTTAGTAAAAACTCGCGTACGAGGTAAAGAGCCAGATAGAAATAGAGATACGGTGAGAGGAGAGATAGGAGAGATAGGAGAGAGAGGAGAAAGGAGAGATAACTTTACGTTGTATCATTTTCGAACAGATTTCAGCCGCGGAAGATGAAGTAATTTACAAATGGTCATTTCTCGGGTCGACGCCGCGGTTCAGCAGCTACCGCGCACGTGGGTATACCCTGCCACGGAGCAGGGATGAAAGTCTTTGATGTCTAGCGCAGATACGATGATAATGATGATGGGGCTGCCGCTACGGCTAATGGTAGGTAAGCTAGTAGTATGTTCTACGTACCTATACCTGTACCTGTACCTGTACCTGTACCCGTACCCCGTACCCGTACCCGTAACTTCTACCACCGGAATCTATGCCCACGGGCTTCTTCACTTCATACGAAGCCACGAACAGTAGTCAGAGACCACTTTGCATCCGATATACTTACACTCTGCAACCGCATCAATTCTGCATGCCTACGTATATATATATAACGATAAAAACGATACGAGTATACATACAAAAACGTTGGTGCATCTGAAAAAAAAAAAAAAAAACGTGATATGATTCTTTGGTCATTTTTTTTTTGTTTTTTTTTCTCTCGTTTTTTCTCCACACATCGCTTGCGTTTTTCTTATATCTTTGACGATAACCATTAGCATTTGATGCATAGCATACCTACCTATTTCATTTACTACGCCGACCAATTTTAACTTCACGTATTTCCCGCGGTGAGTTTTTTCATTCAATCGGTGGTCTGATTTTTTTTATTTTTTTTTTTTGATTTTTTTTTAATTTATCTTGTTTTTTTCCTTATTCTTTTAATCTTTTTGTTAAAAGTTAATGGGCAAGCTCGAACACGCGCTCCCTGAAGTTGTCAGTCGTAAGACCGAGCGCAAAAAGTCTTGATACCAGGCGCTGCAGTTCCTGACTTGGAAAGTTTAGCATTACCATTGTTGTCCCGTAACTTTTCTTACGTCTTACAAGGCTTTGTAGCCTCCAGCCTCTTGATCGTGTCGCGCATACGTTGCAGAGTGTATCTCCGCAAAAGTCGGGTGTATATATATATATATATATATTGTAGGTATTTACTTTTGCAGAAGTTTTAACTGCACCGTGGTAGAGTCTATAATATCTTTGTATATACATATAACAACTATATAAGAAAAGTAAACGTTGAGTTATAAAAATTATTTCTTAACTTTCGCGCCTCCTCAATATACATATAGGGTTATAAATTTGATTTAAAGATGAGAAATAATTTCCAAGATGACAAAAGGAACATAATTTCCTCGGACACCATCGCATATCGTATCCAAGAAGTGCGTCCTGCTTTCACGCAGTCCAATGCGGGCACGAGAAAGTACCTGGTCCATCCGCCTTATACATACCAATCGAATAGAAAGCCAGATGAGTGTTTATAGGCAATCGAAATCGTAAAACTATAGTATGTATATATATATATATATTACCAGAGCGTTGTTTAAAACTAGTATATTAATCTAATCACCTTCTCAACCTACCTGCTGCAGTTTAAATGCGATAAAGAGAAGAAATATAATGAAAACAAAAAACAAAAAAAAAAAAAAAAAAAAAATTACAATAAGTAGCAGCAATCGTTTGCTCTTCAATTTATCTAGTACCTTACCTATATCTTTATCTCCTTGTCACCGTCACTCCGATCTAATTCTGTTATATATTTACATATAAGTTAGTTCAATAAACTATGAATGTCTATTTGAAACTAGTAGTTTCGTATCGCTAGAAAATCACTTGGCAATAAATATATTTCGATAAAATATATTATCTACTTACATTATCTAATCTTCTAAGACTTAACCGAGGAGCTAACTGAGTTTCTCTCGGATCGTGATCTCGCTATATACCCTACGTGGGTATATACCTTGATATATAAAAATAGCGACAAGTGTAATTGGGTTATTGCGCACGGACACTCGGGGAATAATGATTCGAACGACGGGTGGTCCCCGCATCCTATACCAACATTTTGTTACACGTATATATATATATATGCATGTAGTACCTACATACGTAGTACATACGGTACACTGTATACTGGAGATGCGTTGTGAAGTTGATTTCGCAGGAAGGATCGTCGTGCACTTACACGTACATATACGCATCTATATATGCATATATGTAGATATATGTATAGGTACAGTATATATATATATATAGGAGATGACGAGAAAGATATAGAGAGAAAGAGAGATGTATGGCATACCTACTGCAGCAATTGTACCGATGCGGTGGAAGCCGAGCTAAAAAAGGGAAAGACCTATTACGACCGGCGGCTATATCCCTTAGGCACGGCATCTAACTCTCTGGTACTATTCGAGCCATACGGAGTCTTGGACCATAGGTATATCTCGACTCTGGTATAAAGTCGGTTTGAAACTGATCGCCCTTTCGTCTTTCCCGGTGCGATAGAAGGAACCTATATTCCGCGTACTATTCGTACGGCCAGGATCTGCAGGCTGTAGGGTTATATCTATATACTCTGAGGGCCGATAAATACGGTGGTGGATAGAAGGAGGGTGGAGAACTGCCCGGCTGCGAATTATTGGCGTTTTAAAAATATTGTCCCATTACTTATTCAACGACGGGCTAAAGTATTGCTTTCCAATAGTATCCTTCGATCACAATTTCCCGACTGCTCTATTATTAAAGGACTGGCCCTCGTAGATACACCGGAGTTACTTCTGGCCTCTCTATACTATACATGTACGTACCCCGTAGGTATACACGTGTATATGTATCACCGATAGACGCAAATCGGTTCTTTCATACGAATTTAGAGGGTGGTCACAGGGGGGAAACAATAAAATACGGTTTATAGACGGGCAAGCGTGACCGAGGCTGTATAGAGTAACGTTGATAAAATATTCACCATACCTTTATGAAGAGTCGCTCGGTTATACCGCGACTCGATCCGCGCCCTGGTGTACCGTGGTAATACGAGTTTGTAAAACATCGAAGATTCGTTCTCGTCCGACAAAACGACATCAAGGGTAGAGAGCGACGGATTCGAGAATACTTCAATTTCGTAATTTTCGTACGAATTTTGCAATTTTTACTGTTTTTACTTTTTATATCACAACCCCTTTATTCCTCTGGTATATTTTTCATTCTCTCATGTCCCGAGGGAACACCGGCAGATGTATGTTTATATATGTATATATATATACAATCATTTCAAAGTAATATAACGCAATGTTTTTTTTTTCTTTTTATTTCATTTTATTTTTATTTTATTTTATTTCTCGTACCTGCAGGAGCTGAGGCAGAGCAAACGTGATATCCAAATATTTCTGTGCTTTGAAGATTTTGTGTCCGAGTTATTAGAAAATCGATTAGAGAAATAAAAGAAATTTGTTTTTCATTGATTTATGTTGATATATTTATTTATCGCTGTATAAGAGACACTAACCGTCTGACGACCAGTCAGTCTTATAATCGAATGTAAATCGGTAAGAAACGGTAGTTCGAATGTAGAAATAAAAGGAGTATAATTAAATAAATATCGGATAATTAGAAAGTTTCTAATGCGCCGGGAACAGCGCGATATGAATTATTCAAATACCGTTAAACATTCAAATTCGTATAGATATTTATATCTAATTCATTCATTACTCGATATTTCCGGTATTAATTCTCATATTATATGTTCACAAGCACGCGATATATAATTCAAATTAATCACGTACCGTTTGAGAAATGCCTGATCCTATGTGGTGCTCTTCCACATATTGCGACAATACAAGCTTATAAAATGACGGAAAGAACGAACTGAGATAAAAATGAAAAATAAAATAAAATAGAAAATGAATAAAATTCCTCCATCGTACCGTTAACCCGCGCACAACACACTTTATGGACCTTCGTATAGTTCGAAGGCAGTAAACGGGCCCTTGGGCCCCACATTTTAGTAGTCACACATACCTACATCTACCTTTGCATACTTAAATCTACATACACATGGAATATTGCGTATACGACACTATTGCCGCAATGATCACGCGTATTAAACGATAAAAGAAACAAAAAAGTAAAAAAACGAAACCAGTATAGGCTAATATACTACTACAGGAAATTTAAATACTTGAGTGCAATTAAAAAAAGGACAATTCTTTAACCTGGGAAAAACGAATTTCCTTATAGATATACGCACACGCAGATCTACGCATATGGTGATTCAACTCCTTAAGCAATTTATTGGTCAGGATTGAAGACGTAATTTTAAAACACCCTGTACGTATCCTTGGGAGTACCTTATACACGTGTAGAGATACTGTTGTCCAGTATAACACAGAGAAGAGCGCGTAAGCCAGAAGTGGACTGGAGGAGTAGCTGTATTATCAGAAATCTGTTGACTCGTTTTAGTTTATTTTGTCTGCGCGGCTGTGGGTCGTTGGTGGACAAAACATGAGGTCTATATCCATGGGTCGAGACTCGATTCTTCTACAGGCGGCTTTGCAGAGGCGTTAATGAGGATCGGCGGTCGAAAAGTCGCGAGCCTGCGGTCTACGGATGGCCGAGGCAGTCGCCGCGGCATAAACGCATACATTAGAATTCACCGATCAGCGTAGCGATCGGATCAGCCCAGGGTACCGAAGTACGAAGCCTTGCGAGGATAGTTCCTTCGGAGGACGATAGAGAGAGAGAGGTATAAAAACAGAAAGAAAAGACGGAGAAGAAGAAGAAGAAGAAGAAGAAGAAGAAGAAGAAGAAGAAGAAGAAGAAGAAGAAGAAGAAGAAGAAGTAGAAGGCAGGCAGGCAGCATCTTCCTGGAGACCGGAGACCGACGACCGGAATGGCAATGCTAAGCGCCGCGGTGCTTTCAATTATTCCCTGAACAATCCCACAGCTTGTTTCCTCCGCCGATTACATCTATGGGTATTTATTTGCTTCTTCGTCTGAGAGCCGATCCCCTCTGCCTTTCTACAGTCAATGCTGAACCCCACAACTAAGGACACTCTGGCTCAGTCCAGAAACCAGCTAGTTTCCTCGTAAACCATAGATTTACACCTGACTGATCTTTCTTCACCTTCATTTATTTCTTACATTAATTATACCCGTCTATTTATCTGCTAATCAACTAATCGTATCTAACGCCTTCAGAGATTGAAAAATAATGGCGTGTAGGTATATAATTGAAAGGAGAGAAATAATTTGTTCTAGAAAAAACGGACAAAAAGTGGTTTAAGCGGTTTAAACCGACAGTAGGATGGCAATAACTCGGTTTAATTGTAAGCAACGGTGGTCTTCCGGTATAACATGATCCAGAAGCATAACGGTAAAGCATAGTTTTTAATATGCACTATGAGGGATAGAGAAAAAAAAAAAAAGAAAAGGAAAGAAAAAGAAAGGAAAAGAAGAGAGGGAACAGGGCTCACTAGTAGTGAGATCATGCATAAATCCATAAATCCGATGTCTTTCCTACGCATAGGGCTATGGTTCTTCGACAGGCTTAAAGGGCCTCGCATCTCGCGCGGGCTGAAATCCAGGAGAAACGATGATAGAAAGGGGGACCAAAAAAAAAAAAAAATGTGTAAAAAAGGGGGAAAAATGTGGGCACGGAGAGACAGCCGACGAACTAAGGTGTCAGCCTAGCGACGCATCCGTGACACGTGCAGTGAGTTCCTCAACGCAAAGTGTACGTATAACGTACATGTATGTACGCGGCGTCGCGTGCCATCGTACTACGATACAGTCAGCCCATGGTATAAGCCTAAAAATTGGTGGGTTTTCCTTCCCCTGCCTTTCGCCCCTGTTGTGTCTATCCATCGGCGATGCCACTTCGTTCGTTCAGGGTGTATAACCCTGCACGTATGGTTCACACGTGTCTGAATTATTATTGTCTGAAATATAACTCGCGCGTTGCTTTACTAGCATGTATTGGTTCGGTTGCGTGCGTGAGGCGTGAGTTCGTGCGTGCGTCGCTGTTCTAGCTAAACAAAATTTGAGGTTTCGGTAGGCTGCCATTTAGCCGATGAATTTACAACGATGTTCCATTAAAATATGACGAGGACCATTTATATTTCATACGAAACATGGACTCGAGCTTTTTAATCCTCGTATATGCGACTCCGAGATTAATATTATATCCTACAGACGACGAAAGTTACGACAATGCAGAGACGTCGGCATCTAATTGACTCGGCTACATACAATTTTTTTCACATTTTCAGACACCAACTATCAAGGACAGAAACTTATTTTTACCTAAATAGACTCGAGACACACGGCGCATTATTATTTTCCATGAAATTTTCTCAATAAAATTCATCGACAAGCTCAGTGCGGTTGACGTAGAAAAAGTTTTGAAAAGCCTAAGTTTAACTCTTTCATCAATCCGTCCAGCCCACCCAAATCCAACCCGCCCCCCACTTCTCATTCGGTTGTTTTAAAAACGGGCAAAAATAGGCACGAACTTTTTAAGCCGTTTTTTTGCTGGGCCTTAATTGGGCCCTGACCTAGCTTAACCTGCTCGCCACAACCTTTTCTCAGTTTCTAATTCCGAGCTGAGTACATCCTTCCTCGAAATAGAGCGCGCTCTGCAGCAGGAAAGCCCTGACGGTGGCTAGGTGTCACGCTGAACGCGATCAGACGCAACAATAATTAGGGACAAGTGCAGCTACGGATCGGTTTCTCGACTACACGGCGTAGGAAATAGGGAAATGGAAAAAGGGTGAAGGGAGAAGGGAGAAGGGTTTCAACTTTTGGCACGTGCTCCCTCTGATCACCGGATGCAACGTAAAACATCCCCATGGAAAAGCATGAAGCCTTTCGTGCATCGAAGACGCGCGAAGGGTTTGCGAGATATTTATTACGATAGCTGCATTAACGTGACTTGGAAAGACGGTGGTGGTGGTGGAGTCTTCGCTGCAGGCGCACCTCGTGCATCACAGACGATGACTTTAGAGCCCGAAGTCGAAGCCGAAGTCGAGCTCTTCAACGATTAACGTAGCCACACGCCGCGGCTGCTGAAGCAGGTTCGTGCAGCCAAGCCCTACGCAATTTATCCCATAAGTTTTGAGATAAGAAAGAGAGAGAAGGAGAAAAAAAAAGACAACACTGGGGTAAAAAAAAAAAATGAAAATAAAAAGAGACACCCGGCCACCAAGACTCATCAATTTCAAAGATGAGAGGCAGATTTACTTCGAGATACTCGAGGCCTAGCGCGTGCGGGCTTCTATTTCGATCGAATCGTTCACGAGCTTCACTTCTTAAATTGCTCGGCCAGAAAAAATGTAGAAAAACTTGTGTATAGCTGTTTCGGAGTTATCCTCCACAGTACAAAAGGCATTTTTTTAATTCGTTCTGTACCGATTTTTTCAAAGGATAAATTTCTTTTCATTCCACAGTGTGCAAAACCATACGAATATACGTATATACATCGAAGGAATTTTCGGAATGTTTTATTAAGCGGCTTAGAAGTGGTTTCCATCCTTTGAAGTTTAGTATAAATCGCACAGATATGATGTTGATTTTTCGTCAGCTGCTAGTACGTTGTGATATATTTCCCTTTTTGCGTCGTACCTTTTTTTCTTTTTTTTTTTTTTTTTTTTTTTGTATTTTTGTATTTTTGTGTTTTTTTTTTCTTCGGATTTTTACGTATAATCGAAGCGCTGCTCAAGAATCACTGCCTCGTATAGTAGCAGCGAATGATTGGCTCCGCTACTCAACACAAGTGCCAAATTAGTCGCGGCAAAGGCCTAATTTCTCTCCGCGAGTCTCGCTTACAACTGACTTGAGGTATAGGTATATATATATATAGGTACCTCTTACCGAAAAGAAATGCCGAGGGATCCATCGTTGTCGCGTGCATCAGCAAAGAGATTTTAGATAATGAAAAATACCTACTCGTAACGGTTTACCTACCTACTCTATAACGGCGACGAGAAAACGAGGCATATAAGAAAAGCCCGTGCAGAGAGCGTACAGGCGAAGAACAAAAGGTTGATCAACCGCGACGATGCAGAGCGTCGCGTCGCGTCGTGTTGCCCGACGCCTGACACCTAACGTCGACGTCGACGCTCGACGCTCGACAAACGTTGTAACGCCTTCAGAGCCCAGAGGTGCGAGATATCTGGATGGCGCCCGCCTTCGCTCTACAATTTTAACGAGCAATCGTCAAATTAAATTAAACGACATGCGAATCGTTAAAACCACTGCACCGCGTGCATGGATGCGCTCCGTTAACCACCGCTGCACGAAATGGCAAAGGTAGAGATACCCATATAGCTGGTATTCGCATCCACGAGAAGAGATGTAAAGTAAAGGGCAAATCGTGTTTTCGTTTGAGTTCGCGCGTCACGTGAATACGCAGGTAGGTATATTTATTTCACATACCTATCTATATATATAGCTTAAAAACTATATATTTATGTAAAAAAGTTGTAAAGTATTTACTCCCGCGTAACGCGTAACGCGTAATACCTCTTTCAATTCCAGAGGCGATAGTGCCGAAAGTACCGGATAACGACCTCAGAGACCTATACAACAATAACAGGGATTATGCTTAAACATGGTGCAGGGGGTTAAATTAGAGCGAGATACGGTGATAAGGGGGAAGAACTTGGGGCGTTAGACTTTGAACGTATATACGCTTATATCCTCATGGGGTTTCTTTGTGGTAGCAATTAATAGTAGATTACGGTAGTAGCTAGAAAGGTAGCTGATGCCTATACGCGAAAACCATCAAGGGAGACGGACGGACGGATGGACGGACGGACCTCCTGACGCGAGTAAGGGATGGGAAGGATGGAGAAATAATATGGACAAGGGGGAAGCGATGAGTGGGTGCAAAAGAGTCGAGGTATGGGGTAGAAAATGGGGGGGTGGCGGGGGGGGGGGACAGGGGCAGGAGGGAGATTACGCACCCGCCTCAGGGATTACCACACTCAGATTCTGCGATAAGAATGTCGAAATAAGCCGAACGACTCGTCGGCTTTTCGTAATCCCTAGGCGGCCTCCGCGAACCGACCGGAGTAATTACATTGTGACAACGACGAGTCGTACGACGCCTTACTTCGACAGGTTTACGCGTCTATCGATAACCCGGCAAATCATCGCGGAAAGATATAAGATTTGACATTAATAACTCGTCAGTTTTTGTCACAACTCGCAAGTTTTGTTTCAACCATTAAGGTGGATATTATGAAGTCGTATTATATATTTGTGGATCTTCACACTTTGGACTGACATTTTTTTTTTTTTAAAGACGTGCTTAGAAAGAAGCGATACAATAATGCAGACAATGACGAACGAATGATGGAGAAAGAGACGATTATAGAAGCTGGGGTGGATTACCGTCCTCTTATTGAGACGACCTTCTGTCCTTCCCCCCCGTCGACCGATAGATATGCTAGTGTCGTTACCCGTTGTTACATGTGTGTATATAACATCTCTTATGATGTGTACATGGTAGGTATACCCACACATTCAAATACATGGTTAAATATAGACGTGGTAGACGTGTATAGGCCTATGAAACCACGGGCATAGAATGATGTTGACATTAGCAGATCCAGTCGCGGATTAAACCTTTGTGTTGTACAAAGCGTCGCCACAATGGACCCCCGCTATTGTGCAACCTTGGGTGACCTTATATGCGTATATACTTTAGCAAAACGACGCTACCTCTACGGCAATATTCATACCCAATCTCGTATTATTACTCGCCAATGTAGGTATTATAGGACACAACAAGCAAAGTCCTTCTCTCTTTCTTCCTTTATCACCGTTAAAATTGACTTCCGAATTATTCATCCCTCGCAATTGTAGCAAAAAATGTTATATGATCGATACATCGTTCTATATATCTAAGATTGTTGGTTATTAAATCGTGGCTGATATCTGCTCCGTATATTATATAACAAGTCGAGGAAAAATAGGAGATGGTAGCGTTCACTCGCTAGGCTGATGATGAGCTCGATGGTATCGGTATAGGTAGATAGAGGTAGGTATGGAGCCGGGGTAACGCGGAGTACTACGGGGGTCTCCGTAATATCTTGGTAAGCTTCGTCTTTTATGACAGGACTAGCGCGCTCTCAAGGATATTGGTAATCTTCAGGCTGGCAGTAATATCGGCAGAGCAGTGATCTCTCACCCCCTACATGCTCATTCCTCCTCATCTTCGTTCCACCTCGAGACCGGCTCTAACAACCACCGCCGCCGCCGCCACATCCTCATCCTCATCCGCATCCTCCTCCTCCTCCTCCTCATCCTCATCCTCGTCCTCGTCCTCGTCCTTCTACTAGAACTTCAGGCCCAGACTATACGCTTTACTCGCGTCCTCTTTACTCACCACCACCCCCGCACCATACTTCCTTCTCCTTTTCCTCCCTCCAACGACCCTGCCTACGTCCGGGCAAGCGTATTGACGCGGCTTTCCAGCCACACTCCTGGAACGGGTGTACATCTATATAACATGTAACCCTCCCACACCCCCCGTTACCGTGTTCATGATTCTTGGGTATCCTGTTCGGTATCCTTGTACTAGAACTTATCGTGAAAAGAGCAATTCGACGTCAACTGACCCCAGGAAATAGCGACTCTTGGAGTAAAACGATTTCTTTTTTTTGAGGGGGGGGGGGGGGGGGGGGGGGGTCTAATTGTTCTGCATAAGTAAAATCTCTATATGTGTCAGATGAAAGGAGATGAGACTAAACAGTGACAGTTTGTCATTTACTTAGGATTCTATTGTTTTTAGAATAAAAATTAACGTAGATATTAGCAGCAAAGAAAGCGGGAGATAAATGCTCGTGAATGACATGTATGTATATGTATATATGTAGTATACGTATATGACTCGTAGAAGGGGTGCGAGACAAAAACTGCAAGTGCAGTGGAAAGGCCTGTTGACTTGGGAGCCGAAGAAGACACGGGAACGAGTATATATATATGTGGAAAAAGATGATAATAATAATATAGTTAATTGCGTAATTTAAACTGTGCTGCGAGCTGAGGCTAAAAAAAAAAAGGGCGGGAGGGAAGAGAAGGGGGACAAGGTGCAAAGATCTTGGCTGTTGTTCGAAAGTAATTAGAGTCGCAATAATTATCGTGATAAATAATACACCCTGGACCTTTCTTTCGTTTGACACTCGTCGTGGGTGTATAAAAAGGAGTCGCGGGGCGTCGCGGTTAGTCGTTGGTGCGCGGTAGTGGAATGAGTTAACACGAGGGAAAATAAAGGCTATTGAATTCCCCGTGCCTTCGCTCGTACAAAAATAGCCTCCAATGAGAAAAGGAACCTTACACAGTTTCTTTTCAACGCTTTCATGAAAATTCTGAAAACTAATTTTCCTCCGCTCGCGCGGGGCATCGGAGCTTGTGCGCGTGTATAAGGAAGGACCTCCACCTTCTTCTTCTCCTCCTCCTCCTCCTCCTCCTCTTATTTCTCATCCCTCGTTCCTCGCTCTCTTGCTACAGAAAATACGTTCTCTCCCTTGCGTCTACGCTGTACATATACTACATACTTTTATGCGAGGTGCTAATCTTCCAGACAAGTCCTCGTACAGCAGCTTCCAAGTAGATCCCTGTGCCAGCTCTCCATCTCCTTCTTCTTCTTCTGCTTCTTCTTTTTATTCCCCACACCCACACGCGCGCCGACGCTACTCTTCACGACTAAAATCGCACTCGAGATTATATTATAATATGTATACGTTACGTTACGTCACGTTACGTTACGTGCAACATGAGGGTGCAGGATTGGTGTTAGAGTTTCGCCACGCGTACCCCTACCCCTGTGGTCTGTGCAGGACAGACTATACGTATAATCCTCACGGAGGTCAGCAACAGCGATAAACGGTCAGGTTTACGACACCCAATTACTACGGTGCGTGACATGCGGACCCAGGAATCGACGGAATTGCTTTATAAGGAGCACACAACCCAGCTATAGTTCCTAGTAAAATTTGGATTCACATCGTAGGGGATGGCAGAATTTAAACATGTCTAATTATTATGGCTACTTATTACTTCTGTATAGAATCTAATTAGTCTTCAAAATATTCGCATTTTCAGCTACCAATAATTTCCTTCTTATCTTGATGACTTTACAATCTTTGGTCTCAAATTATTTAAAAAACAAATGTTCATTAGGTTGATGGTCAACCCATATTAATATACGTCTATTATTTTGTGATATAAAATTGAGATATAAGCTAAAATAAGGTTTGCGAAAGTTTTCCAAAATTTAGATAATTAGGAAATTTCAAAAATCCGTTTATCTATAAATGTCGATCACTGTGAATTATATTTTATTCTTAGTAAAAATGACATAGACGCAATTATGATGGTAAAAGCGCAATGAAACAGCGTCAGTAATTCAAAGTATTGATAACACGTGCAAATTAACTAAGTGAACGCACGACTGGGCACAAGTGGGTTACCCAGAAATCGGCAAATGCAGATAGATAGACAGCAAAATAGTAAATAATATGGAAAACGAAAAACAAGAGCTGGCTATATCGTTCCGGTATATACCTACCTACGTACATATAAATTTAAACTGCACGCTCCCGTTTTAATGCAATTCGAATGGCCAAAAAGGACTAATGGAACAGAGGTCGCACATGGCAAGGGTCACGGCTGAGGCACGGGTCGGAAGCGGCTCGCCTATATACCTAATTCGCGATTCGTTATAATACACTCAGCTGATACACGTGTATATATCTATGTATATTGTATATATGTATATATGTATAAATCTACCGCTATTTCGACATTATTCGTTTCCAGAGTCCCGCGGGATCGCAGGATTGGGAACGGGATCGGGAACAGGTGCCTACGGTATACGACAGCCCTTATACGGTGACCCTCGGCGGCCCCCAAGCCACGCGAACAATACAGCCGCCTCTTGAATTATTCCCTTTGATGGGTCGCGTGCCCGTTCGGCGGCGGGACCCGCTCCGTGACGACCTGGGCGACGCCGACGCCTAGGTATATAGCCATTCCGTCCCTTATTCTACGCCCCCGATTAAGCGAGGCTGTCATGAACGCCCGTATACACAAATCCGGAACGGGTAACGAGGTTCAATCAAGGTCGAGTTACCTCACTTACTTATAGCGAAGAATTAACGAGCCTTGAAAATTATTCATGCCTTATTTTACATCTTATATTGTTTATTCATTCATTCGACCGTATTGTTACTATACACCCACCCATATATTTATACTGTTTTAGAAAATTTTCCAATCCTACCGCAACTCCTGAAAATTCAAAAAAAAATGAGATTGCCAGTCCGCCATTTTGACATTTCTTTTTTGCACTAAATAGCTCTAGCCGGACGAATTTTTTTTTTTTTTTTCCTTTTTAAAACATCGCTCACTCGATCGCAGCCCTCAGGAACTCGGAATTCCAAAAAACGACCATTATTGAAATTTTGAAATCTTGATTTCTATGTAACAAATTGTACTAGCCAGCCGAGATTTCTTTATTCTCTTCAAAAAAAAAAATTGCTGACTCGACCGCAACTCTCGGGAATTCGATTTCAAAAAACAAATAACCCGACCATTTTGAAAATTTTAAAATTTTGAATTTTTGCACCAAATTGTTCTAGCCTTCCACATATTAACTTGCAACGTTTTTAAAAAATGTCCAACTCCAGCGCAACTCTCGGAAAATCAAAAGAAAAAAACTTGTTAGGATATCGCATCAATATATTATGGTATATACGTGAGCTGGTCATGTAGAATGTTTCCCGGGAGTATATAGTCAGGATTTCCCTATCTAGGTGATCCTGTGCGACAGCGATCTGGTCGGCTTATACGGTGAAACACTCTGTCATCCCTTTGCACAAAATGCCCTTTATTTCCTGACACCGGGTACATTATATTACCGCGTAATCCATCTCTCCGGGACAGGCTTACAATGTGTTGATACCGAGCGGAGGCGGTGAGCCACTACACTTCTGGGGTAAAATTGGCATCGACATATATTATATAGGTACCTACATGTAACATGGGTCTTATTCAGCGAGCCTGCCATAATTGCTGTAGATACCAACCAATCCTGTACGGCAAAAATTTTCTACACCAGAAAAGGGAGGCGGATAAAAAAAAAAAAAAAAAAAAAAAAAAGAAATCAGGGTATGGTATACGTTGAGATTATTGAATCGTATATGAAAATTTGGTGAGTCTTAAAAGCCTTAGCCGATAATTCCAACGCGAGTAATAAATAAGAGCGTATAGTCATTATATACACCAGGGTGTAGAACGTATAGACTATATATGCATGACTTATAGACTGAAAACTCGCCGATAAGTGACTCAGCTTTTTGTCAACTTGTGTCCCACGCGTTTTGTAGTACAAATTCGTCCCATCATTTATATTCGTTAACGAAAGCTTTGGCTCGAAGATTCACCGGGATAAACTTATAACCGTGTACGCTTTCAAATCACCACCCTGGCGGTGCTGCAGTTTTAACGCAGATAAGGAAACTTCTATATGAGTTCGTTTACACATCCCACTGCAGCAGACTTTAAACAAAGTACATAGCATCATCCGATGGGTGAAAAACTTGAAATATATGTCTATACAAGTTTATGGTGTAGGTGTATTATATATTATATACATATGCGCGGGTAGATCGACTGTATAACTCATACGTATGTGTATATCTATGTATAAACCACCTCTGAGAGTAGGTGGCCCTCGTTGAATGAATCCTGGCGATTATATTATATTTATTGAATGTTGCGGCTGGCGGCGTGACAGGCCTTGAATAGCGAATGAACTCAGCAGCAACAGCAACGGCAACAGCAACATCAACGGGAACCGCAACAGCAACAGCAACAGCAATAACTATAGCAACGCGCGCACGCGAGCCAACACGAAAGATAAAGGTAGAGAGCCGGTACGCGAGTGAGCGAGTGAGCGAGTAAAAGCTAACGGCGAATCAATCATTCCGCGAGTCATTAGCCTGGCTGCTCGTTCCTCTCGCCCTAACAACTTGGTGATCCCAGAGTGGCCCCGAGGAGAAGGACCATCGCGCTAATTGTGCGTTTTACCTCTACGAAACATCGGGGATCGGCTGGGAGTCACTATTCCCCTTTTATTTTCTTCTCCAATCGCGATTATTGACCGTTTTTTTTTTGTTTCTTCAAGAGTAAAAATCTGAAAACTATCCTTTATCTTTGCGGTCGTATAGGAATCGAACCGAAATCTGAAATCGTGACCGGAGTTTGAATTTCAGTTTAATATTGAATGCGGGACGTCCCGACGTCCCAGTGTCCGGTTTATACGGTGCAACGATGCCGTGTCCGATATATCGTCCAGGTGCGCCTTGCCTTCGGAAGTGTTTGTAAGGTCCAGGGCACTGGGCAAGGCGAGGTTGGCCCCATTAGCAGTATACGGATCCTTCCTTCCTTCCTTCCATGCTTGGAAGGATTAGTCGGGTCGCCCTCGGCGTCGCCGCCCTATCAACTCAAAGGACAAACGTAACTACTTTAGTCCCGGCCGCAAACTCAAGGGTTAAGCGAGCCGCCTCCAACCCCGGCCTCATTCCACTTCTCAAAATCAGCCCCTCTACGACCTCTCGCCACCCCGTCGTACCTACTACGCCAGGATTGATTCGGTCTGAATATTTGATAACACCCGACGACGGAACTTGTTACCCCTCGAGTTCATTAAGGTCATTATTATATGATGAGTTTATAATCTGGTATCGACGTCCGACGACGTCTAACGACTTACGTCTGTAATATGATACAGACGCACTTTGGAAGATATGGAAATGCTTCTTTTTATTGCACTTACCAACCATTCAATTTCTTGCTTCTACCCCGAGATAATTGAACTTCGACAACGATTCAAATATTCAACAGATCTGCATTAAATTACCTTCAAGATTTTTTAGACTACTTTTCAAAAGACTGATTGTCAAATGTTTATTCAAAAAATCATACGCAGTTAAACTGAACCTTTTCAAGTGCCTGCAGTAGGTATACGATTTTTTCGACCAAAATAATATGCGTTTCAAGAAACCACGGCAAGACCACGATATAGGATTTTGATTTTGGGATGTTGAAATATCGTGTGCACGTACCAATTTAACAAGATGCCAGACATTTGCTTTTAGTTTGGTAGAGCAGTCATGAAAATTCCGAAAAAAACGCAAGACTGTACGACCCAGAATTACTCTCGACCTAAATTCTTATGCCCTATCGGAACCAGATCGTTGAATGAAAAAGATGACCAGACAATGAATTGAAAAGGGCTTTTGTTTTAGTCAATTAACAAACGAACTAGTGCAACCATAGACAGAAATTATTCATATACTAAGCGACGGCAATGTCAATCAAGAAGCTACGTTAATTTGTCATACGCTGATTAATCCTTTCGCTCTGGGACTGATCAATGGACCGAATGGAACGCGGCATATTATGAGCCGTTGCATCCAGTGATTATAATTATTAGGTGTACACAGTGTGCGTTATCACTAGTAATGGAACCGCACTACTGTGACTTTGACTGCGATATATTCCAGCAATGCATTATGCAAAGTCAGCTCTCATTGGCCGGGGGGTTCCGTGTGTAGTCGATACTCTGTATTCAATGGATAGTTATATAGACACGGACTGGTCACTGAGTGTTTGAATCACCCGCCTAGCTATCTCGCCGCGATATATGCATATGTCATGGATATCTGCAGTCAAAATCTCTATTTGCACACGACTGGAGAAAATTTTTAGATATACAAGGTAGACACATCCATGTTTTATATAAAACGTTGAAAAGAAATTTCTATTTGATCTTTATTGGGTAAAATAATCAGAGTTTTCTTGATTGAAGTTGTTAAAGAATTGTGATTGTGTTTAAAAATCGCAAATAAAGTAGCGTTGCAGATACAGTAAAAACTTTTGGTAAAATATATTGGCCTCAGCCCCATCGTCGTCGTCGTCTTCGTCGTCTTCGTCGTATTAGGTGGATGGGAATTTGCAGGGAACTCAATTTCGTTGAGGCCAATGAGAAGCCGGGTTTCTTACGCGAAACTTGAACCCATCAGCTCCGACTAAATAGCATCCCCTTTCTCATTAACTTTTTAGTCAGAAAAGCACGAAATTTTTGGTGGTTGGTAAAAGTTTTCGGTTTTCCCCTGAAAAATGCGCGCCGTACTACACAACGCCTGGTCGCTGATACTCGTTCGGTGGTGGGATGTTGGGATGCTGGCTCCTGTCCTCCCGTCAGCTATGGAGAAAAATAAGGACGCGGCAACGTTGAGGGAGAAACAAATGCGCGAGATCAAAGTGTCCCCGGGCTCATTGAGTGGAGTTGATTATTTTTATGACGTGATAGAAGACCAGGAGATGAGACGATCCCGCCGGGCCACAGCATCCCTCTTCCTCTATCCTTCTTTTTCTTCCTTTCTCCCTTCTTTACCAGGACCCCCGGGAGCCCCGAGGACTCCCTGAGTCTCCCGTGACCGGAATAGCTCATCATCCTGCCTTGTCATTCCTACTTTCTTATACTTTCTTATATACTTTACTCCACCCCCAACACTCTTTATGTTATTATAAGCTGCTGACACTGGAGCAAAGAATTACCAGCTATTGGTGAGATGATTAGAAAGCACGTACACATATATGACCGGACAGTGACTGCGCGCTCGAGGTTGATGAAGATGGCTAAGAATTGCGAAAAGAAAAAAAAAAAAAAAAAAACACAAAAATTAGGGAAGAAACTAGAGGGAGACGAACCACGAGCGATGTATTACACGCGAAGTGACGGATTGACGATGTTGTTCTTAACCAAACGAGACACGGGCGTCGTAGCGTTATGGCAGACTGTCTCTTCGCGCCAAAGCCAATTTCTAATTATTCTATAAGCCCAGGTTCCGAGGCTAGGTTCAAACTGCTCTGGGACTTTTAACTTTAAGTATTAACTCTATTTCCACTTAATTAGACAATAGTTGTAATTGAAAACAACCGATTATAGAATGCTTGCAGTTAATTTCAGGATCGAGAACTGCTGATAATAATGAAACAGTTGGTTCATTATTCGTCAATTCATATAGTAGATACCTATCTTAAAAATACTCTAATCAGTATTTTCAACCTACTTTTAAAAAACTTTTAAATTCAATTCTGCAGCAAATTCTAATAATCGCACAGAGATTTTCTTTGTGCGCGATATAATAATACTTATATATACAAAGGGTAGAAAGAGGCCAGCGAAGAAGACGCGGGGTTGACGCAACGCAAGGGAGTGGAGCGAGTTAGTAGTATACACATATATATATATGGTATATAGAAAAAATAAAAGGCACTCGTTCGCTCGTTATATTCCAACGTCGCCTAATATAATTGAGCCAAACGGCTTCGGTCACCGTATGAAGAGCGAAGAACGAAAAGCGAGGATCACCGGCGGTCACTCTCGAGAGAGCGATCAGGCGTCGTCGACGACCTACAGCCCCTCTCATTTGCCGCCCCAAGCTGCTAATATGGGCCACATGTTTTGAATAGAAAATTCCGAAAAAAAAAAAAAAAAAAAAAAAAAAAAGGTGAACCTCGACCGAGGGATTTCGGTGCAAGTCGAGCAGAGGGCTGTTCATGGCACGACACGTGTGAGGCCCATGGCGAACTCGCACAAACAACAGTCTCGTTGTGTGTCCACCGCGGCAAACTCGATATTATACGTATACCGAGCTTTTTGTAAGCGCGGTTTGAACCGTTCGCGTTTAGCGATCCAAATCCCACTCATATGCTGTTTATCAATACGGTTGTATACATCAATGAGAGTTATAAACTATTAGTATATCAAGTAGTACCCACTCGCCCTGCAGAGATTATGGAAATTGAAATCGAAACCTGCTGAAATTTATTATTTCCAAATTCGTGCGTGAAGAGATAGAAATATGCATGTGCTTCTATGTAAGACCCAGAGACAAAAATCGCTATCCCACCAGCCCCCTGGGTCAATCCTGTTGACGGTGTTAACAACGGCATCCTGAAAGACCCTCTTTTATATTCTTTTCTTATTCCGGATCGCGTATACCTTGACTACAAGCCGATCCTGACTAATCCGCGAAAAATCTCTACATCAGTATTTACAGATACAAATATATATTGTCTCTTGACAATATACTATTATACAGGTCTGATTAAGTGTCAGTAAAGCCTAAGACCATAACGTCGTTATGGAATAGTAAAGATTTTCGAATCACGTAAGTGATTAGAATTTTTTCCCGTACCTATATGTATTCAGTATCTAGAAATATTTCCTTCATAGGAAGGTAGATGTATAGTTCTTATAGCATCCCAGGATTCCCCAGCCTGAAAGTAGTAGTCGTCGTCGTCGTCGGCGTCGTCGACGTTGGGCACGTCCCGGTTCTCTGTGAATCTCTGGCAGCCTTTATCTGTTCAAGGTATATACATATACCTATAGGTATATAGGTGTATATATATATATAGATAGGTTATACCGAAAGTTGAAGACAGATGGAAAAGGGAAAATCATTCCTATAGAAACGGTAATAATAATAATCATAATAATTCTCTTCTCTTTTCACGACGTCTGTTCGCCGCGCGCGGCCTTTTCATCGTTATATGAATGGAGCGAACGAGTTGAACCGCCGCGTCCTTCTCCTCTATTTTTCCTACCCCGTTACCCCATCTCCTCATCCTACTCCCAGAACCGCCAAACCACCCACTACAGCTACCGACAAGGAGTTACCCGGCACCCGCTGCTGCACCATCGCCGAACGCGACCGATCGTACATATATAGTATATATACCTACATGTATGTGCAGGATACGTATTTGTGGATATCATCGAGGTATGTATACGTATACATATATGGATAAATACATGCTCGAGCACGGAATCACTTTGTGCTATATGACTCAGGCCTTTACCTGCCCGCAGTCTCGGTTTAGCCACGCGCTTCACAGTGGATTCGTTGATCAGCGAAGCTACCTGCATTCCGATATGTCTACCTTGACGTACCGTATATAGGTATAGAATATATATATATATATATACGTATAGTAGATGTATATAGGAGGTATAAAAAAAAAAAAAAAGCCTGGAAGGATCTCGACCTGTCCGTTTGGTGAGCACACACATCATCATAATATAGGTACGTACGGTCTGCGCGGTAATTGAATAAAATTTTGAAGTGAATATAACGATATGAAGAAGAAGAAGAAAAAAAAAAAGGGAAGAAATAAAAATTAGAAAATTATTTATCAAAAATTAAGAAAATAAAACATTCAACTACATACATAGGTATACCTTTTTATTGCCGAATATCTATGTACATACTACTCATAACATCGGAGAGAAAAAAATAATTTAGACGGATGCGTTATGTTAGTCGAATTTTCGCTTTTACATATTTACACGCATCAATATACCCACGTGACTTCATATGGATATTGAAAAGCTTATACTTCAGCTTATACTACGTACGAAAAACAGACCGAAACCAAACCTATATCATAGAGAATATTTTTTTTTTTTTTCTAGGTATGTATCATAGGTATGCACTGCACCTGAAACTTTTTTTTGATCGTACATATATGCGGATCGCATACGCAAATATATATATATGTAGCACGTTTTACGCAACGCATACACTACTCACGGTAATATATATATATTTATACATAGAGAGAAACGAATAGATGTTAAACTACCCATACTAGATAAATTTACATCACACACAGTGCACCTCGAAGCTGTGTTTTCTTCACCTGGCTAACCGGGCTGCCCACACAATCCTTGGTGGAAATGACCAGCGGTGACACGCTCCGGCGACGGTGCTACCGGCGTAATTAGACAGACGTTATCGGTTCATAATTCAATCGGCTGCCACCATAAATTGTATTCAAACCGGCTGTAAGTAAGCGGCAATATAGTAATCTAGAAATGTTACTTCGGATGATGATATCTCCGTGAAGGTGAAGCTCCTATACGGGCATGCGAACGATTACTTCGAGGAAGATGCATTTGTACAATCGCATATAATTAGGTAAGAAAATAGAAGAGCTGATATAGATCGAGAGTTGGTAATTATACGATATTATTAATTTACATCGATTACAGATTAGCTTATGTCAATGTTGGAAATTTTGTATAATAAGACCAAGGTGTCGGATTCTTGGTTTTTTGTTTTTTTTTTTCTTTCTTTCTTTTTTTCTTTTTTCTTTTCAATTTCTGGTTTGACGTGTTTGCCGGTTAAAATGTCTTGAGAAACGAAGCTGACTACGTCGAGCCAATCTGTCAATGACGACGATTATCAATGGCCGCTGTGCCGCAAACAATTAACGACGAACTTAGTTATTCTTTATTTAAACGCGTGTAAGCTAAAAAAACAGCTAGGGGCCCCCGCGGTGATATTTAAAGCTTCCCAGTTAGCCGCAGCTAAGCTCTGGGCCAAGTTCGTTTTTCTATAGTATGTTCAACACTCGTATCTTCGTTGCCGGTTGCCGGTTGCTGGTTGCCGGTCGCTTTGGCTCCTCTGTAACGTAACATCGCTGGAAGCTCGAGAAAAAAAGGTTTATCGAAAACCGCGGGGTTCGGTGTATTACCATCATCACACACGTCGTCGCTCTGCAGCTTCACTCTTTGTACCTAGCTAACTACTCAACTCTTGAAGAAACGGGTTGACTGACAGATAGACTCGCTGACACGAAACACACGCTTGACAAATCGTCATACACCGAAGTCTCATCCTCGAAGAAAATTACCAAACTAAAACACCGAAATAGATATAATACTAGGACAATACACAAACAACTTCTCGGAACACGCTATAGGACCTAGAATACTTTTTCTTCTTCTTCTTCTTCTTCTTCTTCTTTCTCTGTTCTCTTTCCTCCGTTTCTTCTTATCATCGGAAACTAAATCCTTGATGAATATATATTTGATAATTTCTTCTTCCTATCCGCGAGGTTTTTGCGTAAGACGCGCGATAAACGATTTCCTATTCAATGGAGAAGAGACATTTTCTGCTCCATCTTAGCATGAGAATAAGAAAATCTCTGAAAAGTTAAAGGGGTCGAAAGCTGCGTTGTATAGGTGCAAGGGTTTGAATGTTATCGAGAGGTGAACATCGGCGATAGTCCTTTACAGGGCTAAGATCTCCGAGTCAGGGAGGGAGTTTTTGCAACGGTACCCTGAACCCTCGCTGTCGTGGTGAACCAACGAAACGGCTTCTTTGCTTCTTTGCCCGTCTTCCATCACCAGTTTCCCTGTCCCTTTCTCCCCATCTCATCGGTAGCTCGTCAGTTTCACCCGCACCTCTTTTCCGGCTAGTATAGAGTATAGGCGGTAGGAGGCGTTTAAGAAAGACCCAACCTCACGCTCTCGCGGATGCTTTCTTTCGCGGCTTTCTTCCCATTCAACGATTATATACCCTGGTCTCGGCTCTGTGAGACGAAGAGAAGGTCGACGACGATCCGGGGGACCGGGGACCAAGGGGCCAAGGGTGCCCCCCCGAGTAGGGTGCCCGGCCAGGGGATGGGAAACGTGTTTGTCAATAGCCTGTTAATGCTCCAAGCCATTAATCATTGCGCCAGGCCGCTCCTGTCACCGCAACCTCACCCCCTCTTGGCACTGCCAACGAAAGCAACCCTCCTCTCCTCTCCTCTCCTCTCATCTCATTTTCTCTTTTCTCCTCTCGTCTCCTCTCCTCTCTTCGCCTCTTTCTCTCTCTTGCCACACCGTTACATTCTTTTTCTGCTTAGACACCAAGTAGAGGAGGTTGTTTGGGGGTTGGTTGAATCACGAGGGTTGCCTATGGCTGTCTGATTCGTCGGTTCTTTGGCTGGTCTGCTGGTGGTTTATATGCTAGTGTGTATAGAAATACCTAGTACACACATACATATATATGAGTGAATGTGTGTACCTATACGATCCCTTATGGCTTGTAGGCAGAAGTACCCCGAGTTTACATATACCTATATGGTCTGGGTATAATACGTCTACATGTAAATTCATTCGCGAATTCCAAATATGAAAAGCTCTCGGAATTGGCCAAATATTCTGGCATTTTTTTCAAGGATCAATTTTATCCGTTAATTTACCGTCTAATTTCATACATATGTATATATACACGCATATATGCGGTTTTCTATATCTCGTTTAATTTACGATATCATCGAATTCAGAAAGGGCACTCTATTACATATTTCAACACACCTGGTACGTCTGCGCGTATTACCTACTCGTTTCGGAACACATAAATACAATTTTTTTAAATTTTTCTTCGCTATATATAAAATTATCACCGATATTATTCTACTTTAAAGAAATATATATATATATCGGCATTAATCAGTGAAGCTTGTTATACTATCGAGGTCTTTGAAGATCTCCGTAAATACGATGATCTACAAGTTTTATACATAGGGAGCAGAAAAAAAAATTTAAGGGCTTCCGGTATACGGCCCGTTAAATGTATATGGCTACTAAATTAGATATGTAGGTGAAGTTCAAGGTTAAAACACTTCGGGATCTTTTTAGAAGGCCGAATCCACCCTGATATGAATACACGCTAGCTGCGTTCAAGCCTGTGAAGGGGTCGTCTTTACTCCTCAAGTCCGTCGAAAAAATTAACTGAAAAATTTTTACTCTCATTTCAACGCAGAGCTGGGGGCAGGAGGCTCTCTACCACCATTCAACCATACAACTCTACTCCCTATACAACTTAATCCTCGGATCTTACTAATTCCCACGTATACTTCCGGTGATCACTATATATATACAACAATAAGGGAATATTTTACACTTTGTGTAATGACAATTTATGCCTATGATGATACGATTTTTAAACGTCGAATGACAAATTGAAGCATTTTTTATTTTTTAAAAGATTCTTGTCATTTTTCTGTGATATATGGTATAAATGAATATAGCTGTATCAGATAATGATATAATTATATATATTATTTCGTATAGTTGTTCCGGTTTCATACGATAATAATACGTACAGCACAGCACTGCACTATAGCGCAGCAGTAGGCATAAGAAGAAAGTTTCTATATCCAATTCGCTTGGCGCAAGTCTTAACTGCAGCAGCTCTCTCTTCTCTGATCACACGTCAGCTGAAATAGCCAAGCCAAGCGAGCGCGCGCGCGGTTATAGTTGCGGGACGAGAGAGTATATGTATATAATAAGTATATAGGTATAGGTATATAGGTATATAGGGGACAGATCCGAGCCGCGCGCGTTTATTCTGAAATACGCCAAGACTATCCGAACCGAAGAGAGTATATAGCCGCGAGGAGGAGTAGAGGTAGGTATCTGGCGAGGCCGCTTCGTCTCCATCGTACTACATATCCTGACCTATTTTTAGTCAGGGGGATTGCGGGGGCGAGGGGGCGAGGGGAAATTCTAGCTGTCGTTCCCGTGCGGCCTTTGGCCGGTCCCGATCCCGGCCCGTTCCCGTACCCATACCCATACTCATATACTCATACCCATATGTACGACCCATGCCTATAGTATGTTCATATTCATGCGTGCAGCGCACCGGCTGTGCACCGCATCGATAGAAGGCATTATTATCGTAACCGTATACGGAGGGACAGACACGGCGTTTATTATCTCGCTGTTTGTTGTGCTTCCGCAGACGATTAACTCGTCTAGTCTGTGCAGAGGCTGAATCCCCGACCCAGTGCACAGACACACATATGTCTACGTATTATGTTATACGGTTGCAGCCCGATTGCAGCTTATACTGTTTACACAGCTACACGGTAATGCTCTTGATCATATAACGTATATATGTATCATTCATTTTATCATCCTCGGATATTATAACATATATATACATTGATAAGTCAATAATCGTTCTTATTATTCCCTCTATAGGTATGCATATAATATGTAGAATGATAATCTACGTTATGGTTCGCATGTATCGTCGCGATATAATATAACAAAGTAGATATAATTATATAAGTACTGCAGCGGTCCAGCGATACACATATTATACCTAACCTACTCCTATATAGGGAATAATCTTTGTCTCTCTGTCCTAGCTGCTGTGTAAAGTGTATTAAATTTCTTGGTAGCAGATTACAGAGTAACCATTATCCTCCCACCTAGAACGGAATATTGCAGCAGTCCATAGTGCTCGACGATTTCATTCATGAGGACGCCAGAGAGAGAGAGAGAAAGAGAAAGAGAGAGAGAGAGAAAGAGAGAGAGAGAGAGAGAGACGGGACGTGTGATATATCTGACACTAGCTACGTCACATCGATTTAATATTAACATATACTGCATCGTGGTTGACTCCGGCCTCTTTCTATCTGTCTTTCATTATCTGCAGCTGTTTAAAAGTAGGTATATAGTGTGAAGTAGAAGGGAATTAACAGTCTTTGCTGCTGGTATAGTACTGTGCTGCTATTTTATATACTATATCGCGGAGTAGGTATAGTGAAAATGTAAAAATCTTGCGGGTGAGTTTGGTGAAAACAAAAGCGATGCATAGTATAGCTGACAAAAAGCACCTATTTATAATTCCTGCAAGAGCTGCGAAGACGCGAAGAAGTTTAGAGGAAGGGAAGGAGGACAGGAGGGTCGAAGGGAGTGAAAGAATGAGGGGGGGACGGCAAGAGGAGTTTTGCGACGACCCGCGACCGCGGACAGCAATATTAATAATGGAACCAACGTTGCGGGGAAGAAGATTCTTCGCTACCGTACGGTGCACAGCCAGTGCGGTGCAGTGAAATAAGAATAAAAATGAAAATAAGATGAAGAAGAAGAAGAAGAAGAAGAAGAAGAAGAAGATGAAGAACAAGAAGAAGAAGAAGATATCGTCAGAGGCAAGAGACGAGAGGTAAGAGGAAGGAAGGGAAAGAAGTCCAGCTCGCCCGTTCTCAACCGTGGTCTAAATTCAGCACGCTGCATCTCCCGCGCTTGGCTTATAGCTGTCGCTTAGCTTCGGTAATCGGAACGGGAGAAGCGACCGTCGACTCATTCATGAAAAGCAAAGAGGACGGACCTGCGGACGAGGGCGACGCACGCTCCGGGATCAAGAGTGAGCGGTGAGGTATAAGGGGAGAATAAGAGGAAAAGAGGAAAGAAGATAGAACACGGGGGACTCTGCACTGCAGCAGCCACCGGAAACGCTCGCGAGCCAATGTTCATTCACAAGCATCTTCGTCGTCTTCTTCGTCGTCGTCGTCGTCGTTGTCGTCGTCGTTGTCGTTGTCGTTGTCGTTGTCGTTGTAGCGGACGACGTCCAGCAGCGGGAGCAAAACGTCCCAACACCGCTGCTGCCGCCGTCGTGCATAAATCTCTTCCCGCGTACCGTCCCTCTACACTTCACCCCGGGTCGAGTTCTTGCACTCTTCAGTCTTGGTCACTACCACCAATTCGGTCCAACATATCATACACTGAACCACCCGCGCCCGCAACCTCTTATATGCGCAAGCTAAGATCACTAACACAACTATACGCCCGGGGTACAACACTCATTGTTCTTGTCTGGATCGCGGTTTCGACCAGAATAGAATAATATCTAGTGCTGGGGCTGAAGTTCTGAGCCTCTTCGTCGTGCTAACCGAAACACAGCATCGTCGTTCCCGGTCGAGAAGAGATATTCGAACGTTCGGATTCATTACGCTTGCAGGCTAACAATAAACATCAACGGTTCAGTCACTCGAATATCCCATTCGCCCCACTGCACTGCAGGTGGCAAGAATTGCTTTCCTGTCTTCTTCATTTATCCATTTCTTGATTTTAGTATTCCAAGATTTTAAAACCGTTCCCTACATGTATAATTACGATCGGGTATAATATAAACAGGTGAATGTATAAAACTTATTACGCTTATTACTCTCAAGGTCGAGAATATGTTTTTCACCGGGTAAAGGTAACGCCGAGTTTTCGAGAGAGATTATTTTTACTCCTGGATCGAGTTGGCCATAGTATATAGATATCAGCGAGGAGGGTGCTTAGGGTTTCACAGCAGACACTGCACATTCCAGGACTGTAATACTTGTAGTAATTATCCAGGTGTTACGAGTTACGGTAAAAATCTGTTCAATTATAAAATGTAGTACTTGATCGATAGATAAGATGAACATAGGTCTTTATATACCTATCGAGATTGAATTATAATAGCTATCCATTTCTCAACCAGCGTGTTAAAACCCGTGTTCGACTTTCTCGGTAAGTTAAAAGTTCGTTGGCAGCGGTATAGGCAAGGCCTTTGACAGAGTATTCCATAGGGATTATTATAGATCTGTCTGAAGATAGGACAGCTCGAGAGTCAAGACTAATGATATAAGTAGTAATTTTCGTTTAATTAGTCATTGTATAATAACGATGACCACACGGGGTTTATAAATCAGGTTATAATAAGCTTGTAGGTATATATATATATATATATATATATACATATATATTATATATATGGTATAAAGTTTCAACAAACGATCACTGTTCAGAGTACTCAGTTTATATTTATTTGTAACAAGAATTCTTGGAAAACAAAAAAACAAAAAAAAAACAAAAAAAAAAAAAGCAAAAACAAAAAAAAATCAAGTAAATTTCCTTTTCACGAGATTGACAGCCCACCAGAAGTTCCAGTTCTAAGAACAAAGTCAAACACGTGCTCTTGCAGAGGCGTCATTTGTTTGGGGCGGGAGTCAAGATCGTGCTGCCTAAAGATGAACCAACCGACGCTACTTCACCATTGACTATTGTCGAGGCTTGTAAATAGAAAGCTCAGGCGAGACCGGTTGGCGGGAAGTATTTCTATTTCTACGCAACAGTCGAGTCGTCGCCACGATCATCTCATTGTCAGACGTATCCAAAAGATACAACATCCACGCACAACCCATGCGAGTTGCATGGTAGTATCATAATTCAGGAAGTTTAACCGAGTCAAAAAATCCAAACAGTAATAATCGTAAAACACAGAATTATACAACGCGTTTTACTTTCCAAACTAAGATCCACTCAATTTTATCGCTATAAGGTTGCGGCTGACCATACAATGCTTTTACTACTGTCTACAATTCTTTATATTATTAAGTTAAATTGACTTTTAACAAATTTTAGAAACTCGGTGTAACGACATGCGTATAATATCTAATAGTAAAACTAACCAAAAGCCAGTCCGAGATACGATTTACCTATACAAAGCTAAAGTCTCGCCAGTAGTAGAAGGCTTGCTTGGTCAGACCTACGTAGAGGAATCAGTAGTCACGGCGGGCGAGTGCACCTCGCGGATTTAAAGACTGCGTGTATCCTTCCAGACGTTTTAGAGTCGATAGTGCGAGGCACGATGCACAAGTTGAAGTCTCGCCAGTAGTAGAAGGCCTGCCTGGTCAGACCTACGTATAGGAACCAGTAGTTACGGGGCGCGCAAGTGGATCTCGCGGATTTGAAGACTACATCTATTCCTCTGCACGTTTAGAGTCGACATTTTTCATCCCGTTTGATATTCGCAATAGGTATTGTACCCTGAATTCTCTTATAAATCTAGAATCTATCCGTTTATATCTTATTGTTGTATAAATTGATTTATTTATTATTTCCTATTCTTTTTTTTTTTTTTACACAATTATACTTTATACCTAAATCTGAAAATATTTACTGCAGTTAAAACTGCAAACGACAAAACTATACCAAAGGTTAACTGCACACTTATTCCGGCGTTGCATCACATCGCGGTAATTTACTTCTTGCATTTGTTAATCATACGGGAGATAATCCGAGAGAAGTTTTTTTTTTTTTTTTTTTTTCTTAATCAGATTAAAAAAAAAAAAAAAACTGCTTTAATTAGGTTCTCACGTTAAATTTATCGTAAATTATCTAGCGAATGTCAAATATTTCAAACCAAACGCAGAATTATTGTATATTTAATGATCTACAGATAATTACCTCAGATCTTGATCCCCAGCTGCGTGCATGAGTAAAAAGGTGCAGTATATATATAGTAAGGATACAACGTATTATAGAATAGGTACCTAATATATACTCTAAAATCCGAGTATTGGTACCTTGCTCGGATATGATCGCCAATGAGTATTCTTCTTCACGGTATTTTCAATAAAGTCACCGGTTTATCTGACAGCCCCACGTCACGGTAGAATCGCGGTAACCCTTTGAAGTTCTCGCCGGAGCTCGCACCATGCAACGACGATAAGACAGGTACTATAGCGATGAGCATTAAGAATATAACCGAGTCGGCGAAGATATATATTTTTTTTTTTTTTTTTTTTTTTTTTTTAATTGCAACATTATAGTATTATATATATTATTATAAAATCAAGACTTTACAATCGCACCCGTATCAGCACGGCTGTACATATAAGAAAAAAATCGCGAATGAATGATAAATTTCATAAACGATTATCCATCTGTTATCCCTTTTTTTTTTTTATTTGTTGTTGTTCTAAACAATCGTCATGCGATCAGCATAATGATGATAAAATCTCATAAATTTCAGTCTACAATCATATTTATATAATCATTATAGATCTGTTTTCCCGTTAAGGTAAAAAAAAAAAAAAAAAAAAGGGGAAGTCAGGATAGGGGAAAGAGGGGAAATGGGGTTGAAAAATGTTACCGCGGTGTTTTAACGACAAAGAGACCATCCGCCGCGAGTACACGACGAGAAGTTCAGTTCGACGGTAGAACGGAATGACGACGAAGTTGGAGTAGGGGTATAGGGGGAGGATAGGGAGGTTGAAACGGTTTGCGGAGGACATGAAAGGGATGCGCACCGGCGCCATTCTTGTCTCTTCCTCGCTCCTCCCGCAAACCCCTGCAGTAGCGTTAGGACCCGGTTTTGCCCCGACGAACGAGCATCCCCCCGCGTCAGAAAAGCGGAGCTAACTGAACCGTGCACACGCGGTGTGTGTGCGGAGAAGGCAAGGCGCGCACGCCAGGAAGGTGCGAGGGAGGTAAAGGAGGATACCGCGAGCCAGAGAGATCCAGGGTAGCTGCTAGCTAGCTAGCTAGCTCTAGCTGGCTGGCTGGCTAGGTAGGTTGGCAGGTACATTGAGGTGGAGGAGGGAAAACGAAAACGAACAGAAAGAGCGAGAGAGAGAGGAAGAGAGAGGAAGAGAGAAAGGAAGGGGTTGGTAGGTGCCTGACGTCAAGCAACCTCAACCCCTTTGTCGGCACATGCGCGGCGGCATGTTCCTTGCGGATGAAACCGACGCAAGGGTGGGCCGCGTCAACAATGAGCATTGTGATTTGCGCGGCGCCTATCCGCGTACCGGATTGGCCGTACACCCCCACTCCTTGGCGCCACGGCGCCCCGGCGCCAGTCGACTAAAGGTACCAACGGGGCTCTAAAGGGATGATTCTTTCCCACGGGACAATGCTACGGATACTACGATACCGCCCTCTGGAACCACGCAGAAAAACACCAGCGGCATCAAGGCTCGCTCTGGCGTCTTTGCAGGAGCCGGGACACCGCACCTGCTGCGCTATACTCTTACTCTCGCTCTTACTCTTAACCCAGACCCCCTCGAGACAACCGAAACGTAACGTTAACGCGAGAGCGAAGGAACTCGCGTTCACTCGCACCGACCGCAACTCCCTTGACTAGACGCGAGGCACGCTTCGCTCCTCGCTATACGTTATAACTTATGACGTTATATATCGGTTCGTGAGTTGCGTGTGTGCGGGTGGGTAACGCATCGCGGTATAGATATACGCACCGGGCGTTGTAGGAAGAGAACGAAGCCGAGAAAGAGAAAAAGAGAGAGGGAGAGGGATCTGTGTGTGTATATATCTGGAAATCGAGAGAGAGAGAGAGAGAGTTTTGCGCTTGTATTGTCGCGATGTTGTAACGGAGCTGTGCGAGAGTAAACTAGCATCGGCGAGAAAAGGACAGAGATATTGAGGGCGAGCGTGGGTGTTGGAGAACGAGGGCGGAGCCTGGCGCTGAAAGGGGGTGTGGTCCGTGGCGACGGGGCATCGGGGCGCCTGGGGTGGGGCGCCGCGACGCGGCGCGCAACGTCGCTGAACTGATCTCCCGGTGGCCGCTACCGCCAGGCTCCTAGCGGGTTCAGTCAGTCAGCCGACGCTCTGACGTCGCGATTGTTCCCATTGTAGCGTCCTTCGGCGACGTCTCGAGATCGCCCCTCGATCACCCCGCCACCCCCTTTCGTCGTCGTCGTCGTCGTCGTCGTAGCCGTCGTAGCCGTCGCCGTTACGGTACCGTCGAACGTTGTGTGGCGGACCTTTACAACCTCGCGTCGCGTGGCTAGTTACAGTATAGTGAAACGTTTCCGATCAACGGGGAATCCCCTCCCCTTAGGGGGGCGGATGGTCAGTGTTGCAGCGTGCGAGTGTTACGTATACCGGCGTTATGTTATACTCGTAATATACGTAAAGCGAGAAAGATATCACATAACCCAATGAAAATAAGTAAAGAAGTAAATAATCAATCAATCGATCGATCAATCAATCAATCAATCAATCAATCAGATATAGGAAAACAAGAATAACAAAAAGAAAGAAAAATCAAAAATATTTAACAAGGATCATACGGATAAGGGGATAAACTGAAGACATCATCCCCTAAGTGCTCCGGACTGTATGTTCAACACACACACACATACACATATATATATATATATATATATATACATATATATATATAGATAAATCAGTGTCGGAGTGAGACCTGTGCGGTGGTAAGAGTGCGCTTTATCTCAACCCGTGCGAAACCCCCCAAGCGGCGTGCAGTATGATATGAACGCGATCGGCAGGTAAGTTTTCGCGCGGATATATTAACGTCCGCGTACTATGATAGGCTTTTACTAATGCCGTGCAGTATAGGATGGGTATAGAAGCCGAAGTATTGAGAAAACTTAAGCGGTATAGGTAAATGCCTAAGCGGTACATACCGACATTGTACCAAATTGGCAGACCGGACCGGACCGGGCCGAGCGCCGTGAATGACGTAAGTCTGGAAACGGGAGCCGTGTGACGTTCGGATTTCAAAATGGGAACGATACTATTGCTCGTTGCCAATTTGTATAGATATATTATACTAAACCTGATGGCGTAGTGGACACTACGGTCGAAAACACAATCGTATACGATATAGGTGTACCTCTATATTACATATTCACAATATCGACAGAATGATACTCGACGAACCTATTAACATCGCCATGTGCTACACTTCGGGCAACGAGGGGACGAGATTGAGACCATGAACCTTCCCGCTTTTTCTATGACCCAGTGACCCCCCCTCTGCAGCGCTAAACGCTTGCACGTAAAAATTCTTTTGCCATTTTTTCTTTTTTTTTTTTTTACTTGTTTCGTTTTTACCCCGGAATTAATTTTTTTTCATTATTTTTTTTTTTTCGCTTTACCGTATGGTATAATCTTTATCGATATATATATATATAAATTGCAATTATCAGCGTTGCTGAAAAAGAGGGGTAGCTTCCTCTTCGTCTCGTGTAACAGATCTGGATTAAAGCACGGTGCAGTATGTCTGAACGCGTTTCCGGATATCGTAGTGGATTACACGGACCCTAATACTTCTCTCCCTGTTCTTGGCTGCTCGTATACTATATAACCAGACTTCTTCTCAGCCTGCTGGTTTCCCCGGTGAAAGGGGAATGCTGTTGTTTTAAAATAGGCCTGAAATCGTAAAAAAGAATAATGACTACTGTGTAGACTTTTGTAACTCACCCGACGGTATTTACAGTTCGTGTTTCAAACAATCCAACCAACTTGAAACATAAACTTAACAGAGTGACGTTCACACTGCTAGACAATATAAATTAAACGCTTCAATCTCCGCGACGACATGTCACCCGCACGTCATTCAGTTATACCTAGTTCGCTTCTTCATCCCGTGCGGGTTATACTTAACTCTTAACTCTTAACTCTTAACTTCTTATCGCATTTTCTCATATTTATTACACGAAAGGATTATGCGACAATTTATCGGGTCACCGACACGGCTTTAATCACAAATCTAATCCCCGAAATTCAACCCGCCCTTATTTGTCACCGATTATAATTTACCCTCCACGTCTTCATTTCTCTAAACTTTAGCTTCTCTCATCTTTACGATCGAGAAAATTTGTCACGTCGAAGGAAAATGTTTCAAATTTCTCTCATTACGGATAGTAGAACTGTTATAAAGTAAAACTAAAAGAAGGGAAGAAAAATAAGGACCCGGTCGTCTGAAATTGAGACGCGCTAGCATAGCTAGATGATGATATACCGCTTGACCACTCGCTCTGACTGCAGCTGTTAATTCAATTATTCTTAAGGCGAGCTCTGGATTTGACATTGTGTTTATTATTACAGGCACGTATTGTCAGCTAATCCTACTTCGTACCTACATCCGTTTCTCCATAGACGCGCTTAAACCACCGAACAATATTGTCCGAGACATTAGGTATAGCGAGCGCTTGCAATTCGGAGAATTTTAATGATCTGTACATATTCGGCGCTATACAGGATCAATTTTTCTTCTCAAGGGTCGGAGTGGAGTGGAGTGGATTGGGATGAGTAATTTTCAAGTGAAGAACGTGAGATAATTTTCTACGCTTGATTCGCTGGCCTGTTTCCCTTTATTTAATTTCTCTCTCTTTCTCTCTTTGCTGGATGTATATAGCGTAATTATTTTTTATTTTATTTATCTTTTTTTTTTTTTTTTTTGTTATACTCTTCATGTTCTCTTGACGCAATTAATAAAACAGCTAGAAATTATAGTAGGTAAAATATATAAAGAAGACTTCCGGTGGTCGAGATACGGCGACTCTAACAGCTCTATAGAGGCCGAAGCCTAGCGATCGCGAAGAAAAATTTAACTGCGGGGGCGTCGATGACCGTATTGCAGGTGCTAACAGCTTCCGGAAGTGAACTAAAAAACTTTAGACCATTGGCTTTATAATTTATCGTATACATTTTGGAGAAGAAAACTGAAAGGAACTAAAAAAAAAAAAACAAAAAAAAAAAGAAAAATCGATTTTTCTCTTCGTCTACTTTTCGTTTTCTGTTTCTTTCGCAATTAGAACTTCAGTCAGAAACTGACGATGAAAAAGAGAAAAAGAAAAAGAAAAAGAAAAAGAAAAAAGGAATAATCGTATAGTTTTTCGTGATAAATCACAGATCTGAAGTAAGGGCATACTAGTAGTATAACTATAAGGGAACTGATCTTTATTTACACGACGCGAATCGCGAAGTCGATCAATTCTCTGAAGACACGGTGAAGATCGACAAAGAGGCACTTTTCTCAAAAGATATTTATTTTACATAGCGCTGGGTTTCATAGGAATGTGAAAAAGCTCAAGTAGACCGCGTAGTTATACCCACACAATTGCGGTTTGATTGTTGTTTTATCAAGCGAACGCGGATAGGGTAAAGAGGAGCCGGGTAACTATATGGACCGAAGAGTTTCGACTTTTGAGTCGATTTACTAGCTATCAGGCAGTCAATTTTTCGCTAGACTAACTTACTCGGAAGAGGTTAATAATCAAAGGATAAGTCAACTAAAACCGGGAAGTATATAACCACGCCGGTTCTATATATTATATACACAGAAGTTATCTTTTTTTTTTTTTTTTCTTTTATACTCACTCAGTCTAAAACATATAGAGATATCGTATATAGCGCGTTCTTCGCGCGTTAAATTTCATCTCTTTTCTATATTACAGCTATTCCATATGAGTCTATACACAAAAACGCGAATCTCAGAATTGACTGCAAGGGCAGTAAATATTAGAGTCACAAGCCGACTAATGTGTCCTGGGTATTTTTAAACTATTTTTAAACTCATACGCCATCATCAAACGAAGGCTTAAAACGGTGTCATGCGTGCCCGCGCGTACCCGCGTGCGTGCGTGCGTCCGTCCGACTCTTTATTCTTTATTCTTTTCAAACATCCTTCGCTCAATCCCCGGGGTCTCTACTTTATTCTATAAACTCTATTTCATCTTCCATCATCAATAAATATTACCAAAGTGTACGCGCTTCTTATGCCATTCATATATTATATCTCCTATGTATATATATATATACTTACCTATACCTATATATACGTTACATAATTCCTGACTGATTATATATCATCTATATAGGGGTGGGTTTTAATAATCTTTAACCTGTCATAAACTAGGCGAGCAATCAACGACCAAACTTGTCAAATTTGACATAGTAGGTACTAAGACACTTATAATACCTAGATAGTTCTCTATTTCGCTTTGACCGATTGCTCGGTGATCATTTACTCTCCGACACTCCGTGTCCATGGTCCAATCGTTCATTTGGTCCTGTCCATTAAACGAAATAACAAATTGGTCGAGTATTTATCTGGCAGTCGGAACAAATTACGTTTACTTCTCATAACACGAATTACATTTTTTTTTTTTTTTTTTTTTTTCTTTCTTTCTTTTTTCCATTTTTCGTTAAGAAGTCAAACCTTACTGTCCCACTTAAAGGTGATACCGTATATACCTACTCGTGCTTTTCCATCTAATTAATAAGATTATTCATATAGAACGAATTTTCCTTCGATGCGAATCGTTTAGATTTTTTTACGAACGAAGATCAAAATGAACAAAAAATTTCAGATAAATCCAAATTTGAAAGAACAGAAAATAAAAAATTGCTCTTTGAAGTATTTTAACGTGATTTTGCAATTCGATGCGGAAAAGCACGACCACCTACTTTAATGCCTGGTTGTCTCATTACTTTTATTTTACACCCTACATCAATTATCCATAAAGTATAAGTATAGGTATATATATAATATGCAACAGCTATACGCCTAAGCTTTTAGTTCTTTGTTTGATGGTCCGCAAGCTTATATGTATAGTATAGCTATATTATATTCAGTTTAGAATAAGGTGATGGTTACATATTTCTTTCTTGAGATATATACGCAGATGTGGGGGTGGTGTCGGTCCACGGGTATACCAGAGCTAAGCGTACGAGAAAGAAGAAAAAAAAATGAAAAAAAACAAAAAAAAAAAAAAAATGAGAAAGAGAAAGAGAAAGAGAAAGAGAAGAAGGTACGCAAGGGGGGTAGCGAGGCCGGGAAGACGGGGAACCTCTAACGCGTTCCAGATGCTGAGAGCTTTGTTCCCAGACGTGCGCGCGAGGTCCCAGCACGAAACTTACGTACGTACGTTAGTTAGTTCGTTCTTTCGTTCTTTCGTTCTTTCGTTCGTTCGTTCGTTCGTTTGTACACGTTCGGTTCTTCTCTCATAGTCAGCAAAGCGACGAACTCTAAGTTACACACAACCGCGGGCGGTGCACGTGTAGCATCGAAGCAGCATCAGCATCAGCACCAGCATCAGCAGAAGACTACTACAGTCGACCAAGAACCAGCGACCATCGAGGAACCCGGCCAACTCGACCAACTTCCAGCGCAACTTGACACTGAACACATGGCCCCACTTCGGCCTAAGCCTAACCCAACCTATATTATACTTTGCCCTCTGTACTCTCTCTCTCTCTTTTTCTCAAATTTTTCTCTCTTTGTCTTTCTCTCTCTCTCTCTCTCTCTCTCTCTCTCTCTCTCAATCTGTCCATGAGTCGCCTTCGCCAGAAGGCTTCGGCTCGCGTCTTCCTTGGTTGGACCCAGCCTCTGGCCGCCGATAGACGTGGACAATTCGAGCACAGGGATCGCTTTGTGTCGCCAGCTCGTGAGGTGACGGCACAGTTACGATACGATACGATACGATACGATTAAATGCGTTCTCGGAGCGCGATAGCGGTGTCCAGAGTTCGAAATTGGGTGATTGCCGGGTCGCTCGTATAGTAACAAAAAAAAAAAAAAAAAAAAAAATGAAAAAAAAATTTACCTTTTTTTTTTATTATTCTAGAAGAAACAGATTTATTTGTGTATGGAGACAGAGATATAGTATACGTAATGTGCATGGTTATAAGAGATTTAGCTGAGATGCCTCTTCTCAGAGGCGAGGCGAGGAGAAGAGAAGAAGTTCAAGAGAGAGAGAGAGAGAGAGATGGTGAATAGAATTCGACTGAGTCAACCGGAATTCGTTGGATTCAAATGAATTCGAAGGATTTCTTAGTCACGCGTTCCAACGACCCTGCGATTAATAAATGTTTATATACCTATTCTTTTAAGGCACTAAAAAGCCATTTTTTTTTTTTTTTTTTTTTTTTTTTTTTTTACATGTACTACGGAATTCGTAGAAAACTTTCACCCTGCATGGTATTATACAAATCTCGATGACCTTCGACCTAGTAATTAAGCATCAGTGTCGAGAAATGAAATTTATCGGTAACTTTTATTTGAAAAGTTGCAACACGAATTAAATTTAAATTAATTTTCTTTTTCTTTTTACTTTTCGTTTTTTGATTAAATATATATATTATGTGAATCCGTACACACATATATATGTATAAATCGGCGTCAGAAGAGTTGGTCGGAGTTCAGTTGATCTGAATGCAAAACTTGAAGATTTTCATAACGTTGGCAAAGCCAACGAGAAACTATTAATGGGTTCAGGAAGATACCAGAAATCTAAATTTAAACGACGTAGCTGTGTATTAATACATTTTATTTATAGAATGATAAAACAAGAAACATAAGAAAAATAGAACTAATTGATTGAATTCTAACCCTAGGTTTCCATGCAAGCGTTGCCGCGCGGCAAAACGCGCGCGGCAGCGCGTTCAGCCAATCAAAATCACACCGCCGCGCTACTGATTGGCTCAACGCATTGCCGCACGCGTTTTGCCGCGCGGCAACGCGTGCATGGAAACCAAGGGTAAAGGGGAAGTGCGCGGGCGACGAGGTGTATAGGTAACTCTTATAATATAGGAGATGAGAAGGTGGGAGTCCTTGTCACATTATTTATTCCTGTCCTGTTAGAAAAATTCATATTATATTTAGAAAAATATTGACTAAACTGATTTGAGATGGAAAAAAAATAAATAAAATATAAATATATATATATACATGTATATTTATTTATTTATATACATAAAAATTGGTATATAAAATGTAAAGAAAAAAAGAAAAAAAAAAAAAAATAGAATTAAATAAAAAAATCAGTAGAAAGGATCGTATCGCCAGCGACTCACAGCAGCTGTCATTCCTCGGTTATTTTTATGCATTGCGGAAGAATCTTCATTTTATTATTAGTGACGCTCTTGGCATTACGGAATCGAGAGCGAGGGGAGACAGATAATTGATTAACATAAGTGTACAAAAGAGCTCTCATTCCCTTTTATCAAGGTTAATCACCATTGTGCTCTCTCGAGCGGTGAATATTAGTTATTTATTTATTTATTTATTTTTTTTTCTTCCTTTTTCCACTATGCTGCTACTTCTTATTTTTCTTTATCGCAATATATACCCACGCTGCACGAGTGTTCGAAATACTGTGAATTACTTCGAACACTCTATATTTCAGGATCGAGAATTTCACTTATCTCGTAAATTTTAATGTGAAAATTTAACGTATTGAAAAATTTCAAATAATATTTTGCCGAACAATGAAAAAAATAAATAAATAATAAAGTATAAAATACGTGTGTCGTAAAGGTTGAAGAAAGTTTGAAAACTATTAAACAAATTGAGTAGAATGAATATAGTACTAGGTATAAATAAATACCTATATGTACTACTATATATTTTATTTCCATTCTGAAAGTAAAAATACACCAGCTCTCCGGTCTGTGTAAACGATTTCAAAACAGCTATAAATTCATATAGGTAGTACATTATGTAGGTATGCGACAATGTGTGTTTTCACTATACTCGAAAAATTCGCAAAAAATTTCCATAGTCTCGGATTTTTTTATCCTAAATAATACAAATTTCCGAAAATTTCACGATTTCAATCTCTCTTCACAATTTAATAGTGGAAAATAATAAAATTTTACAAATCCTGCCTTACTATAGCTATTATTTCCCAGCTTTGATTGTATAGCTCAGTAAATTCCTAACTGACCGAATAAACATCTCGCGGAGTCTTTAAATCTTCTTGTAATGAATTGAAACGCAATGAAAGTCAGCTGAGGATGGATGGATCATTCGAAAAGTCACGAAGGAGGTATACAGCTGGATTTGAAAAATACAGGAGATTTAAGTATATAATCGGAAAGATTGTATATAATATATTATATTTCCCGCATTTAGTTTTTTAGCCGCGTGTTCAGTTATATAGTACCTACCTAGTAGCATTTCGAACCGGGCCATATATATTACCCGCGGACTTTAATTAGCCATGAAAAAAAGAACCACAACCCCCCAAAAGAATATTTGGAAAAAGTTTTCTCCCTTGCGGACGAAACCCAAGCTGCGGCGCTTAAACAGAGAAACGGAGTCGAAATCCGAAACCCCTGCAGCTACAACCGTTGAAACTAGCTGCAGCTCAAGCTGCCATTCTATGCTCTAACTATGCGTTTGCTTCTTTCTTTCATTTCTTCTGGATCTGATTCAAAAACCTATATATCTCGAACGAAATACCCGAGTTTTTTTTTTTTTTTTTGTTTTCAGTTTTTTTTTTTTTCGTTTTTCAACTGGCTATCAATTAGTCAACGTATACCATTACCAGCCGTAGCAAATTAGTGACGCCGGAAGTACATTCATCTCGAGATAACGTATTATAGTATATATCAGAGGCTGATGTGCAACTCGTTGCTATTATAGGTGTATAAGATAGTTTTTTCTTCTTCTTTTCCTTCTTTTCTTTTCTTTCGACGCAAATTTGAATTACTTGAAGCGATTTGATGGAAAAAAAAGTAAAAAATGTAAAGAAAAAAAAAAAAAGAAACATGCGGTCTTATTGGTAATAAAATAGAGAAATGAGAATATGGTACCTACATGAGATTTTTCTCCTTTATGGCTTCGTTGTGTGTAAGAGAAGATTGCGGAAATCTTCGTGCAAGAGATATTGCTTTTACAGCTCATAGTATATAACGTTGGGGTATACTACTATAGTATACTTTGTGAAAAAGTGGAAATGTGTGATACAGCGTGTAGTAGGTAGGTAGGTACCTACCTACTACCCTGCACATCGTAGTACCTTCGTACGTATAATGTACGTAGAGCATATCTCTTGGTTGACGACGACGACAGGGGCGTGGGTGTAGTCCGCTCATACATAAACAACAGAACGGTCGACGGAACTTCAGCATCAAAAGAAGAGACGCTAGCTGGGACTCCATTATGTAGAACGTATCCCACGCTGCTGCTCTGTCTTCTATAAAGAATACTAACGACGCCCCCGCGACGCCCCTACAACCCCCCGGCGCCGCGACCCCCAGTTTTCGAGAACCTTGCCGCAGAGCCACCAGACCTCCTCGCGATTATTGTGACCTTACGATTTCTTCTTTTTTTAGTTTTCCTTTGCTTTTTTCATTTGGGAATCGCCGTCAGTCATCTCGATGTCGATGAATCGTAGCTCTTTGATTTTCTGATCGTCATTAAAAAAAACAAAGATTTTACTATGTGGCTTCTGGGTTTCTGTTATTTCTTCTTATTCTGAGTATAACGCGTATGTATACTAGGGTGGTTCAAAAAAGACCTAATTTCTCAGATGTTGCTGCTCATTCGTGAAAATGTTGTTTGTGATTTTGAAAAATTATTCCATTTTTTTGAGCTCTATTGGACAATATTTACTACTGCCTCAGTGAAGTTGAAATTTCGAAATTTTGCCATTTTTGGCAATTTCAAAGTTCTCAGATCAAAGTCCTCATCTGGCTACTTCTAGGTACTCATTCAATGAGCATGTTGGTTCAAGATGAGACTCGTACGATAATATTTAGTATTGCTTCAGAGACATTGAAGTTTTTTCACTATTTAGGGATTTTTTTCACTATTTAGGGATCGCCAGGTGTTGCTCATGAGGAACATGAGGATTTTAAGGAAGAAATACACGAAGCTTGCAGTCTGTAGGACCATTTTTACTACTGCCTCATGTTGCTAATTTTACTTGAAGGAAAGTCGCCCTCAATGAGGCAGTAGTAAAAATGGTCCCGCAGACTGCAAACTGCTTGGATTTCTTCCTTATATTGGTAAGATGAAACTGTCTCATGAGCAGCACCTGGCGATCGAATCTCCGAAAAAACGCAAAATATTGAAAAAACTCCAATGTCTCCGAGGCAGTACTAAATATTATCGTACGAGTCTCATCTTAAACTAACATGCTCATTGAATGAGAATCTCGAGGTAGCCAGATGAGCGTTTTGATCTGAGAACTTTGAAATTGCCAAAAATGGCTAAATTTCGAAATTCCAACTTCACTGAGGCAGTAGTAAATATTGTCCAATAGAGCTAAAAAAAAATGGAATAATTTTTCAAAATCACAAACAACATATTCACGGATGAGCAGCAACATCTGAGAAATTAGGTATTTTTTGAACCACCCTAATGTATACCTACATATTTCTGATATTCTTCGCAAGGAAATTTGAATCATTGTGTAAATATATCAGGTGATTTTTCATCTAATTGCTAAAAATTCTGCCAGTTTCACGGAAAGAATATATATTTTCAAGAACGAACTTTTCCTTCGGTATAAATCGTTTTGATTTTAATGAAAATTTGCTTATCGAAATGAAATTTCCAATTCAATGAAAGAGGACGAATATTTTTCTCAACGTCTGCATATATAGGCTAGCTGCGTTGAAATAAAGGGGCAGTTTTTCAACCTTGTGAAATAAAATATTATAAAAACACAAATAATATAGCTATAGCTATATCCGACAATGCGCGTGAAGAGGGAATTGAATCGTAAAATCATATATAACGTAAAGGGTTCGCCGGAAGAGGTTCCTGAAGGGTGAAACAAGGGGTGGAGGTAATCGCCCCTGCGTCATTCGATAACCAAGTTCACCGCGTAAACGGATTACAATGCGCTCGGTTGTCCTTCCGTCGACGTTCAGCCTTCCGCAAACCCACTTTCGCGAGCCCCCGGGTAGTAGCTGGTACCTACCTTATAGATACTCCGCGTTTGTTCGATGTTGCTATTTCTCTTATTAGGCGAATGGGCACCACCACCCTAACGTTGCCATAGCGCAGGGAAAGAGCGTTCTGCAGCTTTTTTTTTTTTTTTCTCACCCCCTCAAATAGGACGGAAGTCGACTCAAGGTCCACGGCTCCCTCCTCCAACCCTTGGTGCCACTTGAACCCAAACAGATGGCATCTCTTCGCCCCAGTAAAATCTTATCTCTTGTATATATACACGCCGTGGAAAATATCAGCAGAATTATTCTAATTATTATTGACTAACTTTCAATTCGTTCAATTCCATAATTTTCGGTTTATTCAATCAAACCCCTATGTCATCTCTGACCCAGAAAGAGCTTACATTAGAGTTTCATTTTTAATCTATGTAGTACGATAAAAGCTTGAAGTTTTTTTTTTTTTTTTTTTCTTAATGATCTGATATAATAATGTTTGATTAAAATTACAATTAAAGCAACTATATAATAGATTGCGAATGTGATGGTGTTCGCTCGTCGCAGCTATATTCAACACCGTTGTATAGTTGCTAGTTGGCTATTGATAATATACCAAGTCGTGATTTTAAATATAGCCATAACATTGCTTTCAATGATACTACTTTATCTCAGCCGTAAGTGTAGCCGAGATGTTCGACCTTTCCCCGATAAGTCATACATCGCGATTAAACGTGTATACATTATACAACCATATGATATAGTACATAATATGCGCTTAAACAGATATAGCTCAGTATACGATGATTTATTCGCTTCACGGTTTACTAAACGCCTATAGATTGTTGCACGCCGACAATAACTGCTTGACATTTGTCAACCGAGGCGATTTCTCATTTTTCCTTATTATTTTTTCGTTTTTTCTTTGTTTTTTTTTTTTTCTCTTTTACTTTTCTGTATTATCATAATTTTCTTATCATTCCGTATATACACACATATATATTATATATAATTTCCCTATCGAAAGAATTAAAATCAACGAATCTCTTATCGTAGTTGTAATTCCGCCATGTCTCTTCCATAATATAATATAAGCTGATCTTTATTGTATAGATATATAAAAATTAGTTTTAAGAATTAAATCACGTATATATACGCTTTAATGTCATATTATACTACATATATGTAATTCTTTGATCGTGTCAAGTTTATTCTACTACGACGTAGAATAATTATAACATATTTAATTTGCAAAATACAACAATTGATATCGCGTTATCGAACTCAGCTCATATTGTATATATATATATATATATATATGTATCTGGTCTTCAGCAAAACGATATTCGAATAATAAGATTCGCAATTATTTTCATTTTTAATAACCTAATATAAACAATAACATTTCTATAAAAATAAAACAATACAATTACCTATAATTTCACTTAGTTTTTATATATATATAAAAAAAAAGAGTTGGCGGTAAAAAAGTTATCATACACAGAAAGAAAGGTTAACTTGATTCAAGACAATTTTGCGGTCCAAAAATGAAGACCGAAATTTTCTCGGATCCGAGAAAATTTCGGTCTTCATTTTTGGACCGCAAAATTGTCTTGAATCAAGTTAACCTTTCTTTCTGTGTATAGTACATAATATTATATTGTATATGAAAATTTAATATATGATTCGTGAATTTTTTTGTGAACGGTAGCAGGTCTTTATATGGTATATAATTCGAATAGATATTAATCCGTAATTAACCGTTGAGCAATGGGTCGTCGTGAATATTAAATCAGTTTCCACGGTGCTGGCGGCTGCAGATTCGGTCGCAATTAGGCCGAGCGTCGCCCGTGCTAAACGGAGTCGCGGGGAATCCCATTTAAATAAAATATGGTGGACATTATCAGCCGTAACTTATAGTTGGCGGGGTCTATTAATTACCCTGGAGACTTGGGAACGCCAAAGAATCCCAGCGGGTAGCCAATCGCGGGTTCCTCTGTCTCTTCTCCTGCGCTCTGCTGCAGCATTTCAGGACCTGTTATGTACCTACCGATCCTTATTTTTATTCTTTTTTTTTTTTTCTTTCTTTCTTTCCTTCTTCGTTTTTTTTTTTTTTATTTATATTTTTATCATTCTCTTTTAGAAAACAATCGAAACTTATATACCCCACAGGAGAAAAATAAAAGAAAATAAATCTTCGGCTAAATTCTCCTTTTTATATAGTAGGTAGATAGGTATAGCTGGTATAGATAACAAACTCGCTGCATATCGGCGGGTTTTTAAAATTTCAACGCAAAGCCTTGACCCTTTCAAATATTTGTCTGCGAACTTCCGCTCGAAGTTTTTGTATATAATAGAAATAGGCTATATTCCGATTCATAGAATATAATACAATTTGATTATAGTTCGATCGAATCGTTTCTTCTTTTTTTTTTTCTATTATCTTTCGAAATATTCTTCGATTATTCCGATTCTTTCGCGTATTTAAAACTTGTATATATATATATATATACGGTATTCGATATCAAGAGATACACACGCGGAGTTTGCGAACAGCCGCCTTCGACGTGATCGTCTGTTTCCTTACTCCTCTTACCCTCCACCGCGACGTGTTACGTTCGTTAACATATTATAATGTACAACGGCTGACATCTCTCTCTCTCTCTTTTCTCTCTCTCTCACTCTCTCTCTCTCTTTCTCACTCTTTTTCTCGGCTATCTCGATTCTAATATTATGAAGAATAATAAAACTAAGGCTATAACAGCAGGCTGTGACCCCGGGCTCAACCTCATCTTGCCCGATATATGAAGATAATGGATAATATGCGCGGCGCGTTCTGCCGTCTTACTATCGGGTACCCGGTTCGGTACGGTTCGAAACGGAAAGAATATATTACAACACATATTATACACACACATAAATATGTATATATATATTTATATGCATGTGTACAGCTAACACAATAATTCTTATTGATACTCACATCAGGCGCGTTGCTGCAGATAGCGTTTCTTTATTAACTGCTTGTCGTTTATATTACGCAATATATCGTTTAATTCGGCCCGGGCCCAGCGACCGGTCATTCGTTACGATTTCTATCCTTCTGCAGTATTAAATAATACCATCATCATAGTATGCCGTAAAAATTCAGGTTTATAGAAACTGAATCGGATAGCGTGTATAACAAATAAATGAACATATATACATATATATATATATATATATAGATTCTATATTTCGAGCCTTCGGAATACCTTCTAATCACACGATTTAGATGTAATTTGCCAAAGGAAATGACTAGGTAATACGAGTATATCTAGATATACTACAGGAGTACGCTACCTTCGGGCGCTGCTCCTTTGCCCTGCAGGAGCTAAGGGGATGAATCGGATATTCGAATACGCAGATCTCGAGAATTCTATATGTATATTCTATACGTACCACGTTATATACCTATATGCAAACTTTCGCACGGATTATAGATACATGTATTTGATTTCTCCCGATCAATTTGTATACTAGCTACGGATTTGCCGAACTGCACTTCCGGTCAATACGCTGATTTATATATGTGTACCTATATATAGCAATCTTAGGCCCGCGTTAATTATTGTACCAAAATAACTTTGATATACATCTGAGCGAATCTCTCCCGCCCCCTTCGCAAGCTGAAAATTCGTTTACAAATAAAATTTTTGAGAACGATAATATATAGAAGCAGAGAAGATTGAAAAAGCCTGTTTTTTTTTTGATAAAATATCGATTTGTCATCCCTTGACTAATTGTCACATATTTTAAAACCGATATAATGCGCGAGAAACGAATTTTATCTTTCAATCGAAATTTATAGAATTTATACTAAATTTTCAGGTAATTTGTTCATTCTTCTCTGCTTCTTGCGCGTCTGATGTTATACGAAGAACGTTTTTCAATAGTCGGGATATGTGGGCGAGCTAAATGAAAACAAAAAAAAAAAACTATCAGGTTGAATAAACTCTGTCTAAACGATAAAATGAAATGAAATAAAATGAAATGAACTGAAATGAAATGAAATGAAATGAAATGAAATAGAGATCAAAGTATAATAAAGACGGTACCAATGGATTTACATCGGATCTCCCGAATTAACCGGAGTCTTTTACTTTCTGTCGCAGAGTAAGAATGTCCTCGAAGAGGAAGTCACCGCCAACGAAGCTTTCGGAAGGTGGGGGCGGGGTGGGTACAGTGGGGGGCACCGACGAGGAGGAAGAAACTACAACCGCGGCATTGGTTCATGGTAATACTGGTATTCTGCAACCAGGTGTACCAAGTGGAGGTGGAGGTGGAGGTGGAGGAGGTGGTGGTGGAGGTGGAGGAGGTGGAGGAGGAGGAGGAGAAGGAGGAAGAGGAGGAACTGAGGCCAGTATATTAGACGAAGGTATCGCGTCCGTTGACGCCAACGAGGATTGCTACAACCCTCTTCAAAGAGGTGACGATTGCGAATCGTCTGTCTGTTCGTCACCGGTAACACCGAGCGAGCACGATCCCCGAGATTCGCCATCACCATCGCCAAATTCACCCCCATCAGCTAAACGCCAGAGGATGGTATTCCTCGCTAATCAAGATACCCTGGCGTACACTCACCTACATCAGACACATACGTCGTCGTCGACAGGCGCGATATTAGAAGCCGCAAGTTCTTCGGAATGCGGATCACCACCAACCCCATTATTAGCTGATAGTTACTACGGACACCATCATCACCACCACCATCATCATCACCATCATGGAAATCCCCACCATAATAACAACAACAATACTGTCACACAGAATAACAATAACCATAATAACAATAATGGTGGTACCGTAAGTGTCGCTGGTGGAAAAAGGTCCATGGACGATGTCCTCAAGAGGCTTACCTGCAAGATGAATAGCGGTTCACTTTCGCTACAGGATGATGCCACGCGACGGACACCCCCACCTTCTTCAACGCCGAATACACACGTCACACACAACTCCCACAGGTTAGTTAGTTTCTCCATTGACGGATATAAAAATCTAAATCTAAATCTAAATCTAAATCTAAATTAAATTAAATTAAATTAAATAAACAACATTAAGAACAACAAAAACAACCACCGTGGTGACATTTTATTATCGGTTATCGAAAAGATCTTATCTGTCCACGTGGGCCATTCATCCCCTCGCTTAATAAACTATTGCGCACTAATCGATCGAATCGGAAACGATATATTATAGATGATGATAGGACTTTCGCAGGTCAGTCAGTCAATCAATCAGTCAGTCAGTTAGTCATTCATATTCAGCTGGGTCAGTAGTCTGAGTCAGACGATTGCAGACACTGTGATGACATTCGCCCTCGCAATAGTCCGCGGAGTATATTAGTTGAGGTTGCGACACATCGCGGTCTATTATATGTACGTTGTTGTCTCTTCGTTTATACGGATAATTCTGATCGCACTAATTGTTTCTTATCGTTAATTACTCGATAATTATATATTGTTCTTCGATTCGTACTGCATATACCCTAATTACTAATACATTAGTTTTCCCGGAGTTGGTGCAGACAATTTTCTTCACGTACATACACATAGTATATATATACATAGTATAATATAATACAACCTTAAATATGCACAAGTTTCATTTTATATCTAGTTGCAGGAAATAATAAATCGTTCAATAGTCTCACGATAGAAGTACAGCTCGGAGATTAATCGGTCGAGTAAACTGATTTACTCGTAGGTGTAGGTGTAGGTAGGTAGGTAGGTAGGTAGGTAGGTAGGTAATACAAGGTATATTTCTATCAATTTATTTCGATCTTCGAAATATAGTAGGTATATAGTATAATATGTAAACTGTCCGAATAAATTAGAATGTTTACCGATTATATAGGGAGTTTGATAATATATATTATATATGATAAGTGATAGGTAAACATTTTATATATTTTAGGTATAAATATAATATTGATATATAAAAGTAGCTTGACGACAATTATTGGTAAACGGAGCAGCAGCATAATAAAAGCCATATTATATACCTACTTGAAGAATAAAGCTCGCCAGTTACTCGAAAGTAGCGAGACTAACGATGAGGATGAAAATATTATAAGGTTGAGAAAAGTATATATAAATATATATCTGTGCGTTAGTAGGGTACATATGTTTTATGTATATATATATATATATATGTATATACTTATACGTAAGGGAATAATAATCGCACACGGGGTTAATTAAGCGGTGAAAAATATTCTTTATACTTTGAGACAATTATACGGTGGTGCGGATATACCTTATCGCCCTCGTTGTCACATAATGTATATCGCGTACTATATGGGGGTACTATATATACGGACTTGAAGAACTTTGTAAGATCTTGTGACGAGAGTTGCGAGAGTATATAGTGAGCGAACGAGGCGGTATATTTTATGTGTATAACGAGCGAGAGAAAAAGAGATAAAGATAAAGATAAAGAGAAATAGAAAGAGAAAGAGAGATTGGTTGATGCTGCAGCGGCTAAAGAAAAATCTTCAATGAAAAGAAGGATAGCATTTATCTCCAGTTCGTAGGAAATAAACCCTTCGGTTAGTTTCTTGCGTAGAATAATAATAAATAATAACAGAATGAGGCTTTTGTTGGCTAAAGAGGGTCGCGGGGGGAGGGGAAATATACAGGGTTCAATGAGGTCACTGGGCACGAACAGAGGGAGATGTTCCCGCGGGCTAGCTGTACCACGTATACTTATATATTATACACACCGTCGATAGGATCTGCCAAAGAAGGTCATAAACACAGCCGCGTTCTTTCATTAAGCAAATCCTCAACTCCTTACGAGTTCATTCTTACATATATATATATATATATGCATGATTAGCTATAATCATTTGAAATATACTCAAATCAGGTAATAAAGAAAAAAAAAAAGAAAAAAGAAGTCTCTTTTCACGCGGTATAGTTCATACCGGTAGGTAGTATAAAAGATACACGAGGATCTAAAAACACCCGATGGTTTCGCCGTATATACCGGACTATAAGGGAAGTGAGGGAAAAAGGGTGCCCGGGGCCCATCACCGGGGCAAACACTCGCCCCGTTGAGATTGCGCGACCGCGAAAGCCATTTATTATTCACACGGCTCGGGCGACCCCAGCTGGCCTTCTCTGCCTCCCTGAGACGACACCTCGGTACATGTAGTATACATGTATATGTCATACGGTATATCTATAATGTCCTCTTCTCTTCTCTTATTTTCTTTTCTCTTTTCTTTTCTTCTCTTCTTTCGCTAGATGATGAAAATTGACCGAAGCTTAATGCCGCCTACTGCGTATATCCATGTTTCAGCAGCACCAGTATATCAAATAGTGTTGCGCCGTCGCAAGGTGCGGGCAGGAACACGGCGACGGAAGGACACCAGGACGGGGCTGCAGCCCTTCATAGAGTCCTATGTGCCGACAATTTTGTTGAGAAAGAAAGACGCCTATCCGAAATGATTCTACAGCTTCAAATGCTCAGGGAGCAACTTTTGCAGCAGCAGGATCAGACCAAGGTAAGAACATCGGGTTTATTATCTATATAGGTATACCTACATATATACGTTTCATACATTTTATACGCACGTATGCACTTGTATATTAATTTCCGTATAATTTTCATCGTCACAATCGATTTAACTCGGAAATTACAACCGTTGATTCCACAGGTAAAAATGTATTATCAATATGTATATATATCTACAATATTAGCAGGAATTTGCGTTTCTCGTTTCTCGTTTCTTTTCGCATCGTACGATTATTATTTACTATAAGGCGGTTCCTATTTAGATAAGGTGTATATATTTAATTAAGCTGATGAAAGTTTACTGCGTTAAACTCAACCTGCGGTTTAATAATATGATCTGCAACTAAGTATGTACCGCGTTGTGGACTTAATTATTATACGACTTGTCCAATCAAGCCAAGATCACACAACATTATATAATTCTGCAACGTCTAATATAAACGCGTTTCTATATACCTCGGTGAAAAAAAAAAATAAATAAAAATAAAATAAAATTAACAAGTTTTCTCATACATATACAATTAGGAAGGAATTCGCTGACTTTATACTATACTAAAGATATAACTTTTACTAGCATATGTATCGCAGTAGCTATAACCAAGATTTTGACGACTACAACTCATGGGGATATGGCTTTATACCTACTTACGCGCAAACTCATGATACTCGTTGCGTGACTTGAGAAGAAATTTTTCTTTTTTTTTTTTTTTCATTTCTCATCCACTTCTCGAGTACCTACTCGCGTATGTAGGAATCGGTTGGGTATAGAACCAGCTGAGAGCAGCTAATGAACCGGTAACACAAGGTGCGATAGTAATAGACTCTGCGACATATCCTCATGCATGCCCACACGTCTCCTCCCTCGGAACTTATACATATATGTATGCGTATATATATATTGTATATCTATAATGACGATCTAAAATTTTTCACTTTTATTTTATACCGATCATTTAGTTTCCTTTACCGCATACCTATAATATATATGCGCATATTATAGCTTTTACTTTCTTGACTCGTACAATAATGTAGCTACCGAATGACGTTATATATACCAGAGGAGAAAAAATTGAAATCACTTTTGGTTCAGGGATTATTATTATACATATATATATATATATATACTAATACATCGCGAGGAGGAAACGCGAGGGCATTAAAATGCCAGGCCAACGCATCGCATCGCCGCAGTACCACCAGATAGAGCAGACCTTTATCCTTAAACAACCGGTCACAGGGGCCTATACAACATAATATATATAATACCTATAACCAGTCGAAATATTCACATCCGATCATTTAATACCGGTGAGATAACACATAAGAATTGACGTGCGAGCCGGGATTCCCCGATAACTAAATATACGCTAGAAAGATTTATTGATCCGCGGGTGTTCCGATCCCAGTGATCCGACACATACCTACCTACCTACCTACCAAGATCTCTATTTCATTGATATTTCAGAGATATTATTAATAGGCAATGCGTCCGACTTATACATACTGATTCAACGGGATTTATACCACATCGCTTATATTTCCTCGTCATATTCACCGTCAGTGAAATTATTCACCGTGTATCTATGACTATGCAGATTTACATATTCGGTAGCTGTTCCTTAACATTCGCATGTTATCTATATGATTTTATGTTCGGTGCGATAATGATTCGTCACTCGAATGGAACATATCGACGCCCGATACGAATAACACCACACAGAAAGAAAGGTTAACTTGATTCAAGACAATTTTGCGGTCCAAAAATGAAGACCGAAATTTTCTCGGATCAAATCAAAAATTTTTCTCGAACCAAGAAAATTGGGACAATTTTCTTGGTTCGAGAAAATTTTTGATTTGATCCGAGAAAATTTCGGTCTTCATTTTTGGACCGCAAAATTGTCTTGAATCAAGTTAACCTTTCTTTCTGTGCACATTTCAGATTCCGGGTGAAAAAGAACACGTTTCAAATTCCGGGTGGAAAAGAGCACGTTTCAGATTCCGAGTGAAAAAGAGCATGTTTCAGATTCCGGATGGAAAAGAACACGTTTCAGATTGAGAATGAAAAATAGCACGTTTCAGATTCACTCGAAAACTAGCACAATTCAGGTTGAACCGAATATTACTTATTAGCAAGTGTCAGGTAGGTTTATTATAAGATTGAATTAATCATTGAATGATAAAATTGAATCGAGTTTTTGTGCATAATTGTGCATTTCCAATTTCATAATAAACCTACCTGACACTTACTAATGAGTAATATTCGCTTCGCCTGAATTGTGCTAGTTTTCGAGTGAATCTGAAACGTGTTCTTTTCCATCCAGAATCTGAAACATGCTCTTTTTCACTCGGAATCTGAAACGTGCTCTTTTCCACCGGGAATCTGAAATGTGCTCTTTTCAACCCGGAATCTGAAATGTGCGCTTTTCCACCCGGAATCTGAAACGTGCTCTTTTTCACCCGGATTGTGAAATGTGCTGTTATTCGTATCGGGCGTCGATATAGGAATGAAATTTTCCGCAGCACATCATTATTGTGTAATTTTAAATTTGCTATCGCGATATAAATTCAGCTAATTTTCTTTTCTCTTTCATTAGTCGTCGGTTTACTGATCATTACGTTATACCAATACTAATACCAAAGGTGGATATAATGCACGTTGAAAAATCTCCGATCGTTACCTGTCGACTATATAAGATAGCCAACGGTGGCGGTCTCGCTGGTTATACGTGGGAGGTGGCAAGGCGGTCGCCAGTTTTCTTGGCCTCCTCCTATACCTCTTCCTGGATCGCGTGTGGAGGGCGTTGTGGTTCTTGTGGTGGGGATTCCTACTCCTCAACCTCAAACTGCGAGGCTGATGCTGAGACTGAGGCTGAAGCTAAGGCTGAGGCTACCCTCACCTTTCCACCTGTTATATGCGGCTACCTGCAGCATTGGCACAGCTGAATACAGGTGTGCGCTTGCACCATGCGTTGATGTTGGTTGCGGTCGTTCTCCGAGCTGTACGTGTACCTCGCCGTTTCTCTACATATACACACATACGTATATCGTATAATACTCACTAATGTATACGTAGGTACATGCATGTATACATACGTTTAAATGCATTGTATACAAAGAGCTAACACATACATTTATAAATTTATACACGCGCCTGCCCGAGTTACACACCTATCGCGTGGCGTGGGCGGCGGACAAGAGGCGCCAGTGGCGTCCCGACGTCGTTTATAGGCCTCCTGCACCTGCCTCTACGTTCCAATCACGATCGACTATCGATGGTAATCGGTTGCATGCCTTCGTCTTTTGTTGTTTCGTCGTCATTCAATTCTATACTATGAAGATAATCGAAGCGAAGTATATAGGATCGTTAGTTGAAAATTGATAGTTTTTCAAAAAAAAATATTCATGCAATAAGATTTTCGAGCTAAAGAAAGCAAAAATAATTTTTCATCAATTTTCAGCTAACGTGTGCCTACGTCGCTTCAGTCTCTCCAGAATTCCATATAGAGCAACACTACACGGAGAGAAGAGAATAGTAATATTTACCATTCTACATAGTAACCAGACTCATTTTCTTATAGAATCATAAATGATACTATGTGAAATAGGAATCATTACCATGTTTCTGGTAACCATTACTATGCTGCATGGTAACTAAGCAGATGTTAACCTCAAAAATCTACGTTACCATGTGACATAGTAATGGTTACTATGTTTAGATTGTGAATATTACTATTCTTTTCTCTCCGTGTATAATCATTTGATGACAGAAGTGCAGCAAGGAGAGCCTCCCTATTCTTTCTTTTAATAATTTATATTTGATTACATTTCGATTGGTTAGACCACTTTTTTTTTTTTTTTTTTTTTTTATCAGGTCAGAGTCATTGGTTAGATTGAATGAGAATCCTAGTTTAATAATACCTGAGGGTATACATTACGTGTTGTATGAAAAAAAAAAAAAAAATTTAAAGTCACTTTATCACTTTCTAACTTTTTGACCACTTGAATATACCGATACTTGCGCGGAATAACCGGCTATCTCAAAGTCCGCTTGAAAAAGCGGCTATCTCAGAATCCATTCGGAAAAGCGGCCTGTGCCTATATCAATAATATAGGCTACAGTCGCTTTTTCGAATGGATTTTGAGATAGCCGCTTTTTCAAGCGGACTCTGAGATAGCCGGTTATTCCGCGCAGGTATCGATACTATCATATGCGGAAGTTTATCGTCGTCGACATTGATTCATAAATAATTATATTGTTAAACGTCCTTATCGTATAAAATGAGAATTTATCTTCTCGAATATATTTGTTTATATGCCGACTGCATATAAATCCGATTGACTAATTATTATTGGAACTAAGCCACGACTAGTTTACTATAAGAAATATGGCCGCTATATGCATTATAGGCACGACGTTATCGCATCTACTATTATTAAGCATCCATTTATCCAAATTCAAACTGCACCACTATCCTTACAATATAAAATTGCCACTAATGAGATATATTCATTTCCAATCATTACATTTATTATACTTTCATACATATACCAATATGAATTGTTGACATTTTGAAATACTGGTTATTGCGTTGATTTCACTGCTCGAAACACATATATGTATAGGATTCTGCAGTGGAATGGGAAAAGTCATTCGTGGATTAAACCACAATATACTACAACCGGTCACTCGGTGGTAGGTATTGATGTATCTAAATAGGGGTGAGAGATAGTCAGTCCCAGTCGGAGCTATTCGCGTTTGTCCGTCTGTCTGTCAGTCAGTCAGTCAGTTTGCATATATACATGGTATATAGGTATAACGTTACGTTTAATGGGAATTAGCGGTACATTGTCCAGCGTATTCGTTGGAGTACTGGAGTACCATTCGCTGCAGGATGGAGGGATGAGGCTGCCCAATTGTGGGCTACAAGCTCGTGTATCTAGTATGTACCATATACCATACCTCTCGGTGTTTGTTGCATCGGTTGAGGTCTGGGTGAAAAAGGGGGATTGTTTGTCGACGTGCGTCCGATATATCATCATTAATCACGGAGGATAATCGTCCGCCAGACTCCATTCGATGGATGGACCGTGGTCCAGCCCCTGCAGTTCCATATAAATACTGAATGCTACTTTGTAATATCCGCATACGTTTAAGGGTGGTAAAAAAAAGTCGCTATTTTTCACTTTCGAAGCAAAGATATCGAAGCAAAGATGTTTCTTAATTTATGAATTACTAATTTCAATCGTTTGTATAATTGAAAGAATCAAAGTACTACTAGCACTATATACCTACATGATTAAATAACGAGATACGTATAAATAGATTAAAGGGAAAAAAAGAAAGATCCTAAATGGCATGTGAAAGGAGAATGATTCTGTGTACGAGAGAGCTGTCTGCGTGGTCAAAGGTCGTTGAAGAAAAATTTTTTTTCATATAAAACAGAATAATTTCCTTTTCCTGTTTAACAAAGTTATACTACGTTATACATATACGAGGTAAAGTTGACGGCTGAGGACCCCCTGCACACCTCTAAATAGATTTGTGCTTTTAAGCAGCACATATGTATGTATGTATGTATGTATACGTACTACTATACATCCCCTACATCATCCCCTAACCCCGTACTCGCGCGCCATCGCGATTTCTCGTATATATATCTGGTGACTGACTCGTGTTAGAATACGATCCCCGTTCCTCCCTATCCCCATCAGGGGCATAGGTGGTGCGGGTTATCTCTTCGAGCGATCAAAGCGCGTTGCGACGGCGTCGTTTGATGGTAACGCACCACCAACCACCCTGACGCATCGAGGCGTAAGGACGCTTCGCTCTTCCTCGTTGGTGTACCTATACCTATACCTATACCCCTATACCTGTACCTGTACCCCGTTTATACACTTCGTATAACGATGACGGTCATGCGATAATGTGTTGGTGCTCGTTTTAGTCTATACTAACTCCAGAGCTTGGCGCTTAACGGTTAACGGCTAAAGGTTAAAGGTTAACGGTTAGTGCTTTCACGCATTTAGGTGTGCATCCACCCCCACCCCCCACCTCAGCCCCCCAGTCAGGTATATTCTCTGCAGTCGTCAGTGACTCGCCCGCTCTATACGGATGGATTTCCGCCACGCGCTACGTCGTTCACCCCGCAATAGGTAGGAAGGTAGGAAGGTAGGAAGGTAGGTAGATAGGTAGGTAGGTATCTCTTCGACGAGGAAAACCGTCCCCAGTCGAGCACAGTACTAATGCATGTAATTGCAGCTAACCTCATTAAACCCGTCGACTGATGCCACTCTCGTCCTTCTTCCCTCTTCGCCCTTTACACCCTGCACCCTGTTACCTCATAAACTCACTCGTCTCGCCCCCTTCTACTTCTATCGCTTTTTTTTTTTTAACTCTCTCTCGCTCTCTCACTCTCTATTTCTCTTTCGCTTTCTCTCTTTCTCTCTTCTTCATCCCTCTCAGACTATAAATACATACATATATTTATATGTTAGGTATAGGTATATATACCTACACATCAGCTATCTGTGTCTCTTTACGCCCCCACGTATTTCGCGAGGGTTTCTTTTTTCTCCCTATTATATCCCCCTTTCGAGGTTTCGAGGTTTATATCTTCGTATCCTTTAAACTCATATACCTACTTTATATTGCTCAAGGGAAAGGCTAAGAGAAAGTCCAACAATGTTTACCAAATATAAGGTTGATAATTTTTAGGGGATGAAGGGTAACGATGTGGTTCGGTATAATTCAAATATTTATACACTGTCTCTTCGGCTTTGACGTTAATTATTATTCTTATCAGGTAAAATTTCGGGTTGATATTTAAATACCTAACAAGTAATTGTAACTGCAATAAATGCTCTTCTGTAACAAACGATCTTATAACGCTGCTTTAGTTTAGTTGGTGTCTGTGTTAAATATAAACTCCGTTTCTCATTACCTATCTCATACCTATATAATATATTCCTTATATGTTGAGTATATTGTATACTGAACAGGGATCGCATGCCATATATACAGTATATCTAACATCTATATTTAGTTTAGGGAGTAACAACCCCTTCAAGGAAGTTCCTTGTATATCACTCATGCATGCATGACTATGATGTACGCAAATTGTTATATTCTGATATCACAAATGCTGCTTTTGGTTACGTATAGCCAGTATATAGGGGAAGGTGGGGCAGAATGGCCGGATGGGGCTAAATGGCCGCCAAAAAAAAAATTGACTTACTCGCATTTTCGCATCAAGGGGGATCGTATGAGACCCCTTGCAACGCGATTCCGCTAAAAGTGCTCAAAAAATTTTAGGGTGGGGCTGAACGGCCACCCTAATAAAAGTAGCGAAATTGCATTTTCACGTCGAAGTGAGTGAGATAAAACTATATGCAGCGTGGTTCCACTGAAAACGATGCAAAACTGAAAGGGTGGGGCAAAGTCGCTCACCCAACACTGAGAAAAAAATATAATTGAATTAACGAAATATTTTTTTCAATAGTCGCAATTAAAAATTTATTCGGAACAAATAAATTCCAATTGGTGTGATTAAATATCATATGAAATTGACCGATTTTCACTCACTTCGACGGGAAAATGCAATTTCGCTACTTTTATTAGGGTGGCCGTTTAGCCCCACCCTGAAAATTTTTGAGCACTTTCAGCGGAATCGCGTTGCATGGCGTCTCATATGATCCCCCTTGATGCGAAAATGCCAGTGGGTCAATTTTTTTTTTGGCGGCCATTTAGCCCCATCCGGCCATTCTGCCCCACTTTCCCCTACCTACCCTTAATCCTTATATAGTTCGGAATATCCGTGTGGAATTTGAAATTTAGTTTTGGTAGTCGGGCAGTGCGATGAGGACGTGAGGATGCGGGGTTGTTTAATTACAAGGAATTGGGTGAATTGAAAAATAAGAGAATTGACTTTATATACTATGCAGCCTTCTGGGATTTTGGGTTTAACAATTAGAAGTGGCGTGCGGGGGTGAGTTTAGCTTTGAAAAGTGTATATAGATGAGGCAGGTGCAGCCATGTCGACTATAACGTCTGGACCACTTGGATGCGCTCACAACGTTTTCCCCCCGCGGTGAGGCTCTTCAAAGTTTTACTCTGAACCTTCGCATGCAGCCTCCCATTTTCTCGGCCGATTTTTCTGCGAGTAGGAAAAAATTAAAAAAAAAAAAGAGGAAAGAAAGAGAAGATGAAGAAGAAGAAGAAGAAGAAAGAGAGAAAAATAAGAGAAAAAAAAAGAAAAAATCCTCATATAATTACTTTTCTCATTAACATTGTGCCTCATTGTTTCCACGATCGTTAGCGCGCGCACAAGACGACGAAAATAATAACGTGCTTTAGGTTTAAATTGCACGAGGTGGAAATTATAATAATTATTATAATACTGAAGTAATCTTATTCCGGTGCGCGCGGTTACTTTAAGAGAAAGACTTCCTTTTTTTTTCCATCACAAGTACCAAGACCTTTACGCCGCCACTGTTGGGGTGTAATTTACTCCTTAATCCAACAGCCGAGCGTCCTCTCGCTCGGTTAACGCCGCCGCGACCGCAAAAATCTGAAACCTTGTTTTCGCCTTGTAATCACATAAGAATATGCATTGTTGCAAAGCTTACCTAAAGAAAACAGCATATAAAAACTCCCGCGCTAATTGCCTTCAGTTAAGTTCTATACGTATTATATTATCACCACTTCCGGTTCTTTCTTGCGCTTTTTCTCCTCTACCATACCATTGTGGCAGCTGCCTTTCTAGCTTGAGGATTTCAGGGTGCAGAACAGCAGCAGCTAAGGGAGCTTATACCGAACTAAAGTAACTAATACAAATCTATTCTTCCCCTGTAACATCCCCCAAGAAAAATGGGCCAAGACTTCCGGTCCAATATGTAAAAGCTACGTCGCAATGTGTTCTTGAAACACCCGGGCATAATTCACCTACGAAAACTGACGGAATCCCATATGATATGCCATGTGTAGTGTCAACCTCTTCGGTATAGCATTTAGAAAAAATATATCTTTCCAACACAGATTAATGAGCTCTGACTAACATAGAAGATAAGGAATTAATATCTTCTCTCTTTGCACTTGCCAACATATACTATATTTCGTGTTACAATTCTATTCTAATACAGAAATTGATTTTTCTGCAGTTGCAGATTGTGAAAATATTTCAACCCTTTTATCGTAGGTTTGATATAACTGCAGTATAAATACATGTAGTATATCTACACCTACATATACGTAGAGGCGAACCGATTTATTAAGTACGTTACATGTGTAAATATCCACAAGCAACGTTAAAACGTTTGATTTCGTTCGTCTGTGCAACGAAGTAGGTGTACAGTTAATTGAATAAACGTAAACGTAATTCGTTATGCTGCAGCAGAGCCGCGGCGTGATGGAAACGGAAGGGAGCGGATGAGTATTACGCGCGATGCAGCAAGTGCATGCTCGCGGGTGTTATATCTGTACCTACCTAGGTGCATAGCTGTGTGTCGATCCATCAACGGAATCAAAGAAATTCCTAGTTGTCATTTTTCACTTTCCACCTATTTTTGTACCAAATATTTTTGTTGCATGTTTATCTAAAATATTATAGCGCTTCTTTCACGCTTCACTAAAGGCCTCGGTTATAATGCGTTCACGTCTCTCAGACGAGAATAGATTAAAATAAATACTCCCTGGTGTATGAGTGATAATCAGTGAGAAAAACCAATTTTTTCAGCTGCTACAAATATACACTTATATATACTTGCCATATGCACCTATATAGTACCCATCTTTATAATCTAGAAAAATTGAATCAACCCTTTCCTTTCAGACCCAGTACGAAGAAATAAATTTCACTCTCGAAGACCTGAATAATAATTGTCTGATTATACTAATTCATGGGCAAATTTTTATCCCAAAAAAAAATTTTCAAAAGGGATGTGTCAAAAACTAAATGAATAAAAATTAAAAAAAAATAAAAATAAAAATAGGCCAGAGCGTGGGAAGGAATTTTTTTCCGCGTTGGTTTATTATTCTCATGCGGCAGAACAATGCGAATGAGTATCGCGTGCCGTTTGCAACGCGCGCGGCATTCGGCACCCATCATACCGTCAGTCATCGATGACGCGAGAATTGATCCAATTAAAGAAATGATTCCATATAAAAAAAAAAAAAAAAAAAAAAAAAAGAGAAGAACGAATTTTGTTCGACGAGTGGAATACAGCCGCGGTAACTCTGCTACCCCACGACGAGTACCGGGGTGTTCGCACTCATGGAATGAATATAACAAAGCGAGGTGAAGCCGGGGTCACCTCTAATTGGACAAATTCGCGGCAACGGTATAACAAACGACTAAAATTCATCTTCTTCTTCTTTTCCTCATCCGAACAAAAGGTGTCAATGAGAATCTTGTCCAGAGAGTCAGAGAGGGAGAGACTCTGCAGCCTCTGATATCCGTAACAGTATATATAATACTCACTCACCTTATATACCCGCGAGGTACTATATACGTATTTTTGTGTATTATGTAAAACGACATAAATATACAAATATATATACCTAAATAAATACCTGTTAGATTTTTACATGTATATTCGTATAATAATACATAAGGGCGACAATCGAGTGACAATCACACCGTCGTCATGCCCCACGAATTCTATTTAAATATAACGCGCGGGTGTGCGGACTGCGCGGACCCGACCGCATGGCAGTTCAAGAAGTCGCGCAGACCAGGAATTTCGACGAATGTGAATGGACCTGTGCAGCAGCTGTGCATTCCATCTCAACACAACCATACAAACGTTGCCAGTCACTTCTTTTCGCGTATTCAAAAGCTCATCCCACCCACTATACCTACCAACGTTCTCTCAGAAACGTTCACCGCGTATATTTCATTCTCTCGCATTCTCATTTTCTGTGAATGAGGTGAAACAATTGAGACGAAGAAAACTTTTTTGCTTCGAGATTATTCACTCTATATACTACCTATGAATAATCAAGTCTTTTTCCCACTGGAGAATTCTGAATCGTTGGAATTATACCTGCTGCACAGTAGCTTCTCGCCTTTTCCATATACTAGGTACACCGAGTGCATATATCATCTCGTGGTCTGCTTTTGCGGTTCTCACGTTTCTCCAAACGTTCCCATAGCAATAAATATCACCTCGGTACTGGACCGCCACCGATATCAGTTTACCATAATATATTGTATACCTATATGCATGTATATATGTATTGATGTATGTATGCACCTATATAACCATCGTCGTCTGCAACTCTTCTGCAACAACCGTCCTGCATATATCCCTTCTTCGCGTTTCGTTGCACCTTTGCGTTCTTTCTACTTGATGCCCGCATATATTCGTACATATAGGTATATACATCTATACCATATGTATAATACACGTTCGGAATTGGTCAGATTTGTTCATTTTTATATACGCATATCTATATATTACTTTATATCTCTATACCGTCGTGTATTAAATGAGCGTATAGTCCCTAACGCAACGAACGAACGTAGGTAGAGACCATACCATACCATATACCATACACCATACCATACCATACCATACCAGACCAGTCTACATCTACGTCGAGGAATAACGAAGAGGAGGTGGAGAATTAGGGCCACGTGCACCGGGCGCATTATTCTCGTTTCAAGTGGTTCTTCGGACGCAGATATCTGCACGGTTCGTGAAGCACCGTGTGCGCGTTCAGCTTATACTATTATATGTATACCTACCTATACCCACCTTGGGTCCGTACGTATAACGCAAACCGGGTGCGGCAGCGTAACCGCAACCGCTGAGCAACACCGCGGTATACTGTATACATATATATACACAACGATAGGTGTATATATACTATATATATATATGATCGTTTCGCGGTGACTTTATATGATTCCCTTGTAACCTCTCGCGGGTATATATACAACATTAATTAAACTCGGTGGATCCTGAGGGGGTGCAGAGCCAACAATTGTGACCCCCCGCGTATCGCTGGAGCCTACGTATAGCTACCTAGCTTATAGCCACCCGTATTACGCATTGTAGTCGCATATATACATACCGCCTCTCTCAACTCCGATGCGGAGACGCGTGGACGTTCAAGTAGCAAGTACCTATATACTCTACCCACCCGACTTGCCTTGTTAAGGAATTAATCACTTTCTAGCTCGTCGGGTGCTGATGCTGGTGCGACCGCAGAGACGAGTTATTTTAATTGTCAGCAGAAAATTGCTAAGTACTTTTATATATATATACCTATTAAGTAAGAAGAGAAGAGGGACGGTATCGTATATCCGATACGAATTTGGTTGTAATATAAGGAAGAAGAAAATTATAAGAGAAGAAACCCATTTTAAGGCTAAACCGTTGATATTCGTTCCTTGAGGTGTCTATATCCCCCGCGTACGTTAAAAAACACGTGGCTATACATATATATATATATGCGCGCGGAGTTCCACCGAAGAGAGATGAGATGAGATGAGTGAGATGAGATGAGCCGAGCAAGTGATATTTTTTTTAATTTTTACCGTAAACACCCACGCGGTGAAAAGTCGGTAAAAATATACCGCAGGAACTGGTTCTGAGAGGGGGTATCTCGGTGCCAAAAGTGAAAACGGGCTTCGTTTCTCGACACCTTATAGTCGTCGCCCGGTTGTCGAGTGCCGGCACGTCGACGACGAAAGAGAGAGAGGGAAAAAAATAGAAAGAGATATATGGAGAGAGACGAGTTTGTGTTTTCGGAGGAACGATTGAGGCGTCGATGTAAGGTACTACCGTCGACGTAGCCGCGACGAGGGATGCTGGAACCCCCTACCCCCGAACTAAAACCACCTAGATACGAGTTGGTACGTCATTCCCAGAGGGAGGTGCGGACAAAGGGAAAGGAAATAGAGGTGACTGTATACGAGCGAAGAAGACGCGTACTGACGTCTCGACGTCTACGAATGTCCCGCGGGAGATACCCGCGGAGAAGAAAACTCGCCGGAGATAAGAACCAAGGGACAATAATCCCCTTGACAGTTGGTCTCTGCAGTCGTGGCTTATTTTTCGATCCCACAAGTAGCTTCCTATATACATATATGTACCATACTATATAACGTTGAGCCTTTAAGAGGGTGCAACTTCTTATACTACTATATACGCAGCTACAGGCGTTGATCATCGGTAGACGGTACCTATACGTCTTGCCCGTGCGGCCGTCCCGGCTCGTTCATCCTGCGACACTCTCTTCCCCGTAGGTTATACATACCCCCGCCCACGGCATAGGTTTTACGCTATTAATATCCATGGATATATATATATATAATATATATATATATATGTGTATATATGTGTGTGCGAGAGAGGTTCACTTTAGTTAGTCCGCAAGCTTTAGTTAGCCGCAAGCATATAGTAGTCGTAATAAACTCTGGTAGGTATAGGTAGGTAGGTACAAGTGGTACTATATGTATATCGGTATATACTTATACTTATACACTTATACTTATAATGCTTATAGCGCAGGTCACTAAGGGGTCAGGAAGAAGATTCGTTCTTAGGATAGCTTAAACGCGGATATCGCTTTGTTGTGTCAAGAATAGGGAGATATAGACGCGTCAACATTTTTACGAGGATGTAGTCTCGTTGGATAATATGTTGTAACGATCGCTATATGGGGGAATAGATTTTCTTCGACTGTATGTATAAGTGACTATTATATAGTATATAGCTAGTCAACTGGTCGCAAGTATACCTATATATTAACGTCTGCGAAGAAATGTTCAGGAATTTTTGTTTTCAGAGGTGATGATTATATTTTTAGTACCGAGATTATTGTAGAAGTTTCGGGATGTTCAGGGTACCTACATACAACGTAATACGTAATACGACGTAATAAACTCGTTATACTCTAATAGAACAAAAGATATTTGGTGAAAAATATGTCAAACGGTCCCTAGCCCACTTAATCGTTGTATGGTGCTGCGCCTGTGCCGCGCAGTACGACATGGAATGGATCCCCATGGCCACTGAATAACATAAAAAGTGCCGCGTGCCGAGGAGGTGGGGTCCGCGAACGAAGGGAGTCGATCAAAGTCCCAATTTTATCAAACTTTCCTCCGCCAATTCCGACGCAGAACGGAATAGCCCCTGATGTGTTCAATTGCTTTCAGACGGAAGCAATATTGACGTTCAATTTCGCGTCGAAGAAGGATCGTCGTCGTCGTAGTCGTTGTCGTAGTTCAGGGGTGACTATGATAAACCACGTGTGTGCAGTTTATTCCGGAAACAAATATATCCCTTGATTATCGTTAATAATTAGTAGTATACATATCTTCATATCGTTTATCAAATCCTCTAAACAAATTCTATCAACAATCCCGGTAATAGCTATTTACATTTCAAAATGAGCTCATACTGCATTTCACAAAGACAAAACTCTCGTGTGTGCGAAGGTCACCAACTTTCAATAAAAGTCATTAACACACATATTACGTTTCCATATGCAGCTTTGAACTCTGCATTAATATGTATACCCATGCAGTCATGCACTATCCATTATCTAGATATATAAAATAAAATCGAATTATCTCTCATTGTCGGTTAGTATGTATTACCTAATCTCCGCACTACTCTCAAATGCATTCGTACTTATGTATATCCACATAAGAGCTACAACTCTTTTTCATCGACCCCAACTTCAGTGTACATAAATACACTTTTTTCTTCCCTACTTCAAGCTCGTGTCACGTGGCTATATCAAATGAATTCTGATGACATAACTCGCCCTGTTGCTCTGTGTCCACCAGTCAACTGTATCTAAATATCCCTGTATACGGGGCACAGATGCTACTGTTTGATCGTCCCCATAACTTAATTTACTGTTAGTTGTTCGTTACTTAATTTTGTATGTGTGTGTGTGTCTGTCTCCGTTTTTTTTTTTTTTTTTTTTCTAAAAAAAAATTATATATATATTTTCACCACAGTTTTGATATTCGACTGCTTTTGAAAATTTGTTACAAAATATTTTTCACCCTGGATTAACGCGTTACCTAAGTTTCGGTGCAGAAGTTAGATACGTGTGAACGATGATTCGGAAGAAATATCTCACACAGCTGTATAACCGTGTGAAATACTGAAATACGTTTACATATACTATAACAGACCGTAGTAACACGCGATGAGATTGAAGATGCAATGCAACGTGTGCCGGCCAACTCTGCAACGATTTTCATGCCAAAATTATAATATAATAGTTATAAAAGCTTGCAAATTTTCATACGATTATTTATCTAATACATAACAACAATAATCTTTGTTACCGATTCGTTTCGATTCATATATTTTTTTTTTTTTTTTTTTTTTTCTCTTCCTCGTTTCTACTCCGCAATTATAATATTTTTGCTATCTCAATGACGAGCGACGACATCTTGACCCATTGTAATTTAATTTAGCTAACCCAGAATTATTTGGACCGTAAGATGAAAGCAGCTCGTGGTATCAGTGTAAAGGCCAGTCTTATCATCGCTCGAGTTGATTTCTAAGTATCAAACTGCTGTAAGACGATGTATATATATATAAATATATAAATATATATATATATATACCGCGATATCTTTACCCTCGCGACAACAACGGCGTCAATATGTCTCTTCTCGCGTTGATATTGAGGAAATAATCAATAACCATAATAAAAAAATCGCCTTCATGAAATGGAAATGACAATTGGTACACGGGGCAGAGCGGAAGACAACCCAGAGGCTTCTGAATCAAGACAAAGTCTTCTTTGTTAAGAGAGCTTGGCTCGAGACACCCTGACGAACGGATGGACCGAAAGACGGACTAGGCGAGACAGCGTTCCTTAATGCCGACTAAGACGCGCTCGTTATATACATTTAACATTATACAATATCCGGCAAAGCTTCAGAAATTATATACTATATTTATTATTAATATTATATACCTACCTATATATCGCTTTGCAGAAACTGATAGATATGCAATTTGTTTATCTATCGAACGGTATCAAAAGGACTAGATATATACATGCGAATGACGGATGATAAACAGATAATAAACATCTAATAAAGATATCCAAAAATATCACGAACCCTCTCATATCACATATCCTATCCTATATATTTTCTCTTCTCGTCTCTTCTCCATGCAACGACCTGCTGCAGATCTATATAGCTCCACTATCTCGTCAAAGTCTTCGAGTTCCCCCTTCCGGGTATAATCTTTGACCATTCCATGTAACTCGTATGATCAACGAGTCCATCCAATCTATACAAATACACACATACATATGATATAGGTGAACGTGTACATATCAATGTGTCACAATATAACAAAATTTGTCTATAATTTATTGTAGGAAGTCCTGATGCGAGGATGATACATTTTGTAGCATCGGGCAACGATTATGGGAGGCATACCTATGGTTCGGTAATTGCCTGGCTAAATTTAGGCGTCGCAGTTGGCGTCAATGCGCGGACGCATATTCAGCGCAATCTCATATTGCTATGCTCACTTACTAAACTGCATCGTTGGTTGTGTTTGTGGACGTGAATGTGAATGAAACCCTCTGGCAGTCCGCCTATTTAAATTTAGCTACTGTGGGCGGTATAGCTGTCATGGATACGTATCATCGGCATAACTGCAGAGCTTCGTAAATGAATAATGAAGTATGCCTCTGTGATCACCGTTAGATGACCGGAACTTTGCTTGAGCGTTGGGTACACTAAATAATATGGCAACATTTTGTGTCTGTGATATTTCCTCTAGGTTCTTAATACAGCTAATGCTGAAAGACTGCACTCTCTTTGGACATGTAAATTTAATACCTATACAGAATTCGTCGATTCTTATATACTCATCATGATTTTTCTTCCCTTTTTTTGATTACAGTCTTTTCCCACGCAACTAAACTCCGAAACCCAGAAGCAGATCGACATGCAACGGTTACAAACAGAGCATTTAAAACGCCAACAGGAACACATAATGCAACATAACATCCAAGAGTTGCAAGCACAGATTGGTAAAGGCCAGGTAACAGTTCCGGGTCCACAGTCTCTGATGTTCCTTCCATTCCTCGAACAATTTCGCGGATTACCAGTAGCCTCGATGCCTCCACCGACGTCGACGACTACCACAGGCAACAAGCATATCAACTCCATCGCCAGTGTGAGTGATTACTTTTTTGCAATGTTCTTATAACGCACGAGAGATAATATTTGAACAGGAAGAGACTCGGTCCTCTCTCTATCTCTATCTCTAGCTCTATCTTACTCTCTTCAACGAGGTCAGCCCGACTTAGTTGCGTCGGTATTTTTGTATCAATAAAAGTCCAGAAGTCCAGATGTTCTCGTAGTCGTAGAACCCGTTGCACGTTGCAAAACCAAAATGTAACTTATATGTCGCAAACAGATGATCACTGGGCACCGGGACGGACCTAGCTGGGCGACGGCGCACCTAGCGCAAATGACCACGCAGATGGAGAAGGAATCCTCGCCAACACCGACACCCTCTGCACCCCAACAACCCGCTGCACCACACCAGGATCCTGACACACCGTTAAATTTAACTAAACCGAAATCCTCATCGGGACAAACGGCATCCTCTTCGCCAGGGAGTGACTCTCACTCTACTGGTGCTGGGAGTAGTGGTCATCAGGAACAACCGCTAACAGCTACCGCACCGAAACTATTTCCACCGGGTCTTCAAATGCCCAGGAGTTTTCTTCCTAGCTTACATTATGGCGGACTTCCGCCGCATCTGGGCAACCTCTCTGCACCCAGTGAGTATTATATCTATTTTTTTTTTTCTTTCGAACTGATTTGGTATTGGATATAAAAATCGGAATAAAATAATTGTGAATTAATGTGAAGGCGGCTTCGAATACATATAGGAGAATGATGAACATCGGTTTATCAATTTTTTTTCTCTATCGAAGGAATAAAAAAAAAAAAAGACAAGAACCCTCAAAAAAAAAAAAAAAAAAAAAAATGCATGTCAGTCGTTTTTCTTATGCTTTCGCGAATCTTTCCTATCCTATCCGAGTGACTACCAATCTGTAGAGTAGGTAGAGAATTCCGAGGACCCTATACGTATAGCAGCAGATCACCGTCATCGAGTGTTGGAAGAGCGTATAGTTATAGCTTTGGTAGTTTGGTATAACATATCGCGTGCCCCACAACTTTTATATACAATTTTGACGCGTGATCTCAAGATCAAAGAGGTGGTTACTTGCCACTTTGAATCCGGCAAGAGAAGAAGTAAAATAAAAAGGCCAAAAAAAAAAAAAAAAAGAAAAAAAAAAAAAAACGAACCATAATAATAATAAAACAAGAGCTGCAGAGTTGAGCTTTCGCTCAAGGCCCTGCGAGTCCAGATGTTTCGTTGTGAAATTGAACGGTCCAAGATGGTCACCGCGGCGGTTTCTCGTCAGATCGTTCTTTATACTCGTTTCTCAATTCATTATACCAACACTTTGTCCAACATTCACCCCCCGGTATATACTTGCTTATACTCTGCCGCGCGGAATAACTTCACGTCTCTTCAACAGCCCACAATATTATCACTTTAATGTTTCAGTGGGCAAGGTGATGAACAAAGAGGAATCCGGAGGAGGATCAGCCGCCGCGGCGGCCGCAGCGGCAGCTGAAAAACATTTTGCTATGCACAGTATATACGGTATGTCATCTAGCACCGGAGGTATGCCTCCTTCGCCTCAATCTCAAAGGGGTATGAAGCATTCGGGAAATCGGGACGAACCTTCTCAGGAGGAACAAGATTTTCTCTCATCTCCTCACAGTGAGTATTTTTCGATAATTTTCTTTCCCATTTTTTTTTGTTACCTCTATATTATATACGCTTTAGAATAAAGAAGAGAAAAGGAAAGAAAAGAAAAATGAAATGGTGACGTTGAAATACTGTTTTGTATTTTTCTCACGTCTTAGCAAACGTGAAGAGGAGGTATACGGTTTGTGCGTCATTATATGTTCGCTTTTAAGATATTCTTTATTTTTTCTATTACCTAGTAGGTGTATGAAGTCATTGCTTGAGTCTTATGCAAATGTTAAGTAAATTTGTCATTCTTTTAACCGACAATACTTGATCGTCAATTTTATAAGTGGTCGTAGTTGTAACTCGGTCGGGTTAGCTTCGAAATTTTAGGTTTGTGGTTATAAGGTCTTCGACCTTTAACCACTTGATACAGTCCCAGTGATCTAAAAATAAGCTATTCGTTCTCTTCATTCTTGCCTTTTGAAATATACCATAGGACAGCACGTCAGGATGCTGCTGGGTCTAATCAAACGTCTATTTCTACGTACATATACTACGCAGATTCGTACCCGAAATTATACTAGAGCCAATAATAGGTCCATCTATACATTACAAAAAGAAAAAGAAGATGAAAAAAATGAGAAATAAATTATGAAAAGAAAAAAAAAATGATCAAGACCACACGTGTCGAAAAACTATTATAACGACACATGAATCACTGCAGAATATTAGGGGAAAGTTCGAGCTTATGGTCGAACTGCTGCAACGGTCTTTAGATATTAATTTTCAACGAATCATTTAATTGTGTTTTAGTGTGGGGCCGAGAGCAAGGCTACAAAGTTCCGGAAGATATTGGTGAAAAAGGTAATTAACTTAATCGAGATGATTTATATTAAGCTATTTAAAATTCTGACCATTAGTTTGCGCATATGAAAATTGTTCGAGTCCCCGGGACGTTATTTCTTTCGTTGTATTAGAAAAACTGTAATGATCGCTGAGTTTTTTTTTTTTTTTTTTCTCAGCTCTATTGAATAAGCGCTCTTCGACTATTCTTTCGATTATCGACGAGTTAAAAATAATCATGCTTCGTTTATATTTAGCCAAAATGGTGAGGCAGCAGAAACGGGACGGTGAAAACAAGCCGCACATCAAACGGCCTATGAACGCTTTCATGGTATGGGCCAAGGACGAACGCAGGAAGATCCTCAAGGCGTGCCCGGACATGCACAATTCAAACATATCGAAAATCCTCGGTAAGTTATCTACCCCATAACGTTTCAAACACCCGTCGAAGTGAAAAAAGGAGAAGTAGAACTTAACAAACCCGGTGAAGGCTTTTTACGATTTTGCTCGTAAAGCAATTGATCCTAGATCAATTTTGAACAGAAAGTAACCATTTTTCGTATTCGTCTTCAGGCGCGAGGTGGAAAGCGATGTCGAACTCGGAAAAGCAACCCTACTACGAGGAACAATCGCGATTATCAAAACTTCACATGGAGAAACATCCCGACTACAGATACAGACCTCGTCCAAAACGGACCTGCATAGTAGACGGTAAAAAGATGAGAATTTCCGAGTACAAATCACTGATGCGTCAGCGTCGTCAAGAAATGAGACAACTATGGTGTAGAGACGGAGGACCAGACATGGGTTTCCTATCTCCGGTCGGTTCAGAGATGAGTTCTTCTCACCCCGGGCCATCGGCAAGACCATCGGTATCACCTCCAGCATCCCTGTTGAACGGTGCAGCTGGTCCAAGTTCTGATCATGCATCGTTTTATTATCCTCAGGACAGTTTGTCGCCAAGTGATATGATGAACTTTTCACCGGAAAATCCGGGCTCCGTTGGCGGTTACGACGTAAGTCCACGGCACCACGACGAAGATTGAGCCGCGGCTCCGGGTCAGCCTTCGTGGCCACCCGGAGCGCCTGCAAGACTCGCCCACGAACTTTTTTGGTAACCTGGATAAAATATTGGTTACTGGGTTTATTTTACATTGTTAATCCGTTTCCACGGTTGATAACGGTATACCGCGCATAATATATCCTGCGTATATATATATTCGCCAAGGGATTGGGAAACTCTTCGGCTGGCCATCGAGAGAGTAAATAGATTTCCAATCCCCGTATATAGAAAAAAGACGCGCTAACGGATAGGATATTGCGTAATACGCGAGGCGGATCATAGCCTCAGACCTTTGTACATTTATGGTACATATATTTGGGTACACGACGTACGATAGGTACCTATGTACCTACGTAGTGAGACGAACACTGCAGCATATACCTATATGCGATTACATGCGTTGAACGCGCGTATATAAAGAGTTGAGATATGAATTATTCAAAATAAACTCCTCACATGTACAGATCCAATAATCAAAATCCCGAAGAATTTAAATAATAATAAAATAAAAAAAAAAAAAAAAAAAAAAAAACATAAAAAGGGAAAAAATAATATAACATCGTACGACTACTGCGGTAAACGTTATTGCTTTACTGCTACTGATGTACGTAGGTAATGTTAACTCATTATTATATAAAAAATATGAATAATTAATATCGATCTGCGCCTACCTACCTATAAAACAAATAAATATATACATTATATAACTATATAAATAACTTAAGGTGTGTGAATGTAAGAAAAAGAAATCGTTCCTCTTTATTTTTCGTTTTTTTTTTGTTTTTTTTTCTTCTTTGCTCTAAATATTTTCTTCCGATATAAGTTTGATTCACTCTTGTCTAAATTTTTATAAAAATTTTGCGGTAAAACTAAGAATTTTTTTTTTTTTTTTTTTTTTTAGAAAATTATCTAAGAATATATATAATGCGCTGTTATAAGCTGACTATATATTTTTATTTAATACTCGTTCGATAAATTTTTTGTAGAGAAATTTAATGGAAAAAAAAGAAAAGAAATATAAAAATTCTTTCGAAGAGAAATTTCTTTGAATATTCGAAAAGTCATACGTGGATATTTGCAATAAAAAAAAAAAAAAAAAAATTATATATATATATACAACATATTATATTATATAACAGTTAAAGTTTTTGAGAATAGAAAAAAGAAAAGTGATTTGAAAATTGGTGGATTTTTTTCTTCGTTCCAACACCCTAACACATACCTACTACATAAATGTATATATTGAACCTGTTCGCGCGGACTACACAGCCGCGGTGTCATAATTAGCAATAGCGGTAAATCGCTATTGGAATAAAAAAAAAAAAAATGCGCAAGAAATAAAAAAAAAAAATAATAATATATATATATATATAATATATATATTATATATATTATATAGAATGATGTTAATATGATGGGAAATAAAATCGCATTAGAAAAAAAAAAAAAAAAGAAAAAACCGTCGATTTTCAATCAGACCTAATATTAACTGGTTTCGATTCCGCGCCGAGAAAAGTCTTGTTCCTAATCCTTACCAGTATATCGATATAATACACTCCGATGTTAACAGTATAACGTCAGAATTTTTATTATCGAAAACTGGTCCATCTCATCCCCACTATCTCATCACCTAATCAATCAACATCGTATAGATATATATATATAATAAAGTTGTCGCGTTAATTAACGCGGACGGATTATGAATTCATTCGTATATAAATATATAGGTATATATATCTATATTGTGAAGATAAATCGCGTCACTAATGCCATAAGGTCGTAAGCGCCAAAAAATTATTTTTTTTTGCGGATATGCCCAAACGATGTTATATCGCACGAAAAAGATTTTGCCACCAAAAAGACAAAAATTTTTTTTTTTTGCGGTTACGACCTTATGGCATTAGTGACGCGAAATAAGTTAAATAAAAACGTCATTTGCATCGTAATTCTACATCACGAATATACATATATATAAATATGTACATTATATACACGATGATCTGAAATCTGTATACAATTCAACTACCTTATTATTATTATTATCCTTATTATTATTATTATTATTATTATTATTATTATTATTATTATTATTATTATTATTATTACTATTACTTTTATCATATTCTCTCGATTTTAGTGGAGGTATGATAAAATAGTATATTCGCTCGTCATTAAACATGTATTATATACATAATGTATTTAAATGCAGTTTTTCCATGAAGCGGTGTGATATTTTCAATCACCACCGCCTACTCACACACCTGCATATACCACAAGCACCTATATACATATATAATATAATATTAAAGAAGGAAAAAAAAAAAGAAGAAGAAAAAAAAAAAAAAAAAAAAAAAAACACGTCTTAGTACTTATAGTATTTGCATCATTAATTTATTGACCTAATTATATTATTAAGCGATTAATAGGTAAGGCAAGATATATAGAGCGACGTCAATTTTAGTGAATTGTTACTGTAAAATTATTATTAAAAAAAAAAAAAATTAATATTAGTGTTATTTATTAATCGATATAGACTAACAAACAATCAAATTCATTATTATCTACCTACATATACTATATTATGATGTTGTATCGTTTTATCTTTGCGAGCGAGCCCTTTAACATTTTTTTCTTTTTTTTTTCTTTTTCTTTTTCTTTCCTCTTTCCTCTTTCTTCTATAATATGTTATGTATATTATTATACGTAATAATCGTTCGATCGAATCGTATCCTCAAACAAACCTGAAGTAACAGATTTGCGAATTGACAATTGAAATTAAATGATTAAAAATTTGCAATAAATTTTCTTTCTATTTTTCATCGTTTACTCCGTAGAAAGAAAGAAAAAAAAAAAAAACTGAATTTTCCATTGAAAGTACTTGAACATTATATTGTTCTCTCTTTGTTTAATTCACTGCAGGTCGCTTTCTGAACTTGAAATTCGTCGATTTGTTACTAAGTTGGGGACAGTAGACGATTCTCGAGCGATTCGCGGCCCCTCGACTATGCGATATCGAAGGGCCGAGCATTCGCGACGATGGAAACTTGATGTGATATCTAATACTAATGTGCCAAATAGCAGATTCGAAGAGTAACGAACGGGGTCTTGGGGTATGGGGATTAGGGGAGGGTGGGAGTATGTGCAGTAAATCGCGATCTGCAGATGAGCCTTTTAGTTCGTTATTATAATAAATCTTCTTTTAGCCACAATAACGATGTGCCACCTTGATCGTTGGCGAATGATATATACGTTAGGGTGGTTAAAAAAAATAAAAAAAAAAATCATTTTTTTTTTTTTCTTCTCATTACGTGAAAAATGTTAATATAATATACGTTGAGAAAAAAAAAAAAAAAAAAAAAATATGAGCTAATTTTAAAAGGGAGCTCAGTTCATTTTTATCTTATTTTCCTAATTAAAAAGAATTATTGTAAAATGTGTTGAAAATATATTTATTTCAAAATACATAACAACGGTATGGAGAAAAGTTATTTATTATTATTATTATTTTTTTTTTTTTTGCTTATAAATGAAATGAAATTAATTTTTTTATTCTTGTTGTAGTTTTTTTTTTTTTTCTTTTTTTACCAAACAGCGAATAATAAATATAAATTTCCTTCATACTTTTGTTATATATTTTGATATATGTACATATTTTTGAACACATTTTACTATAATTCTTTTTATTGAAAATGTGAAAAGCCGTAATATCAAGTAAAAATTAGGAAGATAAGCATAAAATAAAATGGCTTGAGCTCTATTTTTTAATTAATCCATACGGCTCATATTTGGACATTTGTTTTTTTTTTTTACCATATATTGACATTTTTCACGTAATGGAATAAAAATATATCGACTTTTTTTTTAACCACCCTAATATACATATACGTATATATTTGTATACTGTATTTATATATATAGTATATAATATAATATATATGGGTATATATCAACTAATCGATTAAAAAAAATAATTTTTAACTCCTTCCTCTTATTATTATTACTATTATCATTATTATTATTATTATTATTATTATTATTATTATTATTATTATTATTATTATTTTTCACAATTTATTTTATTATTTATATGTATAATGTGTAATGTATAATGTATAATGTATAATCAGTGCAATTATATACAAGGTACCTAATATAATTTTATAAAGAGAGCCAGTATCCTTGGATTAATCTGACCCAAAAAAAAAAAAAAAAACAAAAAAAAAAAAAAAAAAAAAAAGGAAAAACAAAAATAACTGTCGTGCGGGTTTTATTTATTTATTTTTATTTTTTTATATTTATTTTATTTTTTTTTTTTTTTTTTTTTGTTTAGAGACTACGCTCGCTTTGAAGCATTGACAGATATATAGGTGACAGATGTATGTATAGGATAGCTTAAATGTTGATAATATTTATTTTATGTATATAAAGGATTATTATTATTCGCGAGCGTATATATATATATATATATATATATATATATATATATATATATATATATATATATAGGTATATTAGAACCGCATCGGTATACATATATATATCATAAAAAAAAAAAAAAAAAAAATTAAAAAAAAACATACGAATACGCAAACCGATGATTACGTCAATATTATTAATGTACAGTGTAACTATATTAATTGTGATGTACCTACGTAGTTATACGTGTAATTACTTGACATACCTAGTTCATAGTATATATCGTTAATTCAAATACAACATTATTATTATTATTATTATTATCATTATCATTATTATTATTATTATTATTATTATTATTATTATTATTATTATTATTATTATTATTATTATTATTATTATTATTATTATTAAGCGATTATTAATTAGTCTTTTAATAACTTTAGGGGTAGAAAAGTTGTATATGTGCCAGTCTAGACGACAACGCAAAAGTTGGATGGTCAGAGATGCCAGACTCGATACTCGAATACTCAATAAAATAAAAAGAAACAAAAAAAAAAAGAAAAACAATTTAAAAAAAAACGCGCCCCTTCCCGACCGCCCCTCACGTATATTATGTCACGATTATTATTATTATTATTATTATTATTATTATTATTATACCGCGATAAATATCCGCGGTTCTAATTCATATAATTAATAAATAATAAATAATTATATAAATTATCAGAGAAAATAAAATGAAATTAAATATTTGTTTACCTAAATTGGTTTCAAATTTAGAAAAAACAAGTTTTTTTTTTTTTTTTTTTTCATTTTATATGGCGTGAACAAAGAATGGTAAAAAAAAAAAAGAAAAAATTTACTCGAAAAATCATTTATTCAAAAACATAATATAAAATACATATAATTTACAGGGTGTCCCGGAAATGGGGAAACGATATAAATAATACAGAAATTCAATGCCTGTCGAATTTTTTCGCATTTTATTTCCTATATAATGTGCCATATTTTAAATATCGTCAAGGGTCTGATGATCATTGATTCTTTAAGCTTTAACTTCGTGTATCTCCGTTATTCCGCTGCTTTTATATCACGTCGTTGAATATTATATATTATGTCCGAACTTTCCGGTGAAAAGAAACCAAAATTTTTAAAACTATCGAAAAATCGTATCTCATAATATTATATTATCTTGGTTTGAGTGGGTAAGAATAAAATCCAACGCAAGATCTACTTCCGTTATTTTTTATTTCCATTTTTTTTTTTTTTTTTTTTTCTAATTTTTTTCAAATTCATTTATTTATTTTTTGTTCTTTTTATTCTTTATATTTATTTATTTTCATTCAGTTTTCATGTTTTTTCATCAAACTTTTGAACGCATCACGGTTCACCTTCGCTATACTATATTATATAACTTTCGAATGAAAAATATAATATGCGATTGTAACATGTAAGAATATAATAAATTGTAAATGAATTACACCTACTAATGTTATTATGTACGTATAATACTACCTATAACGTATATGAAATGAACACTAACAACCAATCTCGATATTCCAAGCATTCACATTGATCATTTACATGTATACGTTGTTGTTAATGATATATTAAATGAAAAAAAAAAAAAAAAAAATTAAAATTAAAATATGATATATAGGTAAAAACATTATACATAAAAACAAAAGTAATGCTTCACCTAAATTCAGACATAGTTTTTAGGATAATATTAATAAATTAAAAAAAAAAAGAAAAAATAGCTATTGCGTATGGATGAGTAGTGTATATGTAAATATTATAAGAGACGCAGTCTGACTGGATAAATGGAAAATGCGAGATACGAAAATTGATACTTGAATACATTTAATATAATAGTAATATTAGTAAGGCCGGATGCATTTGTGAAACGTTTTTATTTTTTTATTTTTTTATTTTTTTTGCTTTTTTTTTTCTTACCATTTGTAAAATACGTTATTAACGTTCATCTAAACACTTATTGCGCCTTTCCCCCCTCCCCCGCCCTCACCCTTCGAAAAAAATATAAAAAAAAACAAAAAAACAAAAAAACTATTATCCGTAATTATTTAATATTGTTCTATAACTATAATAATATATGAAAGAATAAATCAAAGGCATCAAATCAAAAGATATTATTATTATTATTATTATTATTATTATTATTATTATTATTATTATTATTATTATCATTATTACTATTATTAGTCTTATCATTATTATTATTATTATTATTATTATTATTATTATTATTATTATTAAACGATCGGATTATACGCTGCTATAAACTTTGAAATCTTAATCTTTGTTATACGTGTTTAAATTTTCATTACATTAGTATTTAATTATAATTTGTTCCTAGGGGAGTACATATATGTATATTAATATACTATCCGGTAACATATAGTGTTTGGGTGGACGATACAATAATTAATAATTTTACGAAACGGTGGAAAGATCGCTATAAATTATACCTACCCCATATATATATTTCGTCAACGGATAGAGATCGAGAATCATTAAGTCTTTATTGTGTATATATATAATTATTTCATTATATATTTGAGTATAATTTGGAAACCATATTAACGGTTCGATAATCAGAAACTTGAGATATACCTATATGTATACTGTGTGAACGGCGTTGAATTTATTAGATATAGTATATTCCATACATATATGTTACATTTGCCTATCTTGTAATGCGGAGTTTGAAAAAATGCTGATTGGGGGTCAAGCGATATTATCATTTATCAATAATGTATCGATATAATAATTATCAAAGTCATTATTATATACGTTGTACCGCGCGAAATAATTATTTACTATGTTTTTATAATATAATTCCAATATATAATGAGCGAAAGAATTTTTGACACAATTTTCAAAATCAGTCAAATAATATTTTAAAGCTCGCGGTTATTATAATATAGTAACTCGAAAAACGTGATTTATAAAATATAACTAAACTGCGATCTTTCCAGCAGTTTGTGACATTTTCAAAATATAAAATATGAAAAAATAAAAAAAAATAATAAAAACGCTGCACTGTATCACATCTAGAGATCACAGTACTATAATTATTATAAACACACAGATATATATCATTATATTTATTATAATAATTTAAAAGTTAGGTACTCTTTGTTGTTTGTATTTTACATGCGTAATCATTATTACATATAAATAAAATTACCTATATAAATAAATAAAATGAAAAAAAAAAGACGTATTATATCGATAGAAAAATTATTATTATCATTATCATCACTATTAACAATAAGATTATTATAACACGATAATATTACCTTATTTATTACTATCTAATATCTACATATATATATATATAACTAAATATATTCTATAGCGATATAAAAAACTTAGATTTATATTTTATGGGAAGGAAGCGTGAATTTGAAATATTTTTACAAGTATACTTGGGTAAAAACAAATTATAGATGATAATTACTGATGGAGGTAGCTTCTTGATTATTTATACCATATTATTTGATCTATAATGAATTTTTATTCAGTCATGTGATTCAAATCAATTTAAAATTGGACAAAGTTCTCAGTTCTGATATTTAAAAATAATATACCTTAATTCAATTCGCGGGAGATAATGGTAACAAAAGAAATAGTAATAATTCGTGAACAAGTGAGTATAAATTAACATATAAATATTATTTATTGATATCGTAAATACATTGTCAATAAAAATAGAGTCTTATCTATTTGAAGCTCGCTAGCACCAAGCTTTTTTATTATATCTTGTACTTTGCCTAATTCTAATTTTTCAGATGGGGTCATCATTTCTGCAATCTGTAATATAGAAAGAAAAGAATTTGTGAAACCATTATTAATCAGCTTATGGGAAAACAGAAAAACAAAACAAAACAAAACAAAGAAAGATATGCTCAAATCAAAATACACACATCGTTTAACTGTTCTTCCGTAGCTCCATGCTCCTTTAAATTACTGGTGAGAGTTTGAACACGTAAATGTTTCTCAATCATTCTTTTGTTTACTGTATTCTCATGATCTCGCCTCTGAATAGTATTGTAAAGCGCATGATAACAGTGATTTATTTCCATTCCAACAACTTGATTAAGATCGATATGAAAAAGGAAGAATATTTTAGTCGGGGCGTTAGAAACTGTAGTTTTCTTCAACTCTTGTACATGGAGATAATTTTCCTGTAGCAATGTGTACGTCAAGTGTTTTGCCTCTTTTGCAGGAATCATTGCAAGCTGTTGGATCTGCTCTTGCTCCACATACTTCTTCGTGCGTACGAGTCTGCAAGAAGTAATGTATTACATTATGTGTGAGAAATGGTCTTCTTCTTTGTTAATGAAGTTAGAAATTTTATTCAAAAGAATATTTCAAGTCGATTTAAATATATTTGCCTAAATATCCTCGCAGCTTTCGATCCAAATCGTTCCAAAACAATATTTTCAAGGGTTGTCCATGCCAGCTGTGTAAAAGCTTCTTTCATATTAATGCTAAACTGTCCTCCTCCACTATCGCCAACTCTTTTTAAAAACTGGCAAGAATCCTCCTCTGGAATTACATGATTTTGTTTTCATTTTTCTGGAATTATAGATTCAATATTCTAAAGGCATATTATTTCCATTCATAAATTCTTCCAATTTCCAGAACTTCGATTGATTCAGACTCTCAAACCAACTCCAAAAATAAAATCGATTCTAGTTATATGAAAATTGAATTAAAACCCTTTTCTCACCGATAAGACAGAGATACTGATCCAGATACTGAATCAACAATGGATAATTCAGCTTTCGAACCGCATCTTTTATTTCTATATAAGGTATTGGATTAGACGTGGCTTCCCATTCGGCTGTTCGCAGGTACATCAAATTGAGCAATTGCCTCATTAATTCGCCCGCATTTTCGTCCAGGCGTTTAGTTATAGCAGCAGCCATTACTTGATCCCTGAATTACCAAACAATGAAATAAAAACAAGTAAGTTTAAAGTTATGAAACCCGTTAGGTAATTTGAACAATATTTTATTCAATTTCACCTCAAATCCTGGGTAAATCTGTCAAAATTAACTCTCCAATATACTTTATTGTCTCCAGGATCACCAGCGGCACCAGCTACTATTCGATAAAGTGCTTGGAGATTGAGATCCGGTAGATTAAAGTCTGCTTTGTCGCTTGGATCGGCCGGATTTTCCGAAGTAACGCATCGTAAGAAAAATTGATTCTTTACCAACGATTCAAACTTTTCTTTCAACGTTTCTAACGACTGGTGACGTTCGGCTGAAAAATAGAAGCTTCATAAGTTTCTTTTTCACTTTTTTGTGATAATAGACGCAAACGAATCATGGGATTAGAAATTGTTAAATGAGCTTTAGCACATTTTTGTGTGTGAAAATACTCACCGGAAAGTTGCTGTAATTTTTGATAAGTTTTAATTATTATTTGAGAAGCTGTTTCGAAGCCACGTCTAAGGAGTTCTTCTAACATAATTTCCTGTTCGTCGCCCAATAGAGATTTTATTAGAAACATGTACCTGAAATATTTTTGTTGTTTTAAAAAAATGATAGAAAGTAGAATGCGATGCATGATATTTATGTACCTCGGATATCGGAGAATCATTAAAATTCTGTCTGGAATAATCGCGTACTCGCTCAATTTTTCGTTTTGATGATGTGCGACGAAGCCGTATTTTATCAACACACATAATACCTCTTTAACCTGCAGATCATTAATCATTAACGAATTGTGGAACTGTTGTTTATCTTTTTTTTGTTTATTTTTTTTTTTTGTTTTCCTTCAATTTAGGGGATGAAATGAAATCGTTTATTTACCTTATTCAACGGCAAGTTTACTCCCAGCCTTATAGCTCCTAATGTCTTTCGATCGTATTTTAATAAATCTTCACCGACCGTTTGCACGATGGGACCAAAATGTTCCAACAATAAAACAGAGCACAATTTACAGTGGTGTAAAGACATATTATTATTTTTTCTAAATTTCTCGCACGCAAGAGTTAATAAAAATGATTATAAAAAAAAAAAAAAACATATAAATAGTATAACCTATACGCTAACCTCACCAAATAAACATTTTTATTTTTTGAGGTTAGTTACAGACAGCAGACCGAAATATTTACCGGTGAAAAGAGATTCAAGTTTCAACCACCAGGGGCGCTGGTAGCATAAGTTTTTCGAGTTTGTATGCCTAAATTATGAATGAAAAGATAGTAGTGCAACAGAAGAATGCGGAAGTGGGGTAAGGAAAAAACTACTACCCTTTCATTGTATTCGTGAAGGAGTTGCAGGTGGCGCATCAAACCGGTTCTTAGAAACGATACAAAACTACTACTACCACTTTATACTACTATACCTACATTCATAAATACAATGAAATATAGTGGCGCTATAGAAGAATGCGGAAACCTATACATTCATGAATTGAAAGATAGTGGCGCGGCTTCAGAATGCGGATAAGTTAATTCTAATTGTAAATACTACCCCTTTGATAGATTAATGATTGCATTATATTTATAACATAAGAAATGAAAGAAAATTAAGTCGGTTATGAAAAAAAGGATTGATGAACATGCTAACATATACGCTTATGTAAATCGTTTATTGTTTTTCAAGTTTTTTTTTATTATTTCGAATAATACAGTAGTACAATTAAAACAATTTTGTACAAATGATTGAAATTGTTGAAAAAAAAAAAAAAATAAAAAGAAAAAATCGTTCAAAATCAAAAATCGTTCAAATTGTTCAAAAATAATAAAAAGAAAAAATCTAAATTTAAAAATTTTGTAAATTTTATTGATATAGGTAAAACTTCTAATTTATAAACTGAAAGCTTCGTGTCGCGTGCCCCACCTAACGTGTGCGAAGGGAATAGCTATTTCGGTAGCGTCTCTTGCTCTAATCTAAGGCACCATCTACCGGAGAAGTTATAAACGATAATCTTGATGTGGGAATAATTGTTCGGTCAACAATCGTAGTACCAACTTAAAAAACCATCATTTCAACGTATCGCGTTTCGAATGATTTTATAAACTTATGTAATAATTATTATTCAATACACTTGGTGTATATTTTCGTTGAATTTTATTTCGATTCTAGATCAGCAGGTCGCAGCATGTATAAAAAGATTATTACGTAAATTAACCGTGTCGATTATTTGTTGATTCGGAGTTTATGTATATAGATATTATAGTTTCAATATTTAAGATTATTATATGAATGTTATTTACACAAGTTTTGATAATTGTATAACAGAGCGATAAGTATTTATAGATTTATATTCGTAAATTTTGTATTCGAATAAAAATAAGTCTGAACGATATTACAACATCTAATTTGAATTGCGCGGCTCCGTGGGACGAGCCTTTCCGGCGGAACATCATTGTCGCGGATGATCACGTGATCTAAGATCGACTTCTTGGTTTGTGGCCACGAGGTTTTGCGGTGAAAATTAAGTTTACCGGGTGGAATAGGCCCTCTATTTTTGTATTTATACAAAAATGCCCTCCAGCAATCCCTTACCACCCAAAGAAAATGCCTTATTCAAGCGAATTTTGGTGAGTAACACCCGACCAAAATACTCTTGTTTTGCACCCCACTCCCCGGCTCCCATGCCTCGTATACCTGCTCATGCCCTAATGATGAAGCAGTCTTTAAAAACATTACAAAATACCTCGTACCGGTCTAGAATGCATTTACGTAATATTAGAAATGAATAAAAAAAAAAATAATAATAATAATAAATAATCCCTTATTAATAATTCGACGACTTTTCTTAACCCCCTTACGATCGTATATTAGATTTATAATTATCTAGATTCATATTTTCCACTTTCCTCATCATCATCATCATATTATCATTTACAACACATACACTACATTATTTAAAACATTAAAATATCATATTATTTCTCACAGAGATGCTACGAGCATAAGCAATACAAAAATGGCCTCAAATTTGCTAAGCAAATATTGTCTAATCCAAAGTATAGCGAACATGGGGAAACCCTCGCTATGAAGGGTCTGACGTTAAACTGTTTAGGCAGAAAAGAGGAAGCTTATGACCATGTTAGACGAGGGCTTAGAAACGATCTTAGATCTCATGTTTGTTGGCATGTTTACGGTCTACTTCAACGATCTGACAAAAAGTATGACGAAGCTATCAAGTGTTATCGAAACGCGCTTAAATGGGACAAGGATAATATACAAATTCTTAGAGATTTGTCCTTACTGCAAATTCAGATGCGCGATTTGGACGGCTACAAGGTTCGTTTCATTTATTATCTTCAAAGTTTATGCAATCAATCATTTATAATAATTGAGTTATTATTTGTTTTCATTTTTTAATCCCATTTTTCAGGATACCAGGTATCAGTTATTCATGTTGCGCCCAACTCAGCGAGCTTCTTGGATCGGCTTTGCTATGTCGTATCATTTGTTGAAAGATTACGAAATGGCTTTAAGGATTTTAGACACTTTTCGTAACTCACAAATGGTAAGATAGCTTCATAATTCATAAATTAAATAAAATCTGATCATATTATGAGAAAGCGATGAAACGCGGAGAGCTACGATGTCTATTATACGCATTTTTATATCTTAATCAAGCCTACGAACTAGAATAAAACTCTTCACTTAACTCGGTATATCCATTTATCTATTAAAACTGTTTTAATTTAACAGAGTTGCTACGACTACGAGCATAGCGAACTTCTCTTGTATCAAAACTTGGTGATTCAAGAATCCGGGGAAAGCGAACAGGCCTTAAAACATCTTGACAAATACTGCGATCAAATTTGTGACAAAATTACCGTCAAAGAAACTTATGGTGAGTTTTATTGCATAAAATATTCATTATCGTTCATTTGCAAAAGATCTGATGAGCAACTGTGTTAGATATATTATATTATTTCTGAATTGACGTTGATTTTCGTTTTCCAGGTAAGCTGAGACTAGAATTGGGACAATACACCGAAGCAGAACAGGTTTTTAATGACTTGTTGAATTTGAATCCTGAGAATACGACGTACTATGCAAGACTGGCTGAAGCGGAGCGACATTCCTCGCCTGAAAAAACTTTGGACATGCTTCAACGATATCAAGATTTGTTTCCTCGAGCTCTAGCTCCGAGACGATTACAATTAAATTATGCAACGGGGGAACCGTTCAAAGCTTTAGTTGACCAGTACCTGAGGAAAGGTAAAAAAGCTGTAAAAATCGTACTATCTATATTGCGAAACAGCTTCTATCACTTGCCGGCTATTAAAAAGATAACGAATAATCGCGCGTCTGATGTTATCTATCAAAAAATAATAGCCGGTTTAGTGTTTTCCTATGAATTTAGGTTTAGGTACCAGAAACAGAAAATAATCGACCAATTTTATCCCTCAAATTATTTTCAGGTCTTCACAAAGGCGTACCTCCGCTGTTCGTCAATCTAAGATCGTTGTACAAAGATCAACCAAAGGTAGACACGATAGAATCGTTGCTACTAGAGTATGTAGATGCTCTCAAGGCTCATGGCCACTTTAGCGATAATGATAGAGATCTACCTCGAGAACCAGCTTCGGCGCTTTTATGGACTTACTACTACCTTGCCCAGCATTACGACCATCTTGGTCTCACTGAGAAAGCTTTGAAGGAAATTGACGCCGCCATTGATCATACGCCGACTCTAATTGAGCTCTTTGTTACAAAAGGGCGAATTTATAAAGTGAGTTCATACGGATTTTACTTCTCGTTTTGTTTTATGTATAAAATTTTTAAGTCCTGACTACTGGAGTTTAAAAATATAACTTCATAACTTGTTTTTCCCCATTTAGCACGCTGGAAATGTCTTAGAAGCATACAAGTGGCTGGACGAAGCGCAGGGACTGGATACTGCGGATCGTTACATCAATTCAAAATGTGCCAAATACATGCTACGCGCCAATCTGATCAAAGAGGCAGAAGAAACTTGCGGTAAATTTACCAGAGAAGGTGTTCCAGCGATGGAAAATCTCAATGAAATGCAGTGCATGTGGTTCCAAACCGAAGCTGCTAGAGCTTATCAACGCCTCGGAAAGTACGGAGAAGCTTTGAAAAAGTGTCACGAAGTTGATAGGGTGAGAAATTCTTTTATTCAATATTCTGCGATTATTGAATATTTCATAATAAAATACGAATATTATTGAGGATAAGATAATCAAAATTCTTAAATAGGATATTTGAAAATTTTAGAGCTAGTCTTTTATCTGTTTCCAGTTTTTATCGTTTAATTAAAACTTGAAAGTAATTTTTTTTTACTCAATAATGATCGTCGATTTATCCTTTGCAGCATTTTTCGGAAATCATGGAAGATCAATTTGATTTTCATACATATTGTATGAGAAAGATGACGCTGCGTTCCTACGTTGGATTATTAAGATTAGAAGATGTACTGCGATCACATCCGTTTTACTTCAAAGCAGCAAAATGTGCGATGGAAGTTTACCTGAGGTTAAATGATTATCCTCTACCAGATCCTACGCAGACACAAGAGAGCGACACCGGTGAGTTATATTTATTTATTATTTTCTTTTCTTTTCTTTTCTATTCTTTATCTAGGTATTTATTTCTTTTTATTCATACAATTTTTCTCTGTATTTTATATCAATTCATTCCACATCAGTTATCGATATTTTACATTAAATAACAGAATCGACTTTGAGTCAGAGAATAAAAGGAGCATTAATTCCTTTTTATAGAAAGATATTCTTTAGTTACAATTTTCATTCTTTCAACTGGCGGTATAGTTTACAGTTTTTTTTATTTTATTCATTCTTCTTTACTAAAAGGAAATTTAGAGCATAAGGCATTACCTCGATATACATATAACATTCGTAATAAACGGGTAAGATAAACTGGCATAAATATTACAAACACTTCTGCTTTTATCCTCTACAATAAATGAATAGTTGAAAACTAGCTAGAATTGGACTCATCGATATACATTTTAACAGCAAATAGGTAATTCGATAGTTAGACAAACGGAGTAAATCGAATTCAGGGCTGTTAATTATTATTCGAACGAAATAAATTCTTCTACTTTTTTTTTTTTTTTTTCATCACTAATATAGTTCTTCCCATTAGAAGTATCAGAAAAATACACATGGAAAGCTTTGACGCCGTTAGCCTGATATGATTTTTTATCAAAATAAAAAATAAGAAATATATATTCCGTGCTTATTCATGTGAGAGAATATTAGTTGAATATTTATTTCTCGAAATTTAAGAATTAGAAAAAAAAAAAATCTTTCTTCACCCCTGAAATCGACAAATGTCCATTGCGTAACGATGATTATTAGTTAGAAACGATGGAAGGATCTTCTGACATAGAATATCATTAGCTTCATCCTATCTATACTTCTAAAACGTTATTTTGAGGATAATATAACATAATATATATATATATTTTTTTAATTAAATTCACGGAAGTCTTTGATAGTTTTAAACTAAACTAAATATAATTGTAAGTATTATATATTTTAAAAACAAAACGAAAAAAAAAAAAAAAAAAAAAATAGAAAATAATAATCATAAAACAGAAACCTTTTTAATCACAGATAATATAAAGATATATATATATGTAGGTAAATAAAATTGAATCACAATCGTAAAGACGATCATCATATTACATATATATACGGCTGATAAAACGCGTCTCTACATAGATACGCGTATCTGAATAGATATTTGCTTTAGTAGATACTATATGTATATTAGGGTGGTCCTTAATTCAATCATGTTTGAATTTCAATGCTCCCATGGGCCAGAACGTCTCCAAATATATACAAAAAAAAAAAAAAAAAATCTATAGTCAAATCTCTAGGTTTCTATCTCAATTCTAAGTACTGCCTTTCCAAAGCCTTCGAACTTTTAAATTTTAATAACACACGATTTTTAGTACTTCGGGTTTTATTTTTTTACTTCCTATCGCATTATATCGCTTTTCTGAATCTGAAACTCCGTACACTTTTTACCTATTAATTAATAGTAGTAGTAGGAGTGCATCAAGTTTGAAATTTTTCGGAGCTATACATACTGCAATAGGTATAGAAAAAAAAAATTAATGTCAGAGATCGTGTTTTATTAAAATGAGAAAATTCAAAGGCTTTGGGATGGTACTTAAAATTAAGATAGAAACCTGGGGTTTTGGCTACATTTTTTCTCATATATTTAGAGACGTCGTGGCCCATGCGCAAGCATTGAAATTCGAAAATGATCAAATTGAGGAGCACCCTAATGTATATAAATAAAAGATTAACACAATCGTCATATTAATAATAATAGTAATAATAATATAATAATAATAATAATAATAATGAGTAATAATATAATAAACTTAATATTCTATATTTACAAAAATAAATATTAAGGATCGTTGTGCTGATACAGCAAACTGCACGTGTATGACACCCACTTCAATTTCGATATCCAATAAATTTCTCATTATATGGCATATCTATTCCTGCCTTTAAGTTCTCACGGTATATGTATTTCATTATTATTATTATTGAGTCAACCTTCCGACGTCGTGATACGTCGACGTCTTATTATTCTCGACGGTGAAGATTTCGGGTAAAGGTAATCCCCTGGACCGTTAACGTTTGGTCTTTGCGAAATAGCCTGCGGTGTAAGGAAATAAAAATGTCCACCGTTACCAGGCAATTGATAAGCAAAATATGAACCCCCTCTATTTCCTTGATTTCCCTGTCCTTGAACAGGAGCAATAAATTCTGCATCTGGATTTATTGGCGGCCTTGGATCGCGATAGTTAACCGCAATATCGTTAGCCAATGAAATAGGCGGACCATTATACCTTCCTCTATTTCTATTATATGTTTCTCGGTGATTAGAATTCGCGATGTAATTTCCGGCTGGTCTATTAGCTGCAATCGGCGATATATGTTCAGTTCTGTAAATCTGTCGTTGCGAATCAGATATCGGTTTATTCGGCTGCACGTCTATAAACTCAGCGTCTGGATTTATAGGCGGTAATGGATTTTTGTAATTCACTAAGGTATCACCCTCCAATGAATACGGTCTCTGAGTATGATCACCGTAATGCACTTTGACTTTTGGTGGTTTGAAACGTTGACCAGGCTGCTGCTCATACTGATTAGATACGTAGCTATTAACGTTATGACTATTTATCGGATTTTCGGTCGTCGTACCAACGACTCTGTACAATGGTGTCGTATTCGGTAATACGCTCTCCGGTAACTTTTTGCCAAATATAGTAAAGTACTGTTTAGTCACATCGTCCAACAGCTGTTCGTCTTGTTTAGTGTAATAAGCGTGATGAGGATTAGGAGTCGCGTTAATAGTCTGACCCGAATTTCTTACCGGATAAGAATTACCTCGTTGACCAACTAGATACGGTAACTCTTCAGATTTCGGTACTTTTTCAACACCTTGTTGGGTATCGTAGTCGTAATACTGACCACTGGTACTCGCCGGTTGTCTATAATCTCCATATGTAGCTGGTTCCTCTTCACGATAACTTTCCTTTTCTCTTTTTCCATCGAAACCAGCTGCCTCGTAACTGTACTGATAAACCGGGCTAGGTTTCAGCTCCTGTTCTTCCCTATAGTCGTAATTTTCACTTTGCGAAGTCTGATAGTAGTACCTAGGTCTCTGCGTTGTAAAATACGGTTTTATCGTAACCGGTTGATAATATCTCCCATTATTTTCACCCGAATTTCTTTGGCTCTGAGTCCTGAATCTATCCACGTTGTAATTAGCCATATTTCTTAGATTCTCGTGACCGTTGAACGGGCCAAAATTCTGCGTTGATTTAATCAGCGAACTCAACTTGATGTCATAATCGTTTGCTGTCTGTTGCGACGGTATCATTTCGACGCTGTAATATTGCTTCTTAGGATCTCTCTGCCTTGTTATTGGCTCTACGTTATAATACTGAGATGATTCCTCAGTAGTAGTCTTGAAATAAACCGGAGGCGAGTTTGTAGTAGTACGTATTGGCTCCTCGTCTCTTTGCTCGTAATAATAATAAGAAGCCTGATTCTTCGAGCTAATATCCTCGCCATTACTTTTTACATGAATCGGTCTCGTTTCATCAGAACTCCTAGTACGCTCTAAAGGGGATGAAGTCGTCGCGTAATAAGCTAGCAAAGGAACCGCCGTATTTCCCACAATACCTGTCCACTGTCCACCCTGCGGAGCCCCTAGATCAATCAAATGATTTTCTATTTCAGTTTTAACGTTATAATAGTCGCTAATCGTCGTCGGTTTGTCTGGCCTCGAAGTTGTACTTTCCACGTAGCTTGGCGTCGACGTAAAAGTAGTCGTAGGCACAGTGGTGGAAAACCTGGACTTAGTTCTGCCGATATTTTTCACGATTTCAGGCTGAATTCTAGTCGTAGGTTTTGTGCGAGTAGAAAATGTCGGTGTTATAGCTGTTGTCGTAGGGAAACGAGATTTGTAAGGTTTCGTAACAGTTTTACGACGAGGAGTGTAAGTCGTGGTAGTAGGATACGTAGTCGTAGGATACGTCGTCGTTTCTACTACGCTTTCGGTGGTGGTAGTAGTGGTGGTTTGATATTTATTGAATTTATTTTTCACCGGTGAGTTAGGCTCGTCTAATGAAGAGAAGAAGTTTGGTGGAGGTGGTAGAACTATGCCAGGTACTAGGGGACCCGGTGGTACAGGAGTCGCGTTATTCTGTTGATAGTAAAAACTGTAAGGCGGAGGATAGTAGATCGACTGATCCTCTTCGTCGTAATCCGACTGGTTATTTGGTGGCGGTAAAAATACCGCGCCTGGTGGTAAAGTGTGATAAAATGGTCCCAATGATCCCTCAGGCGGTAGATACGATCCGTTATCGCTGGTAAAATTACCCGGGTATCCTACTACGTCCGTGGTGTTGGATGGAAACGGATAAAACGGCGCCTCCCCTGGGAAAAAACCCTCCGGGTAATTTGCGTACTCGTCATAATCGATTGTGCCGTTGATGTTGATAACGGACCCGTTTGCTCTGATGATCTGAACGGGTCCCCCTTCAGTGAGCTGGACCGGAAAGGGCGGTGGAACCTTTGGTTTAGGGGGTATTTTGACTTGTCGTAACGGCGCCTTGTAGTCGTCGATCGGTGGCCATTTTCCCTCATTTTTAACCGGCCTCGTCCCATGATCGGGAAATTTACCGCCCCTAATAACGAGCAGATGATTTTCAGCGAGCCATATTTCCTCCTCTTCTAATCCGCCCAAATTTTGCGCGGTGTCTTTAGGCACCTCGGGATTACCGAGGTAGCTTATTATTCCTGGTCTCTTTGGGGGCGTTGGGTATATCTCGTTTTGTATAAGCCCGTATTTTCCCTCTTTAACTTGTTGGGATAGGGTTTTTTTCTCGTCGTCATCATCGCGGCGTTGCGATGTATTTTCTTTGCCATTACCAGCTGACGACATCATCAATCCATCGTCCCACGTTACTGCAGGTGGTGTTTCTCGTTCATCATTTGACTCTGCGGTTACTTTAGGATAGATTTTTACATGACCGCCAATAAGTCTGTGCACCATTTTTTTATCGTGTTTAACGGAAGTCAAATTTTTTATCGACGATGGCGACGATTTCGAAATTATTTTATCGGTTGTATATTGACTAGACGCCGTATCGTTATCTCTAGTTGATTTATTATGCAGTAGATGTTTATCGTCTTCTAGTATAGAGGCGGTAGCCACTGATGCACACACTGCAGCAGCGATCACAATAACCACCATGTTATTAACGCAAAAGTGAAATCCCATCTGAAACAAGAAATGATATAAACTATTTACATTATCATTTATCACATAATATTATTCATAGCGTCCTTAATTAATAATAATTAATATTTATTGGTTTAGGGTCAAAGATAACTACATTAGTATACAAATATATACGCGCAATGACTAGTCGCTTCGACGTTATGCTAATACCTCGCATTAAGTAACCAAAATTGAATCGTTTTCCGCCCATTGAGAGAAAGATTTATGCATTTCGTGAGGGTGATGGTAAAAATGTATATTAGGGTGCTTTTTTTGAAACGACTATTTTTTTTTTTTTTTCTTTGCAACTTCCCATTGAAAATCTTGTTGTAGACGTCGAAAGGGGAATCCTGTCCAATTTTTAGCTCTTAATTCCGATTCTAGTACTCGCGCTTTTCGTTTTAAGTTTTTCCATGCTAAAAGCATGTGAACATTACGACTTTTTCTTTAGTCGCGCATAACTCAGCCGCATTTCAATGGATTGTTCTCATCCAAGACTCATTTGACAGAGAATTTAGTGTTCTTCAAAAGTGCCCAAGATAGTTTGACTGATTTGAAAATATTGAACTTGACATTTTGTTGGAATTTTATATTTAAAAAAATCAAAGTCCTTATATCTTTTGAAATACTGGTTCGAGAGACTTTGTGTACTGGACTTTTTTTTGTAGAGAAATAAATTTCCTACAAAATTGTTCCGAAGTTTTTTTCTCCAAGTCTAACTGTTTATTCGCCCACAGCGAGAAAGAAGAATTATGTATAAAATCGACTTTGGAGGCTCACACAAGTGCGGCGGTTGAAACCACAACCAAACTACCAATGGCACTTTTGAAGAACACTAAATTCTCTGTAAAAATGAGTCTTGGATGAGAACAATCCATTGAAATGCGGCTGTTTACATGTTTTTAGCATGGGAAAACTTAAAAAGAAAAGCGCGAGTGCTGGAATTGGAATGAAGAGCTAAAAATTGGACAGGATTCCCTTTTCAACGTCTACAACAAGATTTTCAATGGGGAGTTGCAAAAAAAAAAAAAAATAGTCGTTTCAAAAAAAGCACCCTAATGTATATTCTTCAGTTTTTCGGGTAAAAGATTAAAGAAAAATGTTATATAGGTATACAAAGTTTTTTTTCTTTTTTTTTTTTTCTCGAAATTCTTGCGGTGACTCTCGATTCCGTATATTATTACGAGCATTAATTCTTTCGATGAAATAACCAGCGCAAGGAATGCTGAAATATACTAAGGTGCCACGCCTTTCCCTATATAAATCTAGACGGCAGGCTCGGTGAACGGTCTCCGGTCTCCGCGGTCTCCGGTCGACAAACATTCACAGGTCACTAGAGTGTGGACCGAGTTGTAATGACTTGCACTCGTGTAAAGAGTCCGTGAGCAAAATATGTTGCCCGCGCACGTGTAGGCTGCAGATATATAGGTATAGTAGGTATAGGTATAAATTTATAGAAACGTATAGGTATAACATAATATGCAGGTGCCTCTATATACAGTTAAATATATCTATATCTTATCGAGTGGGTATATTAGTATTAGGTCACGTTTTCCTTACTTCGTAAATCGTGACACGTACCTATACTAGAGGTAAACGTAAGACTGACAATTCTAGTCGACTGCACCTTTCAGTGCTCAATTTCTTCTCTCGTATTTTTCACGCTAATTATTAAAATCTAAAAACTAAACGGGCAAGAAAAAAATAGAAAAAAAAAAAAAAAAAAATAGAAAAAAAAAAAAAAGGAACTGGTACGGATTTTGCAATATTCTCTGGAACTCTTTAATCCTTGACACGTGTAAGTATATATGTAGTACACAATCTGTACCGGGGTATATTAGATGGCGTATATATTATAATGTGTAAATATGATACAAACACGTGCTAAATGCACCGCGATCATTACATTGCTTCGTCTAGATCAGGTTTTCACTCGCGTTCCCACGAAGTTAAGTTAAGTCTCAAGGACGATGGAACGGGATTAGATCGCCGGTAACGATTTCCGACCAAGTTTCGTACATATACCTATACCTACATAGGCATATACCGCTCTGACTCAGAGAACTAGGAACTATATAGGTATCAAAGTTCACCGTCAGGGAGTGACTCGATATTATTTCAAGCTTAATGATCCCGTCATAGTCATCCCCGAAATTGATCTGTTTCTTAAATTAATTCAACCGTACATAGTGCACCAAATTTTCTAAAAATTCTTTGCTGTACCGGAAGAACATAATTATAAGAAAAATGTATATATAAAAAATAAAAAAAATTACAAAATCAACGAAGTCACGCCCCCGCTCTCGAATAACTTATATAGTGTCTCCTGCAACGTTCTCCAAATCTGTATACCTATAATATACACCTATGGAATAAGTTTATATAGCGTGTATTCGTGAGCTATGAAAGCTGCAGGCAACGCGAACGAGCGAATTTCGAAGATCTGACGCAACGAGATCTAGGTTTAAAGGCCCGCTGGCACAACAGGTGGCATTGTGCCCAAGAACCAGCTCAGTGTCGATGTAAAACTAGCTCTATTGTTGTAGAACGTTAAAAATAAATTTCGCCATGATTTTATAGCTCATTCATTAGTTACCTCTTGCGAAGGTATAATATAATAACACAGCGACCTTCTGTTTTTTTTTTTTTTTTTCTTCTTTTTTTTTTTTTACCTAATTCTAAAAGTTATAATGAAATGGATATACTATAAATTTCATTTGATATTTATATTCGGAAATAAATAAAATATTAAACGCGCTGATATATAGCTTTGAAAGATTTGAATTTTAATAATCTAGACATTTTTTTTTTTTTTTTTTTTTTTTTTTTTAATTTTTTTTTTTTTAGAGGAGATAGTACAATCGGTGTTCATAACCGCCAGTGGAATAAAAATTACTGGTCCATGTCGTTCACACGTTCACTTTCTATATTACAAATGAAACGGAGTAATGCCAATGTTAGATACATGCGATATATATCCGCTAGTGTGTATATTATATATATATATACCTACGCGACTACGCCTATATCACGAATTGGATTTAGAACTAAATAGATTCCGCACAGTATATAGTATTATGCTGATATAGCTAAATATCTTATAACTATGAAACAACAATTACCATCAGCCCTGAATCGAGAGAGGAAGTTGTGTATATGTACATACGAGTGTAGAGATAATAAATTAAACTCGTGGGAGGTGGGCAAAAGGTCGGCAAATTCTTGTCGGTATGCCGCAGTCTCCTATATAATAATATATACTACATATTATATATTTAACACGTAAATTTAAATCGCGTGAGAAAATTGGCAAAAAAAATTTTATAACATTATACATTTTCTCCTATATATTATTTCTTCAATTTTTCTTCATATATATCATTATGAACCGCGAAGCCAAAGTTTTTTTTTTTTTTTTTCTTGGTTTACATCTACTGGTCAATTTACTTATTTCAGATCCTTAAAGATTGCCTTAAAAAATTTCAACTTCCGTAATCACTTGCCATAAGAGAGAAAAAAAAAAAAAATCTGTTAGACCATATATATATATATACTATGACTTGACGTTTACTCAACGTATATAATAATGCATGGATATACGTACTACATGTGTATATGTATAAGTATACGTGTGTAAGCCCGGGCCACAACGTTATTTAATTTAGTTTACGCTTTCAGCTACTTTCCTTCTCGTTTCACGTCGTGCTCACTGAACAGCATTAATTTCTTACAGTCGTTAATAACCTGGCCACTCTTGAGGCGCCGCGACGCGACTCGACGCACCGGCCGGCGTGTGCCTCGACGCGAGTATAAAATATACGACTCCTCATGACTATTATAGTCGTCGTAATACTCGGTATATTATAGTCCGTCATGATTCATGTATATAGAAAAACTGATATGGCTCTTTCGATTTTTATTATTTCTCAATCGTTTTTATACTTTTACATGTTATTTTTCAATTTTTTTTTTTTTTTTTTTTTTTTTTTTTTCACACCCATTCTCAAAGTATTCTTGTATAAAGGTAACGGATCAATTAATTCGTCTTATATTATTTCTATACAACTCTTTTTTTTTTTTTTTTTTTTCATCATCAGCCTTGAGAGGATTAGTATATGTATTTGATATTTGACTGACTGACTAACCGCGTGCGGTCGCAGAGCTACCCGGATCCGGATAAAACCTTGTCGATCATATTAGCGGGTGTACAGGGGCGTAGAACATGTGTAGATACAGTTAGGATAATTATTCCTATAGTCGTTTGTAAACCAGTTATAAAAAATAATAATAATAAAAATACAGAAGGGAGAGTAAAGAAATTAGTGAATCAATGATTATATTATATATGCGAGAGTGATTTTATAGATATAGATATATTTTTGTTACGGATTAAATTGGTACAGATTTAATAAGCTCCTTTGCTCCTTGATCGGATTAAAAATTTTCTACGACCTATGCTTGTGCAGCTATGCCGTGGTTCGGTTCGGTTTGGTTTGGTTTGGTTTAAAGCACGGTTTCGTTTAGGTTCAAGGAACAGGTTCTACGCGTTTACTTTCGTTCCTTCGAAAATAGATCGCCAACAAAGATATTACTGTATATTATACACCGCAAGGTATATAGAGTCAGCTAGTGGCTCGTAATATGCTCTGCATAATATACAACGAGAGGGAAGACGTACGTGCGACTCTACCTGTATATATATATATACACACCTACAGGTACAATCAGCAGCGACATTCACATATCGCTGTATTGTGTCGCTAAGAAGACTGTTGACGTGTGAGAAATATTTAAGTTTGTCAGTCCTCTTCTCGTCTCATATGTCTTCTATATAGTCAGTTCTCGGTTTATTTCCTCGTTCAAGATCGATAGATCTTGTGGAAAACCAGCTTCGACTAACCGTGCGAAAGTTACACGTTACGTACGTACGTATGTCGTCGTCGTCGTCGTCGTCGTCGTTGTCGTTGTCATCGTCGTCGTCTTGCATTTTAATCATTCATTTCCGTGACGCATATATATATATAAACGCGGAAAAACTAGCATCGTTTATTTATTTATAATATTATATTGAACTTTGACGCGTGATATACAAAGAAGGATAAACATCGTCTCATACCATCATTGCGGACATCCGATACGATAATACATCCCACAAAATTATATTCACTTCCCGTTTGAAATATGATTACATTATATTATTATCGTTGTATATCCATGATGAAAATTTATTTATACTTTGTTTTATATATTTTTATATAAATAATTATATATTATATTTATATACCTATATATATAATATGACCATATATGTGATCGAGATCTTGACATTTTCAACTCAAAATGTCAAAATTTAAATAACTACAAATTTCATCAAGATTAAAAAACCGGGCTCGACGTGTCATTTAGAATCTATAGATTCTAGACCACCCTGTGCAATACCTTTTTTGCAACACATTTGCTGATGGATAAAATAATAAACGATTGTTTCAAACTAGAGCCGATCATTAAAAATCGACTTTAGTTATTACGTCATGTTCAGAACTTAAGTCAGCGAACCGGTATTCTAGACTCGAATTGTTATTCTTCAAAAAATTTACGATGTATTCCTTTTTAGACGCAGTTATTTTTTTTTTTTTTTTTTTTTTTTTTTTCTTAATTGGTTGAGATTGAAAAATAATTGAGGTCATTCCAAAGTCGTTAATAAAAATTTATTTAACTTTAACAAAAATATGGAAAGAGTAAATAATAGCCCAAACTTATAATATATAGAATTGATATAGGTACAGGTACGCGAATGACACAAAGATTTTAAAACTGACATGACTGATTGATCGTAAGGATCTATAGTACCTGTTTATTGAGAATAAAATCGTTCACAATAATTCGAAGCAAAAGGCGAGAGAATATCTGTAAGGAATCAGTCGCGGAGACGTGATACATTGCGCTTATCTATAAAAAAAAAAAAAAAAAAAAAAAATTCCAATCGAATACCGGATTTTAAAAAATTATTTAACAGCGAGGTCATTCGATCTTAAAATCTGCGCATATGCCGTGCGATATCATGTAATAATTTCTACGTCCCCTCGGGATATTTTGACTAAACCAGTCCTTATAGCCCTGCCTTTGTTGCGAAGCTAGATGAATGGCCGAAAAAATATGCGGTCATTAAGTATAACTATATATTTTATCGCGTTATATATGAGAGAACGCGTTACCTCTATGGGTAGAATAAATAACTGCTATCGCCTGGGGTTTAAAAGTCAAATTAATGAATGTTAATAACGGGTTAATTAGAGTTGAAATTGATTCTGTAATGATTTGGTGATATCTGATCGTTAGAAAAAGTTACGAGGAAATAAACTATCGCGGAGATTTTAGATCCTCGCGCAGCCTCCGGGAGAGAGAGAAGATCACCTTGGCATTGACCGGGTTGCTTCTACAGCTCTTGCATAATACGCTCGTCTCTTACACGCTCTTCCATCTCTCTATATGTATACCTATATCGTTCTCTCGCTTTAACAGTTTATTTTCTGTAAAGATGCGCAGCAACTGCAGACAAGTATCTAAAACCCCCCTTCTTCTTCTTCTGCTTTAACTCTTCTAAATAAGCTGCACACCCGCATATATAACTCATGGTTACATGTTTATGTATACCTCTTAGTATATATTATTTAAATTGTCTTGCGTATACTGGACGTTCACGGAGTGTCATTACGTTGCAGTCCCACGATAATGCGAACTGTTGCTGTTCGCGTGGCTTTCGAAATAAATTGCAACTCGCAAAACTCTGCGATTCATTATTTTTCGTGGTTTTTATTTTTATTTTTTTCATTTTTTCTTTCTTTGTCTTTACCCGAGTATCGCTAGTCTGATTCGTATCGTAGCTATTAATTATATTCACGAAAACAAAATTTCCAATTTTGTATTTTTTTTTTTTTTTTTTTTTTTTTTTTTTTTTTTTTTTTTTTGGGGACAAACTGCACGAAAATAATAATTTACAACTTTCAAGGCTCTCGCGATTCGTTATAGTTGAAAATAATTCTCGAGGCTCATTTGTTTAGTAGGTGTATAGGTATCATTATTGAAACTAGGCTTGGCTTCAGAAAATATTTATCTTCTTATAATACGAGTATATAGAGATGAGATCAAGTGTATCTTATACTCGTATAGATATAGCGACCTTATAGCTGAAAATGAAATTAGCAAGAAAACTAAAACAAAAAGATGAAAGAATTAAAAAAAATAAAATAAAAAATACAATTTTAAGTATCATTCGAACGCGTTTGTAATCGATTAAGGCACAAACCTCGGGGATCTTTCGTCCGTGTTAAATTGCGATAGAGTTTTGAAATTTATTGACCCTGATTACCGTGTCGCATTAATAATACCTACTGGCTTGTAAATAACTAGTTTTTATTTTTATTTCATTTTTTTATTTATTTTTTTATTTTTTTATTGTTATATTCAATATCGAATCAACCGACAAATCGCAGTGATCAATTCAAGGTTGTATTAAACGAGTCGAACTGCGATTTTTATTCGAAACTATAAAATTCAGCGATCTTTTCTTCGATATCATTTTATTACAAAATTGACCGTATATTATTTTTTCAACAACTTAAAAAATAACGTCTAATGCGGCACAAAGTTTTCAACTATACATGCACTCGCACATCAGCCTTGTGCGTCTCTGTTGTGTCAAGTAATTAACATTAGCCAGTTTGTTGACCCGGTTTGAAACTAGTGCGTGTTTGTTTCGTTGAGCAACTTTGCCGCGTATAACATATATGAGGTGTTATATATGCATTTTTTTTTTTTCTCTCTCTCTCTCTCTCTCTCTCTCTCTCCCCTTCTTCTTATAGTTTAAAATATTTTTTTCATCTTTGCTGATAACAAATTTTAAACAAACCTCCTCCGATCTATGACCGTGGCTAAGCTATTTCTCTGTTGTATCAAAAAATTGGTCATAAAATTATACACCTTCGCAGTTCGTTTAATTACTTGACCGAAAAACCTTAATATATTTATTATTATTTTATTTTTATATTTATATATATATATTTTTTTTTTTTTTCTTGTGATTCGGAATTTTTTCTTATTCTCGCAGTCATTTATATATATATATATATAAATATATGTAAAGTCTTGTGAAACAACGGTAATTAAATATAAAAATAATGTATCGCACGACACAGTTAGTGTTCGCGTTATAAGATAAAAATTCTTGCGGTTTATGAGCGCCATAGCTCTGGGGTTTGCCCTTGGATAAGTTATAAGCTGGTCAACGTCTAACCAAATAGGTATATCAGATATACATATACCTAGATATCTATATGCTTATATGCGAACAACTATATAAGGAATATATTGGGCAATAGTTTTAAACCCAAACGACACCTGAGAACTACGATCGTATTATAACCGCTACGGCTAAACCTTCGCGCTACAATTAATATTTGTTTGCTAATTCTTCACCGGGACGGCGCGCACCGCAACAAATAGGTACCTACAGCTTTGCGAAAGTATAATCAACACACCCCTGACCTTCGATCATTAAAAATTGCATTCCCGTGCGGAACCTCGATAGAAATAGAAATTTCTGTTAGAAACGATTGGGTCTTGATATTTTTCTTTTTTTTTTTTTTTTTGCCAATATTTATTATTAATTGAGCCCATTTATTTTAGATTATATATTTTGAAATAATCAATCGTGATTGTGACTAAGAGTATTTGACCCAATTAGTATTAAAACCCCCGTATATATCCCCGTCCCCCCACTTTTTTTTCTACGGGTGGTTTTTTTTATTACCAGAGTCCATTTGTCACGCTAATGACGATTCTGACACGTGTTAATATTATATTTGCCCGTAGGCTATATACTTGATATTATTATGTATACGTGACTTTTGTATTCGAATTGCATCCGACTACTGCAGTGTGTGAGGAGGAGATCGAACGTGAGATTTTTGCTAAGCAGTAAATTTTGCTGAGTTGCAATTTTCAATGAATGATAAATTAATGAATGATTTCATTATAATTATACATAATATACTGTGTTGCGATGCTGCAGGTTTTTCTCTGAGGCGATGGCTGTACCGGTCTTTTTTCATCAATATATGGAAAGTCATGTCACGGGAAGAATTTTTTTTTTTTCGCAATTTTTATGACCGTCTTCCAAATCAACAAACAATTTCCTGTAAAAAAAAAAAAAAAATCCTTCAAAATATATTCTTCACGTGGCATGATTTTCCATTTCGATGGAAAATCACTGATAATAATAAGTACAGCATCGCCTCAAATCACGTATTACTTAATCATTTTTTTTTTTTTTTTTTTTTTTTTTTTTTTAATCAAAAAATAATTCGCGGTATATCTATAGTGACGCGATGACTGAAATTTTTTTTTTTTTTTTTTTTCTAATTATCTACAGCAAACACAACATAAAGTATAATTGACATGACACGTTTATTAGAATCTACCGGTTATACCTATATACACACCTAGTCATTTGTTAAGTTACGTACGTCGAGTCATTTTTAAACGAAGATAATTGAGTTTTGCTATAACATAATATATAATGCCGTGAAATAGTTTCTATATGCAATGTAGTAGCTTATACTGCTTTATAGAAACTAGATAACATTCGCTAAACGTATTTTTCTGTTCAATTCTTACTTTTTTTTTATTTTTATTTTTTCTTTCTTTTTAATTAAAAAAAAAAAAAAAAAAAAAAAAAAAAAAAAAAAAAAAAAGAATGTATATCAGAGTAGTTATTCTCAGTATGAGAATAACTCGTTCTTGAATAATGTAGATCGTATTAAATACACCGATACCAGTAACTGTAAATCGATGTTAATAAAAAGTATGTGACGTTCTGGTTCATGTTTCATCTTACAGTTATAGGTACCTAACTATACGCCACGATTATTCAATTTCGTAAGGAGTTGAAAAATCTCTCGCAATCGCAAATATGTCCGCAAGTTCACGGTCACGTTCAATGCTCTTTTCAAATCGCTTCGAAATCTTCTCATTTTTTTTTTTTTTTTTTTTTTTTTTTTTTTTTGCGTATATCATCAACGTAGACAGGTATGCATTATTACTACTTATAGTACGGATATCAAGATTTCGAAAGATTGATCGCTGAACGTATTATATACGATTTTTATACCTCATTGTAATACTTCTTGGAAATTTTTCTTATTAATTTTTTTTTTTTTTCTTCTTTTTAATATATTGATAATAAATGTCCCCCTGTTGCAGTATTATTTATAACTGCGTTCTTGAAAGGTTTTCCGTTTTGCACAACATATCTCCACGCAAGGAAGTTCATATAATATATACAGCCGGATAACTGCGGCTATCGTTTGCAAAGTCACTATTTAATGTTAAACAAATCATTTTTTTCCAGCTCTGATTTCATATCCTCGATATATTATATTCCATTCATTCGTTATTTTTTTTTTTTTTTTTTTTTTCACGCTAATTTAATCGGATTTTTTTCAGACCTGGAAAATTCTTCCAATATTTCTTAAAAATTTCTAATTTCAATTACCCTCAATTGAATATTGAACAACATTTAATTAGCTACGATATTTTGACTCTGGAAATGATCGTAAAATTTTCTAATAATTTTCCCCAATTATTATACCATCTTGGTATGACATTTTTATTTAACGAGTTGAATAAAATACATTTATATATATATATATATGTGAGACAATTGGACGGGATCCGTTTGCACAACGAATTCTATTTTCTCGCATGGGAGTTTTAATGCTCGCGACAACAATTCGATCTTGTCTTCTTAACAATTCAGGCTTACTATAATCTGATAATTACTCCATTCGTTAAATTTCACACGTTCTTTGCGTACGGTATACGTATGCACATATATACCTCATGTTATATCTATACGTATATGTGAGTATTTTAATCTCTGGCAAGAGCTATTACAAAATCTTTTGTCGCTGTAATTATTCTGACAACAATTGTTGATCTGCTAATTACAGAACGTAGAAATTTAATTTCGGAGTCTCGACTATCAGGGAATAATAATAATAATAATAATAATATTAATAATAATAATAATTATAGTAATTTATAATTATCCGCATCAATCGATTGACTATACGTTAATAAAATTTTCTATAGCTTTTCTAATAACTTTGATCTTTTCTTTATTATACCACACACAATATATATATATATATATACTCAGGACTTAGATACATAATTGATAAAGTGAAAGTTTCACTACCTATGGTATTAGTTTAAGTATCTAGTCTCTATTGCAGAGCACACACCGTTACTAACAAATGAGTAAATAGTCATTGTTGTATGAGACATAGCTCTTATGGTATATTATATTGACAGGATTTCCGCTTTTAATTTTCTTATACCAATATATGTCGCGTCACTAATGCCATAAGGTCGTAAGCCCCAAAAATTTTTTTTTTTTTTTTTTTTTTGCTGATATGCCCAAACGATGTTATTTGACACGAAAAAGATTTTGCCACCAAAAATACGAAATTTTTTTTTTTTTTTTTTTTTTTTTTTTTTTCGGTGCTTACGACCTTATGACACCAGTGACGCGATATATATATATACGATTACGGGAAAGAAATCTATACAGGTGATATATATATATAAGATATTACATTCTATCTCAATGATATATGTTATACTGCAGTTACTCCAAGTTACGTCTTATATAGGCATTATTGCTCTGATTTTACCACATGCGGCTGATAACTTAATGATATTATATTATACACTCGAGTCTGTTAAAATAATGATCATAGGAAGATTAAAAAAAAAAAAAAAAAATGTATACAGCTTCAACATATTTCCTGTAATTTTGTGAGCATATTATATCCTCGACTTCTGATGCGATGTAAATATTTGGATGATGAAATGAATTTTAATTAAAAAGTTCATTACCATGAGGTCGTTTTTTTTTTTTTTTTTTTTTTTTTTTTTAATCAATTTTTTTCAAATTATTTTCTTCGATGATATCCACGAAACTCTGATTTCCGAATGCTCTCTAGTGTGTGAATTTCTTTATTTCCATAACACTATATATATAGAAGAAAGAATAATAAAATTGTCTTCACACGTCGCGCACTTCACTATATATAGTAATAAGTATAATTCTGATTACGCGCGAATTGTGATAAATTTTTTTGGTTGACATTTAAGCCAACTGGCACAAAGAGACGACCACCGTTCGATAAAATAATGTTAAGGTTTAAGGTTTTTTAAACTATAAAAATCACGCGCGCTTATATTATTGCGCGAGGAATATATAAGCCCCAGGACGACGTACGTCGCGTGCTGGTCGCCGACTGTCTTTGACTGCTGCGAAACACTAGGTATCTACACAGCTACCTCGTGTTTCCGCAGCCGTTAGTCTGTACGTACGGACTTTTCCCTCCTTGTTGCAGGTTTATCCCCCAGGTATAAACCACTGCGCTTAAGGCTTATACTAAATAAATAAACCGTGTACTGCACCGAATTCTGTAGGTATATAATAACTTGTATTTTACCTAATTACGCGGCGTATTTCATCGCGGTATTATTTTAATTAGCATAATTGGTCGATTAATATAGCGAGAGAAGAAAAATACACGAGTCTAAACATCAACGGATATACAAGGATTAAATTTATTATCATCATTAAACGAAATGAATTTTTTCCAATTTTATTTATATCTGCATCGATGATAATTATTAATCATTTGCGGATATACATCATTCGACAATTACATGCAGAAACAACAATGTTATATACACTTTTGGTTATTGTTCCGTTTATTAACGATGCAGCTAATTGTTTGTATAATGATTAATTGATGATAATAAACTCCGAAAATTAATACGTCTCTGATGCAGTCGACGAAAGTATATTTCATTATAGGTCTTGAGGTGTATATTTTCATTGAGCAATTTCGGGTAATTAAGAACGGTAGTATATTAAAACAATAAATTACTTTTCATCTTTCAACACTCATATATTATTAACTATATGTATATAATATGTAGATATATAATTATTTAGATATAAAAGTATTATTTAGTTTTTTATACTCGCGTTAGAATTTCGACAATTTTTTTTTTTTTTTTTTTTTTTTTTTGGAAACCAGTAGTTATAATTACGGTTTATACTGTCAAATTTTTATCTAACTATAGAGTCTAGACGATAAACTATAAAATTAAACTAGAATTACATATATACATACATACATACATATACATTCATATGTGTGTGCAACTTTCTACATACGTTTACAAACGCGTGTATTATATATCTACTAACTTCTGGAAAACGTCACGGCCAATGATCCTAGAAAACGTTCGTCGATCTCTTTTCTCACCAAAGGTTGATACGTTAAATGTATGTAATAATCTGAACTGCAATTTCCGTAGACCGGAAATCATCGATTTTCTATAAATGAAAGCAACTGCAGAAATAGCGATGCACTATAGGTACATATGCGGATGCAACGTTGTAAATTATTTCAGATAATTTCACGGCTAATTTTCAAATCCGCAAACTAATGTCAAGGATAAATTCCCCCGTTATAGTTATTATACTTTTCATCAGCTATTTTCACCTCGTGAATGATGAAGAATCTGAATAAGAAGAAGAAAAAAATATAATAATAGATATATAGAATCATCCGAATATGGTCACTTGTTCGTTTTATAGTAGGGGAAGGTGGGGCAGAACGGACACCAAAACAAAAAAAAAATATTGTAGTCGGAAATGATTTTTTGTGAAATGTGGCGACGTATTTTGGATAAATAATGACACAAAAAAAAAAAATTAAAAAAATTAAAAAAGTAAAAAAAAAATTGAGTTTTTTTTTTTTTTTTTTTTTGTGTCACTATTTATCCAAAATATGTCGTCACATTTCATAAAAAATCATTTCCGACGACATTATTTTTTTTTGGATTTAGTGACCGTTCTGCCCCACCTTCCCCTATAACATTTTTTCAAAACTAGTCATATACACTAGTAGTCAATAGTCGCAATCGATAATGATGACCGTATCTTGTGACGTCAATTAAATTATGACGCAGAAATTGTCCTGTTATGACGGAGAATTTTGTGACTTTTTTTTTTTTTTCATATACCTTATATATATAAAAACTAAGATGAGTACTAATTCTTCATAACTCCAAGCGAGTTCCGATTATTCTGAATCATCGCAAGGTCACTACTACAGGCTTGGAACCGTCTTGACGATTTTTCCAAGAATCAACTTCTCCGGGATCATATGGTTAAAATTATACTTATACGGTATCGTATGGTATTTGTTTTTAATTAATATATCAATGATTCAGTGATCCAGCGAGAAAATCCGTCTCGTCATTATACATATTTACGAAGGTTTAATCCGCGATGTGTTACGTACTGGTCCATATGTGCGGCTTATATACCTATATATTTATCGCGCGTATATAGTCCAGGATTTTTAGACATTCGCTCCGCAAAAAATCCTGATAATTGATTTTTCGATTGGATTATGTCAGAGAGTGTCCCCTAAGTATGAAACCAAGTTTGTGTCGTCCGAAACCGCGAGCGTTAGCCACTATCTTGAAAAACGCCTTTTTGCAAATATCTCGGAAACTGTAAGTTTTACGTTAAAAATTGTGAAGACCTTTTTTGTAGAGGATAAAATTCCCTATATTTTTTATACCAAACTTATTTCTCTATTGTTAATATTTGCCGAGATATAGTCGGTCGAAAAAAACAATTTTTACATTTTTTTTTCGTATTTCCACAAATTATCGAGATATTTTCCAAAAACAAAAATTTGGTTTTTTCAATCGACTATATCTCGGCAAATATTAACAATAGAGAAAAAAGTTTTAAATAAAAAAGATGGGAAATTTTATCTTCTACAAAAAGGTCCTGATAATTTTTAACGTAAAACTCACGGTTTCCAAGATATTTGCAAAAATACGTTTTTGAAGATGGCGCCTAACGCTCGCGGTTTCGGACGACACAAACTTGGTTTTACACTTAGGGGACACCCTCTGACATAATTCAATCGAAATATCAATAATCAGGATTTTTTGCGGAGTGAACCCATTTTCGGTGCTAAAATTCCTGGACTAGATAATTTTATACGGATATATTCAAGATCCGCTCAAGTTAGCCCAAGCGGGTTAGCATTTCAAATAGAAAAAATTAAAAGTAGCAATTTTCCTTCGCGAATCGTCGGGGGGGTTCACTGAGAGTCTAAATCTCGATTTTCGGGAATCCACCCCGTTTGCGTTGGCCGCCATCTTAAAATTAAGGGTGAATTTTCGTTTATCAAATAACTCGTTCATTTTCAATTTTACACTGAAAATGACAATAATCAAAGTTGTTGGAAATTAAATTTTCCACAACTTTAGTCCTTATCATTTTTTCCCTAGAATCGATACTTTTCGATTTGAACCCGAAAGAAGGGGTGAAATTTAATTATTGCATTATCTCGTTTATTATTGATTTTTACGTATAAATGTAAAGGAACAAACTTATTGGGAATCGAATTTTCTACAACTTTTGTCCTTATCATTTTTTCCGTAAGATCGATATTTGGTGATATAGACTTAGAAACATGGGAGGTGAAACTTAGTTATTGCATTATCGATGATGAACGATGATGAACAACCTGATTGGAAATTTAATTTGCTACAACTTTTGTCTCCATCGTTTTTCACGTAAGATCGATATTTCGACATTTGTTGATCCAAACTAGAAAGGGGGGGGGGGGGGGGGGGGGGGGCTGAGGTGGAATCAATTCGCGTGACTAAAAGCAACAGGACGTATACGCCAAAAAGCTCATTATTACGCCAAAATAGCAACGAAACTAACATCAATGATCTATACTGTCGGAACAAACCTTCAGTAATCGACCTGAGCTTCAAGACGAAGATGCATGTGGAGAAGAATCTGCAGACGACGAAAATTGGGCTGGACCATCAGCGAAACGGAAAAAAAAAATAAAAATGCATGACTCGGATTTTGCCAAAGAGTAATGTGCTTTGAATCAAAATTTATCTTCAGTTTTTTCATTGTAAAAGTCATACAGCTGTAAAATGGTTCGAAAACCTATTTTCCACACGGCGTGCGCCAAGTTCGATTTTGCGCACGCTTCGCGTGCATAAAATTCAACTTAACGCACACTGTGTTGAAAAATGAAGTTCGATACACGTGCGAAAGATGATTCTCGACTCGTGTGATTGTCACCCTCGCTTTGCTCGGGTGAAAAACTTCACACTCGTCCGAGAATCAACACTTTCACACTAGTATCGAAAAATACTATTGCTTACACCCCTCTTTCATTATACCAGAAGTCTGACGGAAAAAACGATAGGGCGAAAAAACAAGATAATGCAATGACTAACCAACTCCTCCCCCTCCCCCCCCCCCTCCCTTCTAGTCTAGAACAACAAATATTGATCTTACGTAAAAAACGACAAGGACAAAAGTTGTAGCAAATTAAATTTCCAATAAGGTTGTTCATCACCGTTTACACATCAAAGTCAATAACAGACGAGATAATGCAATAACTAAGTTTTACCCCCCATGTTTCTAGTCTATATTACTAAATATCGATCTTACGGAAAAAACGATAGGGACAAAAGTTGTAGAAAATTCGATTCCCAATAAGTTTGTTCCTTTCCATTTATACGTAAAAATCAATAATAAACGAGATAATGCAATAATTAAATTTCACCCCTTCTTTCGGGTTCAAATCGAAAAGTATCGATTCTAGGGAAAAAATGATAAGGACTAAAGCTGTGGAAAATTTAATTTCCAACAACTTTGATTATTGTCATTTTCAGTGTAAAATTGAAACTGAACGAGTTATTTGATAAACGAAAATTCACCCTTAATTTTAACATGGCGACCAACGCAAACGGGGTGGATTCCCGAAAATCGAGATTTAGACTCTCAGTGAACCCCCCCGACGATTCGCGAAGAAAAATTGCTACTTTTAATTTTTTCTATTTCAGCATTATTTTTTGTCTAACCCGCTTGGACTAAGTTCAGAAACTCTTCTTCGTTCACTTACTATATTGTTGTCGTGAACAATTGTGCTTCGAATTGTTTCTATATATACTTTGGTATAGAAAATAATGTTAATAATTTAATTTCGCACGTGATTTTTCACTCGAAAGTGTCTAATCGTAAGATCGTAAACTTTCTTAGTTCAAGACACGTCGCGGAGATATCAGACCTTTACATATATATATATATATATATATATATAGCTAGACTATAATCTCTCTGACTACTATAACGGTATGAAATTTTCTCAAGAATACAAAGAAAGCAAAAGTAAAAAAAAATTAATTAATTAAATATATAAAATACCTACTCCGAGCTATACGCTGTGTCTTATACCTACCTACCTACCTACCTCATGCCCATAGCCTGGGAATTGGGTCGTAAGTAGGTATAAGTTAATTTCAAGATCACGGCGGAATTATATATACATAGCGCGTTGGGTTAGGCTCAACTTTATACTTGTTAGTTAGTTTATATTAAGCCGCGAGGCGCATATATTGCGCTTGCTGCACTTATTTTCAATTAATTAATATACGATTATATTTATTATTCGCTGTACTCATTATAGCCGCTTAACAATGGTACTACCTCGAAAGTGCACAGGTGAATGAAAATTAATACGTGGTAAATATGTCGCGACTTTTACGTTTTCTCAAAACGATATTTACACTAAATAACTCACGGGAAAAAAAAAAAAAAAAAAAAAAAAAAAAAAAAAAAATCTACCTCTAATATCATCGTTTATGAAATTAAAAATGAATATAATATACATATACTCACTAAATTATATGCCGTTTTCAATTTTTTTTCAACATAGACCAAGATATTTTTTTCTAATTACTCTAACCACTGCACTTTAGCGGAGTAGTGCAGTAATGGGTGTCCTTCCTTCTCCGCGATTACCACTAAACAGATCGTAGATACTCATCACAATGATTTGATATGCTAGACAGGTGTAATGCAGCGTATACGTGGGCGGCAGGTTCCCTTGATACCCCGATTTCCCCGCGATGCACATTGTGTCTAGATATGATGTAGGCAGGTATATGAATATACACGGAGAAAAATTTATAGTAAATTTTCTCATACTCATATAGTAGTTGTGTCATATACTTCCAATATGACGATCGTTCCGATACATTATACTCAATGTTCCATGAATGTGAGAAAGACATTCCTATATTCATGGTGACATTAGATATAAAGTATAGGAACAATCGTCATATTGAAAGTATATGACACAACTACTATATGAGTATAAGAAAATTTACTATAAATTTTTATATATATGAAACGAGACGTAGATTGAAGAGACTGAGAACAATACGACACGCGTTCTTGATGATCTAGATTCTCGATTCTAGACTCTAGATTCTAGATTCTAGATTCTAGATTCAGCCAGGTACAAGTGACAGCTGTTCCTAAAGGTGGAAAGTTTCAGTCTTTAAGTAATATAATGATAACGGCCGTGAAACGGGGCGAGCATTTTAAAATGGTCGTTTCTATTTTCTGTCTTAAAATGGCTTTCTTTTCTGTCTGCAAAACGTGATCGCTGCACCTTTTACCCGGGTCAATTTTATATTTTATTCATACTGTGTAGGTGGTATATATATTATTGTCAGGTAGTATTCTTATTCTTCTTTTCGAACAAACTATATATATCCAAGTGGCTTTCCCCCGTCTTCGATATATGTGTATCGCTATATGTATAACGTATTCGTATATATATATATATAGTATACAATTTTATCATTAAATTGCCAATTTTTTTCTTCTTCTTCTTCTTCTTCTCTCCTTTCGTCAACTTCTACTCATGCAAATATTTATACATATATATATATATAGGTATACTATATTTACATTTATACTGCAGACACACATTAATGACGTAATAACAAACCTGTTGTAATAACGATTGTCTCTCTAGTATTACAAGTCTCATTTAGATCGTGGGTCACTCTTTTGCCTCGGGAAATAAATCGTTGGAATTGGTTAATGGATATAAATGTTAATCATATTTTATATTCGAAACGGATCTCTGCAGTCTCAAGTTTTTTATATACCATGTTTCAATATACACGAAGAATATATGGTGACGTCACAGACATTTTATTTAAATTTTTTTTTCTTTCTTTCGCTCCTACTTCTTTCGTTTTATTTTATTTTATTTTATTTTTTTTTTTTTTCCCCGGCAATTTTCAACGGAACTAATTTACGTAGGTAGGTAGTACCTATATATGAACACGTGTATTACAAAACTGACGTAATTCCGCATACACACTGCAATATATCATTATTAATTAATTTTGTTACTAATTATTTATACCTATGTATATATATATTGGCTACGTGTAAGTTACTGTTTTCGTTCTCTTCAAGCAATATTATTAGATACCCCATTTATCTAGATTGAAGATATTTCTTAAAAATTTTCAGTTTTACATTTCCTCGCATTTACTATACACAGAAAGAAAGGTTGACTTGATTGAAGATAATTTTTAGGTCCAAAAATGAAGACCGAAATTTTCTCGGATCAAATCAAAATTTTTCTCGAACCAAGAAAATTTTCCAAATTTTCTTGGTTCGAGAAAAATTTTGATTTGATCCGAGAAAATTTCGGTCTTCATTTTTGGACCTAAAAATTATCTTCAATCAAGAATAATTTTCTTTGCTCAAGTTGACGTTTTTTTTTTCGCTGTGTATCGATCCTCGCTTTTAATTCAAATGCGTAATTTTAACCTTGCATCGTGATACTAATAGTTTTTTGAGTATAAGTATAATCGACATATAATCATATGCGTATATAAACACGTCGCGGGGAAAGTCGAGTGATGTGTTGATCCTCTTGAAATCGTTAAATTTTCATTCGCACGCAAGTTTCCTCCTCAATGCGTGCGCGCTAGTATGTATATACCTAGGTATAGGTATACGCTCTTATAATTTTCCAGTATAAATGTCACGAGTTTGAAACTTGTGCGATGTACGTATATATCTCCTTTGTTCTCGATGGGATATGGCAATTCTTCCCGCCATGCGTCTATATAGAAAGGGAAATTCTCGCTACGTATTTCGTGTTTCGTGTTCCGTGTTTATCGTGTGTATAAAAAGATCCCATGGCAGAAAAATAATCCTGCATATATTAATTGGGAATGAGACAAAAACAAACAAAAAAAAAAAAAAAAAAAAATTAGAAAATAAGGAAAGAACGATTTAAACTTATATGACCGTTAATCTTTATACTCCATCCTGTTCAACCCTTTCAAGGCTTTATACAGGTGTCGATCTGCATCGCCATATAAAATCTATTTTTATAACAACCTTGCCGTGACCCACCCTACCTGACTACGGTACACAACTTACCTGTGATACATAAGACGAGACTTGATTGCTAAAGGAAAGACTAGTCGCCGAATTTATGATCACCGAAATGCCTCCTCCTCCTCCTCCTCCATTGCTATACAACAACGGGCAAAGATGACTTTTTGGTGTCTCATCGCGTTTCGATGGAGTAAACAAGACTGATTGATTGATGCCTTTTATCTCTATAATTGGACATTTAAATCTTGAATTGAGTTTTTTTAATTTTTTTTTAATTTTTTTTTTTATCCTTATATAAATCCCGAAAATTTTTATACAAATAATGAAAGTTGAGTTCGATATCTTCTTCTTTTCTTTTCTACTTTTCTTGTTGCAGTTTCACTGCAGAAACGATTATATTATCAAGCAATTTATACCGCATTATTATGGGCTGATATGCTGAATCATTTGAGAAAATGTTTTTCTCCATTCTATATATTTTTGAATCTCTCTTTTTATTTTTTATTTTTTATATTCATTTTTTTTTTTTTTTTTTTTTATTATTATTATTATCTTTTCTCAGCCTCACGTATCGATGTAAATATATATAATTATGCATAATTAATTTTGATACATTTACTACGCGTACACCTGTTCCGGTCTTAATTTTATCGCGATTTTATTATGCATATTATTATATATATAGCGATGCTGTTTTTGTACCTATACACCGTGTAAGGCACAATACTTATTACTGTTCGACTATCACCTTGTGAGTTACGTGTAATCAATCATGTGTATAGGAGTCGAGTACTCGTACGGGTTAACGATCCTTAATACGCGCGAACGCAGAGTTCCGCTTGCAAATCTTTATAGACTGGTTTTATACCGAGATAGGTAGGTATACACGTACATTATACTAATTGCAGAATATACAGTCGTTGGTATCTTAAAAACCGTTGATGATTTTTTATATATCATTATAGAGCTGTGAGGAACTGTTATAATATATTAAATAGCAAATCATCGCTCATTGAAATTTCAGTCTTGTTTCTCTCTCCCACACACACACACACACACACGTGGGGTCTCAAACTTTCATCTTGGCTTTGTTCCATCAAGCGAAACTCTTCGGTATATATAAAGTATTCTGCTCAATACAAAAATTAAACTGAATAATTATGCAACAGGTTCCTTTGATATATATATATTATAGAAACAAGTTTTACCTTTATTGTTTAAACAAAAAAAAAAAAAAAAAAAAAAAAACAATTAAGACTTCATACAATATATTATATATAGTAGAGTTTCGAAATTTAATTTATTGTCCTTAGGGAACCGAAAATCATACGCCCACGCCTTCGGTCACTGATTCTATTCTAATCATTTCGCGAATCACCCTTCATTGTATATATATATATATATATATCTAATACCTATATATATGAACATGGCGTGTTCAGTGTGGGCGATACCTTAAGGAGATTGTTTATGCCAGATGATCAACGTGGTTGTTATAATACTTGATTGACCTTTAACTGATGATTGTTGGTCTTGCGCCGTTCTATAGCTCGGCCGTTCCTATAATAACAGCATCGCAACGTTACAGTTTCTATACAATTTCTATATAGTTATGAGGAAACCTTTTGTTATCTGTATCAAAAATGGAATGAGTTTTTTTTTTTTTCAATTTTTTTCAATTTTATTCAATTTTTTAATTCTAATGACTTTCGCGACCAATCGCGTAAATCGACTTAAGTGAGAAAATAATTTGTTTTTATTAATAATCCAAAGACTTCATAGGCATTTGTATTGCATTATGGAATACTGCGTTGTACATAGGTACTATATAGAGTATGATTTAACGTTTTGAGAAAATTAAAGATGATTGAATTACTTAAAACGTCCGGCTATTAGCGACACTTATTTGTAATTGTAGTGCGCAGTTTATTATAGACTGCTCAAGGCGATTTACCGAGAACTGAAGGAGCAGAAAAAAATAAAAAAAAAAAACGTGATTTATAACTACTCGCGTCAATCTTTCGATTAATTGACTTACCGCGTTATAATTAAGGTGTGCAAAAATTAGAAAAATGTGTCGGTACTCTACCTATATACTTCCGAAAGTGAATTATGCACGAAATACTCTTACTTGATGTACGCAGTCGCTCTACATACTCGCGTACCTACCTACCTACGTACCTCGTATTTTCACTTTTTTCTATGGCTCATTAAAATTAAGTGGTTTTCTCCGCTTCTGAAATTTAACCAACTGTGTAGCACAGGTCGTGGCATTTGGTCCTACGTTATTGTTCGATTGTAAGACTAGAAATTTCATCAAGATTTGAAAATATAGCTGTGTACCTATATACGAGTCAAAACAACAGCGTCACATATAGAAGTTTTTCATTATTCAATTTCTTGAAAGTTTCGGAAATCGGTGTGACAGGATAATAATGAAGTAAATAATAGTCACGGTATTCTAACTTTGCGGGACACAATGATAGAATTTTTTATTTTTCATTTTTTCTTTCCCTTTTTTTCTTTTTTTTCATTTTTTCCCTGCTATATATTTTGTATAGTTTTTCTATTTCTTAATCTTATTTTTCACGGCGAGACACGTGAAGTAACTTTCGTAACCATATATGTAGCTATATATGTAATTCCACATTCGTTATAGATTTCGGCAATATCTCTTTCGCGAACACAATGTGTGAGTGACGCTCTATACTGTATAGAATTTATAAATTGTCAGTTCTTACCCAAAATCTAATTATCTATACATGTATACCTATATGTATATATCTGTATACTAGCCTTACCGCTGCTTCACGAGCGTAGAGTTCACGGTTTACGCAATCTAACTATATAATACCCTGAAATCAATACCTACTCTATATTATATCGTGAATAAAAAAAAAAAAATAATAATAATAATAAAAACTTAAAAAAATAACAATTTATAGCCTATCGTGGTTTTAACTAGTGGCGCAATTCTTCTCGAATGACATGACCGCACGTGCGTGGGCTGCGCAAACTAGAAATATACCTACGATTAACCACTCCATACATTATAACAATATTGTCTCATTATCAGATAAATAATGACAAATGTAATTCAAGCCAACATCTCTCATCGTGAAAGATAATAAAATTTAATAACTAATTAGGATCAATTTGTAGAACTCAGGTATAGTATAAAAATCGAGGTAACGTTTTCGTTGAACATTTTTTTCTGAACTATAAAACGGTGTTGTTATAAATGTTAGCTGTTATTAAAATACCTTTTTTTTTTTTTTGTCCTACTCTTTAATCACTGAAATTAATGCAAGTGCTAGGATGGTTCTTTAATTCTTTGAGTTGGCTCACGCGACCTTCCAGCTTCTCGACGTTGAATTACGTAAACAGTTTAAAAATTGCAGTAAATGGATGCAGCAGAGTTGGTTGGATCTTAGAAACTCATTTTAAGGATTAAACTAAACCATATATGCGTATATAGATATTTATGTGAAATAATTTCTATGATCATTTTCATTGATATTGAATTGACTAATTGTCGTCACGATCCGACCTTCGATAATCATATATATAAGAAAAGATATATACAGTGAGATTAATAAGAATTAGTTACGCCCTCGCAAAACCGGATGCACGTTGCACCTTTACAGATTTGATCTGCATATATAGGAGAGAGAGAGAATTGTGTTTGCCCGTGCATAAAATAGCATGCAACACGTGAACAACTAAGATATAAAATATAAATGCACGTGAGTGCCTTACAGGCATATTATGCCCAACCCTCCGATATTCTCGTATCATAATTTGTTGTTGGTGAATATTTTTAACGAAATTTCATCGAATTATGTTATTATATTATTATTCCTCCTAAATGAAGGAAAGGAAATTCTGATACATAAGGTGTTGACTTCAATATATCGTCCAGCATTGAAAAATAAAAATAATTTCAATAAAATATTCGCATGTATTAATAATATATTATGTGAGATTGAGAGGTTCGCATGAAACTATGAATGCACTATGATTGTAACTATATGTATACGTCAGTGATTCTGGTTGATCCACATTCCTCGAAGAAACTCATAAGGCGTGCAAGGTCCTCTTATAAACCAAGGCTGAAAAATGCGGAGTAATAATATATATATAACATTGAGAGATCCTTGCGTGATGCTTTGACGCTTATGTAGGTATATAGCAACACTTGTTTACTGTATAATCTCTTCACCGCGTGTCACAATATTTCCCAAAAAATATACATATATTCACTAAATCATCGGACTGTTTAACGATACCCTACGTAGGTATATTATACCTACTGGGCGATATTAAGTAGCAACTGTTCTCTGACCAGTGATCACGATAAAAATCTCATTTTTGCGTATACATATGGTATATTATGTATATATGTATGTATACTAGGTAGTAGGTATCTACAATTATAAAAACGCGTTTATAATAATATAATTCATTTATCACACGGTCAAATCTACGAGCTGCGTTGCAGGTTTAGTACTAGATAGAAACGTTTTGAAATCTATTACGAACACCTCGTTTTTTTTTTTTTTTTTTTTTTTTTTTTTTTTTTTTTTTTATAATTATTTATTATTCATTAATTATATTTGTTATTTCATTTTCACAAACTCCCGAGTTTCGCTAACATTTTTTTTTTTTTTTATATTCATTGCGTATGAGTTTTTATTATTTACTCTTTTCTATATTTTTTACAATCTGTTATCATACGTATAGGTATAAACTATAAATGCAACTCTTCATTGAACGATGTAAATATATCGGTGATCGTTATAAATCTATATTTAATTACTATTTTAATTATACATCTGTGGGACTTCAAGGTATTACATAGAATAAATCACGGCCGTTCCTATGTACATACACCTACCCACGTACATATCTATTATCATTTATTTTCTTATTCCCACGTCGCATCTATATACATATAGGAATGGGATTGACGAACGTCACAAAATCGTATATATAATTATTTTTATTGTAATTTTTTTTTTTTTTTTTTTAATATAAATTATCCGACCTACACGAATACGTAACAGTAACACGATGGCTATTTAATATATGCATTGTGAAAACTTTATTCGTCAAAGTACCTATTTTGTAATTTAATTATTATACCGATGTTTATAATTATTACCTATACAGTTTTCTAAAAACAAAAATACGAGTAGGTAAAAATTAAAAATTATAAATAAAATAAATAAATAAATAAATAAAAATTATGCCCAACACGTAATATATAGTGTAATAAGTTTTTACGTAAGATAATGCGAAATGTCAGGAAGCGAAGAAAAAAAGGCAAAGAAACTTGGTAACGAGATAGGAATGTCTTGGGCAATTGTTTCGCTATTTACGTACGAATTTACGGAGCATGACACGCCTATCCGCACAATGTTTTAATAATATGTATACATTGAATATTTTTCTTATATAATTGGAAAGCGGGTGCGGGTGATTATCATTCTATAATACGATATATTAATGCGTCAGTATAATTAAACCGGTGATGCCCGCTGAACATAATGAATGTATTAGCGTAATAATCAGAATCCTCCTATATACCCGTAGAATTTTCATTTTCGCCTATCTTTTATGCTTTGTTGCATAAACTGAATGGAACGGTTTTTTCCTTTTTTTTTTTTTTTTTATCAATTATTACATTAGGTAGAGTTTATAGAATTGAAAAAAAAAAAAAAAAAAAAGTTTAAATTCAAATATGTAACTCCAATATATTACAATTTATATAAATCCAATTAGATTGATTAAATTTTTTATTTTTTATTTTTTTTTTTTTTTTTTACTAATTTTTCTAGAAAACTTAGCACCGTCGGAATTAAAGAAGCTGAAAAACAAGCAGAGGAAACAGCGCAAGAAGGCAGAACTTGAAAGGCAGCAGGCTGCTCATGCTCAAGAGAAGAGAGAACAGCACAACAAATCTCGACAACAGGCTGATCCCGATCTCGAACAACCAACTCTTGACGAATTAATACCAGAAAAATTAGAAAGGGTAATTTATTTTCTTATTATATTACTTTATAGCTTAGATTTATTTCATTTATATTTATACAGACGAAATTTAATTTTGGAATTAAATTTATATTCATTTAAATTATTTTACAGTCCGAAGATCCACTGGAACAAGCCGTCAAGTTTTTGCAGCCACTCCAAGAGCTGGCCTCTGACAGAATAGAGACACATCTTATGGCGTTTGAGATATACTTTCGTAAAGGTATAGAGATATGTAGTAAAAGATTTTCCTCTGTGATTGATTATAAATTTATCCTTCTGTTCCTTTTATATATTTTTGTCATTTATTTAAATAGGTCGGACACTACTGATGCTGCAATCGATAAAACGTGCTCATCATCTGGACGCTAATGATCCAGACTTGCACGCTTGTCTTGTAAGATTCCTACAACATGTGGCTGCAAATCCGTTGGAAGGTCCTGTAGCGGATGTAGTAAAGCGTCAAACAACTTCAATATTTTCTAATTTCGACGCTGCTCAATTGAACAGTGAATTTTTATTGAAAAACAACAAGTCTTTGCCACATTTATTACAAGGTGCGCGAATGCTCCATCTTTTGGACCCATCTGCTCAAGCTAAAGCTCTGTCGTTGGCTAGTCATATCGACGGATTGGAAGGAGTTAATTTAGAAACATGCACCAGGGTATTGGATGCGCTTAGAAATGAAGATTTTGGTGTTTGCGAAGAGGCGATAGCGGATTATACAACGCAATGTGAAAAGCGTTTTCCTTACGCGACTGCATTTAGACCACCAGAATCTTACGCTACTAACCATCAGGCTGTGACTACTAATATCGGGGATGTAGTTAGGGAGTGAAGCTATCGGTCTGCGTTTAAAAACGTAAAGTATAATTAGAATTTATATAAAATTTGCGGATAATTAATCAGTAAGCATGTAATATATTAAACTGTTCCTGGTTAAGTTCATCAAGTGAGCAGTGCCCGGGACAGTGCTGGATAAACAATCTTAACAAATTAATATGACAAACATATAGACTGTGTCTAAACATAGTCAAGAATTTTAAAACAAAAGAGAAAAAAAAAACAAGAAACAAAAAAACAAAAAAAAAAAAACAAAAAACAAACCAACAGAAGGACAGCGTAGTTAAGATTAATAAATATTACCTAATTTGATTAAACAGATTAATCAGACTCTTCGAATTAAAAGAGCTACCTACGGACACATACATATACGAGCTAAGAATGTGGAACGTTTAGTGTACAGGGTGCAGTGTTTTAAATATTATAAGGCGTGTGAGAGAGAAGAGAGAGAGAGAGAGAGAGAGAGAGAGAGAGAGAGAGAGAGAGAGAGAGAGAGAGAGGAAGAAAGAAAGAAAGAAAGAAAGAAAGAAAGAAGAATAACTTTGTTGACATCTTAACACGCTGATAGATAATAGAGATAAAGAGAAAACAAAAACACACACACGCGCATACACACACATACACACATATTTACACCAAACTCCATGGATAATTAATTGTTTGTATTTGATATTAAACGTTTAATATCTCTAACGATGCCTGTAATACTGCTCTACTGTGTAGAGTAACGCAGCTAGATTGAATTCAAGCATTAAGACTGTACCCTGCGTATCCATCGTCGCCATTAGATGGGTTTTAATTTCTACTGAAGATTTTTCTGATATCTGGAGGTTCTATTCTAGCCCATTATCGAATGATTGACTATACTGAAAATTAGACTATTAGTAAAAAGGAAAAAAGAATGAGAAAATAAATGAAGAAAACAGTTTTTCTTTATAACTTTATAAGTAAAACTGAAACATTGAAGTTAGGGAATGTTGTTCACTTTTACCATAAGATCGCGTAAAATAAGAATCAACATAAATTTATAAAAACGAAAAAAAAAAAAGTGATTCAATTCAATTATATTCTTTGCCAATAATCATGATAAGCTAGTATCAATTTTCAACTTTGACTAATCGTTGACTTAAATTATCTATCTTTATCCCTTTAATAATGAATTCCCCATCGATTCAGTTCTCATTCCCTTTGATGTGTATGATAACTATTGCTTTCTTCAAATTTAATAATTCGTTTATTACTTATGGCACACCACTAGCTGTTTCATACACCTTCGTACCTCCTAAGTTGATCTATTTAATCGATGACTATTCTAATAATACTATGTTATAATATGGTAATGATTTTCGATTGCAGTCCTAAATTACATCTTAAAAATATACATTTTTTGTTTTATTTAAAATTATTATTATTTTCTTTTTTTTTTTAAACTAATAGCAGAACGGAGGCTTAGCCCGTATTTAGGGGACGGGGACAAAAATTTAACGCTTTAATTTCTTTTCATTTTATAAGTAAAAAGTATAACTAGCCATGGTCACAGATTCCTTTCATCTATTTATTTCACTTGTACCTTAGGTGCAACATACATAGGTACTCTACTTATACATGGAGGTACATAGATATTGTTCTTTTAAATATGTATACGTCGAATGTTTAATGGTTTGCGACTGTTGAGTGCCACTAAAAATGAATTTATTAAACGTACAGAAATTTTGACTATATATAGCAAAATTCAAAAATTTAGGTTTTTTTTTTTTTTTTTTTCTGAATGAAAAATTGTTACAAACTATCTATGTATTCTTTATTAACGTATATCAATTTGATTTATTGTGAATTAGTCCCTATTTTTTTTTTTTTTTTTGTTTTTTTTTGTTTTTTTTTTTTTTTTTTTTTTACTATTTCTGATAACAAATATCATGGCTGTGTCCCATGTTGAATACAATAACGAATCACAGATATATGAAATATTATCAACATGTGAATCAAGTATACAAATTAAAGAATAGGTGTAGGCTACATTTTCGTTTAGATAAAGAAAGGAAAGAAAGAAAAAGAAAAAGAAAAAAAAGGAAAAAAAAAAAAAAAAAATTCAAATATCACAGACATTATAATAAATCTTTAGCTAATGAGCTGCTTAGCTAGCGTGGTAATATTTGTACAATGTTTAGAAATGGTTTATCTTACACCACACCAACGACGACGAAGACATTGCACCTTTTTTAAGTATCATCTTCATACGACAAATATAAAATCTTTTTTTTTTTTTTTTTTTTTTTTTCAACAAAAAAAATTCTGCACACGAATTAGTGATTAGGGTTACTCTTGTCTTCTAAAATAAAATATGCAGAATACGATGGGTCAATACAGAACAAATTAAAGAAACAAAGAGAAAAAAAAAAAAAAAAAGAAAAGAACAAAAATTATAAATCTGATTGTCTGACACTTGGTATTCGTAATATAAAAAATTCAAATTCTTACAGGTTTTTGAGTGCAAGTTGTATGTCTACATTCTCTTCTCTATCAATTAAAAAATAGAAAAAAAAAAACAAAAAAAAAAAAAACTAGACTACAAATAATTATCATATACTATGCAATTCAGTCGAAATTATTGATTATTTTTTTTTTTTTTTTTTCTCCACCTGACAAGTTGAACATCTTATATATATATATATATAGATATATATTTGTTTATATATTTATATATGTATACATATAGGTATATATATAGATATAGTTTTAATTTTACTATATATAATTGTATACCTAAGTTTGAAAAAAACTAGAGAGCTACTCTATGCTTAGGTATTCTTTTCTTCTTATTATTATCATTACCTATTATTATTATTATTATTATTATTATTATAGTAAAAGGAAACGAAATAAAAAAATAAAATATAGAAAAGGAAGGAATAAAAAAAAAACAAAAAAAAAAAACAAAAAAAAAAAAAAAAAAACGAAAACAACGTACGATGAAATCAAAAATTTATTTAACATAATAAATATCTCCAGGTTTTTTTTTCGTCTCCATGTAATAGAAAAATTGATAGGCAAAAGTGTAGGTATCTAGTTTTGAGTAGAATCATTATTATACCTGACAAGCGTTTACATTTGTATAATATTTAAATCGAGAGTTTAAACTTGTGTCATTATATACCTTAATATTATTCATGTATTATTACCAAGTTGTTACATTTTTGCTAGTAAAATATCTTAATCATATTATTTATTTGCTAAACCCCCATTTTCATGAAGTGATGTGTGAAAAAAAAAAAAAAAAAAGAAAAAAAGAAAAAAAAACAATTTAGACAACGCTGTATAGACCTTAAAAAAAAAATAAGAGAGAATAATAAGTCTCTCTATTTCTGCATTTGTACCTATAATTAATCATATTTTATATGTAAATACAAGGCGTTGATCCCTTTTGAGGATGAGAATAACCAGCAATATCACACAAGTCGCATTTTATAAGTGTTAACATCAAGTGTTGTTAACGCTACTTGAAAAGGGTCAACACACAAAATGTCAAATGAAATGAAATGAAACAAAAAAAAAAAAAAAAAAACCAAAAAAAAAAAAAAATAAAAAAAATAAAAAAAAAAACAATAAAATAAAAATCTGTTTATAAACAACAAAAGATCGTTTATCATATAAACTGCTATCAATCAATCTGTATTATTCTTAACCGGTGTCGGTGGTAGCTGTGTCATTTCGTTCCAATTTATCTCGCTGAAGTCAATAACTATTTTCTTATTCTGAGGTATGTATTGCCTGAAACATTAACAACAATAAGAAATCTTCATTATACTATACTTCCCACATTAGTACCTATTTAGCTATATGATAATAATTAAGATTAGTCCTTAGTATAACACAATAACATAGACCCAATAATCTAAGTATTTTATTTCTATACCTATACTCAACCCCTGCTGCATCAAACATTTTTTTAGCTGCAATAGTTGCAATTTTATGCGCATGTTTATCAGACATGTATATTACGCTTTTGATTCCTGATTGGATTATTATCTTTGCACATTCATTGCATGGAAATAATCCAACATACATTGCACACTCTTTAACATCCGCAGAGTTTTTATTTAATATAGCATTCATTTCTGCATGGCATACTGTAAGGGGGAAAAAAAAAATAATTATATTTCAATAGTATAGATGAACCTTTTTCATATTGTATTATATATATATATATGTAGTCTTGTCTATATTTGTTTTGAGCATTGGGAGCCAGCTCACCGTATAAATATTTCGTTTCTAGTCTATCATCACTGGTTTTATCCCAGGGAAATATATCGTCGCTACATCCTATCGGCATTCCATTATATCCTACACCGACTATTTTCTTTTCTTTATTCACTATGCAAACACCAACTTGAGTGCATGGATCTTTGCTACGTTTTGCTGCAAGAAATGCTGTGGCCATAAAATATTCGTCCCATTCTAAGAAGGATGTTCTTTTATGGTTCATATCTCTGGAAATAAATCGAATGGAATAGAACAAATGGAAGACCGCGCTTTACTACTGTGGTAATGAATTGATGGTTTTCTTATTTATTTATTTAGTTAATTACCGCTGTTCCGTAGACTCGGGAAAACCATTCTTAGCCAGATCGTTGATTCTATTCATGCTAAGTTTTGGCAATTTTCTGTATAAATTGGTACAGATAAAATTGTTAAAATCAAGTGCACGTGTCTACCGTACTCGTTAGATAACTCGCCTGGTGAAGGGATTAGTTAAAATTTGACTTTTTTTAGAATTAGCCCTGTCAATGGCCAATAAGTTTATGGCATTTGCTTTTTTAACAAATGTGTATCGAATGTTTGATAAAAACAAAATAAATCGAGGAGTAGGGAAGCGCCGTAGAGACGTATTCATAGAGTACGCATTATTGATAAATTTTTGTTTGAGGTTATGGTATTTAGTACAAGTTAAAATTTTAAGAACGACTGCCGACGTTATCGGAAAAAAGACACGTCGTAAATTTGCCAACAAGATAGCAAGGACGCGACTTCCTGGACTAATTTGTGGCGCCAATAGATAAGGTAGATTTCACGATATAGGTGCACGGGATGCCAGACGGTATAACTATCTCGCAGTCGCATTGCCGAGCTAATTTTGCCGCAAACATAGGTACGCCTGCGATATGCAATCTCCAGTTACGAATCACAGCAATGACACGTGGGTTGCACACACTGAGCGGTACCGACGTTATCGGCACAAAAAAAATAGTTCGACAATACAACCGTGAGATGGCAATACCATGTCGTCCCGCTGGTATGTACAACTTACCAACAAGGAACACAGAATTGTGGTAATAGCACCTGTCACGGGATCAGTGACCTCAGTGACCCTCGTGGTGTCGATGAATACGCATGGGGTTGCGTTAGCGAGACTCGATAGAAATATTCCGAACGCAATAATATTATAACACTCGTCCTTCTTTGTAAAATTAATTATATCAAGTAGGATCTTATTGTCATACGGACATGAGCTATTTTATGATAACTCCTATGCCAGGAAGCAAATGAAGAGACTGGAACAATTTATATTTGATATTTATTTTTAAGAATTAACAATCACAATTTACAAATTCTACATAACTTTGACGATGAATACGATTGTATTAATGCTGCAGCAATAAATTATTAGATATATGAATAACCAATTGCTTTGTTATTTTCCACTTTTCCCTCCCTGCGATTATTCATTACATATAAGAAAAGTAGGAAATTTCAGATTTAACCCATTTTCAACTACTTGAAAATTTACAAACACCTCCTGGGGCCAGATGTCCTCCTGATATCAGGAGTATTTTTTGACGTAAAATTTTTCAAACTCTGAAAGTAGCTAGTATACATAAATAGAGCGACGTGCATGAAGCAGCGTATGCAATATATCTATACACTACTCCTTTCCTCACCAAAAATTTCAGCACACCTCCTCGGGTCAGATGTTCTCCTGATACCAGGAGTAATTTTTGACTTGAAATTTCGAAAATCGCTAATAACTCAATTATGTGAAGACGTGCATGAAGCAACGTATGCATGCATATATCTATACACTACTCCTTTCCCCCACCAGAAATTTCAGCACACCTCCTCGGGTCAGATGTTCTCCTGATACCAGGAGCAATTTTAGACGTAAAATTTCGAAAATCGTCAGTGACAATTATATGAAGACATGCATGAAGCAACGTATACATGCATATATCTATGTACACTACTTCTTTCCCCCCACCAAAAATTTCAGTACACCTCCTCGGGTCAGATGTTCTCCTGATACCAGGAGTAATTTTTGACTTAAAATTTCGAAAATCGCTAATAACTCAATTATGTGAAGACGTGCATGAAGCAACGTATGCATGCATATATCTATACACTACTCCTTTCCCCCACCAGAAATTTCAGCACACCTCCTCGGGTCAGATGTTCTCCTGATACCAGGAGCAATTTTAGACGTAAAATTTCGAAAATCGCCAGTAACTTAATTATATGAAGCATGCATGAAGCAACGTATGCATGCATATATCTATACACTACTCCTTTCCCCCACCAAAAATTTCAGTACACCTCCTCGGGTCAGATGTTCTCCTGATACCAGGAGCAATTTTAGACGTAAAATTTCGAAAATCGTCAGTGACAATTATATGAAGACATGCATGAAGCAACGTATACATGCATATATCTATGTACACTACTTCTTTCCCCCCACCAAAAATTTCAGTACACCTCCTCGGGTCAGATGTTCTCCTGATACCAGGAGTAATTTTTGACTTAAAATTTCGAAAATCGCTAATAACTCAATTATGTGAAGACGTGCATGAAGCAACGTATGCATGCATATATCTATACACTACTCCTTTCCCCCACCAGAAATTTCAGCACACCTCCTCGGGTCAGATGTTCTCCTGATACCAGGAGCAATTTTAGACGTAAAATTTCGAAAATCGCCAGTAACTTAATTATATGAAGCATGCATGAAGCAACGTATGCATGCATATATCTATACACTACTCCTTTCCCCCACCAAAAATTTCAGTACACCTCCTCGGGTCAGATGTTCTCCTGATACCAGGAGCAATTTTAGACGTAAAATTTCGAAAATCGCCAGTGACAATTATATGAAGACATGCATGAAGCAACGTATGCATGCATATATCTATGTACACTACTCCTTTCCCCCCACCAAAAATTTCAGCACACCTCCTCGGGTCAGATGTTCTCCTGGTACCAGAAGTAATTTTTGACTTAAAATTTCGAAAATCGCTAATAACTCAATTATATGTAGATGTGCATGAAGCAGCGTACGAATGCCTACATCTATACTATGAAAAAAAAAGCGTCATAGGAACGGAAAAGTGGAAGATAATGAAGCAATTGATTATTGATATATCTGTGTATTTATTGCTGCAACATTGATACATTATTACTTATTGCTAAAATTATATATACTACAGCTTATCATTTTTTGTTGATAATAAGTATATACCCATTGCAACTGATCGAGTATCTCCCTTTGGAAGCCCACTATAGCTGCCATTATCCTATGTGAGTGTTCCTTCTTGCACAGGAGTCGCGTTAACGGGGCAGCGAATGGTATCGCCATATCGCGGTCGAATTGATGAACTGTTGATGCCACAAACATGGGTGCGCCTCATCATATGCAACCCGCATGTCATGGTCAACTTGAAATAGCATATAATGAGGCGTACAGAAGTTCCCGGCACATGTAATTTGTCTATTCGAACGCGAGTGGCGATATCATTTGGCGCCCTATGACAATATTGTGATTTCTAACTACTTTTGCCATAAATCAATATGAATCCTTCGCGTTGTTGGATTGCGCAGGAATGTTGAACAATTTGTATTGCACCAGAGTACCTAAAATCCTTTTCCAGAATGATTCTGAATATGCTGTAAAGTATTGCATAGGAGCCTGATGTATTTATAAAATGAAATGTACAGGCATGGTTACACCGGTGTATGTCCGGCTGCCTCGTATAGGGTCGACCAAGCAGCTTGATTACCAACGTCTTCGTCGTGCTGATTTCTTTATTAGTCATTTTCATAGAAATTACAATATTCGATTTCAGTCTAAGATAATTGTGTAAATAGAATTCTATATTATGCCTGCCCAATTTATATTTACACTCACGATTGACGAGGACATAAATTTTGTATATAATCCTGTTTTTCTTTCTTTGATTTATGTTTATTCAATAACTGAAACAAACTACCTATTATTGGATAAAAAATTGTAAAATACAACCAACGACGACGTCAAAGCATTTTGAACATGGCTGAGTTTATTCGCTTCATCTTTTAAATGGTCATTCCAAATAATTACGAAGATTTACAAAACCGAATGGCAAATAACGACGATAATATAAACTTGTTGAAAACTTTGACTTTGTTAGCATGATATAAACTGAGCAAACCTATATTCTTACGAATTTATATCGATCTTATAATTTCATTATACTTACAAATTGCTAAAACCGTCGCGTATATACAGAAAAACTTTACCTTGCATCGAATTCCAATTTTAATATTCGATGAAATTTCAACGAAATTAGGTAACGCTATTGATTGCAGATTTTCAGCAAGACAAAGCGATAGTGATTATATCTTAATTAGTAACTTACATGCAAGAGTTTCTTTTGTCAGAAATATTTTCCTTCGTGTTCACGCAATTTTGCAATTACTACACTTTAGACCTTTACGGGATATTTGTATTTTGAAGTAACATTTTATACGTTAAATAATCTGAAATGCGATTTTTTCATATAATAGTGATAAATTTTTCATAATTAAAACCACACTATTCGTAGAGCGAAGATGTAAACAAAAAAAGAGAAACATAGGCGTACTAGAGATAGTAAGATTTCACATTACCATTGAGTAGCTATAAAAGAGGGTAAACTTTCGTGGCGAATCGCGACAGTAGAGTTCTATGGAATTTAAATTTCGTCAATTTTCATTCCTCCGAATTCCATCGGTAATATTTATATCGTATAAAAGAATCATAACAGCGTAATCTTAAACCACCACGAAAAAAAAACACCAATAAGTTTGGCCCTCTTTAGATTGAAGTATAGTTACTGAATGACAGTACTAAGTACACTATACTTAATACTACTTTGATTGAGGAGAAAGCTCACAACATATATAAAACTAAAAAATAGATATATTATCATCACCGGTAACAAGGGTGATAAGTTAGGTATATGAGGAAAGATTAGAGTGATTACAATATTACAAATAGAAAATTGTTTACGAATACGAAATATAATAAATCTGTGGGTTTTCGCGTCATCACGTCCAATCTGAGCTTAAAATATACAGTGGAAACAGAAAATCTTCATCATCTTGCTTATCATACCTGAAATCATAAGAAAAATTTGAAATTTTTAAAAAAGAGAAATAAAACTTAATTTTATCTACCTAGTATTTCATTTTTATATCAGTATAAATTCATATCAATAAAAACCTGTTAAATTTAATCAAGGCCGACATCATCCGTAGGATTTGTAGGTCTTGATGGATCAGTCGGTGCTCCACCTGTACCACCAAAGTCAGGCATCCCCCCGCCCATCATGCCTGGAAATCCGCCCATGCCTCCTGCCATACCGGCCATACCAGCCATACCAGCCATACCTGCTGGCATTCCACCTCCCGGTCCCCCAAACTTAGAAGCCATTCTATTAATCAGTGCCATAATCTTCGGGTTGCTTTGGTACTTCAATATGTTTGCCGGATTTGCAGATATGTCTTTAAACGCATCTCCCACTTCCGGATCCTGCAGTAAAAAAATTATTAACATAGTTTTGAATCCGTTGTATTTCAATTTAGAGATATTTGGATGCATTAAATCAAGAAGGACTTACCTGGAAAGCTTGAAGAACTTCTGGGTCGTTCAAAAATTGGTAAAAATCTCCCATACCAGGAGCACCACCAGCTCCAGCTCCAGCTCCAGTTCCAGCTCCAGGTGCTGCACCCTCGGTTTGTGAAGGACGAGTGTTGTCATCCCTAGCCTTTGCATCCTCTCGAGCTTTCTTTAGTCTTTCAACTTTCTCGCGCTCGAGTTTTTCCACCTTTTTACGTTCCTGTTTGCGTTTGTGCTCCTCTATTTTTCGGGCCTTGAAAAGAAAATCATATTCATCTAAATACGCTCGGATTTTCATCTAAAAAAAAATCTAAATTACAACGGGAATAATAATTATTCTGTGCGGGAGAAGGAACCTATAGCGACACACATATACAAATCCGCTATTTATATTCTAAGCTATATAATCGTACTGCTACTTTCGCTTTATTTGTTATCTCTCGCTCGATTTCTTGCAACCAAAACTTAAAAGACTAAAAATGAAACGCTCCGAACCTTTCAGACTTGTTTCAAATCGTTTTACACCCTGGGCGCGAAGAGAGCAGCGACACGGAGCTAATAGATTTACTAATATTCCAAAAATAACATAAATACGCATAGTATGACAAAAGTAACAGCTGTCGTTTCAACGACACCGTGAACGCGTTGCCTGGAGCAAACCCCCAAACGAATAAAATTCGAATGTCCATTGCTGTGTACGGATTCATTCAAATTTAACATAATAATAATAATAATGAGAAAAAAAAAAAAAAAAAAAAAAAAAAAATAGAAAAAGAAGATTTTTGAAGCGCGAAACGAACTGTGTACCGTCGTAAATATATTCAACTAGGAAATCTAAGCCTCTGCCTAATCCATCGGGGATGATTTAGACGGGCTGAAATCTCAGTCACGATGGCACTGACATCGACGCCCAAGGTCCATCTTGCGACTTTACTCGATTACGCGCTTATTATAGACAACGAAATGGCCAACGAAAGAGCCAATTGGCTCGCTCCTGCGGTATTATGTGATCGAAAATCTACGTCAAGCAATTATTTAAAGATACGCGGGAGCCGATGAACTATGCCAAATTTAAGAACGATTACTATCATAGACGTGACATGTTCGACGTATTATCGCAAGTGTTACACCTAAACATTCGAAGAAATTTTTTTCGAAATAAATTTTAGCCGAAAAAAAAAAAAAAAAATCCGACAAATCGTAAATCAAGCTCTGAGAAGAGCTTATACAATGATGATAATCATATTGGACGATGTTTTTAATGACAAATTTTTAAACCTTTGGACAACTTCTTGCTCCAGAGTTGATCGAAATGGCTAAGAAATTTGCTTTTTTTTTTTTTTTTTTTTTCTTTTTTTGGAAAAAAGGAGTTAGGATTAAGAATATTTTATCGAAAATATATTTCCAAAGGCTTTGGACAATCGGCCTACGCTATGCGCGACCATCTCTTTCGAGATAGATGAGGTGGGGATGCCCGAGTGGCCACCTTATACGGCGTCGGCCCGGCCGTCTAAATATAAAGGCGCCCGACGTCGCGGCGCTCTTCTGTCCGAGCAGATCTCTCGAGGTAAATCGTGTCTCTTCAATTTCCAGCAGAGAAGCATCCCGCAGAGTACACGAAGCTTACTGAACTACGCGTTCAATTCAGTTGGAATTTTATTTTGTTTGTCATTATTCACTGACACGCATTACATACTACGATCGAATCTCTTCTTCTGCAGTTTATACCCACCCCATCCCGTCCCATTCCATCCTATTTTAATTTTTCTTGCGAGGTGACCTGTTTGTTTTTCCAGTCAATCTCAGCTTTTTTTTTATGTTTTGCATAAAACCTGATCATCTGGAAACGGAATTATTTTCAACAGCCTCAAATTTTCACGATAAGAACGTAGGACGATGCGCGGATTCAGATTTGGCGAGTTTTCAATTTTTAGTTTGAAACGAATGAGATGAACGTTTACATAAATCGAATTTAATATGCTGGAGTAAAAGCGGATGAGTAGTCTAAGTTTATCTTCATATGATAAGCACCCCGTTATTCTTCTGTGAAAATTCCATCCCTATAATATGTAACCGAACAAATCGGTACCTGTTAGAGGTGCGCGGTATTGAGAATTTGATACCGAAAATTGGTATAGGTTTTTTAATCGGTACTTTCGGTTCACCGAAATATCAAAATTTCGGTAAATACCGAATTATCGAAATTTCGGTAAATACCGAAATATCGAAATTTCGGTAAATACCGAAATATCGAAATTTCGGTAAATACCGAAACACCGAAATTTCGGTGTTCACCGGAACATCAAAATATCGGTAGATATCGAAATGCTTGAAAACCGGAATTTCGATAGACCCTGATATTCTGTAATACCGAAATTTCAGGTAAAAGAACGAAAGAAAAAATTCCAGCGTACACCGTGCGGATTGCGGAACAGGGCTGAACAGACATTTCGACATTTCGGTATCCACTGTCCAGCAAATATTGGGTGTTGTCCACCGAATTTTCAATATTTCGGTATTTACTGAAATTTCGGTATATAATACCGAATTTTTTATATTTCGGTATGTACCGAATTTTCGATATTTCGGTATCGGTATTGACAGTCGATCTCCATACCGAAACATTTTGAGAGAACGGACACCGAAAATTTTCGGTATACCGAAATACCGCGCACCACTAGTACCTATAACAAAATGCTGCAGTTTCATCGAAAAAGTAGTTTTCATGTCCTATAATTGCAAAATAAAATTATATATTTGGATCCAGGCCGCAACAGCAACAGCTGGGGTTTTCCAAATAAGAGGAATATTGATCGGAAGAATTCGTTGAAATTTTATATATTTATTTGTAAACGATTACTCAATTGAGGGTAGAAGCTTATGACCTTGTACTCGCGTTACTCACACATCATAAAAAATAATGTCTCATCGTATATATATCTATACCTTCAACTAATTCTGTTATTTAATGACGTCACATATATATATCCCCCGGAAGTCTGATAGAATCTTATAAGTCAAGGTGCGTATAGTAAAAGAATAGTAAAAATAAAAACAACAATAGTAAAATAAAATAGGGTTGCGTACGTATATATATATATTCTATCGGGTGGTAATGGAATGGAGTAAAATATTTAGCCCGACGACATTGCACGAGACGACTAGAACTTCAGACGTTGAACTAGATCATGCTGCTCGACAAAGAATGGTTGTAGGATACGACCTCTGACGACTCTTGGCCAGTTTGTCACCCAGATAAAACGCGAACTGAAACTGGGACGCGATGTATTTTTAAATTCAACACTACTCAAATCACTAACACTTATACCCGCCCAAACTATTGCATAGTAGCTAAAAAATCTGCATACTCTGCAACAGCATCTGTTCCCCCGCTGCTGCTTTACGGGGACCGTGCGAATAGCAACCAAGAAACCTTGTAGCTTTTCAGAGTTATTAATTGATACATATGAATTCATCAGCCGGACTATACGGGCCGCAGCTCAAACCTTTGCGTATGTTAATTCTTTCCTACAGTTTGGCAAAAGAACCAACTTACGCACGCCAAATGAATCCGATTCGTTACTTATATACGTAATATGAAATCGAAAGAATCCTTCTAAACCTGACGTGTGTTTTATAGTGGGAATAAATTTTTCGTCGCCAATTTTCTCACTGAAGGAATTGCAACTATTTTTTTTTTTTTTTTTTTTTTTTATACTTGACGGTCGATGATGAGATTACGGGTCGTGCGTCGAATGAAACACTTCCGTTAACACACAGTGTACATAAATTATGTTCCTTTGATATTGCAACTCCCGCAAGGACTCGGACTTCTACAAGGGTAGAGGTGACGCGGTTCCCCGCTAAACCGACCTGGGAGAGGGGCGTCTTCGGGGTATTGCGGGCGTCGGGACGCCAGTTACTCGTGAGTGGAGTCGCGCGCGACTGTCGAGCGAGCTAGCAGCGTGGCTCATCGCGGAGTGCCTAGTGATCCTAGTGATCCAAGTGATCCAAGTGATCCAAGATGACGAGTTCGCGGGTGCGACCCCGGGTTCTCGTGGGCCTCTTCCTCGCCCTCCTAGCCGTCGCCTTGCAGGGTGAGTACCAACCCGGAACTCATCACCCTCCACCCACTTCTCAGAGCACACCTCACTTCCGGTGTTACGTTTCTGCACCAATACCCGTTGCATTATCTTCGATAATACATTTTTCCAACAACCAAATGCCGGGTTTAATCATTTTTTGAAAAAAATCAATACAATTTTTATTGTTTAATTCATTTTTTATCGGTTTGTGAATTCGTGTGCTATTTTCATATCGTTTCATATCCGCAGTAATCATGGCTGGAGTCACAGAATGAGATTCGGTTTCCGATTAATTTCGTAAATTTCTTTCAAGTGCTTCGATGTATCGCGGAATTTTATTTCCTCTTTTCATCCATGAAATAGTTTCCTCTTAATTTTTTTTTTTTTTTTTTTTTTTTCAATTCGATAACTATAAAAAATACCATAGTGAGTATGGCTTGAATACAGGTAGACATTCGAGATCGAATCAATGATCACGATCAGTTGAAATATATGAGTATGTGAAAATTTTACAAATATCAAATAAAACAGATTTAAAAACGTACACTTTTCCCCCAAGAAATTATAACCGGAGTTATTATACCTCTTCGGAAACTGAAACGGATCATTAGTCTCCGGTCTCAGCGTTGTCATCCCCAACCGGTGATGACGGACATACAATGAGCGAAGGTCAATGTTACGTAAAGTCTTAAGGTCGACCATCGCCCATCGTATCTTTACGCGCATCCTGCAGCTCACAGCTTTTTTTCGACTTTAAATACTTTTACCGATTTATCAAATTTTTTGATATACTTTTTCTCTAAAAAAGTCTTGTTGGATTGCTCGCAACATTTCTCGGAAGTGAATATTCCGTAAAATCGTACAGTTTGATTTCCCTATATTACTTATAGTAAACCGCAATAGTTACATAATGCGAAATGCGCTTAAAATTGGTACACGAGTACCTCGAATATTTCGAAAACTGCCACTCGAACAGCGTCTTCAATTCAGCAGCGATATTTCGGTTGATTAAATAAGCCCGCGTTGCGTGCCGTTGCAGCATCAAGATTCACGCGCTTATCAACATTCGTGTAGAGGTGTGTTCTGCCAAATTTTATTCGATAAATATTTGGATAGATATTCGTGATAATTTAGCAAAGGGAATTTAAGATATAAAGTCTATTATTCAATTTTCGAATTGAACACTTCGTACCCAACGATTGCGTATAAGTTTTTGTTTTATTTTTTCCGAATTTGAAAATTCCTCATAATGCATCCCTCCGCGAATAGAAAAATGTCGAAAATGTTGAAAGTCAACGCCGTGACGTCCAGGCTGCCTTGATCTTAATAAAGTTTCACCAATTTTCCACGTTGCCATTGCGATGGGAAGCGAGACACGCGCCTTCGTCGACTTCGTGTCTATCTTTATCCTCCTCGGTATGGGGGAACGAAAGAGAGAGAGAAAGAGAGAGAGAGAGAGAGGGGAAAATAGGATTAGAATAAGAGAGTAAAATAGAGAGAGGAGAGAGAGAAACAGCCGGGCTCACCATCTGGCGACAAACGAATTTTCTAACCCACGAGCTCCATCCCTGAAATCGGCAACCTTCTCAGTTTCAAATTACGGTTACATCTCAGTTTTACGACTGCTACAGAGAACTTTGCGAAATTTCACACAACCAATCCTCATGACGTCAATGAACTAGAGCTAGTTATATAGTCTCGTAACACCAATAACTATTTTTATGATTTATAAATCCTTGCTTATATTTCTATTTGCTTAAACAATTATTCGCAGATCTGAGGATTTCACTAGCGTTTGATCTCGATTATCTACATTCTGTATATACTATTGATTACCTATATATACGATATTTAAATATATGATGCACGGTACTCTGAAACACTGCGAATTTCGAATTAGGGTAAATTGTCCTCAAGGCTTGACAGGTAGTCATCCAAGCCAAGATATTTCCTAAAATATGAATCAGCGTTTCAACAGCGGATGATCTAACGAAGTGACCTCTCGAGCTTGGATATATACTAGTATATCTATAATTCGGCCAAAACTAAACCAAAGAAAATTAGACGGTGATCGTATCAAGGTGCCGGTGATTAGCACGTCAACGTACCGTTCTATAGATATTCGGATGCGAGAATCTTTTAGAATTTTATGTAGTAGTGCTAATAGCAAATGCGATATAAGATTTTTCATACGACAATTTATTGTGCTATCGAATTTTATCGCTCAATCATATAAACGATATACCTACCTAAATACTTGCTTGCAATTTTTTTTGATAAATTAAGCTTGCGAATTGGACCATATGTTTTGCAAGCAAGAAGCGTCGAGTAGGTATTTGACGGTTAAACCAGCGCGTTCCTTGCTACTCGCAAATTCATGTCTAATAATACTGCAGCGTATTGTCTTTGCTTGAACCGTGCGCGGGATAGGCTAGGCGAGACGAAGCGATTATAAAATTAGGGGAACTCTAAAGCCTAGGATTAGATTTGTCCATAATGATAAAAATCGCAATTTCATATAGTAGATGTAAGGGAATGAAATCGGCTATCGCACCATAAAGTGCAGTGAAATAAATTTTTCTTCTCGAATCAGAACAGTATGGATGAAGAAATGACACCGCTGTAGGGTATATAAGTATACGACCACAAAGTTTTACAAAGAATCTAATAAATTCTTAATAAAATCGGAACAGATCGACATCCGATAAAAATACGATGCGGTTAACCGACGTATAAATATTTTCCGAGTGTTGCGCCGACGCCGAAACCTATGTCGTCTTCGTCGTCGACGTCGTCGTCATCGTCGTCGACTCCCACCGTTGCTAAACTTAGCATCTCGGTTCCCAGGTGACTGGATGACCACCGCCACGGACAAACCATCTAATCCCAGGCTACGCGTCGTCCCACGTCGATTTTGGTTCTATCATATTTTCTTCAACTCGAAAGGAATCTCTAACTGGGTTACGATACTACATTCTATAGTCTGTAAGCGCGTGTCAATCGTCGTACATGTACGAAAGACCGTCAATCAAACATCTGACCCCCAGAAACTGTCTGATATCATTCATCACTCATTTCGTAATCAAGAACGAGTATTATATCTATGTGAGCACATTTTTCTTGTATCACGTGCTGCAGATGATGATTATCCAATCATGATTTTTTGGCTTACCGAATAGAGACGCGTGGATGAAATGCACAGACACACATTCAATCTTGTCCAAAACATACAAGCAACGTATAGAAAACTGCAGTTCGTTGATTGCTAGATGATTATAAAAATCATTTATTTCAGGGGTGCAAGGCGATGAAGAGCTAGGTGTGAGCCAAAAACCGTCAGAAGTTGAGTGTCGACCCTACATCGAGAAAGCACTGAAGGATCTCGGTACAGGTAAGACAATTAAAAAGTCGATAGAAATGGTTGGAACTCAGCAATCTTTAGAATATTTTTATCTGATAAGGGTCTCTTGAAGAGAGTAGTGCTGAGGTGGTCGAAGGTGCGGACGACGATGATCAAGTGACTGCGTTGAACGAACAGGTAAACGTATAAATGATATATATCTTCATGAAGATATTATAAACGAGTCGAACGACGATAAATAATTCACGTACCTAATTTGTTGCTATATTCGAAGAATGACGAGCCAACGGAAACTGACAATGACGATGACAACGAAGTGGAAAAAGATGATTCTGATCAATCCACTAAGGAAACGTCGACGGAAGACACTGCCGAAGATGATAAAAGCGGAGAAAATGGTACGGATAATGACGGAGTAGATAGCAGTGAGGGTGAGCAGCTCGCTGCTGATCAACCTGCCGAAGACAGCATCGAGGATACTGACGGTGATAACGATGACGTGGAAACTGTCGAGGTAACTGAGGCAGAGAACCAGAGCGACGGAACTGACGATATCGATGACGACGATCAACAGAAAGATGAAAATTCTACTGAGGAAGCCGACGACGATGGTGCGGAAGAAGAAACTGGTGAAGAACAAGACGACGAAGCCGTACCCGCTGTGGAAAGCAACGAAGAAGGCGAAGTCAATGACGCAGAAGATGGTAAGACATTTTTATATTATCGCATTACCTTCTTTATTTATGAATTATCAACAATTTTAAATATTGTAGGAAGCACAGAAGAAAAAGAAGATGATGACACTGTCGAAAGTGAGGATGGAGTAGCGGATGAATCGAAGGAAGGAGGAGACTCAGATGAGAATAAAAACGAAGTTGATTCCGGCGAGGATAATACCGATGATAATGACTCTTCGGATGATAAAATCGACGATAGCAAACCTGAGGAAGACTCGAAGGAGGAGGAGGAGAATCATTCCAATAGTGCAGTTGATGATGGAGATGACTCGGTAGCCGATGAAACACGGGAAGATAATTCCGAGGAAGAAAAAGACGTCGCGAGCATTGAATCCAGTGAGACACAAGAGGGTGATGATAATGATAGCAAGCAGGAGGAAGTCGACGAAGATAGTGACGACAATAATACCGGAGATGATGGGGATACGGACGATGATGTGAAAAAGGATGAAAATGACAGTGAAGACAGCAAGGAAGACGCTAAAGTAGACAGTAAAGAAGATAGCAAGGAAACTAGCAATGAAGGTGAAGATGCAATCAAGGAAAGCACCGAAGATAGTGACGACGGAGCCGCCGCTACCTCTACCGAATCGCCAGACGGCGATACAAAGACTGAGGAAAGCGAGGAAGTGATATCACGAGACCGAAGAGAAGTTGTGGATGAAGTAGAAGGGGGAGAAAAAGAAAGTGGAGAGGATAAAACAAGCACCGAGGGAGAGGACGATGATAAAGAAAAAACTGATTCCGGTGAAGAGTTAGACGAAAAGGAAGAGTCCGAAGGTGAGAGATTTGACGATTACTGGTTTGAACATTAAATAACCGTATAGCTAGTTCTGTAAGCTTCTGTTAAGATTTTTCGGGGTAAAAATAATTTTAGACCGTTTCAACTTCGGGATTATTTACAGGATTTGAAGTTTAACAATAAACAATAGAAAGGTAGAGTCGCACTTTGTCTCTAACAGTTTGAATAATATACCGCGTCATATTTTCGCCCGACAGACGAAGAAGTTGAACCTACTCCGGAAGAGGATCTCATCCAAGAAATTGATGTGCCAGAAAACCTGAGGCCACGTGAGCATATTAATCAGCTGTTAAAGCTGGATGAAGAGAATGAAGAAAAAGAAAGAGCTATTCAAAAAGCTGCTGATATCGTCTTACGCGATCTTAAACGTCTCTACGATTCCGCGATCAAGCCGCTCGAGACTCTCTACAAATACAGAGATCTTAGCAACAGACATTTCGGAGGTGAATTTCAAAGTTTTTTTTTATAAATTAATGGATTTCGTATTATTTTCGACGTTTTTATTCACTTCCAGATCCTGAGATTTTCTCAAAGCCACTAGTTTTGTTCATGGGACCATGGAGTGGCGGAAAATCATCGATCGTTAATTACTTACTCGATAACGAATACAAACCAACTTCTTTGAGAACAGGTACGTTACGTAACATGTTCGGCTATATTCAGGACGCGAACATATCGAATCATCGTCATTATTGCGATCAACAATTCATTTCTTTGACAAAATTATTCAAGATATCTCGAAATCGCTCCTGAACGTGGCTTGACTAACAAATCGGAAATTCTTACTGCACTTTTGTTTTTGTTCTTAGTTTCCTTCTAGTCCCTTTACACTATCCATAATTTGCATGAACGTGTTTTTTCGACTTCCGAACCGAATTCGAAACAGCAAAAGGTCCTGAATTTTGATCGACTTGGTAAGACCTTGCATCAAGTAAATGGAAAAACTAGTTTAATCCTACAGCACGAATGTCTAATAATAAGTAGATCAAAAGTGGTGACATGCTAGTTGCATGCTCTTAGCATGTGTATAGAAAAAGTGTTCAGGTGGTTTGCAAGAGTGTATCGAACTGCCTTGCAAACCGCTAAATGGGACTGACGCAGGAGCTGAGCCATCCCCTGCCTACTTCAACATCCTAATGCACGGTGAAGAGGAGGAAATCCTTGATGGTACCCAGCTGGCAGCAGACTGGACATTCTCTGGGCTACAGAAATTTGGACAAGGGATGCTGGATCGTCTGCGAGGCATTCGTCTCAAGAACAAACTCCTCGAAAAGGTATTAAATTGAATTGAATCGAAGAATGCTCTTTAGTTTCGCAATTTAAAGAAAGCATCAGCATTCTCACAACTATCTTTCAACCGTAGGTTAATATCGTCGAGATTCCTGGAATTTTGGAAATTCGTAAGCAAGTACAGAGGCTCTTTCCATTCAATGATGCCTGCCAATGGTTCATTGATAGAGCAGACATAATATTCCTTGTTTACGACCCTGCTAAGCTGGACGTTGGTCCTGAGACAGAGGCAATTCTCGATCAACTCAAAGGACGAGAATATCAAGTATGTCAATTGTCTAAAAGTGAAGCAGGATTTTCTAGAACACTTTCGGGATGAGAAAATTGAATATTTTCATATCAAATTTTAGACAAGGATCATATTGAACAAAGCTGATCAAGTAAAGCCGGAGGAACTGATGAGGGTTCAAGGAGCACTGATATGGAACATTTCGCCACTAATGTCCAGCGCTGAACCTCCAGTGATGTATTCTACCTCGTTGTGGTCACTGCCTTACGAGGCTGGTGCACCAACCAGACTTTTGTACGCACAAGAACGCGCTTTTCTTCGTGATCTACGATCAGCGATCGACAAACGAGTTGAACACAAAATAGCAAGCGCTAGAAGATTTGCTGTAAGTATTATAATTCGATGGAACGAATTTTGAATCGAATTTTTGTTCAAATTTATATTGTGTGATGTGTTTTACAGGTACGAGTGCGAAACCACGCGAAAATGGTAGACTGCTATTTGACGACTTACTACAACCAGAAGAGTTTCTTTGGAAACAAGAAGGACACAAGCAATAAAATAATAGAAAATCCTCAGGACTATCACATCTACGAAGGTCTCAGTACCCTGACGAATATATCGCGTTACGATTTGCCCGACCCGGACGTGTACAAAGATTTCTTCCGTCTTAATTCGCTGTACGATTTTCAACAGCTAAGTTCAACGTGCACGTACTTCCGCGGCTGTCCTATCAACAAGCTTGACATAGCGATCGCTTATGACTTACCAGAATTAGTCGGAAAGTACAGAAAATCTGTAGAAGCTGCTCTACACGAGGGTGAGACGAGTCCGCCCCCGAGTTGAGCCCGAGAGTAAAAAAAAAAAAACGAGGTAAAATGCTGGATACCAAAGAAAATAAGGAACTGAATAGTCTGAATTTCATCATGTCTCGATCGAATTGTAATAAACAAAACTAATAATAATAATAATAATAATGATTCATTAAATACTTATAGAAAAAAAAAAAAAAAAATGGTCTCTGAATTATTTCGGGGATTTAAGAAGGGAACGCGAAAAATTACATTCACGACGTGATTTGAGACTATTCCTATAATGTTACGCGAAATAAAACAGTGGCCCATAAGTCTACAGATTTTTTGCAGAGAAACAAATATTTTTACTGATATCCAGCACAGTTTGCCTATACAAGTACTCTTAAATCGACATATCCGATTTCGGGTATCTCGACTTTCCGTTAAACGAATGGGCAAGGTCGGAGGCAAAGAGGAAACAGCGCGTTGATATCCACGGTGCAAAAAGAGGGCCAATATAAAATCAATCATTGAACAGAAAAAGAAAAGGGAAAAAAAAACAAAATTTTAATAATTTGTGTTTTTGCTGCGGGCAGCTGGCACGAAAAATTCATTATAAATATTCACTCTATACTAGGTGTAGGGCGCGATTTAAATTCTCGTTTACCAATAAAAATTTCATTTCTTTTCAAAACTAGATAGTAGATTTATCGATTTCATCAAGGCATTGCCTAAATTCAAATTTTCTTAAAGTCCATACAAAAATTCAAATGCATTTACGATCTATGTAGAATCGGTTTAAATTTTTTTTTTTTTTTTTTCCCCCAGACGATATCAGATTGTTTATTAAATAAAGGAATAAAAAAAGATAATCAATTAAACCGGACAGTGAATGATGTACTCATATTACTCTCTACCTCCGCGCCTCCATGTCCGCCATATCGTTTGTGTACATTGATATAGAACACACAATATGTGCACCAGTTTAAACAGACTGTTCTTTTTGTTGTTGTTGTTGTTTTTTTTTTTTTTTTTTTTTTCTTTTTAATTTTAATATATATTTTTTTTTTTTTTTCCAATTATAAAATTACAGAACGTAGTTGAGTATAAGTTACGTTCTTGTGAATAATATCTTTAGATCTTTATCCACTGCTGATAGTGGCAGAATCTACATTTATAATTAATTATAATATATAATATATAAATATATAACAATAATAAATAAAAAATAAAGATACTTCCATTGTAAGAAAAGAAGAAGAAAAAGAAGAAAAAAGGAATCATTTATATTCTCAAGGTTTCAATTTCATCCGTTTTTCAAAGAATATATGTATACCTTGTGTAAACATGAGTCATAAAGCATATTGTGTTCGTATATATAATATATAGGAAGCTATAAAATTGACGAAATTTTATCTCTTTGAAATTTTTATAAATATACCAATTTATGAAATGTTTCTTTAGTGCAGCATCCCTGAATTATACCATACCTCAATCATGTATGTATACAATAGAAAATATGAAAATATAAATGACTTTAGTAGCTTTGTGTCTTTGTGAGATAAAAAAAAAAAAATCCAAAAAAAAAAACAAAAAAAACAAAAAAAAACAAAAAAAAAAAAAACAAATTTTACAACAAGTTGTCGAATCCCCCTGAGGAATAGTTTGTTGATATTTTGTCTAGTTGTATCAATATAAGTTACCTTGTTATAATTTTATTATTACTATTGATATTAAAACGCCTTATTAATTACGTTTAAATATAATAATATAATATTACGAGCAATGTATTAACTAAGCTAAGTAAGACTATACTTTGCTAGATTAGTAGTGTCGTTATTATTTAGGGGAATTGTATTTTTAAATAAGAATGTGTGCTGTGAGCGCTACTTGTGTACATATGCAACCTTTTCCTCTCTATTAGAACCACATCCTGTTATTTTCTTTCCTTATACCTCATAAACACAAAATTTAAACACAAAGAAGAAAAAAAAAAAAACTAAAAACTAATAGATGGAGTGAAAATTTTACTTTTTTCAATTTATGCGTACCTAAATCTTTTCATAACTTCAAGCGAATAACAATTTTTATTCAAATTTGTTTAAATCTTTGTTTTTGCACAAGTTATTTAAGCCAGTTCTCTTCCACCGCACAAATATTATTCACATAGATAAGATTTTTCTTAAAATTAAGTACCGGGGATGGTGAATAAATAAATAAACAAGAAAATGGAGTTGTATGAGAAATTGAACAAAATTTTCTACTCACATTGGGAGTAACTTCTCGAAGCCATTCGTCAGCCTGTTCATCAAAGTCAATTTTACAAGCCAGACGAAGATCGGTAGCGGCCTCTTCCCACTTTCCAAGAAGTCTGTAAGCTCTTCCTCTAAATTTATGAGCTGCTGCGCTGTCAGGATTTATTTCCAGTGCCCGATCACAGTCTCTAATACAAGCGTTGGGTTTATTCAACATCAAGTATAGCTGACCACGTTTTGCATAAAGTAATGCAGCCTGTGGATTCAACACTATAGCTTCTGTATACAAAGCTACTGCTTTCTCATAGTCCTTTTCAACAAATGCAGAAACAGCCTCAGATCTTTTAGACTGAGACTCTGCCATCTCTTCCTCCGTCGGTTGTAGCGTCAAATTACCCATTTTCTGAGGAGCGTCGGTATCAGGTTCTGAAAATTATGTATATAATTCGAAAATTACGTAACTCCTATCTTATTTGGCGAAGAGAAAAGAAACTCGTGTCAATTTCTGATTATTTTTACAGCGTGAAGAAATAAAACATACCAATGACACCAGACATGTCTAGCTCGATGTCGCTCTCCTCAGATTCTTGCTCTGGCTCAGGCACAGGAATATTTGGTTTTGGGGCTTGAGGTTTGAACTTGGGATACCCAGTTGAGTTTGAACTTTTACCATCGGGAACATTACCGCCAAAGTTTTCAATGAAAGATTTCATAAAACCAAGTTCGGGTAGGTGTAAAATTGACGGATTTTCTTTACACAAGTCGGTGAATACTTTCAATTGTGCAAGATGCTCTTTACTGACGGGAGCAGCCATTTCAAGATCTTTAAAATAAATAATGAACACATGTAGGTGCGAAGAGATATTTGAAAAATAAGGATAGAAACGGATAATAAAATGCGAATTTTATTTGTGTATCTTGCGATTCAATATTCGCGTTGTAACGACTTCGCCCATTTTTGAAGAGTCCAAAAATTTTGTAAAGAAAAATAAAAATCAAAAATTCTTTACCTAAATTTTGAATCTTCTAATTTTATAACAAAATAGGTTATGTTCATATAGTTATTTTAGCTAGTACCTACTTAGAAATGAAAATGTAATATTGAGAATAGAAATAAAAGTGTTATTCGATAAGCCGGTAGAGTGAATAACCGGCTTAGATGATAAACATCGTGACTCGTAGAAAATTGAACCTTATAACATAGTCTGTCAATTTTTAAGAAATATATATGTTCAAGTTTACTGTTGTCGGATTAAAAAAAAAAGTCTGAAATAAACGATATTTTATGTATCAGATATGAGAACCTTACCTTTTGTTGAACGAAGAGACGTAGAATGAGTAAAATTTTCTTAAATCACAACAAAATGCGGAAAAAAAAATGTATAAGTGAACGAAGATGGCAGTAGTGTAAAGTAGCTAAGCTACCGATTCTCTTTATGCGTTTCCGAACTATAGGTAGATCCGATCCGATGCGGCGAGTTTATTTGTCTCTCTGTCAGTTTCACAGATCACAGTATTAACTCTGTCTCTGTTTCACCCACGCAACTACTACACTCGATAATCGATATCGAATCTCGTTACTCAACGGTTCTGGCTGAACAATCGTCAAACTTCAGACTACAAATCGCATCTCGTAAGTCGTAAGCAACCCACTGCAGCCTGCCTGCAGCCAGCCTAGGAAATACTAATGTTAACGAGGTTAGATTGACATTGAACAATAATTGCATAATACGGTTAATAAACTGACGGGATTAAGTCTTTGATAATGCCTAATCAATTAGCACCCCACAATGCTGCGTGTAATGATGTATTTCAGAAATTTCAAGAATGCGAAATCGAGGTATTTTAATTAGATTCGTACATTCATAACACTAACATAACCTATCTTTTCTTTATTTTCTCACCACAGCATCCCGTTGGAAGATTTGTAGGCTATTGTACCTCTGCTCACACCCAATTTAGAAATTGTATGAAAGCTCAGGTAAAAAAAAAAACAAAAACATATTGTAACTTTATCAACTGATCTGACTTGAATTAATTTAAAAATTTTTTTTTGTTTTTTTTTACAGAGAAAATTAAGGCAGGCTGAAAATTTGCGAATATCCATAGAGCGGCACAAGAGAATTAAGGAAACTCTACGCCATCAAGAAGATATAGAAATATAATGGCGGAAATAACAGATGATTTTTCAGAACCCATAATAAAGAGAAAAAAATTTACCTTAGATAGCATAGAGAATGATAGTAGCGAAAAATTGATAACTCCCATAAGGAAAACAGAGGGTATAGAAAATGCTAAGGAACCACATATTTTAAACAGTTTTAAACCCACAAATTTTTTTCCAAATGTAACAGAGCGTTATCTAACTCCTTATTATTGTATAAACGAGGAATCACCTGGTAATGATACTTGTATTTGGGTTCACAGTAATCGTATTTGTTTAATAAGCTTAGCACCGAGTCACGAAATTGTTAAAGATAAGAAAATATTGAAATGTATTAATTTTAAAGTAAGCGATAAATTGGATAGAGCTTCTAACAAAGTTTCTGGTAAAAGTAAACATGGGGCACAGCCACTGCAGCCGTCTTCTACTATTTGTACAATAGAATGTGAGGACGATATGATTTATTCAATCAAATGTAACATGACTGGTAAATTAATGGAGGTCAATAAGTCGCTGATTGAAAAGCCACAGCTTTTATTGGAACCACCGCACAGAGGGGGATATTTGGCTATCGCTTTACCTAATATTATTAAATTCGAAACTTTAACCACAGAGCTACTCACCCAAGAATTATACGACGCTAAAATGTCTTGTAAACAGATGGATAGTTGATAACAGAATTTCATTTCCCTGAATTAATATAACATTTATGAAAAGCAGAGGGAATAAACATTCGGTTAAATAATAATTTGAAAGTTAGGAATTTGGGAAAAGAAATTCTAGTTACTTACCTATGTATTTGAGACTTCAAGAATTCAATTTCTTATTACTGTTGTTTAATCTTTTACAGTTTACTATTGCAGTTCGATATTTGTTTTTTTGTTTTAATAAACTATAGGCACAAATTTATATGACTTTTTGTAATAGGAATATAAATTGTTGCTGCTTATATTATATGTTATTGGAATTTTCATTCTACGACTAAACTGTATAATCTGGTAGACAGTGTTATATCCGAGTTTGTTATTCTGACAATAATTCAAAGCGGATAAACCAGAAAATCTACATCATTTGTAAGACCAAACAATAAAATTACTTCTCGTATAATAAATAGATCGGAGTATTTCTATAATTTATTGTTCGTTGTTTTTATTTTACATATATAACACGATTATGTAATATTTACCCTAAGTTCCTTTTTTTTTTTTTTTTTTTTTTTTTATTCACATTATCTTTGGATTCACAATTTTCATTCACACCTGTAACACAATCTGTTACCTTAAACAATATCTTAACAAGATAGTGAGGATAATAGACTCGCGTCATTAAATAATCGTATGAATTTTGAAATATATCTACATAGTTTAAAGTTGAATTAGATATATCTCACTGCAATTGGTGATTCTGAAATATTAATGTAAACTACAATGGCACAGGCTAAATCCTATTGATTAGAGGCTTTGACTTATGAGTGATAACGTTCTATTCTATTTACTTTCTCCTATAGCGTGTTCATTCTCATCTCTAATAGTTTCTGATTTATTTATTTTATTTTTTATTAAATTACCTAATACTATACCAGCGAAAAGAATAAGTCCAACTCTGTGATTGGATGTAAATTTTTTAGCACAGTCTGCAGGATTGTCAATATTTAATGTATATATCTGAAAATACGAAAGTTAATATCACAACAAATTTATTTGCCAAAAAAAAAAAAAATGATTATTAAACTCTCAGTGTACATATTATTGCTATACCTGATTGGCAAGATGAGTTCCAATAATTCCAACAGTAACATAATATGGCCATTCTTGCTCGACCATAATTCCAGACGTAATTAAACTGCCGATCATTGTTGTTCCAAAACAAGATAGCCAAAGTTTTGTATTATCTCCAAATTTCAATGCCGTGGACTTTATCCCCAACAATATATCGTCAACTTTGTCCTAGAAGAATAATGTATTTACACAAAAACCATTAATTACCATGATTGACTGTTTTCTTAGTCATTTATGTAAAAAAATTTCTGTAAAAATAACAAACATACCTGATGGGCATAAATTGTGTCATACAAAATAGTCCAACAAACACCAGCCGTGTAAAGAGGGAGACAAACCGACCAATCGCAGCTACCTTGGACAGCGGACCATCCTAATAAAGCTCCCCAGTTAAAAGTCATTCCCAAAATAAGTTGGGGCCAATAAGTGACTCTTTTCATCAATGGATAAATTACCACAAGACCTGAAATGCATTTTGAACAAGAGCATTCTCAATCATGATTTTGTAATGAAATTTATTACTATTCATAAATGTTTGATAGTATTCTATATTCTAAAGTTCAACTTTAGGAAAAGCAGCGTCAAAGCATGATGAAAAATAATGTTAGAAAGAGAATGAAAATAAACAGAAAGAATGAGACATCTTATTGCAAGATGCAAAAGTATGATTAGATATTAATTAATGATCAAAGTGTTCCACTTATTCGAAGAGCGCATTGATTTGAGAATATAACGTAACGTACCTAACGAACTAGCACCAAGAAGAATACTGTACCAATTGAGTTGCAAGAGTATTAAAAGACCGACCCCAAGCTGACCACTGAGAAAAACCAATGCTTCCAGCTGAGTTACTTGTCCACTAACCAAAGGCCTGTCCCTCGTTCTTGCTACCTAGAAGTTACGATGATAGAATTCAGTCGATGAATAATAGAGAATAGAAAGAATTATTTAAAGGATGATGATTTTCAGTTTGAAGAATAAATTGATCTGTAATGAAAACAGTTCTCAACTAGATTCATATATTATTGAATTTCATCGAAGTAAAAGATTAGCTATAAAGACAAAGATTATTTGAAAAATCTGATGAAACATTTTGATTATTAAAAATGAAACAAGGATATATTGTTGATTTATACCCAAGATACTTATGACTACAATAAACATTCAATTCTGTTTAACACAATGTGGAGTAACGCACATACCCTTCCATCAATATCCTTATCCCACATATCATTTATCGTACAACCAGCACCGCGCATAATAAACGCTCCTAGTCCGAATAACGCCAGCATTTGTAAGTCTGGAATTGTACCAGCCGGTGCAGCTAATGCTATACTCCATCCACATGGCCAGAATAGTAGCCAGGATCCTGTTTAAAGATTGATAAATGATCAACGACCAAAGTAATACCATATTAAATTCGTTCTTTAAGATATAGAAAATGAATCTGATTTTTAAACACCTGAACATTAAAGAAATTCATAATCAATCATAAATCAAGTTCTAAATTACCTATGGGTTTGTCTATCCTCATAAGTTTCATGTAAGGTTGTATAGAAATTGAAGATCCATTAACGATGGCAGATGCAAGGCTGACTTGCGTTCTTCGTTGTGATAATTCGCTTTTATTATTATGGATAAAATTGTCGTTTGAATTTTGTACAACATTACCGGTTACCCTTAAGTTACCGTTACCGATATTCCTCTCTTTGTTAAACCTTTTGTACTCTTTTTTAATATTCACAGAGTTAGAGGTGTGTATCTGTGAGCACTGACAGAAACTTATAGGATATAATTTAAACTGATTATTTTGACTAGATCGTACGGGGTGTCTTAGCATTTGAATTATTGCCCCTGGTAATAACCGGCATCTCCCTGATACCAGCATTTCGATTATTATTATTTTTTTTTTTTATATATATATCTGTAACGTAAACAGCAATTTAAAGTTAAAATTTTAAAGTATATTTTTTGATATTTATTGAAATATATTTCGCTGTATCATTATCTGAGTATGAGGTTAACATGTGATGTAACATAACCTTAAAACGTTAATAAATCAGATGAAAAATAGTGAGGTTATATTTGTGAATCTATTTACCTAGTATGATAAAAACATGCTAACAACGATCGACGAATAAACTTTATTCCTTACATAATTAGTTGTCGTTGTTGTTGTTATTGTTGTTATTAAATATTCAAGGTTAGCGAGACATTTTAATAATATTATTTTTGTCTGTCTGCTGAGCCGGTGTTTAGATTTACCAGAAGACAGCGTTGAAAATATCGTGATTCGTGATATATCGATGATCGATTATCTGTATATTTAGGGTCGTTCGTTTTGGAAAATGTTTAGTTTTATTATGAGATTTTGAATGATCGTCTTTTGTTTTATATGTAAGGCGAAATATGACGAAGGAACGTTACTCGGCAATATTTAATATGTATTTCAAGTTATTAAGAGGTGAAATAGGACAACGCTTATCGTATATAGAGGCAGGAAATGATAGGCGTGTTGTTGAACGAAATATCCCGCCATTGACAGAAGCCGATATAATCTTTTTCGATAATAATGTGTCGACGTCGACGTTGTGCAATTGGGAGCATTATTCAGGAAGCACTTATAAGCAATCGTTTGTGATAATTAGATATTCTATGTACAGTCGTATAGTGAATAGTTTACGTAACATTGCAATGTCGTCCGTATCAAAACCTCAAGTTATTTTTGTACTTGGTGGACCCGGGGCGGGAAAAGGTACACAGTGTACAAATATAGTTGAAAAATTTGGTTATGTTCATTTGTCGGCGGGTGAACTTCTACGGGATGAACAGCAGAAACCTGGTTCTAAATTCGGTGAATTAATCGAAGGTCATATGGTGAATGGAACTATCGTACCAGTAGAAATAACTTGCAGCCTATTGGCTCAAGCGATGGAATCCGCGACTACGAATAAATTTTTAATTGACGGATTTCCTCGGAATAATAACAACCTTGATGGATGGAATAAGGTTATGTCTGACAGAGTCAAACTTTTGGGTGTATTGTTTTTCGATTGTTCCGAGCAGACTTGCATCGATCGTTGCCTACGCCGAGGGGCAGCTGGTAGTGGACGAAGTGACGACAACGAAGATACGTTGAAAAAACGATATCAGACTTATCTTACTGCCACGCTTCCTATTATTAACCATTACGAAAGTCAAGGACTTGTGTATAAAATAGATGCTTCTCAAACTGCTGATCAAGTTTGGAAAGAAGTTGAAAAGATTGTAGGAAATCTTTAAAATTTAGTAGTTTCAGAATGTGTATAAAAAAAAAAAAAAAGAAAAAAAAAAAAAAAAATTCGCTTTCAAATTAACTAATTCATAATTAATATACAGATTTAGTTTTGAAAAGAGCTTTAAGAAAATTAACTATCTACTAATAATCAATTTCATTGTAGAATAATATAGGCTGTACAGATTTGTATGGAATTTTGAATTCGATCTCAAACGACATTGGGATCCAATGAATTTATTCAATCATTGTACTAGTATTTATAATAATGAACAATAGTAGGCAAATTATTGCCGAATTTCTTACGAAATGTTTAAGAAAACCATTAGTATGTTATATGAATATACAAAGAAGAATTATATGTAATTGAAGACGTTTAAAAGTATAAGATATTCATGAAGCATTTACTATATTATAATAATAATAATAATAATAATAATTGTATAGAGACTAGTGATGTAACCAAATGATTATGACTGTCGAATAATGTAGATACAACGAATTGACAGTCCTGATGATTCATGTTATTCAAACACATGATATGTATGATGTATAATAAAGAAGTTCGAAATATAACGAATTTATTCCTTCATTATATAATCATTAAAACAATGCGTCATTTACCAAACCTCTTTGCAGTATCGAATCACATAGAGAGCGAATAAAATAAACCGCCTCTCGGTTGGCGCTAGTATCGTGGCGGGAAGAAATTTCAAAATTATGAACAACGTGGCTTCGTATTATATTTTTATTTCGATTTTTCCCACTTTTTTTCTTCAATTTCTGACAAAACTCTGTTAATAATGTTTCGGAATAAATCACGTGTCCCCAATTTCTGGCCTTGGGTTGTATGTAAACGAGCTTATTAACCGGATATTTGAATAATATAACAGCAGGCGCTCGGAGATAATTAACACAACAAAAAGACATCGTTTTGCGCTTGGTGGGAATAAAAAATTTATATTTTTTTGCTAGCGTCTAATAATCAATTACAATTATTTTATCACCGTCACGCAGTAGGTGTTTCTTCTTTGAATGTGCCAATCATTTGCTGTTGGTTTTTTTCCTAAATGTCAATCATTTTGCTATCAATAATTTTTATCTCAACCAGATAACAAGTTTTTTAGGCCACGTTGAAACAACAATTTGAAATAGAGTCTAAAAACAATCAAATATATTCTATAAGTTAACAAAGGACTAACGAATTTCTGTAGCATTTGTATTCCTAGAAATTTTCCGATGGTAATCACTAATCACGGATTTTGTTTGCTTGCCTGTGTATTTCTACCCGCAGCACGGCGTGCCGCCGTGCAATGCAAGTTGCTGATTTAAGGCGCATCAGTCGTTTCTACAAACTCTGCATGGAGCTTTCAACGCCGAATCTCACTATTCCCGATTTTTTTTTTTTTAGGATGCTGTGGAGAAGGTGAAAAAATGAACGTTTGAATTCTTTTGGTTTTTCAGATTTTTAAAATGAATCAAGGTCTAAACGGGGGTGGTCAAGAAGATCTAAGAAAATTCAGAAATTTGTTTTTCGACAACCTTCGCAGCATACTGAATGAGAAAAAATCTAATATTGTGAGGGTAAGCTGCAAGTCGATTTAGCATGGAATGCCCCACGTATATTTCTATGTGTTTCATCAGTACATGCAACATTGGAAGAGTGATTTATTCAACTCGTTACAGTCTACATGCAGTCATTAATCCGACACGCGTCATTGGTTTTATCGGCCAATGAACTATCTAAACACGATATAATGATATCGTCGATATCATCAAGTAGTAATTAATCGAAGATACAATTTCGGAGTAGTAGCGTGTGAATGATAGGTATACAGTTCAATCGGGTATAAACATAGAAGTCAACGCTCTTTGTGAAGGGAAAAGAATATTACAACGTCGCACAGTTTCTTTAGCATGCGCATAATTATCGATGATTGTGTAACTGGAATGGATGATCTCATCAATGAGGAATGATCTCAGAACTTTGTATTAGAAATCTGCATTCTATAAAGTGTCAACTATATTATATGCATAACGTAATTTCAATTATTTGAATATCTCAAATTGCTCGATCCCGCATGTTTAATTATTATCGAGGATTCACCAGGATTAGCAGTGAAATGACCAGGGTCAGTAGGTTTATTGCAAACCTGGTATAAACTGCGAAATGAAAAAGATTTTCAGGTCTTCTGAAAAGTTAGGGAACTTGACTGAAAACTTGGCATTTACAATATTGTATTGACATATTAAAAAGGGTCATCATTGAACGCTATTATATTACGAGAAATTGTATAGTCGCACTCAGTGCTCGTCACTACTAGACTTTGTTCATTTCGTAATTCAAAGATCATTCATTCATCATTTCGCCAGAATTCACACGCAACGATCATAAGCATTGACCTAGTTATACAATACATTGAAATGAAAATTTAACTTTTGATCTAGAGACAGCCGGTAATGGTCACAGACTTTCGAAAGTGATAGTTTGCACTCCATGAGGATCATTACTAGTTTCAAATACACAAGACTCATAAATGACACACATAATCGAATTCGCGGAGTATGATGATTGATGACTGAATTAAGTCATTAGGCTCATAATATTGGATTGTTCTTTGATAGCAGATAGACTCAGTATACTTACCTACCTGTTTCATTGAACAGGAACAGTAAGGGAAGTTAGTTTTTTTTTTTTTTTTTTCAAATTTTTCAATTTTCGATCTGTTATCGTAATGTTATATTAGGATTGGCACATTGACCGGTATAAATTGTTATACGGTGTTATCGGAATCGATACCACAGAGATACTTTGTCGTTCCATCAAATCCCATATCACGTGCACTCGCTATATCGCAGACGCCACTTTCAAACGAGTGTATGAAAGCATTAGAGAAATAGAGAGATAGAATGAAAGCCAAATATACACGAAGGCTGTATCACCCCCAAACTTTATCTCGTTTGACTCAAGTATAATACGTGGTATTATACCTAATTGTGAAGCTGACGAAACATTTGCCCATGGAAAATAGACATCATGCTTTTGGGGATAAAAAAAAAAAAAAAAAAAAAAAAAAATGTCTAATCTCTGTACGAGAGCGAAAGCTTATTCGAAATCGATTACACCAATATTTCGCACGTCTCAAATCGATCCTGTTTAATTCGACGCCCTTCCGATACGTCACACAATAATTTCCAAATATTTCTTACATCCGAATGTATACATACCTACAATAAGCAGATAATCATTATGTAAAGGTTATTGAACTTTTCACATCACGAAAAACAACATTGACGTCATTATAAAAGTGGGTACAGTGAAATTAAAGTACAAGGTTGGAGCTAACGAGGTTTTCCCCTCACGGAGTTTATTGACTGATATCAATATTCAATTCCAGATTGTATCCAGACAATGAGATTAGATCGATTAGTAATCACTTCAGCTAAGATTCGCCTAAAAACTGAAATGATTCGCACCACGATGTTTGTATGTATACAAATTGCGATACATAGCTACAGCAAGTCAATCATCGTAATTTCCGTAAATATCAGATTTTTTTTTTTTTTTTTTCTACTTTCGGGCGTAGAAGAGTCCTCTGAAACATAGGGGCACTCGAAACGAGTATAGATAAAATATAATCCTAATCTATGTACAACGGAGTCGGAATCTTGATATTGATAAGCCGTTGGTCAGTCGATTCGCCGCGAAGCTTGGTATGAACGACAATGTGTGTACGACCCCCATCTATACGATTCCGCCTGTCAGGCGCAATATATAAGCTGTGCCGATTGCCCCGCGGAACAGTACGATCCATTGCGAGTTCATTATTATTTGACTTACGGTACCTCGCGACTGTGTTAGCGAGTCTTCAGTCAATTTCGAATCAACCATGCATCGACAAATTATCTACAGCATGAAAAAGTTCAAAACGCTTTTAATGGTGGCTTACTTTATTTCCACCCACATAACTGTGTCTATTGGTTCTGGAGTTCATCCTGAAGTTACTTTGCTCGAAGTTCTCAGTCAGCCGCTTGTTCCTACAGATGCTGCATCAGCCGAATGTCTTCGAGATAGTGCGATGTACATTATTGCTCTTGGAAATTATACACCATGGGCATTACAGAGTGAGTTCTATCACTTCCTGGTTCGATTGTATAGTATGTTATGGTTTCATCGATTGCAATGATTGCCATACTGATGATTAAGGTGCTTTCCTAGGCAATTCCACCAGTCCTGAAAACATCGTGAAAAAATGTGATATTAAACGGAATATCTCTGCCTGGGCACCGAAATCAATGAAACAAAATACGTCGCGCAATTCTATGTGCAACTCCGAACATGTACAGCCCAAAAAATGTTCGTTTTGCGCGAAAATAGAGAAGATATCCATGAAAAACGGTTTTAGAAACGTTTTTCATGGTTTTAGAAACGTTTTTCATGGATATCTTCTCTATTTTCGCGCAAAACGAACATTTTTTGGGCTGTACATGTTCGGAGTCGCACATAGAATTGCGCGACGTATTTTGTTTCATTGATTTCGGTGCCCAGGCAGAGATATTCCGTTTAATATCACATTTTTTCACGATGTTTTCAGGACTGGTGGAATTGCCTAGGAAAGCACCTTAATGTCGCAATTATATTCACGGGTTGGTCAATATTGTCTGTGGAGAAACAAGCCCAGGAAAATACCGCCTAATCCTCAGTTACTTTCTAAATTAATAATTATCGTGTCAAGTGGTGCCTCGATGTAACTTTGAGATCTTGGGTAGAATTTGAATAGGAGCTATACATCGGTACGTTGATGTAGGTATTTGCGAGAGAAGGAACATTGCGCAAATTTTTATTCTTCAGACAGTAAATTAATAACTGGATGTAAAAGGCGTTATAAGTTAATAAAATGTCGAAATGTTTACTGTTTTTAAAAATGACTATCTGTATATCGTTGTGCGGGGATTTATATTTCTTTTGAAGCACTTTGCGCGCTGATGCGAATATAATTGAAGGCTGTAGAAGTCAGCCTTGCTGGTTTTATAAGCCAAAAAAGAGATAACTTGACAATTAATTTTGTTATTTTAAAAATAAAATCGCTTCATGGTATTAGCACAATGTCACACGAGTCGTGTGAATGATCAGTTTATAATATCAAGACTGAAATACTGAAAAGCGAAAATATTTTTCATACAAATAGAAACAATTGTGAAAAAGTTAAGTGTGAAAAGAGTAATAGAGGAAAAACTTTAACGCATGACCTCACATCCGTTTCGTATCAAATTTTTGCCTATACTATTTTATTTTGCCGTTCCTTTTCAGGGGTGACTTTTGAACCACTGTTCACATTCAACCCAAAACTGGTTCAACTAGAAATTGCCATTTTTCATTTTTCTTCTTCTATACTTTGACAGAGCTTTTTTCCTGGCTAAAATGGACTATTAGGTATAAATTTTTGCGCCCAGAAGTGTTTCGAGTCACCCGATGGACTTGATGAGTCCTGAAATCGTCGAGTGTTTGGTTATTTGAAATACAATGATAAAAGTTCAGGGGGTGGTGATCCATGATTAATGATTATACATGACAATATGAAATTGAAAGAGAAGCCACGTAGCATGATAAAAAAAAAAAATTCTTCCAGATAATGGAGCTGTGCATATTTAATTTATATCGTAACCGTCTTTCGAAGCGGGTCAGTTAAAAACTTTCTTAAATTTTATAGGGGAAACCAATACGCTAATAATATTCCTAAATCGGTCGTAACTTCATATATTTTTCTGACGATTCACATTTATTTGTCTACAAAGATCGCGAGAGAAGAAGCGCGTGATACAGTTTAAGAAAGCTGTCGCACTTACGCGTGTCGCCTTTTCACTGTTCCGAGAAGCGAAATATATGTTAAAAGGTCAAACGGGAAATAATATGTATTTAATTTGTACGATAATTCAATTACTTATATAGATAGTAGTGAATGAAACCGTTAATATCATTCGGCTCTAATGATTTTTCACAGAATCAATATGCAGCAGAGTATTTGCATCTACTTATAATTCTCAATTACTATTACTGACAGATGTGGTAAAGGAAATTTTGTAAATTTCACACGAGTGAACAAACGAGTCATAAAAAACCAAGAAGAATTCTGAAAACAAGAATTAAATAGTCACCAACTTGCACGTAGAACCCGTCAAGCGTATATAGTCATGCATTATTACGTTATCACAGATCTTGGCCTAGATTTGTATAATTTTTTCAATAAATTTCATCGCCTGACACAAAGTGACCCGATGAACCGGATAAATTGCGTCTCTTGCATTACATTATTCACTTGCACGCCAATCGGCGTATTGCTTCAACATCATTGCAATTAAAACTATAAGTTTCCATGATCTTTGATCATTTATTCAATAATAATTACGCCGCTGAAAAACGACAAAACTGAATTAGACGCATGCCTATATTTTCAGTTTGCTGCCAATACAATGAGCCGAACAAAGTTTTGAACATTAAGAAGAAGTTACCCCCAATTTTTTGATGATAAATTGACGGCTTCTTATGAAAAAAGCTTATCTCAGCTTTGTCGTTAGAAATAGCGTTGATCACTATATCTCCTATATTTTTACAATTTTAATACACAGATACGCTGTTTCTTATACTGGAACGCTGAGATAAGGTATGGTTTCATTAGAGGCAACCATCGAAATATCATACCTAGTATAATGCATATACGTAGATAAACGTAACGCGTTCGACGGTTCAACGACCTTGCTATTATAATTGCGTTTTTTTAAACGAAACCTTCATGTTACGGTTACGATAAGATCACGCGAATATTATTCAGCTTTCACTCTTTAGTCTGAATATAATTCATCTTTTAAAATCTCATGTTATCTCTGTTACCTAGGTGATCTCAATGAGATTTTATGAAGCTTATCGCTTAAAGCGAGAACTTTATGATTCTAACTACATATATATATATACTCTCTAAATTCGAATCAGTGGAAAGTCACTGATGGCAGTGATAAGTATACCAAAATCACTGATAATCAGTAACATTTTCACTGATTGTCAGTGATTTTGGTATACTTATAACTGCCATCAGTGACTTTCCACTGATTCGAATTTAGAGAGTATATATATATATATATGTTATGTAATAAAGCTGACTTATCCCCTAATATGAATTTCGGTGCAATAAACATTTGATCAGCATCATTTCGTGCGGAAGTATGGTTTCTTTTCATATATATATATATATATATATATATATATATATATATTAGAGTGGTCCTTATTCTGGTCATTTTCGAATTGAGATTTCTTCGCCCCCTAGAAGGGTTCCAAATAATTGAAAAAAAAACATCCTCCAAATTTGAACTTTTTATCTCAATTTTAACACGTGCCGCAAAGCCTCTGAAGTTTTGCGTTTGATTAACATGGCGTTTTCACTTACCTTTATTCAGAATTTTGGCGCACCGTCAATAAGTGCGAAAAAAAATCTAATTCTTGTAGGAATCTTTCAAGAAAACCCGATATTATTTTATCAGATTTACAGAAATTCCAAATTCAAAATGGTGGATCCAAAATAGCGGCTGTAAAACATGAAAAATGTTTAAATCCAGTCGCTATTTTGGATCCGCCATTTTGAATTTGGAATTTCTCTAAATCTAATAAAATAATATCGGGTTTTCTTGAAAGATTCCTACAAGAATTAGATTTTTTTCGCACTTATTGACGGTGCGCCAAAATTCTGAATAAAGGTAAGTGAAAACGCCATGTTAATCAAACGCAAAACTTCAGAGGCTTTGCGGCACGTGTTAAAATTGAGATAAAAAGTTCAAATTTGGAGGATGTTTTTTTTTAATTATTTGGAACCCTTCTAGGGGGCGAAGAAATCTCAATTCGAAAATGACCAAAATAAGGACCACTCTAATATATATATATATTATGGCATTACGAATGAACGTATAATTATTTTACCAGCGTTCATAGTCAGTAATAATAATGCTATACGCTATTACCTATGCGATAACGACCTTTACAAAATTCTCTCCATATATATGTAGTACGTATTGAATGATGTTTTACTGACGTAACTATGTATAATAATATCATCATAAAAAGTTTACCGTGGAAGAATAAGCCAGGATTAGAATCATGGTATGTAGATATGAGAAAGACTTTATCTCGCGTTGAAAAGTAAGAAAAATTAGTGATGTATTTATAATCTAGTTTGTAGCAGTTATTGTTATAAAATGACGCAAGTATGAGATGTCATAATATTAACATATTATTGAAACGAGCTAACGATTAATATTCGATTTATTAACAAAGAGCGAATTTTTCTTCACTGAAATTTCACCAGGATGAAAAAATTACTTCGTGATTCGGTAAGCTGGCATATGGCCTATGAGGAGACAGGTGTTCAAATTAGATGTTAGATTTTCATCTCTCAATCAAACACTGATAGTGTTAGCAATTAATTAAATCATTCATTTTAAAACTTCAATAAATCTGTTCCCGCCGAAAAATCAACGAATATCCACATTAAGAGTTACAGGGTAACAATTAAGTCGAATGGCTTGATATGTGGTAGGTTAGCAAAAAAATATATATAAAAAAAAAAAAAAACTTTTGACGAACGAAAATTTTTATCAGCTTATCGGTTCGATACTTCTATCGTTGATGGTGAATTTATGTCGACTTTAATCGCGATGGCTAATATTGATTCAGCCCTAAATTACCAGGGTTTCACGTTTTTCACATTTGTTTTCAAATTCAAATAATGAGAATGGAAATACTTGTCACTATATACGTTTCATTACTCATTACACTATGAATTATTTTCACCTTAGGTCTCGGTCAACGAACAAGAAACTAATGCAGGATATTCCTTTGCCAGGTGGTGATAGCCATATAATAGTAAATTCAGAATTATTTTAATTCAAGCCGGAATTAATTTCCGAACATCAGTCTTTATTAATTCAATTAACTGACATTGATTTACCGTAAATATAACTTTGAGCGGTGCTGATTATTCTGTAATAATAATTACACTGCAATAAAGATAACTATTATGGTAACTCTGTCAAGGTCCAGCGTGGTATTGCGGTTACACTTGGTTGCCACTACAGCCTTGCAATCCCTGGAACAAATATATGTATTAGCAATCTAAGTCCGTGGCGATTTGTAGTTAGATTCCTGCACGCATGCATATAATTCTTCTTGCAGTCTAATTGAGTTTGAAAATAAACCGCTGCCAATGACCCATTGAAAATTTCCTTACTAACTTTCTATAATATTATGAAAAAACATTTTCATAACTCTAAGGTTGATGAGCTTGTTCTAAGTGCATAGTTGGATATGCTATCCGTAAACAGGATAATAATTCATATAGCGAGTATTGATCTCAGATAAAACGTGTGACCCTTGTTATAGCGATGGGGTTTATAACACGTAAAAAAATCCTGTCGGCTCAGCTTGTCCAGTCGACCATGCCTCAAAGGTCGACGCGTATTTAGCAAATCTATATACCTAACTCGTCGTAGCGAAATATATGCGCGACAAATACTAAACCCGACGAGGAAACACAATCATTGCAAGTCTTATCGGTCAATGCACTCGCTCGTGGCTCGCGTATTAAAAATACGTTGGACGTAAATCGTTATAGAAAAAACGTGCCTATTCTCGCAATGACTTTTTTTTTCAACAGTAAACTATAGTGATGTCGTCACTCGATTTTACGTAACATGCATTGATTCGCAAGGAGGGGAAGAATAGGCTGGGAATCCCGATGGGATCAACTCACTGCTGGCAGGCAAATTTTTATTACAGACAATTATTATGTTTTCTGTCTCGTTCCTAATTCGACGAAAGCATATTCCAAATAAAAACTAACCAAAGCATACAGTACATTTCTGAAAACACTTTGTTTTCCATTCCCGGAGTCTCCGATCTGATATTGCTCAAGCCCGAGCCGAAAGATAAATTTTTCTTCATTGACATATCGCAAGTAGCGAGAAGTACAATGTTTGACATGTTGTGATTGTTGTACGTTTAGAGTCACAACGAGTATAACAAAAATTTCTAATTCTTGTTTGCGCATATAGTTTATCATCAGGCTTATTTGATATGACATAGCAATTAGTCAAGTTACACATCCATTGATTTTCAGTGTACGATGCCTCGGCCAAGATACCATCAGGCGTAATTACTGGAAATATTAAGCAATTGGGTAACTACGACGAGTGTCTTCGGGTGACAAATTCCGTCGGTTTTATCGGACAAGCTTGCACAGCCTCTGTCAGTTTCGAATCACATGAAGATGCACCTTCCTCGAATCATACTGATATGAAAGACCTTCTTACTAGCATGGCTTCGGCATCGGTAGGTATACATCCGACAATTTGACGATATTTCGAATGTACCTTCGTTCTGATAGATTTTCAATTTATTTCCTAATTAGGGGCTAACGAACTGGACGTATGGCACTAGCGTAAAGTATGAATGGACTTGGTGCGTTCCGTCAACCTGCACGTTCAAAGAAATCCAGGAGAAGATCGATATTTCACTAGATCCTCTCCGGGTTGAGGGTAGAGTTGACGTGGATGTTACGATGACAGCGAGTTCCTGTCACACACTCGAAACTGACGTGAGGAGATTGGATACCGCTGATTGGATTTACATGTAAGTATAGAATGGGGGCCTTAAAATCTAGCCTTTCTTCTTGGGAGAGATTATTGTTGTCTTAAAAATACAGAACGTGAAAATATCAGGGAAAGAATGACAGATAGTTTTCGGTAGCTTCGATCGATACGAATCGACAACTTTTTGATCTAGAATATTAGTTGAAGAATTCTAACGCTTTCTGGACATTCGTACCGTGGAAAAAAAAAAACGTGAGTTTGACCGCTAATGGCGACTTCCGGTTCGCAGTACGCTCCTGTTACTTTTTGGAGTGATCACCATCGTCAGCACGACTATTGACCTGATGATGCGAAAGAAGTGCCAAGAGAAACGAAAAGGTGAAATATTGAATTAAAAATTTTCTTCTCTTTCTCTCCTCGTCTCTTCTCTTCTACTCTCCTCTATTTTCTATAACAATATTTCTCTGCATGATCAGATATGAAACAGACCGTTCTCACTTCTTTCTCACTTTATTCGAACGGCAAGGCATTGTTCAGTACCAAACGACGTGGGGATTCCATCGGATGTTTGGACGGATTGAGATACCTCAGCATATGTTGGATCATTTACGGACACACACATTATCTACATGTTGTCGGGGTTCAACTAGACCTCACAGAAGTCCCTTTGGTAAGTTGCTGCCATTGCAGAAAGACTGAGCACTCGTATCAATGCTAAACAACAGGTCTATTTGTTTTTTTCAAACTCTGCTTCGACGTTTTCCTCGGAATCCCATAATGAATGAGACAAAGATTTGGGTAATGAATTTTTTTGGGAAAAGAAATGTTACTTCAGCATCTAGAACAGCTGGTTTCGTATATCGTGATTCGAAGATATGGGGAAGATCTATAGGGGAAGAAAAATCTATGAAAATTTCTCAAATAAATTATGAAGACACAGTTCCACAGTTTTTCCAAAAGCCGGCAGAAACGTTGATACCTATGTTTATTTTTTTAAATTGCTTTTCAAAAAGTCTGTAAGATCAATGTATTTGAATTCAATTTTTCTGCAGATGCACGAGGATTGGAGTACGTTCTTGGTACTGAACGGCAACATCGTCACAGACACCTTTTTTCTCTTGAGTGGTATGTTATTGACCTACACCAAATATGCCCAGAAGCAAAGGGATCCTGGTACAACTTTATGCCTGGTTGAACTTTACGCTCGTCGTTACTTCAGGTAAATTCCTAAGCTCAAACCATCGAAAGTAGGAGAAGACTCATTCCTTCAGCAATCACTTTCATCCTTTTCTTCAGATTGACTCCAGCCTACGCGATGATAATCGGCTTCTACGCTACCATTTATTACAAACTTGGTGCTGGACCGGAATGGGACCTTTGGGTTGGCTCAAACCGAGATTACTGCCGTGAAAATTGGTGGACTAACTTGCTCTATGTCAACAATATGGTAAACGTCGGGAAAATGGTGAGTAAGCATCGGTCAGATTCATTATGATTGATTTAGTTTAAAAACTGTCTCACCTTCTTATATTCTTTCAGTGTATGTCACAGACCTGGTACCTCGCAGTAGACATGCAGTTAGTTTGGATTTCGCCAATATTTCTCTGGCCTATGCTGAAGTTTACCCGCTCAATGATTTTCTGGGTGATTTTAGGAATCGGTCTCGTCATTTCAATAGCAGCTCCTTTCCTCATCTCTTACTTAATGGAACTTACAGGGACTATGATTTACTACAGAGAGTGAGTGAACGCTATTTAAGATTAAAAGTCTCTTAGGTATAACAAAAGTTTCTCACAATTCTAAATAATCTTCTGAATTTAATATTAGCCAAGTTGCAGTAGCGAGAGTATTTCTAGAAATCTATACGAAAACTTACGCCAGAGCTGGTCCCTACATCATTGGTTTGGGAATGGGATATTTTCTCTGCAAAACCAAATCTTCATCCTTGAAAGTACCAAAGGTAAATTGACCTTCGTACTCATTAGAAAATTAGGCAAAACTTCAACACTCATCACTTTCCTATTAATTTCTCTTAATTCTTCCTACAGATATACGCAATTTCCGGCTGGATACTCGCCGCAGTACTGTTAGGCTGCGCAGTCTTCGGTCCTAGAGGAATGTACTTCGAGGATCACGTTTACAATCGATTGGAAGCAAGTTTCTACGCTGGTTTCCATAGGGTAATTTTTGCCCTAGCAGTCTCATGGATGATATTCGCATGTGTCAATGGAATTGCAGGTGAATGATCACTCGACATATTGAGATAATACAATGCTTGAACAGAAGGAAGAACTCCTGGGTACACACGATAATTTGTATAACTACCCTGACTTCAATTTTTGTATTCAGGCCCCATAAACGGATTTCTAGCTTGGACCGGGTGGATACCGCTTGCAAAATTGACCTACAGTGCTTACCTCTGTCATTACATAGTGCTTTTATATAACAGCGGAATGGTAAGAACAGCCGGTAACATGACGCCTTACACAGTGGTGAGTAAAATTGATTAGCTTACCTTCGACAGGACTAAAGGCCCATAGACACATGATTAAAACAAGTAAAATAATTGCTTTCAAGGTACACGCGTTCTTTGGCAACTTGGTTATCGTAATGGGGCTTTCACTAGTCGTGGCGTTAGTTTTTGAGATGCCTTTTATGGTCTTGGACAACGCTCTACGACAATGGAGAAGATGTGAGGGTGAGGCTAAAGCCAACTCAGCACCGCCAGCCAAGTTGGAGAACGAACATGAAATCTACAAGACGATTGATGAGTCGATTTCTACGATGTCACAGATCTACACCGACATAGCCGAGATCGCGCAAATCGAGGACGGATCCTACGTCGTGAACAATCCACCCAGCAGTAGTTACTACGTAGATCAGATGGAAAAAAGTTTAAAAAATGAAAATATGTACACCTACATAATCGGGTCAAGAATTGGCAGTCCACAACCTGAGAGAAGTTATAATACACAAACGAGCAAAGAAGCTAGTTCAAAGGATAAACGGTGTGAATCATCAGAGGAAAATCTTGGCTCGATAGAAAGTAACTGTAGTCATTGTACCTTGGGCGTTGATAACCGAGCCTATCAGATTTGACCGTTATAAAATACGTAAAGGTGGATGCAACTGATGAGTAAATTTATAATTGTAAATATGTCAAATTGTTGGTAGAGTCCAGTTGACTTCGGTTCTAACGATAGGCCGCAGATTTTATGATAATGCTGTATAATGTACTTAGCGAGTGAGCGAAAAAATGAGTAAATTGTGGGAGGAAGGAGAGAGTTTGTTAGAGTGAAGAGAGGTAAAGAAGAGACTGTGTGAAAGAGACATAGAAGTATTACGTAGATTTAGAGATAAGTTATTAGATTTCATGTAGACTGGTTTTTTTTTTTTTTTTTTTTTTCATTATATAATATATACCTATGTGATGTGTGTGTATATGTGTGTGTGTGTGTACAGAGACAATTTCTGAGCGTTTCTTTATTAATAAATTGTTTTTCCAATAACTTGCAAACTTGACCCTTCCGCGGGTGTATTACGATTCGCGCGAGCCGTTTCAAACAAATCCCGTAGGATGAAAATATCTCCTCGGCCCGAATCACCCATAGATTAAAACTCCCCTCCGTCCTGCTAATAGCATTTTAAAGGTGTATGGGACGTTTCGACATCTTCGCGCGCTTCGCCGGCCTCGTCTGCGCATCATGTTAAAATCATCAATCTCGACCGGAATCGTCCTGCTCCCTTCCCGATACGCCACACAATAATTTCCAAATATTCCTCACATCCGAATGTATACGGGGCATTCCATACGGACTCGACCGGGTCTGACCCTCGACCCTTTGGATTTGGTTCGTAATTTCTCATATGGTTGTTCCATCTTTCGAAAGCACACTGAATTTTTTCAGATTTTTCTTTATAAAATTTGTTCAAGTAAAAAAATAAAATCTATGGTTCTATACGTGGCAAAGACAAGATGGCTATAGAAACCATGTTATGGAAGGCCTAATTATCAATTTGAGAAAGAGTAAATGTGATATATACCGCGAGGAAATGTGGAAAGAGCCTGGTCCAAACGCGCAGGCGCTGATTTGTTCGAATATTACAAGGGACGCCAATTTCAGACTTGCGACGAATATCCCTAGTGTCCGTCTGCTATTTGTTTCCGATTATTGTCAAATACAAATACAAAGTTGGTGGAGTTGCTAGCGCGATTCTGCCGGCCAACGATATTCGAATACATCGACCAGGCTTTTTCCACGTTTCCTCACGGTATAATACCTCACGAATAGTAGAAGATTATTCAGCCGTGCAAACAAGGCGATTTATTCGTTCCTACCAGCAAACTGATGCAACAATAAATAAAATATATTAATTTTATTGCATAAACGTATTAAAGTTCCGGACACGTCTTTTGCGCGTGATATAACGCAAATATTAAATGAAAAAAAGTCACATCAATCATCAATGCCAAATATTCGGTATTCGACTTCTGCAAATATCGTAGCTCGTCGTAGTGACTACAATACAATACGAAAGTAGAAGATTGTTTAGCGGCGCAAATTTTCGGTACGCTAAAAACAAGGCTAATTCATTGGTCATCGCAGCAAACTGATATAACAATGAGTTAGATCTACTAATTTTAGATTAGTTATATGGAACAGTGTGTTCCATTGCGAGTTCATAAATATGTATTTGACTTACCTACGGTATACGGCGCAGCGATGCACGGCGATCAAAATATCAAAATTTGTGACGATTAGCAACGATTCGCAACGATTCGCCAAGCCGCGCCACGTCGCGCCTCGCCACGTCGCGCCGCGGCATGGTGTACGCAGACCTTTAACGAGTCTTCAGTCAGTATCAAATAAACCGTGCACCGACGAATTATGTACAGCATGATAAAGTTCAGAATGCTTTTAATGGGGGCTTGCTTCATTTCCACCCACACAATTACTGTATCTATTGGTTCTGAAGTTCGTCCTGAAGTTACCTTGCTCGAAGTCCTCGGTCAGCCGCTTGTTCCTACAGCTGCTGCCTCAGCTGAATGTCTTCGAGATAGTGCGATTTACATTACTGCTCTTGGAAATTATACCCCATGGGCATTACAGAGTGAGTTCTATCACTTCCTGGTTCGATTATATAGTATGTTATGGTTTTATCGAGTACAATGATTGCCAACTGATGATTAACAGCGTTTTCGATTTGCTGCTCTAGTCTGCTCTAGTGTGCACTGAGTGCACTTTTATCCTCTTCTATCTCCTATATCAGAGTACGATAGAAGTACACTCAGAGCGCCACAGGGCAGCAAATCGAAATCGCTATAAGTCAATGGCATAATACTATGTGGCAGGTTGACAAAAAAAATATAGCAAACTTTTGATGAACGAAAATTTCTATTAGCTTATCGTGGTTATAGCCATATAATAGTAAATTCAGAATTATTTCAATTCAAGCCGGAATTAATTTCCGAACACAGTCTTTATTAATTCAATTAACTGACATTGATTTACTGTAAATATAACTATTTGAGCGGTGCTGATTATTCTGTAATAATAATTACACTGCAATAAAGATAACTATTATGATAACTCTGTCAAGGGCCAGCGTGGAACTGCGGTTACACTTGGTTGCCTGGCAATCCTTGGAACAATTATGTCCTACCAATCCAAGTCCGTGGCATCAGTTAATCACTACGTCCTCGTCGTTGATCCTGGGTCAAGCTAAAAGCAGTTTCTACAATCTTGCTTTAAAAATTATATCATGAACGCTAAAAATTATTCAAATTTTCAATCAGGAAATCTGTTATTAAGATACGTTGCAAAAACGGGAATAGTGGAAAAGTCAGTCAATCAATCAATCAATTTTAGAAAGAAAAAAAAAACAAGTCTTTCAATGAAAAATCATTAATACATACTTAATTTTCTCATATTGGGATCAAGAGGTCGATTGCATGTGCGTAGTAAAGTGTTCTACCCTGCTTTTCATGAACGTGCGCGGTATAAATACAAAAACGGCCATAACTTGCGAAACCGATCAGCTAGGATTTTCAGCTTAACATTTTCTTAATCTACAAAAAATATAGAAACTTTCTGCGTTAGCCGATTTTGGATCCATTTTTGGTCCACTTTTCCTTGCTTGAGGAGCACCGTGGAAACACAACCATTGCAAGTGTTATCGGTAAATGCACTCGCTCGTGGCTCGCGTATCAAAAATATGTTGGACGTACAATCGTTATATAAAAACGTGCCTATTCTTGCAATTACATACTTTCTTGCAATTATATACTTTGTTCTACAGTAAACTAGTGATGTCACTCAATTTTACGTAACATGCATTTGTTCGCGAGGAGGGAAGAATGGGCCGGGAATCCCGATAAGATCAACTCATTGCCAGCGCTGTGCCAACGGGCGGCGCAATGGGGCAACCGCGCCAGGGCGCCACCTCGCATGGGGCGCCGTATCGTAATCCAAATCCATTTTTTCCGGCCGAAAATGAAAAAATTAAAATTTATTTTAACAAAACACGCAAAAAAAAAAAAAAAAAAAAAACAGATGTTTCATAAAAGCAGAAAATTGTATTTTTTTTTCTTCTTTAAGTCGTTCGCCGGTCAAAATCAATAATAATCAGGGCGCCATTGGAAACTGTTGCCCCAGGCGCCATTTCAACTAGGCACGGCGCTGCTCATTGCTATAGCAGGCAAAGGCTTATTCCAGGAAATTTTTGTGTTTTCCGTCTCGTTCCTAATTCGACAAAAGCATTTTTAATTCCAAATGAAAACTGACCCGAGTATACACTTTGTTTTCCATTCTCTAAGTCTCCGATCTGATATTGCTCAAACCCGAGCCGAAAGATAAATTTTTCTTCATTCAGACATCAAGTAGCGAGAAGTACAATGTTTGACATGTTGTGCTTGCTGTATGTTTAGAGTCATCACGAGTATGACAAAAATGTATAGTTCTCGTTTGCGCATAGTTTATTAGCTGGCTTATTGGATATGACATAGAAATTAGTCAAGTTACACATCTATTGATTTTCAGTGTACGATGCCTCGGCCAAAATACCATCAGGCATAATTACAGGAAATATTAAGCAATTGGGTAACTACGACGAGTGTCTTCGGGTAACAAGTCCCGTGGGTTTTATCGGACAAGCTTGCACAGCCTCTATCAGTTTCGAATTACATGAAGATGCACCTTCCTCGAATCATACTGATATGAAAGACCTTCTTACTAGCATAGCTTCGGCATCGGTAGGTATACATCCGTCAATTTGACGATATTCCGAATGTACCTTAGTTCTGATAGATTTTCAATTTATTTCCCAATTAGCAGCTAACGAATTGGACGTGTGGCACTACCCTAAAGTATGAATGGACTTGGTGCGTTCCGTCGACCTGCACGTTCAAAGAAATCCAGGAGAAGATCGATATTTCACTAGATCCTCTCCGGGTTGAGGGTAGAGTTGACATGAATGTCACGATGACAGCAAGTTCCTGTCACACACTCGAAACTGACGTGAGGAGATTGGATACCGCTGATTGGATTTACATGTAAGTATAGAATGGGGGCCTTAAAATCTAGCCTTTCTTCTTGGGAGAGATTATTGTTGTCTTAAAAATACAGAACGTCAAAATATCAGGGAAAGAATGACAGATAGTTTTCGGTAGCTTTGATCGATACGAATCGACAACTATTTGATCTAGAATATTAGTTGAAGAATTCTAACGCTTTCTGGACATTCGTACCGTGGAAAAGATAACGTGAGTTTGACCGCTAATGACCACTTCCGGTTCGCAGTACGCTCCTGTTACTTTTTGGAGTGATCACCATCGTCAGCACGACTGTTGACCTGATGATGCGAAAGAAGTGCCAAGAGAAACGAAAAGGTGAAATATTGAATCAAAAATTTTCGTCTCTTTCTTTCCTCGTCTCTTCTCTTCTATGCTCCTCTATTTTCTATAACAATATTTCTCTGCATGATCAGATATGAAACAGACCGTTCTCACTTCTTTCTCACTTTATTCGAACGGCAAGGCATTGTTCAGTACCAAACGTCGTGGGGATTCCATCGGATGTTTGGACGGATTGAGATACATTAGCATATGTTGGGTCATTTACGGACACACACATTCTATACATGCCTCCGGGGTTCAACTAGACCTTAGTCAAGTCCCTTTGGTAAGTTGCTGCAAGCGCAGAAGGATTCAGCACTTGTATGATTGCTAAACAACAGGTTTATTTATTTTTTTCAAACTCTGCTTCGACGTTTTCCTCGGAATCCTAATGAATGTGATAAGGATTTGGGTAATGAAATTTTTTGGGAAAAAAAAAGTTACTTCAGCATCTAGGACAGCTGGTTTCGTATACCGTGATTCGAAGATATGGGGAAGATCCTCAGGGGAAGAAATTATATCTATGATTATTTTTAGCAGTCGGATTCTGGCCAATCAGAGCACGGTATTTCATGACGTGAAGGACATCTCAATTCGTTATTATACTGATAATTTACCTATGACTTTTGATAATTTACCTCTACACGGAAAAAAATGAGCAGTTGGAATAGGGACAACACTTTTTTGCAGTAGAAGTGACAACAATTGTGGTAACATTTACTCATTAGGATATTGAAATCTACTTGCTCTTATGTAGCAAATACTAGAATTGTGGTAAATACCGTGATAAAAGTCAGAGAACATCGCGAATAATTTCTAATTTTTTCTGACCGGCCGCTCTCTGCTTGGCCAAATCCGAAGTCGAAAAATAATCCGTCGAATACCACTCGACCTTCAAAATGAATCGGTTATTTCCCTCATCTTTTTTTTTTGCGCTACGTGATTTTTGATCTGCAAAACTTAGTCCTCTCGATGCTACATAGCAAAACATTCGGAAAATATCCGATAATTTTGAAGGTCTTGTGATATTACTACAGAAAATTTTTGAAATTATGAAGACACAGTTCCACAGTTTTTCCAAAAGTTGGCAGAAACGTTGATGTTCATATTTTCAAATTGATTTTCAAAAAGTCTGTAAGATCAATGTATTTGAATCCAATTTTCCTGCAGATGCACGAGGATTGGAGTACGCTGTTGGTATTGAACGGCAACGTCGTCACGGACACCTTTTTCCTCTTAAGTGGTATCCTATTAGCCTACACCAAATGTTCCCAGAAGCAAAGGGATCCTGATACAACTTTATGCCTCTTTGAACTTTACGCTCGTCGTTACTTGAGGTTAATTCTGAAACTTAAACCATCGAAAGTAGAAGAAGACTCATTCCTTCAGCAATCACTTTCATCCTTTTCTTCAGATTGACTCCAGCCTACGCGATGATAATCGGCTTCTACGCTACCATTTATTACAAACTTGGTGCTGGACCGGAATGGGACCTTTGGGTTGGTTCAAACCGAGATTACTGCCGTGAAAATTGGTGGACTAACTTGCTCTATGTCAACAATATGGGAAACGTCGGAAATATAGTGAGTATAATCATCGCTCAGATTCATTATGATTAATTTAGTTTAAAAACTGTCTCACCTTCTTATATTCTTTCAGTGTATGTCACAGACCTGGTACCTCGCAGTAGACATGCAGCTAGTTTGGATTTCGCCAATATTTCTCTGGCCCATGCTGAAGTTTACCCGCTCAATGATTTTCTGGGTGATCTTAGGAATCGGTCTCGTCATTTCAATAGCAATTCCGTTCCTTATCACTTACTTAATGGAACTTTCAGGGACTATTATTTACTACAGCGAGTAAGTGAACGCTATTTAAGATCAAGATTCTCTGAGGTACCAAAATTTTCTCACAATCTCATCCAAGCTTCTGAATTTAATATCAGCCAAGATGCACTAGCGGCAGTATTTCGAGAAATCTATACGAAAACTTACGCAAGAGCTGGTCCCTACATCATTGGTTTGGGAATGGGATATTTCCTCTGCAAAACTAAATTTTCATCCTTGAAAGTACCAAAGGTAAATTGACGTTCGTATGTACTAGGAAATTGGGGAAAACTTCAACACTTATCACTTCCGTAATAATTATTGTCAATTCTTCCTACAGATATACGCAATTTCCGGATGGATACTCGCCGCAGTACTGTTCGGCTCAGCAGTCTTCGGACCTAGAGGAATGTACTTCAAGGATCACGTTTACAATCGAGTGGGAGCAAGTTTCTTCGCTGGTTTCCACAGGGTAGCTTTTGCCCTAGCAGTCTCATGGATGATATTCGGATGTGTCAATGGAATTGCAGGTGAATGATCAGTGAACATATTGAGATAATACATAATAATGATTAAACAGAAGAAAAAATTCAATATGCACGGCCTGGGTGCACACGATAATTTTTATAACGACCCTGGTTTTAATTTTTTTTATTCAGGCCCCATAAACAGATTTCTAGCTTGGACCGGGTGGATACCGCTTGCAAAATTGACCTACAGTGCTTTCCTCTGTCATAACATAGTGCTTTTATATAACAATGGAATCGAAAGAACCGCCGGTAACATGACGCCTTACACAGTGGTGAGTAAAATTGATTAGCTTACCTTCGACAGGATTAAAGGCCCAAGATACATGATTAAAACAAGTAAAATAATTGCTTTCAAGCTACACGCGTTCTTTGGCAATTTGGTTATCGTAATGGGGCTTTCACTGGTCGTGGCTTTAGTTTTTGAAATGCCTTTCATGGTCTTGGACAACGCTCTACAACAATGGAGAAGATCTGACCCCCATGGAAATGAAATATATTTAAAAATTGTCGACAAATGTATAAAACATGTATAAAATGTATTTTGTTCGAAAAATTACATATTTCGCATATATTCTTGCATACGTTAAAATAGTATATGCGGTATATATTGATAAATACAGTCAAGATCGATATTAAATACATTCGACGTATAAGCCGAATGTATGCCTTATAGTATATATTTTTGAATACACGGGGAAATACATATATATATTGTTACATTTGATAAAATCACCCTTATACATTAATTCTATATGATAAAAGACGTCTTCTAAAATATAAGAACTACAAACATTATTATAAAACAAATTAGTCTGTCTTTAGCTTACTGCCGAAGCAGACCTGTATTTTCTGAATACATAAACCTTTTGCCCAATTAATATTATTTCACCAGATTCACTTTATTCCCCTCGGGAATCCACAATTAATAACTTATTTCTTACTGCAAACCGAATTTTGCAACAATATGTTGACGTATATTGACAAACACCTTCAAGGTATAAATTATATTTATTGAAAATGTATCATTTACACCTATAAATAGATATATCAAAGATAAATCAAAAACTCAGCAGAATTCTACAAGACGATTGATGAGTCGATTTCTTCGATGTCACAGATCTACACCGACATAGCCGAGATCGCGAAAATTGAAGACGGATCCTACATCGCGAACAATCCACCCAGCAGTAGTTACTACGTAGATCAGATGGAAAAAACTTAAAAAAAATGAAAATATATACACCTACATAATCGGGTCAAGAATCGGCAGTCCACAACCTGAGAGAAGTTTTAATACACAAACGAGCAAACAAGCTAGTTCAAAGGATAAACGGTGTGAATCATCAGAGGAAAATCTTGGCTCGATAGAAAGTAACTGTAGTCGTTGTACCTTGGGCGTTGATAACCGAGCCTATCAGATCTGACCGTTATAAAATACGAAAAGGTGTGGATGCAACTGATGAGTAAATTTATAATTGTAAATATGTTAAATTTTTGGTAGAGTCCAGTTGACTTCGGTTCTATAACGATAGGCCGCAGATTTTATAATAATGCTGTATAATGTACTTAGCGAGTGAACGAAAAAATGAGCAAATTGTGGAGGGAAGGAGAGAGTTTGTTAGAGTGAAGAGAGGTAAAGAAGAGAGAGAGAGAGAGAGAGAGAGAGCATATTTATTTGACCCTGGATCGATGCTCCCTAAGGGCCACAGGCAAATTAAATTACAAGTGTCAAAGTAACAATATAATAATAGCAAAAAGACACGAAAGTATAAAACAACAATGGAAATAAAATAAAGCAAAAGAAATAAGAATATAAATAAACCTAAACCAAAAGCAGAAATAAGAATATAAAAGAAATGAGAATATATAAGAGACTGTGTGAAAGAGACATAGAAGTATTACGTAAATTTAGAGATAAGTTATTAGATTTCCTATATATAGACTCTGGTTTTTTTTTTTTTTTTTTTTCCTTTAGATAACATAGTATACCTATGTGATGTGTGTGTGTGTGTGTACAGAGACAGTTGCTGAGCGTTTCTTTATTAATAAATTGTTTTTCCAATAACTTGCAAACTTGACTCTTCCCCAGCTGCAGATCTCGTTCCTTGAAGACTCGGTCACGGAACTGTCAACCTTTTCGTCCTTTCAAATCATATCCTAGAACAAAATCTGACTAAAATATGAATGGGTATCAGTTACTTCTACGTACAGGACAAAGTCCGCTTTGTTACTTGATAGGTCTTCTCCTGAACTAGCTTCAAGCTTAGAGTCCATATCAAGCGGCGTGATGCTTCCGAAAAATCACTTCTGACACTTTCAACCAAAAGTGACAAAGAGGTGTTAAGAATCCCTTTGTAACCGAACCCACGTCAACAGTGATACGAACTAACTACAAATCTTGAAATTAGGTTGCCCGAAAAGGTTCCTAAAAAGAAGGGGTGCCGAAAAAATCGACTCTCATCATAAATTTTCTACAAACAATGAGGTACACTTGTGCCAGGGTGAAGGTGTCGTATAATAGTTAGCGGTTAATGGAGCTGTTTAGGTTCGGTATCTCTAGGGGAGGAGGAGAGACGCGTGTCCTTACGACTCCTAGGGGACGTCTGAACCGCAAGGAACGGTGGCGAGACGAGAAACGAATAACTGCGTGGGAATTGGCGTGGTTGGGTGGTTTTGCACCCGGTAAGAGTCACACTTCTGTGTTATGTCGCACCTTGCGAGGCGTGACGTTTCGTAGGGGTAGTTATACTTATGTAGGTATATAGTGTAACATATCATAACACATCGGAAGGATCGTTAATTCTCTTTAATGAAATCGCGGCCTCTTTTCGTAATTAAAATTTCTTCCTTTTACAAAATCCTTTGTATGCTAGGTATCTATCGAGAGAAGCAAAAATTTGGACTTTCAAACATCTAGACACTCGAGGATGACGTAGGGTTGTTTACTCTTCGAACTTTGGAGAAGCAGAAAATGGCAAGGACCAATTTTTAAAGTCAAGTTTTTCGATCTCAGATTTTGTAAATATTTAGGTTTGGTTTATACCTGACTAGGACGATAAGTTGTTCTGTCAGTTTCGTATTTCGGTTTGAACAAAATGTCAAATTCAGAGAAAACCACTTGGATAAATCAAACTCAAGGAAGGAAACTGCTGCATAATCAAATCCAAATACATAGCCCAAAGACTTGAAACCCTGAAACGTTCGTTTTAGGTTTAAAGATACAGCGATTTCCGGGGCTTTTGCTATTGCGACTTTCCAGTTCGACATGGAATGTCTTTTGCTGTCTGCATAACTGCATTGTCCTTAGCTCAGATTACACTTTATTACGGTCCAACTGACAGTTAACACAAGAGAAATCCCTTGGCCCACGCGTCTGCCATCGGCATTCTATACAACTGACAATATACTTGACCCCGGATGGTGCCCTCAGGAGGTCGGCGCCAACAAGACGTCCGCGAAATCTTTGACCCTGTCAAATGCTATATAAGAAAAGGCATATTTTGTTCACATGTTACATTTCGCTACCGAAAGTATAATCTTAAATTGTCGTGTTTGAAACCAAAAAGCCTTATTAATAGATTCATGGGCTTTTTTGAAATCCGCTTTCCCTTATTCATCCCATTTATTTCAGAGGCGAATCGATACCTGCACGATATACTATTGAAAAATCTTCTAATGAGATAGAATCTGATTGTTTCTAATAAATAAATAAATACATAAATAATTCGATGAAGATTGGCCCATTATAAATGTTGACGTGATAGCCTGTTGCAAAAAGTGACGTTTTGACATTGATGCGCCTGTTGGTGAACAAGCCGCTACCCCTGCAGTAGCTGGTTACCCGCAGTTTTTCTGTCCTCTTTATTTTCTATTCTTCTGAAGTCAGTAGGTAGGTATATCTATTGCTTTGTAATAACGTGGGGTTTGGGTAAGCTAAACGGGGTTGCCGCACATGTTGGTCCCAGTCGTAAATACAATCTATGTGTTTGTCTCGCGCGACGGGGTGCAGGCGAAGCATGTGGGGCACAGGCCTCAAAGTAACCCTTAATTTGCGCAATAAAGACGCCAATCGAATAATGGACAGAGGATGAGTATTTAGGGAAATTGAATTGTTGCTTTTCCCATAACACTGAAGCATACCTGTCATTTCTCACCGCGGGAAACTACATTTACTTAATTACGCGTGCTTGTGTCAAAGCCTACCCCAGATATCTATCTATCTAGGTACTATGCATATGCATAAATGCACAAATGCATAAATGCGACTATGGTCGTATACATAAACATGGAATCCATGAGCTGTGGCGTTTGTTAGCGGTTATTTTGTGTGACGATGTTATTCAGGGTAGAAATGAATTCTGAACTAACATCTGACTGACTTTCGTACCTCGATATCGAAATGGTCTCGATGAGAAATGCCTTAGAGAGATTTTTTATTCGCCGTTCTCACAGAGTGGTTACAATGATTAGAACAAAAAGTCCCCCCCCTTCGCAGTGAATAAGACAAATAGAAGAATCGATGAACGGATAAGAACGCGGTGTGAAATACGATGAGAAGATGAGAAACGCAAGAGCGAGATATTCAAGTGGTTGCATGTGAGATGAGGGTCAAGTCAGCGAGGGAAGAAAATACAACCAAGTGTAGGAATCGTGTACGTATAGGGCGCTTTGAAGAAGAATTTTAAGCGCCACGAATATGTCAGCCCAGGAAGACTCGTAAATCGTAACACCGACTACGGGGATCCTATATGGCGCCATCGAAAAGTCGAGGCTATATGCCGTTCACCATGCGGTGGCCGTCGTACCTACTGCAAGAGAAAACCGTCATCGTATCTTAAAACGAACAAAGCCGGATCGGGAAGTTAAGTGACCAAGTGCCAGAAGAGTCAAGTGTGCAAATGCTTCGGGTGTCCCGGCTGTCTGCAGTCCTAGGACGAAGAGCGAGAAAAATTTGTTGACAGATTTATCGAGCAAGGTAGTAGTGGTTTGCCGATTTTAAATGGCTCCACCACCATGTTTCCTCGTTTATTATTCGAGGAATTATTCAATGTGTATATATAGTACGATTATAGAATCGTTGTGCGAACTTTTTCGCATGAAATTTCAATGCAATATGAACTGAGGCAATCCACGATTTTCCATTTGTTATATCTAATCGCAAGTACCTACTCCGGTCAATTCATAGTATTTCTATACTTATCGTAAGCAGTGTTCAAGATACACGCCCGTTCGACTGGCCGATATGTGCAATGGGCGCAATTGCTCATGGCTATTGAAACGGTCCGTCTAGCTTTTACCTTATCGGTAGTACTGTTCGACGACTAAAGTGCTCCACACATCGATCAGGTTCTATAATGAACGCTTTAGATTGTCAGAAAAATGGTCAAGTTTCTTTTTATTTTCCTTAGATTTTTAATTTTCATTGATACTTGTAGCAGCGCAGACGTATGACATCTTTGCAACGATATCAATATCAAATTAGGTGCATAAAAAGATGAAGACTATACATCGGTTTACCACCGTTAATAGGAATCGTATTAAATGTGAGCTCTGCAAACAAAACACAATCTCAAGTTACACTCTCGAGTAAGAGATCTCCATGACGTGGGTTCCGCCCATCAGGGACTTGGCTGCAGATCAGGTCGAGGGCGGGTGGTACATCGTCGTCGACCATCGCTCCAACTGCTTGCTTTACGATCTACTACTGTACATTTTTATCCCTTTTATTTTTTTCAAATGAAAAGATAATGTCATAAAATCTGCGCTATAAAATTCGAGGCTACATATTATTATACGCCGATCAAAATTAATTGAGGTTTAAAAAAGAAAAATTGCAAAGATGAGTTGGCGTATATTATAGGAACTTTATCTCGAGTACATGCGACTTGTTGTCAGTAATATTGTCTGTGTGTGTCTATCATACGATGCATATACGTGCACTGGGTGTCATGGAAGTTTTTGCCAGTAGAAAAAGCACTTGACTAGCGCGGGCGCTACCCTGGGAAAAACTGAGATAAACCCACTTCAGATTCTAAGCTAATTTAGCTTGGAAAGCAAATTGGATCTATTTCCAGCACTTTGTTTCTAATCAGTCCGCAAGCAAACAGCCGATTGTTAAACACGACCCGCAATATTGTGCCTTTATTCTTTTTCCTTTTTGATCCAGGCATTCGAAGATAAGGATATTCTTAAAAATCCTATACTCTACAGTTTTGTATGTATACTTATAGTATGTACACTCAGAAAAAAGTCTTGTTGACACAACCAAAATTTGGGTTATGCACATTCACATTTTTTGTTCAGTCAACCAAAAATTTTGTTGGAATAGCCAAAATTTTGGTTGTCCCAACAAAATTTAGTTTTCCCAGCAAAATTTTGGTTATCCCAACGAAATTTTTGGTTCACTGAACAAAAAATTTGATTGGCTGAACAAAAAATGTGATTGTGCATATAATAACCAAATTTTGGTTATTACTTTTCTGAGTGTACCAGCGATCATCTATGTTCTAAGAGTACATTTAAGCCCGTCGGCGCCTTAAGTGAAACTTAATACGTCTTAAATTTTATTAACCTAGATCAGGGATGATTTTCCATCAACAACGGTCTACTGTGTGGCTTCGAAGATACGAACCGCCCGAACAAAAAGGGTTAGTGTTTATTGTTCCGAGAGTAAAATACGGCTTTTCCAAGTCTTCGAGACTTATTTTATTACATTTCTACAAAGTCTTAGCCGCATGCGTTACTTAGCTTACGACTTACGGGGTAGTTCGGATTTCGAAAACTTCTTTTTTTTTTTATTATTTATTTTTTGTTTTTTCAACAATACAAGTTTCAGCTTTCGTTTTATTACCCCGAAGGGAGCAGATTTTCAACTACTATCGAATAGTAATTGTAACAAGTTGTATGGCTAGAATCTAGAAATACTATAAATCAATGAATCAAAAACTGAAAGTTGCGGGTGTCATTTTTGGCACTTTCCTCGAAAGCTGTTCGAGCAGTTTTGTACGTGGTAAACGGTGCGGCATAGAGGAAGGGAGCAAATGATCGCCGGGGCCATGTGGCTCTCGAACTCGAGATATCAAATCATATACCACGAAGAAGTATAAGACTGGATACGCGCAGGCGTGCAAACCCCGTCGTATATAAAAATAGTTTATTGCGTTACCAAGTATTAATGGAACTCCGGATCCAACTCAAGCTCAACCTTATAACTTTGCGGCTTACTTTCTACCATGACGACGTGGGTCGCTGCACTCCTTGTTCATTCCCTAGCTGTATAGATATTTGAAAAAGAAAAAGAAGAAACAAAAAAAAAAAATAAAAAAGAATTATATATTATCGAAGAAAAGTAGGAAAATATTTCAAAAAGCCCTTCAGCACCGACATTAAACAATCTCATCCTAATTTTTAACGGTCTAGGTCAATTGTGCAGGGCGTTTTATTACCAGTTTTTACTTCGAGTAGCTACCAATCCGAAAATCGTAAAATTAGTAAGGTGCAGAAACGGTGTTTGCGAACGCCTGGTTACAACCTTCTCAAAAACGCATAAAATATATTAACTGACATTTGTAACTCGCGATAACCATGTGTTCTATAGTGAGAGACAAAAAAAAACAAAAAATAAAAAAAATTCGAAACCTCATAATTTACTCTTTTACTCCGCAATTCCAATTCGCAGTTCCTAATTCCTTCTACTTCGAAGAATTTACTCAATTATATACAAACAAATCATTTTTATTTTCTTGTTTTTACAATACGATCAGTAGCTATATTTATACCTGAAAGTTGTAGCGATCTCATAGAATGGTCATCGCTTTGAATACAGATCGTTAAACGCTAGTTACTGCTAGTTTTCTTTTTTCCTTTAATTTTTTTCTTTTTTTTTTTTTCTTTCAATTCTTTTTGGTGGTGGTTTTTTGGGGCCAGAGGGGCGGACGTACGAACGGAACGACAGGAAGGAAGCATTTATGGCAGGTGCAGCGGTTGCCTGGGTGGCGTGGGTGGCGTGTGCTGGGGCTTCTGTTCCTTGCTATATAGACTCGTTCAGCCTCGTTCAGTTCTCGAGACACTAACGTAAACACCTTGTCTGGACACGTGTCCCCTGTATTTTATAAGCATCTTATACACGCGTGGGTATATACACCATGCGCGTATATACGCGTTTACTACTTCATAGATCTCGCGGGATTCATTCATAACGAGAAAAATGAAAATTTCAATGAAAGAACGACGCATCTGGGGATGATAGGTCGAAAAGTATGAAATCAACGCGGAATTATGCCTCACAGTATTCAATATCCTCAGAATTCTATCTAGGCTGTATTTCTGATATATAGATCAATTCCGGTTGGGCAGATAATCTGCAGAAATGGAGCCAAGGATCTCGAGAAACTAGGACAAAATATGCCTTATTCTATGACTTCGTGAATTCTCATTGTATTTTTACGTTTTTTTTTTTTTTTTACAAACTCCACAGGAAGGAAAAATTTTACGAGTCCTGGTTTTCATTTTATTTTTAGTCAAAGGTTGGAAAAAAAAAATTGAAAAGGCAAGAACACCAAGTTGAACGAGTTGAAGGAAAAAAAGAAAAAAAAAAAAAAAAACGAGTAAAATTAAAACGTCTGTTTGACAAATTTTGTGAATGGTCCTGATATACTTATCCGGGAAGAAAATTATGAATGAAACTAGTTGAACTTGTATAACGCGTGTACTAGCGCTTAGCGGTTAAGGGCATCGGTTAAAAGAATGGAGAAAAAGTGTAGAAGAAAATATGAGAGAGTATATAGTGGTGGAGTATCGCGTCGTTGAAAAAATAAATAAATTCAAAAAAGCTGTCCAACGACGCAGCCCAGGTCACCGACAACATTTTTGTTTACGTCTCAAAAAGTTCAGAGAGAGTAAAAAATGGCCTACTTTAACCACGGAAATAATAATTATAAAGGACCGAGCTAGGAAGCCATCGTCACGTCGTCAACTCATATATACTCAGGCTGAGGGTCGCAAGGATTTGATAATATATACAATTATATACCTTATACTATACGTGGCACGCGAGTGAATGAAACATTTCACCGAGAGAAACATACATCATTAAGTATACGAGTATATGTACTAATCATATTCTTTGATTGCTGTTACGACCAGAGTGATAATTCTTATAGGAAATATGAAATATATCACGTCTATAGATACGGTGTTCTGGGTTGCGTCGCGCGGCGTGCCGTGTTGTACTCTCCGACGACACCCTAGCTGCATCATCCCTTATAGAAGTTATACCGAAATCCAGCAGGCCCCCTGGTTCACTTAGTTATCGCGATTATTTCTTAATAGATATAGCCTGCCCCCACGGGACTCGAGATAGAAGACGGTTATCAAGCATTCTCCCAAGACACCAGGACACCGCCACATTCCAGTTAACCGCCACGCGGGGCCAGAGGCTAGATCCAACCATACGGACCAGAACACCGAGTTCATATCGAAACAGAACGCGACATCTTTAACTCACGATTACGACTTTAAATATAAAATACGTCAAGCACGACTCTCGAGTATAGGTATAGTTATGTTACACTGTGTATGATGCACAGAGATAAGTCGTCAAAATGGTAATGAGTTGTTAAAAACGAAGACAACAAATTGCTAATCCAAGAAGATAATCATTTTAGTGTCCAGTCTGATCTTTTCCGGAGAAAAATTGAGAAAATTTTCGTTTTCTGCACTCGTCTTGTTTTTTTTTTTTTTTTTTATTTGGGGGGAATCTTTCTGCGCGGGTGGATATTAGAGAGACGCGTGAGACCACCGGCTTTCTATCGCCAGCTAATAATGCACGTTTAACCAAGTTAAACCGCATTTCACCCGCGGCACCGAAAAGATCAAAGAGTGAAAATTAGTTAGCGTAAGTGTGCTGCTCCTCAAACCGTCTTTATTGACGGAGGCGGCGTTCCTCTTTGATAACAGTGGTTCGCCTCCCACACCCCCGTTTTCACGTCTGCCGACTTTCTGCTTCAGAATTTTTCCTCCACCTTTCTCCCTCGCTTCTCTCACTCTTAATCTCCCTTGCTCTCTCTCTTGCGGTACAGATATATATAATGCATATATAGATGCACATGATGAGATGAGACCGAGAGAGCTTTCGCCCAGAGTAGATATACCTGCTGCGACCGTATAGCCACTTCACTTTCGCTCGTATCTGCCGAAAGGTCAAAGGAGAGAATGAAAAGTCTTCAAAAAATGGCTCTCAAGATGCTCTTCAGTTTCACTGACTAGTAAAAGTCACGCAGTCTAACTTTTTCGTGATCAACAATTTCATCCCTCAAAGTCAGAGTTCGGTTTCCATAGTTTTTTCAGATCGAAATGAACCGGAATCAACCCCCAATCCACAGTAAACCTCCATGTTACTTGTATTGCAATAACAAAATTGAATTTTTTCAACAAATTACGTGATAAATATATCCGAAAAGCGTTCAGGATTGTAAGGGTGAGTTTTGCTCGCGTTTGAGCATCGTTTTTACCCATCTCCAACCCATGCTCTAACAGTGAAAAGAAACGGCGAATGGAATTCAGCCAGAGGCGCCACTGATGAGTTTTTATTAGTTATCCACCCTGGGAAGAAAAATTTTCTCCTGCGAGATTTTTTCACGCCATATCCTACTCGACCACTTTCTAGGCCAATTACGTAACGCGACGTGGGGCGTGTGTCGCGACGTTATACCACAGACGTCGTCGATTGATCAACTATCCCTGTTTTCTATGACGACCTACTACGAGAGTAAAGAAAACCCGAGACCATTTATTGCCGATTATTTCTGGCAGATGATTGCTTTGCGCCTGTGCAATGTCTGATTCGAAACCAGACGTTTCCATCTCATTCCGAGGCTGATGGGTCGCTATACCCACATCTTATCGCTAATTGTCTTCATTCATTACTCGGCAATCGTTAATTACTATCCCTTGTACCCTGCAGACATGCATCTGATTTATCTCCAGCTTGTTCATCCCTTCGCTAAAATTTGATAGAATATTTCGATTGGTAATGAAATTTTCCTTTACACTGAAAAGTAAGCTGTGCAATATGTTGAAAGTCATTTCTTCTGTAACGTGGGCTTAGATTATGAGAAGTTGAATCAAATTGCAATTGACTTTCATCAGTTGCAATACGAACAAATACATACGTGTTGATATGTGTAAAACATGAAACGGTATGAAAATTTTTGTCGGAGACAAGGCAAGTCTATATCAGCCCTTCATTCCAACTCGAAATAAATTTATTTATGCGAACAGGTTGAAGGCGGACAAGAAAATTCCCTGGGGGGATGAAGCGCTGAGTTGTAACGACACGACTATAGTCTCTCTCTCATTTTTTTTTCTTCTTCTTCTTTTTCATATTATAGATGCTACCGTTTGGCGCGAGACTTTGTCGGCTTTGAACTTCCACTTTTTACACAAGTTTTAACCCCTGGAGAAAACACGTGACTCTATTACTCTCGTCCTGTTTCTGTTGTGGATAATTTGAACAAATTTGTAATACTTGAAGGATATCCCACGATCTTTATTTCAATAGCCATATCCTTAATGATCCTCGTTTGTCTGACTCAAAACTGAACACAAATCAGTTGCAACTTCTGAATTTTGATTAAAAAATTTCCTAGTTAAGGCTACACTCAGAAAAAGGTCTTGTTGGCACAACCAAAATTTGCTTATCATACGGTCAAAGAAATTTTTTTGTTCAGTCCAACCAAAATTTTGCTGGGCCAACCAAAATTTTTGTTCATACTACTAAATTTCTTGTTGGCACAACAAAATTTTGGTTGGCCCAACAAAAAAATTTCTTTGACCGTATAATAACCAAATTTTGGTTGTTTCAACAAGACCTTTTTCTCAGTCTAGAACATTTCTTTCGATGAAATTATCCTGACAAAACAAATTTTCATATAGTACATATAATAATTTTGCTATTGCAGTCTCGGGGGGGTGAAAACAGTATGGCCGAAGCAATCTAGGAAAATAAAATAACTTTCGTATTACTCAGAGTGTATAGTGTGTAATCCAATTTACTAATTGAATCGTTCAGCCGATACGTCGACGCTTTGCGTCGGGACGTTTATACGCGTGGGAGTAAGTTTCCCGCCTCCACAGGCGGGGCTTCCTGGAGATCCACCCACGTCGTAAGTTCAGAGGGCTCGTAAAAACACGGGATCACTACGCAACGGAGATGTTAATCCTCGATTCTAACGTCAGTATCATTCCAACCGCATTCTCAAACGCGCGCACGCGTTCTTTTCAAATAAAATTACCAAAACATAACGAAATAAGTTCAGGATTTACCTCTGCTACGAGGACATCGTTTTCGAGGACTTTCTCATTGTCATTCTTCATGACAAACTGTGAAGCAACGTTTTAATTTTAAAAAAATTTGTTTTCCTTTTCCCATTTTTTGGTTTAACAATAAATTGTGCTTCGTGACATTTTTCGTTTATCTTCAAAACCGCGAAAAAGTTTATCACCTTTTCCTTATTCTTTAAGCACCAAGGTGCCTCGAGAAGCAAATATGTTGGGAGGTTACGAGGCGCAAGCAGAATACTATCCTCAATGGCATCAACCCTACAATTATATGACGCAAATGCCATACGGTGAGTTGAAAACTATTTTCATGCACTCAGAAAAAGGTCTTGTTGACACAAACAAAATTTGGTTATTATATGCACAATCACATTTTTTGTTCAGTCAATCAAATTTTTTGTTCAGTCAACCAAAAATTTCGTTCGGATAACCCAAATTTTGTTGGGAAAACCAAATTTTGTTGGTACAACCAAAATTTTGGCTATTCCAACAAAATTTTTGGTTGACTGAACAAAAAATTTGATTGTGCATATAATAACCCAAATTTTGGTTGTGTCGACAAGACCTTTTTCTGAGTGTGTCTTCTCCGTTGATTTTTTGGAGCTTTCTTCTCCAGGACTAATCGTAATCTCGAGTCAATAATTTGGGATTTTTTATTTGTTGGTTTCAGGACCAGTTGGAATTCCTGATCCTGTCGAAGTTCATTCGACATATTGGGCAGCGGCAGATTCTGGAATATCCGGGGGTAGTTCGGGTGCAGGAAGTCCAGTTGCTTCGACGCCTCCTTTAATCGAAGAAATCGGTGTTCAGGAATCGCATTATTCACCGTCATCCCATTCTTCTCATTACTCGACAACAAACCATCAGTACAATGTGCACCAGATGCAGACAAGTGCAGGGCAATCTTATCCTGGCCAATTGATGTACTCAACACAACCGGAAGTTATTCGTCAAAATGAGTTCGTTAGTGGCGTATTAAAGTCGGCGGATCCTCTTCAACATCTACGTGATGTACGGGAAGGAATGGTGGTCAGACCAAAACGGAGAAATACCGCAAATAAAAAAGAGAGACGACGTACTCAGAGCATTAATAACGCGTTCGCCGATCTGAGGGATTGCATACCAAACGTACCTGCAGACACGAAACTTTCTAAGATTAAAACGCTCAGGCTCGCAGCTTCTTATATTGGATATTTAATGGCAGTTCTTGACAGCGACGAAGGTGAAGAACCGCAAACATTCAGGGCGGAAATTCTTTCGAGTAGCCGTCGTAACAAGTCTCAGCAAAATACGGTGAGTCGCAGTTTTTTAGAGTATACAGAATAAGGAATTGGCAATTAAAATTGTCTCATGGGGTTTTTGAAAACTTTCTTCACAAAGATTTATACCCACTCGTCGAAAAAAACTGCGTAGATTTTTATCTCGCGATCTGTGGATATGCTTTTTCAAGAGTTTGAAACGTACAGGCCCTCGACGCTACAGTTGCCCTAAATTTCTTTTTTTTTTTTTCCTTTTGCTTTACGACATTTTTATTGGCACTCAACTCGTTCCCACTTCTAAAAAGCTATTCAAACTTTTTCACGGTTTTTTTTTTTTTTTTAACATAACTATGTGTTCACATAAATTTGTATCGTCCTTGAAACAGTAAATTAGGTCTTTAAAATGAATTCTTATATCTCGTTGTTCAACGCCATCTTTATCATCGACAAGCCTGAACATAAATTAGGAACTAGATAAAGTAGTTTACTTTACGTAAATATACTGAGATTTGACCAGAAGTGTCAGATTCTCTCTTGAAGGCTGCGGAGTTCCCATTGTCTATATTATCACTGGGCTTAATTGTCGTTAGAAAAAATGGTGAAAACGATGCTATCTTCAAATTTATGTCATTTTCAATAGCAACGAAAAAGGTCAGGGAATTTGTTTACGTGTAAAGCTAATAAGATGCGTAGTATCTCGAGGCACTTTATGAGAGTTGTATCTCGTAGCCGTGAGGACCAAGAAATATAAGAAACAAGAATTGAGAGCCCGAAGATTGACGTCGCTTTACTATAAGTTGAAAGACCGAATCGTCTTTGCTCGTTGATTGAATCAAAGGAAGTAAAAAAAAAAAAAAAAAATTATCGTCCCCATTCATTTGCTTGTTGAGTCGCACGTCGAGCTTTTTCCAACCTCGGGAAGGTCTGTGACACGAGTTCAGAGCTAAAGTGACAGCTTCAGATTATGCATAACTTTACAAAGCTCTTATTTATTAATAGATTGATCAGTCAGAGGACGATTGATTCCGAAAAATGTTATTCTGGAAATAAAGAAAGTCGTTTTTGTTTTTTTTTACATCTCGAAACTTGAAGATTTTTGCGTTTCAAAAGTGCATATGTGAGTCACATGTATTTATCAACCGTTGAAGTTACTTTTCGACGCTTTTATATACCCAAGAGAGAAAGAGAGATATTGACTGTGCTTTGTGAAACACACGGCTTTCAAAATCCTTAAAAAATATGCTGTTTGTCTAGATTTGCAGCGTTCGTTGGATTTGTGGCTTGCCAATATTTATCCCAGGCTCGAACACGTAGTAGTACAAGTAAATATTGAAAGAGAAAAATAGATTGCACAACGTCAGAGCTTTTATATTATATACAATATGGTTGATTAAAAATACGTGACCTCATTGTCGGCACTGCGGAATCAAATTATATATCTTCAATTGAATTTACCCCTTGCTATACAGTCACACAGTAACAGTTAATTGATCTATACTAAATATTAGTATCCGATAGATGATCTATACAACCCGATGGGTATTTTATCTCAAAAGATCTACGATCGTCGACCATCGGGTCAGGTTCTCTAATCTATAGCCAGAAATCGCATTAGAATAATTGGAAGAAAAATTGTCCCGAGTATCGAGGGAAGTTTAGCACTTAGGTTCACAAAATCTCGCTCGAGTGTGTGAGCCTCTTGCTTTTTTCACTGTTTATAACAACTTAATAAAGCAGCTAGCTAGCTTACACTGACTCAAAGTAAACACAAAGCTGACTCAAGCGTTTTCGTTGTGCATGGCACGCGGTTCGATATACTTTACGCTTCTCTACCCATTCGAGTAGTATAAGTTACTTAAAATCACATTAGTGATGTTATAATTAACTCGTAGCTTCTGTAGCTAAAAATGAATAAAAATAGGTACAGTATTCCACAAATGATGTGATTGCTACTTAAATTTTGTTTCATTAGAAATTTTCACCCTCGGATGAACAAAACTAAACGAAAAAACTTCACGTTTTGATACGATTTTTATTTTTTTTTTTTGCAAAGAATCTGACTCTGAATTTCAGCCATTTAGAACTGTGTTTAATAACACAGCTACAGCTTTGCAGCTAAACTGACTATAATTTCACGGATTATATACGTCATGCGTCTCTCCGAAATTTTATCCTCTTCACAAATTACGATCTCCTTGTGCGGTCAAATGATTTTGCGGGAAGAGATCCTTGGAGTTTAGTCTCCGAAATTTTGTGGGTTAGCATCGTGGTGGGAGGTCCTCAGGAAGCGATTAGTTTCAGTCTTTTTCACCTGGTCAAACCACTTCCGTAATTATTTTCCTTGATTGACAGAAACTACAATATTTAAGAATTCTGCAGTTTGTCCGCGACTTGCCCCACCCATGTCTTATATAGTGTGTATAGATATTCGCCGTAAGAAATCATTTCGATTATTACTAAACATCGTTTTTCATACCTTTTTATAGATCGAGATTTCCGGCCAGAGTACTTCCTCCATGCAAGAAGAAGGCTCGAAAGGGAAAGGTCGAACTGGATGGCCACAGCACATGTGGGCTTTGGAATTGAAGCAAGAACCACAGGCTTAGAGTTAATAGAAAAGTCTGGGAGGCATTGAAATGTATGAAAATATCTATATTTGTAAATAATTCCGACTGTATATTACTGCCCGTGTATAATGTACATACATCATGCATATATGAAAATTTTGACTCAATGTTTAGAAGTATTTGTTATACTAGCTACATACACCTACCAAAGAGTATTACTAATGATTTCACTCTAGAGTTAAGAACGTGATTTTCAAAGAGATGCATATTTGTAAAATTTTGTATAAAAATTACTATTAAGATGAATAAAATTATATTAGTTATTTATATTTTCTTTTTTCCTGTAACCTGCAGCCTCATTTATAAATCATAAACTCTATGATTTGTTGTAAAATAAATTTCAATCTAGGTTCAACGAACATGTAGGTATATATACGAAGAAAAAATTCCACGACGACACGTATAGTAGTATATTTAAACATAATATTAAGGTTTCAGTTAACGCGCGAGATCGCGGCATTACAGTTAGCCCATTGTTTTCTAGCTACAAATAGAGAATGAGTATATGAAACTATGGGGACAGAAATAAAAAATACTCGGGGACTTTTCGTGCGTCTAACTCTTGACCAAATGCAAAAGAATTATTATTAACTGCAAGAGCTGACCACAGGAAGGAATTAGACAACTGGAACAAGAAACAGACAGAAAGACAGGATCTCTTCTTCAGGATCCATTCCGCCCCCTGTGACGCAAAGCCTGGCGCCTGCAGGGTTTCGACGTAACCGAAATATAAACCGTAGAACCCGAAGGGACAATCGAGGGTATCAATTGTAAAAAGGGACTGTTTTCTTCTGTATTTGTCGTGGATTCGAATTCATATACTTTTAGGTACAGGCAAGTATACAGAGTTTAAAAAAATTACCCATCACATACGATTTTCGGATATTTTCAACTACGTGGACACACTTTCTATCAGCGGCCAAAAACGACGGTAGATATTTGACAAAAAAGGCAAAAAGATCCGAGCGACTAACGAGTAAATATTTGACGTATAGCTTTCAAAGCGTCGTCGATAGCGGTCCTTACCAATCTAAATATTTCGGTCCTCATCGCGTGGCGCCTTAGTGTGTCACCATCGATGCACCCACCGTGTATGTATCGTGTAGACGGCATACAGTGTAAAACTTTATGAGACACAAAGTAACGGAGAGACTGATCATGACATAATATTGTCAATGTCTAATTAATGTACTAATTTGTTTATGGTAGTCGGTCCTCGAGTGTGCAGCAATATGTTGTTGTAATTGTCTCATACCGTGTGAACGTTTGCAACTATATCAAACGATCGAACTTTCATGTGAAATGAAAAGAAAAGAACCGATTCTTTACTCGCGAATGTTGCACATCAGTTTAATGAAAAGGCTGGAAAGTTTACATTGGCAATTACCAAACTGACACTCCCGAAAGGCAGCAGTCCGGAAAGAGTGGCTATTTGTCATTGACAGAAACGTGTATTCCCTTATTCTGTTGTCCTCGGTTTTAGCCCGCGGGTCTTTTGGGTGCTGGTCAAAGAATGACCCCCATGGTAGGAGTCGGCGACGATGGTTGTGCAGAAATTTGACCCTAATGCGACAACTTTGTGTCGCCAGCTAGGATAAGTTATGTGACTTTTGGTGCCAAAGATCCGTTCAAAACGTCTGCTGCCTTGACCTGTAGGATGGGTTCCTTATATTTGCTCCGGTTCTCCTTTTTCATCCCTAATATTTTATGAGCGAAATAATAAGACATCGAAGAATCTACTCCAAGAGTGATGGCGCATTTTGTAGTGCAGGGTACATGACGAACGTAACGATATAAAGACAAAGAGAGAATAGAGAGGGAGAGAGAGAGGATTAATTCTGTAATGTAATGGTGAGAGAGGGGGCAAAAGCGCGAGAGATATGGAGGAATAAAAGGAAAAGGCGGAGCTTGGAAGCGCGTGCGGACGAGGAGGATGGAGCCGCGTATAGCACCTCGATGCCCAGCACCCCGACGCGGACGCGGTACCTCGAGGCTAGAGCCGTGGGTGTCACTCGAAAGTCATCCAGATGCTTGCAAGCACCATCCATTAGTCATTCCTTGGTTGGAATCGTTGAATCGTTAAAGTATCGTTAATTTTCTTCAAACATTGCCACCGGCCGTGGCTTGCAGTCGGCAAAGTGCCAAAAACGAGTGTCAAAATATGCGAATCCATTAGTTAAAACTCCGTAGATATAAAGCACGCGAGTGTGACACCAGCTGTATAACATACAAAGATCTAGCTGCCCTTCAACAATACTAACGAGGTGTGGTGCTAATATTGTGTCAAGCATAATTTTGGTGTTGTTATACAAAGCCCAGAAACTACACCTCAGCGAGAAGACGGATAATTGATTGTTCTTTGAACGAAATAGGAAATTTTAGAATGGCAGCATTGCTAGAGGGATACGTTAACCAGACTGATTATTACACCCATAATCAATGCTATCAACAAAACAGTTACAACCATATACCTCGGCAAGGTTAGTGAAATATTTTGAACGTAATTTTTGACGCAGGAAACGAAAATGTGTCTAAATGGTACCATGCCGTTGCTTATGGTACCCGAAGACCACCTCTCTATTCATTACCGTGAAGAAGGCTCTATTCGAATGATTTTCCGTTCGAATCAATTCACGTGTGGGCAGATCATCATCTTATGCTCTGGCGTCGCGTCGCTTGATCTACATCTTAGAATCTTCGAGAAAAGCTCGTAGCTATATCAGTGATCATGCAGTTTTATATCGTTAGTTCAATCAAAAGCAAAAAATGTTAAAAAAACACGTTGGGAATCGCAGAAGGGAAAAGGGGGACCGCGGTTCTAGGCACGCGTCTAAAGGGGACCTCAGGGTGTTGAACAACTAGAACTGTAGAAGTTAGCGGCGGTAAGCTTTTGTAAACTCTTCGAGTGACGGAGGCCAGAACACCTATCGTTTCCTCGCTACAGGGTAGTGGTATAAACATGCTAGATTTCCAGCACCTTAGTTGCGTTATTCTTAGGCCACCACGGTTCCTCGTGTACGAGCCTAACTCGACCTCACCAATCTTCATCAACTTGCGTTCATCGTATATACTCACTTCGCATGATACCGTATAGGTAACGCCCGTGCTCGCACAACCCGATCACCCAGTCGCAGGCTAACTACGGAAAGAGTTACACGTCAGTACTAAAATCTTTAATTAAACAAAAGAAAAGCGTCCGAAGAACGCGACGCAAACATTTTCGCGTTACCAAACCACCGGTGCACACGGTGACTTTGAAATGCGAAAACTCGGGGTCAAGTCTCCAGATTTTTTCGGATGCAGCTGACGTCTCTGGTCCAAATCAATCAACGCTAGAACTTGAGCACTTATCAGAGTGCTCAAAATTTGTAGAAAAATCATTCGGAGTCAGGGCTAGAAAAAACACCTGGTAATCGTTACAGGTGGAAGTGTGGGTGGTACCATGGACTGCACAATTCCTGATAGTTCCTACTGGAGTCCAATGGATACAACAGGAATTTCTGGGGGTAGTTCCGGGTCCGGAAGTCCTGGGACTTCGAACACTCCACCCTGCCTCGAGGAGCTGGGTATAGCAGATCCTCCGACAGCTTTTCATCTTCATTCATATCAGAATCATCATGGTATAAATTCCCATCACTACAGTGGTGTGCCGTACCACGATCCCGTTGTAGACGGTCAAATCCAAGAGGATTACGTTCCGTGCTCTACCTCGATCGGCCAAAATTCTTCTTTTGTACTCGGGACAGGGGTGAGACCAGTCAAAAGAAGAAACACGGCTAATAAGAAGGAACGACGACGTACCCAGAGTATTAATAACGCTTTCGCCGATCTGAGGGATTGCATCCCGAATGTACCCGCCGATACGAAACTTTCGAAAATCAAAACTCTCAGACTCGCATGTTCCTACATTGGATACCTCACCGCAGTATTGGACAGCGATGAACCACCGGCTACTTTTAGGGCCGAACTCATGCCCGGCAACAGACGGTCGAAGCAAACTGGGGTGAGTTTATAATTTGCAAAAGTGAATAATTGAGCAACAAATGGTGGCTTTATCATTCCCCACTGCGATCCTGTGTAAACAAAGTCAACTTCGAGCCAGAGATATGATTTAATAAACACCCTTCGCTGTAGAGATCAGGAGAGGGATTAGTGCAATGCACTCCGATTACTGATCGGTGAAGTAATGGACCTGCAGCTTCTGCTGAGCATACCCTAAAACCGCAATATGTCGCGGTACTTCGAACCCCTGCAAAGTCATTCACGCCGAGAATATTATCTTATCTTGTTTTCTCATCAAATCCAATCATTCTATATCGTCTTACCGATCTTTACCCACTATAGGAAAGATATCTGCACCAGAATCAATCGCAATATCATTCTATACCATAATTGCTGGGATTGAAAAGATGTTGTCTGATTCACCGTTCATCTATGTGTATGTGAAAGCTTTTCAAAATTATTTGATATATCTAGGGTAAAGTCGACGAAGATCATCTACATTTGGTAGGATCTAAGAGCTGAATAGAATTCGGGAAATTACCGATATTTTGAGCTATAATTTTGAAATTTTTATTGAAGCTGCGACAAATATTTGCCGCTAAGTTTTCCGCAAAGGAAGCCTCCTTTCTTTGCACGTGACTTTATCGTTGGCACCGGTTGGTTTTTCTTACAAAATTGAATACATATACGATTTCTTCGAGATCGTTTATGTGCTTTTACAAAGTATATAATAACGGAAGGGAAGATAATGGTCGGAACCCACACGCCCATTCAGGAAAAAAGACCCAGTAGCATGTTTGCTGACAGCTAGAAAATTACGCTGATTATTCGGTATAGTCATTTCGAGTTGTTAAATATGAGGTATACCAAGACTATTATATAGCTATACAGTGCTCTTAAAACGTCATTAGAGGCCACCAACGTGTACGGCGGAAGTATCATGTCCATTGAAATATTTCACGTCTGTTTTCACCCCGTTGTATATGTCCAATTATTATATGCCTATTTATTTTGCTGAAATTCGCAGCGTGGGTGGTTTCTGTATTTTTCCTTTCTCTATACGCGCGCTATAATTCTTCTTGCTAATAAAATTGGGAAAATCTTTATTCCGTGTGAAAATGAGAAGAAAAAAAAGTAAACCAAAATTAAAACAGAATAAAATCTGTCGATTCTAAAAGTCGAGTTTTAACGTGGGAACGAAATACACACATACGAAGGAACGAAAGCAGCTGCTCGATTTACCGTAGCTGTACGAGAAGCTCGACACTTATTTCAAATACAGTATAGCGACGGAAAAAAACTATGAACCAACCGTTTGTTTGCTTTGATAAGTATTGAAGTCGCGCACTCAGATCTTACTGAAAAACCACTCAATGCATATGGCGTCTTTATTACTCGCCTTACTAGTATATTATTTCAGTGTTGCATCTCGCACTATACAACTACGAAACACCCTGTACATAGAATTTTGATAAATTTTCATCAAGTACACCGCACTCTAGTCAAAGACCAGTTACTTATCGCTATTGTTTCTATTCACCTTTTTACTCTATTATTTTTACAATTTTTTTTTCCAAGAAAATGTCTTCGGGAGATCATGAATACCCTTTTATAATTTCGAACACTAAAGTTTTCCCTAATCATATAAGACTCACCGAGTAAGACCCACTTGACTGGCTGTACGATAAATGTTAGTTGAATATCGCTGTACGATATATTTTGGGCACCACGTAGGTATAAAAATAAAATAAAATGAAAATAAAAAAATGTTTGGGATAAAGACAGTTTTTTTTTTTTTTTTTTTTAACTCGCGGAATTAATGACTAAGTCAAGTTGATGAGGTATACCTAAATCTCGTTGTAGGTCGATCACAGGCATGAAGCAATACCTCAGGATCTTGGGGAAGAAACAAGGCGTACTAAGGGAAGAACGGGTTGGCCTCAGCACGTTTGGGCTTTGGAATTGAAACAAGAACAACCCCCGGGACTATAGCAATTCCGGGAGTACGAAGAACGATTTGGAAATGATGATACGACACTGCATCAAAGTGCAATTAAAGTTATTCCATAAAGCTCATCATTTCTTCCTTATCCCGAAATATTTTTACCAAAAAATTATAGGAATGTACATATTATACGAAGGCATATATATATTCGCGATGGGAAATACATGATGCAGATGTTCAGTCTTATATTAATTAAATTTATAAAAGCGTAGAGATAATTAGTTATTAATTTGGCAACCGAAGGCGTTTCAATGATGGAATAACAATTTATCATCGATTTATACCCGAACAAAGATCTCTGGCGTGCGTCACTCGTTTATAAATTAAGAAACGTTAGGTGGTCCGGTAAATCCGTATTTCCTAACGTAAATTGGAATGAAAAAAAAAGAGGCACTGGAAATATAGATTCTAAGAACTAAAACAAACGATTGGTGTTTGAGCTTCTTGGGGGATACGTGTAGTAGGTGAATTAAACAAGATGCGTTTTTTTCTCGCTGTAATAGCGGGACGTACGCTATACGTCTTTTGAAGCTTATAACAGTTTTAATCGGGTGATGAGAGAAAAGGTAAAAGGAAAGAAAAGGAGGAAAAAGGTAAATTGAATACAGTCGCGTTGCATATTGCCACCAGCTGATATTCAATCAAGAAAAGTATGACTTAGCTTGAAGTTAAATGAAAACCAAGTATATAGCAACTTTTTTCTTAACTAAAATTGTCTCAAGTAGGTATTATTTACTGCCGTGCGTTATACGAAGGGTAATTTATAGGAATAGATACTTGATACGTATATACGTGCGTTTTTCCTCTTAACTTTCTCAACTAGACATCAATTACCCGAGGTCTGGTAAATTCGATATCCTCAAGTCATAATTGGAGGCGACGTCTTACGTTTTAAGTCATTTCATGGTTTGCGCTCAAATGATTAATCGACATCGGGATCCGACGTACTGCAGGCAGCTATAGAATTAAATAACCAGAATGTGCATGTGCACAGATCTTCATATAGTACCTAAGGATAAATGAAAATGTATATTTTCCTCTTTACGAAGTAAACTTTTTTTTTTTTTTTGCCTCTTCAACGGTGCAGCTTAATAATCGATAACTCATTTTTATCAAATAGCAAAGAACACCTGATGATATTATGTCTAGTGACTAAAAGTACCTATAATTATTATAATAGTCAAGTATTAAAGAGATTTATGTGTAGATTAGACCGGTTCAAAAAAATCGACTATTCTTTTTTTTTTTTCAATTTTCGCATTGAAATACTTTCAGGGGGGTGAAAAAAGATGCCTGTTAAAAGCAGAGCTCTTAATATTAAGATTTAGAGGTCGCTCATCGCGGATTTCTATTTTCCATTTAAATAGCATAGGAATTTTTTTTTTTTTTCTTCAGAATTTCGTAGCTCACAAACCAATGAACAAATCCAAATTACTCTTACATATTTTGATAGGGGATTGAACACTCTAAAAAATGTATCTATCATTGTGGAAAAAAAAATCACAAAAGAAAATAGTTGACTCGACTATAAATTGAACTTTGAGCTTGAATAACTTTGGAAGGAGTCAATTTATCAAAAAATGATAAGAAAAGCTTTTTGTAGAGTGTTCAATTTCCTATGAAAATATGTATGAGTCATTTGGATTTGTTCATTGGTTTGTGAGCTACAAAATTATTGAAAAAAAATAAAAAATTTCCTATGCTATTCAAATGGAAAATAGAAATCCGCGATGAGCGACCTCTTAATCTTAATATTAAGAGCTCCGCTTTTAACAGGCATCTTCCCCCCCCCCCCCCCCCCCCCCGAAAGTATTTCAATGCGAAAATTGAAAAAAAAAAGAATAGTCGATTTTTTTGAACCGGTCTAAGTGTAGATATTATAATAAGTAAATTCATATCGATACGTGAGTATATATATATATAATATCTGATTGCATAGTAAATGTATACCTACTAAATGCAAGATAAACGTATTAGAGCTTAGGTATAATTAATTTATTTTCCAAATTATGAATATTGTTGATTATTTTGATATCGTGTATAATAATTAATTACTGTGTGTGGACATTGTGTGAAATAAATGTACACAGCTGAGAAGTAAACCCCAATGATTGATTTGTTTCTTGACTTTTGAATGAAATTTTGATGTGAAAAAAAAAAAGGCAAGATCTTTTTTTGTTAGCCCTGTGCCTCACCCCGATGTAGGCAGACCTCTTCGCGCACCCTGATGAACTTTGAGTATAAATCTGCATTCCTAACAGGCGACACTATGTGAGACACGCTATTATTAGAAAAAGAAGTAACGTTTTTGTCTGTCGTCGGGTTACCGCGACCCCTTATCCCTGATACCAGTGTTGGATGTTGGATCTGTTACCGTTATTTTAATTGCTCGTGTAATTAGGGGTAGTTTTTCATGTACGGGCGGGTACCGCAGCGTTTCACCGCTAAGTCTTTGAAGGCAACCGAAATTCTGAGGGTATAGAGGAAAAGAATTAGCTTCCCGCGCGAAGAACTCGCGTATATAGAAATTCATCCCCTTAATTGGTAAAGGCGTTAATCTCCATTTATTTCACTTGCGTGTCGTCTAGCCATCATATACGCCCACGAATTAAAATAACGATGTTAAGAAAAAAAAAAAAAAAAAAAAAAAAACCGGTGTATAACTATATATCTGATATCAAGCGCAATGGAACGACTTTTTCAAAATTTATCAACAAATTATTATAACTTGTGGAATTTTTCAATAGGAATAAAATTCATTGAGGGAAAAAAATGTTGGATACAATCATTCGAAAATTGATTAGAGTTGAATGACAGAATGAACAATTCTTGGTAAAACAGTCTAGTCTTTACCGCATGAAAGTCCGACTCGAAATGGTCAAGCGCTGAGATTCGAAAGTGTATTTATAGTCGAACAGGTTGATTGGTTGATCCCCAAATTGAATTGGATAATTGACAAGTTTAACCCGGGGACTGATCGTAGGGAAAATCGTTACACATAATCCAACGCGTCGCGCGAATCTCGATGTTAGTTTGTTCATTCGTTACACCGTATGGGGTATGAATAGGACCAGAAACCCACTCCCTAACTTTCAATTGTTTTCGTTATCTCAGCCCCCATACGAATCCATTCATGCATGTACACGGAGAGAAAAATCTAGGGTTTAATGCAAGAGAATTCATGGGATTCACACGCGGAGTATTTGTTATGCGAACACCGCAAGCGTCTCTTGCTCAATTTGCTAGAGGACCTCATGGGTTTAATGCGCGACATACCCTTTTGCCCTGAATGCGCCAGCGCCCATGCGAGGATGCCAAGAATCAGTTGGATTCATAGTAATGCTGCCTTGCGCTAATACCGTGAAGTTGTCCGAGGGATATTTCCAAGAGAGCTCACGGACTTTTTCCGTGAAGCTCCTTGCGATTTCCAAGAGAAATGCTTGCTATTGAAGCGTGGCCAATGTTCACGCGTTAATCGCCAGTTTTTTCTCTCCGTGTAGGTATTTATTGTTTTGCACAAGCAAAGTCAATAAAATTTTAAAACAAAAAAATTAAAAAATAACTTTCGTGTACAAACCTACTCAACGAAAGTTCATGATTTTATTATAAAATCGACAAAAACTGTCCCCCTATATTATAAATGATCATCCACGAACGAAGATGATCTTATACTGAACCCTGTGACATCCTTCTGCTGCATGGTGATATTTCTGTTCTGTTGATTCATTTATTATTATACTGGGCGACTTAGGTGGGCGGTAAGCCGGTTGGAAGTTAAAGCTGTTTGTTTAACATCGGTGAGATTGTCTTCGAGCGATTGTCTCTAAAGTAACATCACGTTTGGAAAACAGAAAGCTTCATTTGAATTCAGGATAAGCTCATAATATCAGTCATCTTGTCGAACACGTGTTAGACCAAGGATAAGGGTATAGGGTGTAACGCACGAATGAATTTCCAATACAACAAATCGAGTCATATCATAGAACTTCGTGTGATGCGATATTGGAATTCTGTAGATTTCAATTTTATAGATTTTTTACAATAATGAATAGACTTTGAGCCTAATGAAGATGGAATTCACAGACGTCGTAGCTGCATCGTATAGTTTCCCCTGTTTTTTGTAGAACGATTGTATGAATTTCAAAAAAATGATCAAATCCGTAAATTTTCGTTGGATAAAAAGTGCGATAGATATTATTTCTATTTGTATTACCGCAGAATGATCTCGTCTTATGAATGGTACTGCGGGTAAACGTACATATAGGTATTCGTACAGGTCTACCCTAACTTCGTGTCTAATTCCGTATTGGCGACACGGCGTCCCGATCAAATGAAGACAAATTACCAGGGACGTCGAGATTGTCAATGTAGGGGAAAGGGTGTTGTCGGCAGGGTGTCAGCGGGGTGGTTTTTCAACCCCGTAAACACTGCCTCGATATCCTCCCCGTGGGATTGCGCCTCCTATATAACCCGAAGATTTCGTTTGACCCAACACCACTCGACTAAGAGGTTCAATCCAGTGTACAGCATGATTTTCTTTACCAAGTATTTCTGTGTCTGTACGAGCTTTGCTCTACTCATCACCTGCGTTACAGCGGAATACGGTGGGTCGATTATAAATTATTTAAAATCAATCAAATTCATTCATTGTTTTTCTTCGACACTTATCGTTTTCTCTCATAAGCCTATTTACGTAGTATAAAACTCAATTGTCACTTATAGATTGGCATGATCTTTTAAATTAAGGCCAAGAAAATTTTTCATCTATTAGTATCTTCTTCATCTTCGAATATTCCGTGATTAAACGCGAAGGTGAAGTTTTCGAATCCAAGGTTTACGTTTTAACGTCAATACGTGATGCATAGAATCTAATAAAAGGTCTTTAGAAAGAACAAGTGCATTTCAGCAGTGCAATAAAAATCTTCTGACTGGTCTGTAGTAGTCAAATTAAATTTATGATTCGACAGTTTGGTTCAGTGCTTTTCTACATTTTTATTCAATCGTTTTATCAATCTGAGAAGTCTATGATATTGTTTTAAATTTTTCCTGAAGAGAGTTCACCTCCTGGTACTCTGATTGAATTTTATACAATTCGTAATCGATTGAAAAATACGAAGGAAATAAAAAAACCCGAAATTTCAGACACTAGAGAATCCGAATTAAATGGTGCCCGGTTATCGGATGAGAGTAACATATGCTCAGGATCGAGTTGTGCAAAACGTAGCCCCATGAATGGAGTAGCTGGTTCAATGTGGTTTGGACCACGTCTTGGTCGCAAACGTCGATCCGACGAAAAGCTGGAAATGGATGCCGAAGAGACGAATGCAATCGCCGATGTCATAAACGGAGCACCTTGGGCTTTGGTTTCCATTCCAGGTAAAAAATTGATATTCAAATTCTATAGGAAAAAATTCTTCATCCCCTTTTTTTTTTTTTTTTCAGCAGGAGGAAAACGTCACGCCCTGCAAGTTTTCACCCCAAGATTGGGCAGGGAGTCGGTCGAAGATTACGGGTACAGTTCATTGACCGGAGGCCAGGGTGGAAGTCAGGATGACATGGAGCAGCGTTCTCCACCTTTTGCACCCCGGCTTGGACGTCGTCTGCCTTTCATTCCTTCGCCACGTTTGGGTCGCGAGCTTCGTGCACTCTTCCAAAAAGTCTAGGTTCCAGAATTCTCACATAGTATATAACCGCGAGGATTTGTCCAAGCTTTGATATCATTTAAAAACTTTGCGGCCGTTTATACCGGAAATCATTAATTCGGTTCCATCACCGTTTAAAAGTTATATAAATTTTCGACTTTTGGTCCGAAAAAAAAAAAAAAAAATCACCCTTATACTTTCATACAATAGATAATTAATATGCATTAATAGTAAATCTGGCCGCAAATTTATACAAGTTGATAATACCTAACTCAGGTTGGACAAGTCCGAGTATATTATAAAGTTTGCCATATTAATAAATAAAGGGAACATGTTAATATTATTGAAAATTATATATTAAACGTAACAGAGAACGCATTGAAAGTTGTAAAGAAGACATTACTATATTCCTATCCTTATAATTATTAACCGATTAGGATAAATTTCAACCTCTGTATTACTCATAACTGTATTCATCAGGTTTCAAAATGAGAGAAAAAAAAAAAAAAAAAAAATCCTCAATCAAACAAGATTCTATAAATATTAAAATATGCATAGTATATATTATAGGATGAACCGCAGAACGTTAAACGGCCCACGTAAACATATTTGTATAGATATCTATGTAGCTCATTTTGTGGGCAATAAACTTTTATCAAGAATTGATCCGTCCGTTTATTAGCTACCACGATCCACTCCCGTTCCAGGAAGTCTGTATGCAATTTGAATTCGAAAATAGCTTCCGGTTGGAACTTAATCTAATGGTAAATGGAAGAAGAAGGCCGTAAATGTTCAGTTTGCAAAGATTCTACAGCTATATGAACCTGTGAAGATTAGTAGATGCATGCATATAGTAGAGACTGCGGGAAAAGTGAGAAAAGGATAAAAGGATAAAAAACGACAAAACTATGAAATGATCCATGGACCGGAACTGCACCGTGCATTCGGCCATGTGGCCATGTGTTTTGGGCGCGAGTCATAACCGTAAAACACGAATCACCAACACGAACAGATACCAGGAGCCACACGCCCCGCTGCTACTATTTCAAGTCTTAACTTTATACTTTACAGCTCAATATTTATTTACTCGAGTCTTGAGTTGTTACGACGCGTTTCCCGCTTCGAAAATTTATACCAACTACCCACGAATTTTACTTTGCACTAGTACCTACATATTTTCCAATGTGTAATGCTATTAAATTTAAATCGCGATTAAAAGTCCGGCAGATCGTTTCCGCACGATGCAATATTTAATAAATATATATATATATATATTTTATATATTAATTGGCATTATTCTAGTACCTAAGGCACGAAAAATGAATATATATATATATATATATATGTATAGATAGCTGAATAGATACCTACATGTAATAGTTTTTGAAAGAAGTTTAAGCTTTGAGGGAACTATATGAAACGGAAGTTGAACGACCATAAAGCTTCGAACGACTTTATACACATTATGTATCTTATAGACGTACCTGGGATCGTAGGATCTTTAGACCAGATGTCTTACGTATTTATTATTTTAAGCTGCATCTTATTTTAAACTATGCCAGCAAGGAAGATAATAGTTTTTGCGCTTAACTGGTGTATAGCTGACTATACTATATTATTTTCATAATTAACCAGTGTTAAGCAGACCTCACTACATCCCTCCTTCTTTAACTAAACGTACATTTTAATTTTTTTTTTTTTTCTTAATAATGAAGAAGAAGGAAAATGCGTTTTCAGATCTGCGGATATAGCTTTTTCTTTTTTTTTTTTTTTTTTTTTTTTTTTTTTTTTTTTTTTATTATTATTTTTATATTCACAAATGTTATAAGTTCCAAACGTATACAGAAAACAGTACCAGGAATATATATTTATACGGGCATATAATATTTACCCATATTATATTGCTATACGGTGCTGTTTATCACTTACGAGAAGTTTTTCTAAAATGCAAATTGTTTTTAAATTTTTTTTTTGAATATTTTTTTTTTTTTTACCTTTTCTTCTTTTTTTTTTTTTTTTTTTTTTTATAAAGTACAGCTTATATAATATTTACATATATCGCTTATCATATATCTTAATCCGAGCAACATTAACGTTACGCAGAATATACACATTATATATCCTAAATCTATGAACCGATATAGTTAATGGATTATATATTTTTGGTGTATATATGTATATGTATATGTGTATATATATGTATAGTTAATTATTTATTTATAATAAGTCCAAGCATTCTTCTAGTTTAAATATCGCCTCGCACTTTACCGTGGATAATATTATATTATTATATAATTATTATTATTATTTTCTGTTTTATTTTATTTTAATTTCAATTTTTTTTTATTAAATTTACATAAGGTAGATTTTGAGTTTATTTATATAGTTCAATGAGTGCATTAATGTTAACTAATTATTATTCATCTCATCGCTATAATGTTTCCCAGCGCAATTCAAACTTGCTTTAGAGGCCCTGAAATTTGATTCATCTATAGTTCGTAGTATAGTAATTGAGAATATATACCAGTTTTTTTTTTTTTTTTTTTTTTTTTCCGTATTTTTCTTTTTGCATTTCAATATTTTTTTTTTTATTGAAGTTTTCATTTATACGAGATAATGGTTCAGAGTTCAATCAGCTGAAACTTAATTTAATACTATTTCGATTATTTACAGATTGATATAATTATAATATTATCGCGGTTATACATGTATACTGTTCCAGTATAATTTAGGTGAGAAATTTTTGCGTAAAATGTTTTTATAGTTTGTTAAATTAATTAATTATTTTTTTTTTTCCAAAACAAAGATAAAAAAAAAAAAAAAAAAAAAGAAACACCTAAGTTTTATTTTTGTGCATAATGAGTTTATAAAATTTTGTAATTTCTATTTTTCTCAGAAATCTGAATACTAGTCATAAGTAGCGGTTTATATTATAATAAACAATTCACAATTTACTCTAAAGTCAATTGATTTTCCTTGGTTTTAGGTACAGCTAATGAATAAGTTAATTAATATTCGCGTTCAACTATAAGTTATAACCAATCCGAATGAAAGGCACTGGAATTATAAAGTTTTAAAAAATTACAGGTTCTTCCTTTCCACGTTATTATTATTATTATTATTATTATTATTATTATTTATTTATTTATTTATTTATTTATTTTATATCTGCGCAGTAATTTCTATTACATATACCTAAAACGTAGATTCCAATTTCCGCGAATTTTTGACTGCGATAGTGTAGCAAACTGGGTAGGAAGAAAATACGAGAAAAAAGAAATCATCATGTCCTGTTACGGAAAATTTTAATAATAAGTAGATCTATACTTATAATAGTTATCGATACTTATTTATTTATTTATTTATTTATTTTATTAGCCTACGACATTATAATATACTACTGTGATAAATTTATCGTTTGTGTCCGCGGGTCACGTTAATTCATCTGGCATTAAGGCGATTGATTCTAAACAAGTAGAATTACAGGAATCCCGAGCCCTGGACAATAATATTAAAAGTGTCGAATTTTTATACGAGACTCAAATTTTTATAAGAATGAAAAAAATAAATGAATAATTAAAGATCCAACTTCGAAAAGACTAACTATGATTTTCGGAGAACTGTGTGGTCCTCCTTTGATCAATTTTCATTTTTTTTTTATTTTTATTTTACTCAAAAATATAAATCAGATCAAGTGTTTCAATAATTTATTTTCCAAATGACCTTAAATACCTATTCTACAAATTAAAAAGAAAAATCATAAGAGTTTCGATAACTCTACACTTTTCAAATTATATAGTATAAAGGGTCGGGGGTTTCCATTAAAAATTATCCAGTAATTACGCGTAACAAACTGTTTTTTTTTTTCTTTCTTTCTTTTTTTTTCCCCAGCTTAAAATAGAAATGTTATATATTAATATCATCAGATTAAACAGTCTGTTATTGAAACGAGACACGATATTAAACACAAGTGAAAATCATAGGCAGCATAATAATTAATTAAGCATCGTATATATATAGTATATATAATTAATAACAGATAGAATTTGGTTTGATAAAATTTTCGAGAATCAACTCCACTTGAGGATACATATTATATAGTATGTGATAATGTGATAATCTTTCCATAATAATGAATATTACGTAAATTTTTTATTTCTATAAAAAATGAATTTTTAAATTCATATAAGATTTAATTCAGCGATATTACTTAGAGGCTTCATTTCTATTTTTATTTCAAACAATATCTAGAGAAAATAATATCTAATTCAATTAATAAAAAAATTTCTAAAAAGTAAAAATCTCCCATCCGAAAGTGAAGTCGATTGTTAGTATAGGCAGTATAATAATTGTATTTTATTTAATAGCCCAAATATTCTTACTCAATTAAATTGGCTGGCATATAGTACCTACTGTAAAAACGGATGAAAGGATGATTGGCGCGTGCCAAATAAAAAAGCCCATGTGTTATATTTTCCACAAAACAGAATTATTAATAATAATAATCCCATAAAATGGTAGATTTTTTCTTTTCTTTTTTTTTTTTTTTTTTTCCTACATATTATGCGAGTTCTGTTTGATATTAATATTATTATTATTATTATGTTTATTATTATTATTATTAATGTTATTATTATTATTATTATTATTATTATTATTATTATTATTATAATTTTTAATTATTTTTTGTTGCAGAGTTCTGCACAACTACAATATTTTCGTATTTTTATACTAGTATATTTTATTATACGTTACTGCCATTTTAATATGTGCAATTTTTTTCTTCTTTTTGTTGTTTTTTTTTTTTTTTTCTTTTTTTTTTATACATTTTTATCATTTTTTTCATTTTATTTTTTATTTTTATTTTTATTTTTTTTTTGGTTTTTACCAAAATTATCCCCACCCGTTATATTAAGCCCTAATTTTAATATTAATATTAAAGATTAGCAGTGTGAGTAGAATAGTGTTATTTATATTTTTACAAGCAAAGAAATTTCACCGTCGAAGCACGCTTATAATTATCGTAAAGATCTGATTATACGATATACATAATACACATAGTAGGTATAAATCTTCAAAACAATATAGAAATAATATATTTTTTTAGTTAAACGAGCGCGTCTGTGTTCTTGTACTTTTATTAGTATGACAATTAATTATTATCATTATTAAGGAATACCCTGTGTTTTACACATTTCACTGATTTCTTATTTTTTTCATTTTTCTCTACTTGAATCAAATGTTTATATCAATAGTTTAATCTACGAGATAGAAGTAAACGAATAGAGATTACAATTTTGAAAGAGAAAATTTGAAACAGTCATTGAAAAAAGTGATAATATTTATTGTTTTAACTAGTTAGTTTTAATTCACTTTATAATTCCTAAATATTTTCTCAAACTCCCCCAAAAAGCGTGCTACGACATAATTTAATTTTGCATTCTTATTTTATATAAAGATAATATAATTAATAATAAAGAATCTATGTAACTATATCATATCTTAACTTAAATTTAATTAATTTTCTATCAATATAGGTAATTATTATGCGGTAGTCACTCGCTTAAAACTAGTTAAATCTAAACTGCCTACAAAGCAGTTAATAGTTTATATTTACAAGACTGAGCAAGTCGTCCAAGCTTTATCAACCCACTAAACTCGATGATGCCTATCTAATTCATGATTCGCATTACAATATATCTCTCAGAATCTTTTCATCAATCTTTTACCGCACCACCCCTTATTAGCCCTTATGATATCGTGATGCCTAAATCGTTGATATAAATCTTCACTGTCATCGACGAAACAAAGAACTCTTATCACCCCAATTTTCAGGCAGTTGTTTTGAGAAAAATTAAAAAAAAAAGGATATTATGGAGTTTTTATGAAAAAAAAAAATTCAAAGTCCAACTAAATTAAGTTCATAGATACACCGCAACGTGTGTGTGTGTGTGTGTGTATGCGTATGTTTTTTTTTTTTTTATGATAAAACGATGCCTATTCTATTAAAAAACTAAATTTCAATCAAAACAACTTTAATTAAAAGTAACGTTTCCTCAGGTATTTTTTTTTTTTTTTTTTTTTCTTCTTCTTTTTATCTTTCGTTCTTTTTTATATTTTAAATATCTTGTAAACTTCATATTTGTTGCCTAGATTTGACAGACTATTATAGGAACTGTCTAGTTTATTTTTGATCTGTTGCTGCAGGTATTGGCTGCTGATGTTACCATTGTGCTACTCAAAGAATCAACAGAAAACTAAAATTATTAAAGCTTTTTAAAGGATAGTACGAATAGTGTGTATGGAAAAAAAAAAAAAAAAAAAAAACTTAACAAAGTTATGAAATTATTTGATAGATTAAACCAATTTTCTTCGTTGAATTAATTTTTGTAAATATCAATTCATATAATGTGAAAACGTTTGTGTGTAATGGGCATTATCTTTTTTCGTTTTGTATTATACTAGCTGCACGGCGTAAAAGAAAAGTAATCTTTTTATAATAACTATGAAGTTATTGGATAATGTAATCAATATGAAACTTATGGAATGATTACAGAAGAAAATTCTATCCTGATGTTCTAATTACTAATACTGATCGATAAGAAATAAAATTCAAATGATTCAGAACATGAGTAAAACCTACCTATTTATTACACCAACATATTTTCAGGTATGTAAAAGTAAGTGTAAGTTTTATGAAAATTCAAGTAATACGAGTTTACGTAAGAAAAAGAACTAGCTACACTTTTTTTATTATTTTTTTTTTTTTTCAAGAGAAGTACATAGTTGCGCATTGAGAATTTTTCAGAATTATTAAAAGTAGTGAAAAATTGATCAAAATTTTGAATGAAAATTTTCGAAAAAGTATAAGATTTCAAAGTATTGAAATAGTTTTCAGCTGGTTATCTATCTTGCTAATTCTTTGCGCTGTTTGAATAGGTAATATGAACATCTACTACAGGTAACATCACCAAGAGTAATTTGAAATTCCACCAATTACCTCGCAAGCAATCATGGTCAAATATAATTATAAGTGATATACGAATATGCAGCATTGTGTAATCATTGTATGCGATATTATATCATTATTGTCTCTATACCTAACATAGGAATAATAATAATAATAAAACAAAAAAAATGCTATTTACTGATTGTTATTTTCTTTTTTTTAGCAACAATATATTACAGCCTGTGGCAAGGGGATTTCACCCTTAATTAACACAAAATATACCCATTGTTCACACAAAATCTAACCATTCTAATTTATTTAATAATATTAACGTATTACTTTGAAATCTTTTTTTTTATTTTTTTCATCTTTTTTTCTTTTCTTTCTTCTTTCTTTCTTTTTTTACTTCTTAGTTTAGGTATATTATATAACATAGAAGTCTAAATTAATTCTATACCTTAGTAGCATTAATAATATAATGTGCACCGACCAATTGCTGGATGTGTGATAGCATATTATTCAAATTTCTTTATTAGTTTGTTGTTTTTTTTTTTTTTTAGTTCTGTTCTTCTATTCTTTTTTTTTTTTTTTTTTTTCTATCAGTAAGTTTTATCACGGTGTCCTAGGTGAATAATAATCAAAAGTTTAACTAGGTATAGTTATCGTAAAGTAACGTAACTATTTTTATCTTCCCATTCCCCGAGGATATCAACATTTCTATGTATACCTACTATATATATATTATAAGACTGATGAAATTAATTAAACTTACAAATTATTTTTTAATATAATTATATAATTGTATGTTAAAAATTCTTGATGGTGTGCGCACCGTATTACCTATTATTATTATTATTATTAATTTCTTTGTTTCTCATTTATATATGAAATTTACACTGGATGATTCGGATTGATGGATTATGGTCTATGGAACACAGCTGGGTTTAAAAAACGAAAAAGAAAAATAATAAACTTTGTATACATCAACATTTTCATTCTAAGTTTCGGATTCTGAGACATGATGTACGGAGGTGCTGATTTGTTTTTTTTTCTTCGTCTAGTTCAAAATCTTTTTTCGTTTAGATGATTATTATGCAAAATTAGCCAAGATCACAATAATTTCTTTCTTTCTTTCTTCTTCCTCTTCCTCTTATTCACGTGCGCATATTACCAAACAGTTATAAATATGTGCAAATCCGTTTGTAGTACACGAAAAACGACATAAAAATAATTATACAGTGTCAGGTGAAGGGAAATAAGTTTCAATATCATAGTATGCGATAAGAATTTCAATTATAAGGAAGACTAAAAAAAAAAAAAAAAAAAAAATTAAAAAAAATTAAAATGAAAATGAAAACATTTCAAATTTATGCATAGAATTTTTCATGCGCACAAAAAAAAAAGTCTGCTGAATTAAGTCTACTATTAATAGCGTTCACACTTCTATAGATTATTTTAATTATTTTAATTAATTTTTTTTTTTTTTTTTCTTTTTTTTTAAATTATTATTCTTTTCAATATCTTATCAACTCTTTAATATTATCATTATCTTCTCTTTGCCAAAAAAAAAATTAGTAACAATTGTATTAAAATGTGTAAAGGCAAAATAAATGTATAATAATATATGGATCAAAGCATAAAATGTATATCAATATGGACTGTTTATCTCATGTTTTAGATAAAAATTATAAACCACTTATTATTTCATTTTTTTTTTTTTTTTTTTGTTTTCTTTTCTACCGTATCGAAAAAAAAAAAGATAAATAAAAATATTTTATGCAATAGCCGTATCTAAACTATACAACGATTTGAAAAAAAAAAAAAAAAAACAAATCAAGATATATCTTAAAAATTAATTTACTCGAAAAAGTTCCTATATCAACTAAACGTTATACAATGATCACCACTCATTTTGGTGCTTTAATTTTTGACTCAAACTGGTATCATCGTTTCATTTAAACATTTCTTAGTGCAGAAATTATTAGTCGCATTATAAATCGCAGAGCCCTTTTTTCTGAGGACAGACATTTTTTTATTAATCATTCATTTTTGACTGGCTGATACGGTATCAGACTTAGAAACGCTGGGCTTAGGCTGTTCAGATTTAGCGGAGAGTCTCGACTGACCTTTAGCTACTTCTTGGGGTCTGGTAAATGAGCCAGAGTTATGTCTACTCCTCGGTTGCTGCTTAGTGAGATCGCGTTGACTATTAGATGCGGAGTCGTTTCGTCTTTTAGTACGACCCAATCTACCCGAACCAAAAGATTCTGCCCTACTTCTATACTGCGATAGATTAACGGAATCTGAACGCTTGTGATTACTAGCATTACCAGAGTTAGTAGGAAGCGTCACGGTACTGGAACCACCAGACAAACGTCGTACCCGACTTGTCGGAGATGCTTCTCCGCCACCTGCACTCTCAGAAACACTTCGGTTTCGCCTTTTCATTGCTTGACTTCGTAAATTTCCACTAAATCCTTGCAGCATCTCGTTTATTTGAGGCTGCAAAATTTCGATAGACAATTCCTGGTTACTTTGCATTTTTTTTTTATTATTATTATTATTAGAAATGCTTTTAAGTCACGTCCAAATTGCCATTTTGAAATACTCTGATTTCAAATATAGATCCAAAAAAATTAGGTAGTCAATTGTTCGGTACAGCTCATTGAAGTGAGCCGAAGAAATCAAACAGGCTTTAGTTATACACGAAAGTACTTTGAAAAATAAGTCATTACATGGAATATGAAAGTCCTTTAATATTGGAATTAAAGATGTACTCACCTCAACCACTCTGAAATCCTCGATACTCTTAAACTTGGAAAGATATTCCTGTAGTTTTGATTCAACGTGTAGTTTCTCGGCATGTTTATAGTACTTCATGAATGCCCAGAACTTTTCCAGTCCATATAATTGGCCTGAAAATAAGAAAAAAAAAAAACGTAATTGAAGATACGACGATCGCGTATAAATGTAATAAATTTGCTCCCCGATGATGTATTTTGACCTACCGATTTCATAATCTCGTATCGTTTCTGTCTGAAAATCTTTGTATAGCTGAGGCCTGAACTTTCTTTCCAAACCGTAACTGTAGAAGCGGAAAAGACACTCTAAACCATAACGGTATCCTTCAGCAGCATCTTCTAACGCTAAAGATTTAAATTCTTCGTACATAGTACGATTGAAATTTTCTCTCATGAAGAATGACCAGAAACGGAATAGTGTGTTCATTTCTTGTGATTGGCCGATTCCCAATCTCTTACGTTCTAGAAAAACACAAAGCATACATTGGTCAAGTTCAAAGGGTCAATAATTTACCCAAATCAAAATTTAAAACAGAGAATAAAATAGGTAGTCTGTAATAATTTCTCATCAAAAGTTAATTAATTATAAAAATGAAAGGAAAATTCTATACCTTTCAAACACCGAGAGTGGTACTTGTGATAAACTTGTTGTGTGAAACCATTTTCTTTGAGAAGCGAGTGGCTAGGATGCTGGAAGGTAGGAAGAGACTGAGGTGCGCTGCCATAGCTGCTTGCCAAGTAGCTTTCGCTCGGACTGGTACCAGCGCTGCTTCTAAATGAGAAAAAATCAACAAATTGTTAGAACATTTGAAAGGTTTGCATGATAATCTGTGTAATAATTATCGAAAATTGAATAATTGCGATCGTGGGTAAAGTAATTTATAAAACAATCGATAAGTTACCCAGTCGAATAAGTTCTCGGTCGATGTTCCCTGACGTCCATAATCCATCCGACGTGATGTTCAACAGGAGGATTACTGCTGTGACGTGTCTTGCGTTTACGCGGTGTTCTTGGATCAACAGCTGCCTCATCTTTGACAACAGCAAAGAAGCGAGATGCTCCACCTCCTCTTCTGCCTCCACTGGTTTGACCAGATCTTTGTCTGTCGCTCCATTGACTCCTATCACCGCCTCGCTCACGCTTTCCACGTCCCTCAGGCGCACTCGGAACCTAGAATCGATATGCATATAATATTATATCACTTTCTTCCACACATAATCTAATCGTATCAATTGTATACTAATATTCATAGATAATGAATATTCACCTGTGTAGGCAATGAGTGAGCAACTTCCATGTCTTCAGTGGTAGGCGGTGGTGGCGGAACTTCAGGATTAGTTTTGCGGGGAGCTTTAGGTGCCATTTTCTCAAAAGCTTCTTGACTGATCAAATTCACAGTCTTGTAACTTCCGGTTGACGACACAGATCCAATCTGGAATGAAATATAGTTATTATGAATCCGTGTTAATCATTTAACGTAAGTTTTAACTCAAGATGTTAAAGATTGTTGAGATTATTTACCCGTTGTCCATCTTCAGTCCATAAATCTTCTTCGTAGTAATATAATCCGTCATTAATAGCCTGCTCAAGATCTTGAGACATTTTGACGCGGGTAGTCCAGTCGCCTGTACGGTCATGACCTTCGTGCTTGGGTATTCTGGATGGAATGGCAATCGACAAAGGATTTGATTGTGTGACAATCAAAAGCTTGTTGATGTCACGATCGGAGAGTTCGTAATCATCGTCATCCTCAGACCTGGAATATAGAGACAAGAATACTTGAGTAATATCAACTCAAAGGTAGGATAGCAATCGGAAGAATATTGCTTGTATAAACATCAGATTCAAATATCTCAGCATGATTTCCTAAGTCGGGAAAAGAAGACAAAATTTGATAGAATCATCATGTTGTGCCTATGTATTGAATTTATAAACTCGTTGATATTCATAAGAGCCACCATTTACCATTCGGAAAATGCATTGTGTCTGCCGGTTGGTGGCGGTGTGTCCAGTTCCTCGTCAAACTGAAAGTCTAATTCTTCACGTTCCTCTTCTTTGTTACCTCCAGACTTTCCTTTATCTTCAGGTCTGTCCTTCGGTGGTTGTTTTACCCGTCTTTTCACCTATACAATCCAAAGTTAAACCCTCTCATGTTATTTCCAAAAAAACTAAGCCTTAATACATGAATAATTGCATGTGTAGAGAGGGCTACTATCAAACCCCACTCATCAGACGTTAGTCCTTGTGGTGTTAGCGAATCCTCACAATATACTCTCGCACAGTCTAATTTTTTGACTACAAAGAATAAATAGCCAAAATAGATAGTCGTGCTTGCGATAAAACTATATAATGATATGAGATGTTCACCTCTCTCCAAACATCGTCAATCGACGGCTCATTATCTCCATTAATTTGGAAAGATGAAGCTCTAGCTGAACTTGGTTTGGTATTTGAAGAGGTAGCTTTGGTGCTATGATCGGGTACTGAGCTGCTTTGTTTTCGAAGTTCGTCTTGATCCTTGGGTCGAGCATTCTCTTTGCCATTATTAATGAACTCGTGTCCCTTAGCTGCTATGATGGGTACAAACTCTGGAACATCAGGATTGAGGCTTTCCCCTATCGAGGATGAAACGCTGTCGGATTCGCTGAGTCGTCCAGGTATGGAACCAGAGTTATTGCGAATACGCAAAGTGCGAGGAATCGGTGGCGGAGGAATAGCATGTAACGGTTCTGCTACTGGATAGAAATCTGGATGCGCATTAGACGACGACGATAAATGTGAAGGAATTTGTTGGTGATGTGCTTGAGGAAAGACTGGATTTCCAGCTGCATCTAAAATCGGCCATCGTAAAGGTTCGTACTTTGTTCTGACCTGAAAACACGTCAACATATTATAGATTTTATCTCTCCGCATGACCAGGATAAAATACAGCATTGAGTAAGGAGGAGAAAATTTTTGTTCAAAGGTCTACTATCAAACCCCACTCATCGGATTTTTGTCCTTGTGGTGTTAGCGAATCCTTCGATTTAATTTAGCACAAGGTAATTATCAAGCTAGTACCAAAGATCTAACTGAATAATTGAATAACATAATGTGCAATTGGATGAGAAAAATAAATCAATAAGAGGTAAGTATTCGAACCTGAAATCCATTGACGAGTTCCAGTTTATCAGAGTCCTTTATTGCCTCAATGACCAAAGCAACGTCAGTCGTTAAAGCTTGTACTCTATGGAACGAGGCTATCAAAGTAATAGGAAGAAAGCCTTCGGCGTCCATTTTGCGACGTAGGAAGAAATCTCTCATTAGATTTTCTTCGCTGAAGTAGTACTCGCTAGAATATTAGTAAATACGTTTGTTTGTAGTGACGCGTTGTGAAGAATATCAATTTTTTATAGATTGTTTGAATCAAGTATTCAGATAGCGTTTTATCAGCATGTCAATATCTTTCTAAGTCGGGAAAAGAAGACAAAATAATGTAATATCATCATTCGTTTACTAGCTAATGCTAGTATAATCATATTATATATACATCCAGCTAGATTTCAGCATATGTATAACTTACATTTGTTTTTTAATGTACTCTTTCAGCGTTGGTGTATCTAAATTGACGTAGCTGGTATTGTTGAAGTAGAAAGTACCCATGTATGGCATCATGAATGAAGCAGCATCTGATCCACCAAACTTGTTCACCTGTAATATAATAACAATTCATTTCTAATTAGGCTTATACAATTATATATCAAGCAATTACAATCAGCTGGAAGATTACAACAGCTGGAGATCAGCTGTTGATAAATCTAGACATACTAGTCCGCCAATTCTATAAAATCACATTGTTATTCACAAGCCAAGTAATTCTTCCCTTCTGTTAAATAAATATAAGAAATTCAATTTCATTTGAAAAAAAAAACCAAGAAGAATTACACACCTGTGTATAGTCTGTGGGATAATCAGGGTATTCGGGATCATGCCTAGGCCTGAAACCACCGCGAGTACTACCACGAGTACCTCTACCACCCCTGCCTCTGTATCGAGTGGCACCTCTCGAACCTCTGTAGCTGTGACTTGATCTATCATGATCTCTGTCTCTCCAGTTTTCTTCCTCTGTTAAAAAAACAAAACATGGGTTTTTATCGATGAGTGAAAATTGAGAAGAGTGGAATTAAAATAGTATTAGATAATAAATTAAAAGAAATTTATACCAACTCTCACCTTCTCCGTTTCTCTCGCGCTGGCCGTGATACTTTGGAGATCTTTCTCTCTTTCCTCTGTTCTTCGCCAAGTCAATATCTAGCGGAACCCATTTCTGCTTTGTGACTGAAAATAAAGATTAGAAATTCCATTATTCAATGTCCTGCTCTTTGCTCAGGGCTGTGATACTTCCAAACTGTATAATACAGATGAATAAATATTATATATTCTTTGTTCGCTGGTTTACCTTTTTTCTTTTTATCGCTACCATCGGTGTGTTCGTCGCTATCATCTTGACAATGATTTTGTTCCTTGTTTTCTTTTCCTTTGCTTTCTGTAGTAGTTGTCGGTGCATTGTTGTCCTTTGAATGGCTTGGTTCAATTACACCGTTTTGTTTCTGCGTTACTACCGCAGGCTTCTTCTAAACCAAAATGGCATTAACTGTACTAATGATTAACAATAAAATTTCACAATTAATGAATCGTGTGATTGAATATTATTAAAGAAATTCAATAAACTGCATTTCAAATTTTGTCTCTTTATAAAGTCTGAATAAATTTGTTTATAATAAACTTTCTGTTGTGATCAACCATATTGAAAATGGAAATTAATAATCGTATAATATAATAATTATAATACAGTGTAAGAACACGATTAGTGCCAAGACAATAACAAGCCATAAACACACATTTTAATAAAAGTGTTCGTAATTAATATAGCAAAAGTTCTACACCTACAGATTCGCGTGGAAATCTGTACGCTCTAGCTTTTGCGGCTTTGAATTTAAAGAAATTTATTTACAAATACAAATTTTCTTTTCTATTTATATAGTTTTCGGGTTTTAGTTCTTTTATATCTAGCATTACAGTTTTAAAATAATGTAAAAATAAAATACCCACCTCTCCTTGAGCTCCAAGAGACGGCCAGTCTCCAATGTCAGTGAAATCACTGGCCTGTACAATTAAAAAGTGAATTTATAATGTATATTAGTTTATGCATATCAACTGTGTTTATATTGACTAATTCTTATTCAACTTGATTTGCGAAATTATTTGACTTTGATATAATTCTGAAATTCATTTTGTAGCAAGATTCACAAGTGAGAACGACTAAAATCGATTTCATTTTAAAATATGTGTAAGTTTAACATTCCCCGAATGTAGTTTGAGCATTAATAAGCCATAAAAGCTGGTCATTGTGCATGGGAATGGAAAATTGGCTATGAATGAATGAAAGAAAGAATTAATGAATGAATGAATAGTAATTGCCTCTTATTGGTCTGATGAAACTTACAATGAAACGAAATTATTTAAAGACTATCCCAAGAGACATGGTAAAAATTACAAAAATACAGTTTACGGTGTGATTCAATAATTGCGTCAATATCAACGGGTTGTTAATTGCAACAGTTTAATAAACCAAATATAAAACTAACGTCATTATATCATGCCACACACACAGAAATGATATTATTTAAAAAATTACATAAGCAGACATTCGATTAAAAAATTTTCTGCATACAATCATGAAAGATAAGGTCATGTCATGCTTTTATGAGATATAAGCTAAGCTTGCTGTTGGTCATTTTGATGAATCATTTGAATAATTGAACAGAACACAAAAGATTAATGTTCGATGTTCAATTCAGCAATGGAGGGTTTCAGATTATTATAGAGTAAAGATGTTACCATTTCCACGTACCTTTTGATTTATTTTTCTTCTGTCTTTTGGAGCTTTGACAATTGTTGGCTGGACACCGGTTGAAGGACCATTTTCTGTAAAGATAAAAAAATAAATAAAAATAAGGAGTAAGTAATTGTTTGAATTATTCATTAGCTTTAGCGTTTTACTACTCGTAAATATATTTTACGAGCTCGGTCGAATTGCCTGAAAAATATTTCCTGTATGATATTTCTGACGATTATAAAAAATAATGATAAAAAAAAAAAAAAAAATAAAAAAGACTTAAAGAAAGAAATTTATCGTCAGCCTAGCTACCGAAATATACTTATTATTTAACAAACAGCCTCGTTATCAACTCGGATTGCTTAGCCTTGAGAAGATTATCAACCAACTCGGTTAAATAGATTGTGGCGTGAAATCAAATATAATGGCAGAAAATATCAATTAGATTTTTTGCGACGACGATAGTACCTACGTGGATTGTATGAATTATTTTTATTTTCGCTCAATTTGATCGAAACTTAAACCATTTCGGATATATATACATTTAATTGAATATAATGTATACATCGACAGTGCGTATGGTATAGGTAGAAATAAATTTTCTTCTTCATATTGTGATTTAGAATAGATCGGAATTAATTTTGAAACATTAAATTGGTTGAAAAAAATTTTTCTTCATTTCTATTTTTTTTTTTTTTTTTTAGTTATTTTCAACGCATAATAGGATATTGTACGTTGTTTTAAAATATTAACTCGAAATAAGACAACGAACTTTGCGTGCATAACGATTACGTAAACGAAGTAGGTACATAGAACTGGTAAAAAAATACGATATTTAAATTAATGTAAATTCGTACACGACTCGTTCGTATAGTGATCAACTCTTGTTATCTATATTGACGATAACCCGGTAATCGTTACCGTACATTATGTATATTTATTCACGTGCATTTAATGTGCATCGTAGATGTCAGTAAGAAAAAAAAAAAAAAAAAAAAAAAAAGAGGGATAACGAAATAAATGAAGAATCTAATAAATCGAATTAATGGAGGAATTAATTTTCAAAAATAATTCATACGACTAGACGTCGTAAACCTTCCTTCTCTCTAAAAACCCAGGATATCTAAGATTTAAATACTTACATACCTGCAACTGTGCAGGTATGTAGATATACGTATAAGAAAAGAAAGGCCCTTCAGTTCGAACCCTAAGTTTGGTATTGATGTGTAAAAAAATAATTATACCTGCATCATAGAATTTCTTGACTGACTATATAACGAACACGATAGATATTCAAACGAAAATAAGACTGAACAAGGCCAACATAATATAGATATGACATAATATATATGCTGAAATGCAAATTGTATGATTATTATTGTAATTGCAGAACTTGTAAAAATTCGCATAAAATTTCATCAAATTTCGATCCGAATGGTAATTTATTAGAAATTTCAACTTAAGGAATCTTAACTAAGATAATTCGTACGACGATGATAAATATGCTGCGAACTGCATTTTCGTGCATTTAAGTTAATTAATCATCGAGCTTTAATAATTGAAAAAATTCGTTTATCGATTGAATCAATATCGCCAAAATGTAGATTTTTTTTTTGCCAATATCTCGTATATATAGTGGGTAAAAAAATTGGTCTAAATTTCACCAAAACCGGAACAAAGAAATTCATTTTTGTCACTTATATTATTTATTTAGTTGGGAATATCTGTGAGTGGTCTAAAGTTATAGCACTAATGCGTTTTTTTTCACTTTAGATATCGCTATATCCACGGCTTGAACGACGGTATTTTTAGTCAAGCAATCCGATACAGAAAACCTTGGCAGCCATGCGTGGTGTTGTCTCTGCTCTCAGGCCAACGATCAAAATTTAAACTATTAAAATATATGTACATAGATACGTCTTTTTTCTGTTTGTTTAAATTTTTCGTCCCAAGATTCTCGCGCGACCTCGATCATTACGTGTCTCTATTTATTTATCTATCATCCTTATAGTTTATTTATTTTTCTCTTCTATTATTCAAATAAAAATTCGCACTCTGTGCACTCCCGCAAATAAATTCTCGAAACTATATAGAAAATTGTGTCAATTTCTCACCTGGGCAAAACACTCTATCTCTCTCTCGCTCTTAGGTAAAAAAAAAAAAAAAAAGCAAAAAAATAAAGATGACAAAAAAAAAGTGTCCGCAAAAATACGTCCGAAGACAAAAAATTTCGCAATATGTATCAGTATTGAAAGTAGACCGACATCTGTTGACAACTTTTTTTCTTCTTCTTCTTTTTCTCCTTCTTCTTCTTCTACCCGAGAAGAAAGGTCGATATTTTGAAAATGGTCAAGATACCTGAGACACTTTCTATATGCGTAGGAAAGTACAAGCTTTAATGTATGTATAGGTATAGAAATTCGTGTGAATTTAAAATGAAATACAGACCGTTTCGAGTTCGTGGAATTTATTGTCTGACAACTATATAACTTGATATTATAGCAATTGATATATAGATTAGATACAAAGAAAGAGAAGCAAAAAAAAAAAATTGACATTTCTAAGACTGTATACGTTTACGTAATGTGTTACCTTTGCATCAGTGTAAATCGATGGATAATTTGCTAGTACAGGTGTCGAGATTCATTGAGTATGTATGTATTGTTAGTTGAATATCTTATCTTGATCTATTATACGATTCGCGAAATTTTTTTATAATGATTTTAAAACGTTGTCTGCAGTTTTAAGAAATGATTAGAATTTTGATTCTATAAAATGTCAACTTATATGCCAACTGGTTATCATATAAGGTAATAAATGTCGTAATTTTATTCAAAAAAAAAAAAAAAAAAAAAAAATTAAAAAATGAAGAAAAAAAAGTAGTATTCCTGGCGTATACATATACCTATATACAGTGCATACTACTTTCGAATCGAAAAAAAGGAGCGCAACGTTATAAGACAAATGAATTAAAAGTAACAAGGTGAAAGCAAGACCTTTATTCGCACAATCCAGCCCTAGCCTCGGGCCAATTAGTCGATCAACATGTTGACATCGTTGAATATCAATCGAATAAAACCAGGTGAACGAACGAATGAAATAACTGTTTTAACATATTGCATCACTAATGCCATAAGGTCGTAAGTGCCGAAATTTTTTTTTTTTTTTTTTTTTTTTTTGCGGATATGCCCAAACGATGTTATATGGCACGAAAAAGATTTTGCCACCAAAAATACGAATTTTTTTTTTTTTTTTTTTTTTTTGCGCTCACGACCTTATGGCATTAGTGACGCGATATACTAGAATTATTTCTTTTTTTTTTTTCGTTTTACTTTATGCCTGCCAAAAATTCCTCTGTACACAATTTCTTATACGAGTTTGAAATTCTTGCTTAATGAAGACAGATTCAATGTGAGTAGGTATACTATTATATGATTATATATGAATTTAGAGGAAATATAGAAGAAAAATAAAGTAGTGGAAAAATATTCTAAAATATTTTTTTTTTTTTTTTTTTTTTCGCTTTCATATATAGCTTAACCCAACTCAAGAGACCTTTTAGAATTTTCGGAAAATTTCTTGCTTCAAAAAATAGGCACCTGGCCTGCTGCTCGGCCTGTGAGACCGAAATAGAAAACGTCGGAATACAAAGGTAGCAAACAACAGCCCTGGCAGAATGCATCAAGACGAGGGGCAGAGTTAGGCCACTGACTAGGGCCAACTGAACTCATGCCTGTCCCTAGTTTGCGGTATTATTATATTTCTGGCGAATAAACAGTGCAGAGTCATTTTCCGTCTAATTATAAAATTATATGCACAACACGTTTCAACAGCTAGCTATACAGATATACAGATTCTCAATTTGCAAAAAATTATCCCACGGTAAGAATATTTCAAAGAACGATCATTTTCCTTCGGTGTATCGTTTCGATTTAGATGAACAATGAACAAAGATCGGATCTCTTTCCTCTTCGTTCATTCAAATCAAAACGATTCACCGAAGAAAAATTTGTTTTTGAAAATATGATATGATTTTCGAATTCAATGGAAAAATACTCGTATAGGTACGAAATCACCTTAGCAACGAATAATCAAGCCTGTTATTACAGCGGGGGTGTATTTTCCTATTATTCATGTTCAGTGGGGACAACCACGACGCTTACGAGACTCGGTTTACGATTAAACGGGGTGAATCATTCCCTGCAACTCAGTTCTTGCGTACGACTATCGTGAGACAAGAAAGCACGCGGATAAGAACTGACTCACATCTGCAGCTTTCAGTTCAGTGGAATATTACCGACCGTTTTCCATGTTGAGAAACTGGATTTTATTGATTGTATAATAAAAAAAAAAAAGGAAAAATTACATAACGTTCTTCTTGACCTGTTATTCAATTTATTTGTTCGAAATTTTATCCGCAATAAATCACAATTAAAAAAAAAAAAAAAAAAAAAAAAATCAAATGAAAATAACTTCGGATATATTTTAATGAAGATTTTCAGATGGTTCAAAGATTTCGTCTCGCCAGATTAATACATGCTAGTATAGTTTTTCTGATGAAACCGGTTACTCGTATCAAGGTGTACGAAATTCTGGATGTCATAGTCGCATTAGTCTATAAAATATGGCAAATCGATTTACGACTACGATGGATGTAGGTACGCGTTATCGTTCTATGAACGATTATTATTATCGCTATTTTTCATACAGCTATAATAAGATTGAATATTGAATGAATTTGATTTCTCGGTAAAAAAAATGAATTCAAAAATTGAATATCTTCTTCTAATTCGCTATATACGTTAGCTCGTCTTACAAATTTTAACTAAAAATAAAAAAAGCTAATGAACAGTTATTTTTTCCTATATTTCAACTTCCAAATATAAGAGACTTTCAAAAAACGAGCTTGGAATACTTTTTTCTATACTGAGCGCTTGCGATAGCTGACACCACACATATTATAATATTGTTTCCTTGTTGGACATTGCACTAGTTTCCTATAAATGTACTGTTTAAAACGATAAGCCGTATACTTAAGTTTCTCACAACATTAGGTATAGAAGCATAGTGTTCGTTATCTCGAAACATAAATGTTTGAACTATGGGTATAACTACCGGGTTGTAACTCTGGATTTTGACCCAATAGTTTTCATTCTCTGAATATCATGAGCGCATAATATTAACAGCGCGAGAATTAAGTAAAGATGAAATATGTAATATTTTCGTTAAAATTGTAAATGCAATAAAGAAATTTTTGAATAAGAGAGAAGAAACTTATACGATTCGTTGATTAATATATATATTACATGAGATGAAACTTTTGCTACTCAATTTGACTAGAAAATATGTAAGTACACTGAAAATAAAAATAAAAATAAAAAAATGTTTGTCATTTTATTTCATTTTTTTCATTTTATTTTTTTATTTCTAGCGGTATGAATTTTTTTTTTTTTTTTCCACTTTTTAATAAAAAGCTAAAAATGACAGTATCATTTTTATTCAATTCTGTTTATTACTTACTTATTAACGAGTTGTAAAATATTCCGTTAAAAGTTGCAGAAAAGCGAACGAAAAAAAAAAAAAAAAAAAAGAGATAGCTAAATCCACGATCTCGTATGTAGACTGACTAATGTATTATGTGTATATCTATGTACATAGAATCGATGTTTTCGTAGCTGCGTAGCGGGAGACTCTGCTGGTCCTCGAAGACGGAACTAGCGAAGGCGTGTGCCCGGTGCGCCGCACAGATCTCTGTGTATAAAATCATGCCAATAGTTCGCGTGGGCTTGAAGGCAACGTGGCTGGGATACAGACTCGATGAAATTATACGAGATCGATAATATCAGCTGTAAAAATTTATCCTTGTTCTCTGCAGTTGTCGTAAATATATATAAAATTTTATACTCTAGCCACATAATATATTACATGTATATAATATATATGTATATCCATGTTACGTCAAAGGCTCAGGCAATTTATAAAGAAGACGTCGACGAACGAAGAGGAGGATAGTCAAGAATCCGAAACTTTTGACGAAGTGCCAAAAGTCTACAATGACTTTGAAATTAGGTCTCTACACGTAATATAAGGAACATTCCAACTAATACCTACAACAGTTTTTCTCTCAACAGTTGTAGTTCGTTGAACCAACTTCAACAATAATGTTATTATAGTATTATTCTAGTTCATAAATATGATTGAGTGCGAAGAGACTATATGTAGAGTGAGTAAAAAAAAAAAACCGTTCTTGCCAATTATCTCTAGGCATCCTCTCAATTATATACTTAATAATAATTTGTTTTCGTGAATGAAATTCCAGAAACTGAATTTTAATACATGATAAGAGATGATTGATTGGGGAAAATAAGACAGAAATGAAAAAAAAACAAAAATCATTTCAACCATGATCGGAGATTGAATAAATTTCGATATATCGCGTCACTAATGCCATAAGGTCGTAAGTGCAAAAAAAAAAAAAAAAAAAAGTTTCGTGTTTTTGGTGGCAAAATCTTTTTCGTGCCATATAACATTGTTTGGGCATATCCGCAAAAAAAAATAATTTTTTGGCGCTTACGACCTTATGGCATTAGTGACGCGATATGTTTCTGCAGTATAGGTATACATGGGTGTATATTTATATATACGTGTTCTGTATACCTATACCTATATGTATTGCGTATCTATAACAATAAATACAAACACTTGTTACAGCTGAATTGATTCAAGACAATTATTTATCGCTGATAAACCATCTTAGCAATAAATCGAACTATATATTATGAATACCATGTGTTTGTGTGTGTGTGTGTGTGTGAAAAAATACGATAAATATAAGTAACGATTAGTGTTGCGGATGCAGTCGTTTATAGCATTGATAAGTTTCATATGTACGTATTAGTAATTCCGAGTAAGAATCGTAAAAAAAAAATTTTTAAATATGTATAATTCTTGACCAACTGTGAAATCCAATTAGGTCGTATTATCATGTGTCTATATAAAGTTTTCCATATGCTGTATCTGTAAATAGAAAAAAAAAAAAAAAAAAAAAAAAAAAAAAAAAAAAAAGGACCAATTCAAATATAGGATATCAAGAAACTCACGTGGCACGATGTCGTTGTCATTAATTTTCATTATGGTTAATATTCCAATTTCATTATATCGATAATTATTCTTCTTCTATATAATGAACACCACAATGAGACACCGCACCACAGACCACAGAATAGAGTCAAAATACGTGACGATTCGCTCGTTTTTTTTTTTTTTTTTTTTCTATCGCAAGCTGCTGCGGTATACTTGGATTAATATATCAACGAATTATAAAATTGGACCAATCCAACCCAATCCAAGTTTACTTGGCATCCGTTGCCACGCAAGTCCAGCGTTGTACTGAGCGTCGACAGTCGACGTATTAAATAAAACGACGACGCGGTTGCGGGCTGCGGAACTCAACTCCGTACCTATATATTGCCTTCTTTCCTCCTCGTTGGTGGTTGAGGCGATGGTCAACGACGACGACAAGGTAGATATACGTGTAAATAATGTATACGTGTATCTCTGTGTTAATTCTAGCTATATATAAACTGAAATAAATACCTACCCCGCGGATCACGATTCGCTATAATCCAACACGACGTTATGTTAGAACTGTCGAAGAATAAGGAAGAAGACCGCAAAACCCTATCGATAATAATACATTGTTATTTATTTATTTATTTATTTATTTATTTATTTCAATTTTTTATCAATGGTTCATGTAATGCGACTGTATACTGGAGTTTGTATTGTATAATCGAAAAATAATCATATCATCAGAGTATGATTAGTAAATTGAATATATACATATTTTTATCTCGCTGATTATATACTTAGGTTGATTGAAATTTCAGTATAATTTGACGACTGGGGGGGATTAATTCGTAGAGAGGAATTAATTAGTGACGACAGGCTATATAAATGACCACGGTCATCATTTTGGCAACAAAACTAGCTCGTCAGATATATAGAACGTGTGTAGATAATGAATTGACAAAATATTATCAGTTCATTATTATTGTAAAAAAAAAAAAAAAAAAAAAAAAAAAAAAAGAAATCATCAATCTATTTATCATATTAATCTGGACTTTAATCAAAAAATCTATAGACAATTTCCAATCACGTTATTTCCTTCTGGTTTTTTTTTTTTTTTTTTTTTCCTACAAGAGAAAGAGAGAGATATATATTCTTCACGTACAAATCGGACTTTTGCACACGTCGAAAGTTGATCTTGTAAGCCTGTGTAGGTAAAAGCTGTGCGGATTTTGAAGAGCTGTTTAAAAAACCAGAAAGTATTTTTTCACCACATTGATTCAGAGTATACCTATATCATACATATTATATACGCACGTCAAGGTTAATGGTGTAATAAATAATATTCTTTGACGTATTATTAATTAAAAAAAGAAAAAAAGAAAAAAAAAAAAAAAAAAAGAATCGCACTGTACGAAATACTGACGTAATTGAATGATCAATTAATTCGATATACCATATAGCTATAATTTATTATTCGTTCGATTACCTGACTGCAGTAAAGCCTAAACTAGTCTAGGGTTGTGAATTTCTATCGATTAATGTCGTTTATATTACTGTATCCCTATTTCTTGCGATAACCGTAGCATTAATAATATTAATGATAATAATCATAATATTCCAAACTACCTCAATATGTATGTGAATATAAAAAAAAAGATGATTACACAGCTGGGTTTAAAGTAAGTCCAGCTGATCTGAGCAGGTTGAAAAACAAAAATTGAAATTTAAGAACTGTGAAAAATATTCAACGAAGTATTTGCTATTATTTTTTTTTTTTTTTTTGTCACGAATATATTGATATACGTATCGCAGATTAATTGCAAACACGTATAAGAAATTGTTGATAACAATAAAATTAGGTGTTTTTTTAAAATCAATTCATTTATTTGTCGCCATGTGTACCTATATAATATACTCGTACATTATTATTATCATTATACGTACGTATATTATAATAATACATTTATGTAGTTATATGTATGGAAACTGTTTGCAATAAAGGCTGCTTTATTCGGGGTCTGATCTTACAGACATTTAATTAATCTAAAAGCTTATCTACAGCTAACACCGATACATCGATAAATATTGAATCGAATCTGTTACAGGTAACCTATACAAAGAGAGAGAGAGAGAGAGAGAGAGAGAGAGAGAGAAAAAGAGAGAAAAAAAATGAATTATTGGGAAAAGAACTCTTCGGTTAATAAACGGGTTACATATTGTAATATCTACGTTTGTCAAATAGTCGATATTATTTTTACTACACTTTTGCTGTATAGGTAAATAATAAATAATTATTACAGATTGAAAAAACACCCGACAGTTTCAATATATTTCGTGTTAAATAATAATAATAAACTTCCGCGTATTATAGGTATGTTTCTGTGTCTCGGTTAGAGTAATAAAAAAAAAAAAAAAAATAAGAAGAGAAAAAAAAAATATATATATATACTATACAAAAAATTTGAAAACCATATATGTATTCATGAGTTAGTGTGTTAATGCTTTCATATTATACATACTTCGTTCGATCTAAAAAAAAAAAATACACACACTGCAATTAAATATTTCAAGACCTGAACGAATCGATGTAAAAAAAAAAAAAAAAAAAAAAAGAAAAAAAAAAAAAAAATTCTTTTTACCAATTGTGAACGGAGCTTAAAGCAACTTGAAACTTCAGGGGGAACAGGGATAAATATGTGGGCTTGGTGTTTACTTAGATATAGAGGGAGGGGAATTTCCCTCGGCTGTTGCAAAAATATAACCGCGCATCGGAGAACTTGTATTACATAGCGGGGTTCACCCGTAGGTATATAACATGTATGTGTATGTATATTATCTATATGAGAGGGTGTGTGTGTGTGTGTGTATATACCTATACACATTCGCCACACCTATTTTGCAGCAGACTATAAAACGGCGCGCGCATTTCAGAGCAGAATTCTAAGTCGTTTTTTGAAAGGCACCTGCTAACGTCATTTGCATATTCAACTCTAAAGCAAATCCTGATATCCTCGTTATGTAGTAGTATATCTACGTGACGATTTTACACGGAAAAACTTTTATATCAGATTTAGAATCTATGGAATCTTATGCTAATAAGAAAAATAAAAAAAAATTGCTCATCGATTAGAAGAAAAAAAAAAAAAAAAAAAAAAAAAAGAAAAGAAAAACTGGGATATGCGGTTTTCGTCTATTCTTATACACCAACGACGACGACTTCGTACTATAGTATATATAAATATTGCCTCAGATAACACCGACGCATGCATATAGGCTATACTACATCGATACGCATATGCCTGTGTCTATAACGAGACGATAAGCTCTAGGCAACGAGCTTGACTAGTAGGTACATAGGGTGATTGAAGCCAAACAAAACGTGGTCGAAGTACCTATGTAAAGTGAGAGACTACGACGAGACGGGCGGAAGAAGGATTAGGAGTGATTTAACATCAGAATTACACAATGAGTTAAATCTCGTATCAAAATTGGTGGAATTTGTATGTCATAAGAAGATAACGACGTTGTGCTGAATAACAAGCGGCGCGATCTCTGCAGTCGTGTAATTAATGAATGAATCGATTATTGTTAAAAGATTAAAAATTATATGGTATAGGTACACAGAAAGAAAGGTTAACTTGATTCAAGACAATTTTGCGGTCCAAAAATGAAGACCGAAATTTTCTCGGATCAAATCAAAATTTTTCTCGAACCAAGAAAATTGTCCCAATTTTCTTGGTTCGAGAAAATTTTTGATTTGATCCGAGAAAATTTCGGTCTTCATTTTTGGACCGCAAAATTGTCTTGAATCAAGTTAACCTTTCTTTCTGTGTATATATATCGTATATTTTACAAATCATTTTTTATTCACGATGTGAAATATAAACTATATGATAGTAAAACGATATTATAAATGAACGAGAAAAAGAGGAGAAAAAAAAAAAAAAAAAAAAATTAGAGAAAATTTAAAAACGTTTCTCGGCCTTCCACGGGTTGTTCCAAACAATACCAGATGATATACATGTATCTTGGAGGGAAGAATAGTCGGTTGAGTTTCGGCCGGAAATAGCAACTCAAAAAACAACTTAAATATGCGACCGATCATTTCGTGTCTTTGCAATATCGTGAAAGGCAGATATATGTCTGGTCTACGTTTTTCAATAGAATTTAATCTTTAATCTTTAGCGATTATACAATATTGTATCATAGTGTCTAAAATATATAAGGATTTTTCTTTTTTACTTCATGTAGTAGTTAATCCGTATCTATAGAGTTTCTTCACGGTATAGCTTTTCATATACTTATAGTTTGAATTTTTCTTTTTTTTTTTTGTAATATATTGAAAAGACGATGCAGACTAACACGTGTAAAAATCTGCATCGTTGCACTTATTGTAAGCATGCAAAAGGTTTTATGTATCCACCACCCTTATAGGTGAAGCCTGTAACATCGCGTATAGGGATTAAGGTAAAGGCGACTTTGTGCTGCAGCTGGTGTAAAAGATGGGTCGTTCATGCATGCAGGGTGAAAAATTCAGTCGAAGCATTTTTTAAACCGTTTAAAAATAATAACAACAAACATAAAAAAGACGAAAAAAAAAAAAAAAAAATAGTGTAATATAGAAATAATGAATATACCTATTCGTTCATATATTATTACGATTTTTTCAGATTTAAAAAAATGGCGTTTTCGGAACTCAAGACGATTTCAACCTCGCTAATTCTTATCTTCTAGCTAACTCTCTCTCTCTCTCTCTCTCTCTCTTTCTTCCTCCTTTTTTCTAATCTCTCTAAATAATACTAGTTTTAGTCAAATTTTTAATTTAATTCTTAAATTTTTGTCAACTATTATTCATATCGTATTTTATGACTTTTATTTGTTAGTTTGATCTTATAATTTTTTTTATTCTCACATTTGATTTTTCGGTCCTGTATACCGTGTTAACGTAGTATACGGAAATCTTCGTTTCATCCAACAACATCGCGATGAAGAAATAAAAAATCTTGTATCTAATACACTTTATTTATCGTTCTTTTATAAAAGTTTAACAGTAAGTTTATTATTAATGCGTAATAGCTCAGAGAGCGCTATGTGTTATAAAATCATCAGTCGCGTGCTGCGTGCGTGGGATACGAAGAATTACGTAATAGAAAAATACAAAACAAAACATAACAGAACGGAGCGGAACAGAATATAGAACGCAGAACAGAAGAGTTAAATAGAATCTCGCGTAAAAATATTTTGCCATTATTAATAATATAGTCTGCCAAATTAAAAAAAAAAAAAAAAATTAAAAAATATATGTATAGTAGACTGGTTCAAAAAAATCTACTATTCTTTTTTTTTTTTCAATTTTCGTATTGAAATACTTTCGGGAGGGTGAAAAAAGATGCCTGTTAAAAGCGGAGCTCTTAATATTAAGATTTAGAGGTCGCTCATCGCGGATTTCTATTTTCCATTTAAATAGCATAGGAATTTTATTTTATTTTTTTCTTCAGAATTCCGTAGCTCACAAACCAATGAACAAATCCAAATGACTCTTACATATTTTGATAGGGGATTGAACACTCTAAAAAATGTATCTATCATTGTGGAAAAAAAAAAAATCACAAAAAAAAAAAATAGTTAACTCAACTATAAATTGAACTTTGAGATTGAATAACTTTGGAAGGAGTCAATTTATCAAAAAATGATAAGAGAAGCTTTTTGTAGAGTGTTCAATTTCCTATGAAAATATGTTTGAGTCATTTGGATTTGTTCATTGGTTTGTGAGCCACAAAATTATTAAAAAAAAAAAAAAAAATTTCCTATGCTATTCAAATGGCAAATAGAAATCCGCGATGAGCGACCTCTAAATCTTAATATTAAGAGCTCCGCTTTTAACAGGCATCTTTTTTCACCCCCCCGAAAGTATTTCAATGTGAAAATTGAAAAAAAAAAAAAAAGAATAGTCGATTTTTTTGAACCGGTCTAGTATAGGTATATACAAATATTTCGATATCAATAATCATAATACAAAATTTATTCAAAACCATTCATCATTTGTATTCCCTTCTAAAAACAGGAAGTATTTAATAATCGACCAATAATGGAAATATATTTCTAATATACCTATACGTTCGATGAAGAATAATTATCTAATGAATATTGTTGTAACTTTATATATGCATGTACATATGTATATCCGGAACACGTGGCAAACCGCGATTCCGCGAATAGTTATATATACCATATACAATATGAATTTTCCCTCCTAATGTCTGGCGCCCACATGTATGTAATATCTCCACCGCAGTTATACCGCAGTTACCGCAGTTGTACATATAGCCGTTTGTTTAGTAGAATTTTACAAAATTGATTACGAGTCGCAAAATGAACGCAAAATTAACCCTAGAACGGTACACTTCTCTAGCCGATCATTAACGGTACACTAGGGGTCTAGCGGACCCCACAGTCGACTTTGAGCACGTGCCATTTCCGTTGTAATCGATATCTTTCAATGCGGCTTGCACCATTTAAAACTTTGAACATTGTCAAAATTACTGGCGAAGGCTTTTTCTAAATTCCTCGGACCATTTTTTTTTTTTTTTTTTGGCCGCTATCCGAAATTCGACCGATATCGAACGTTTCTACGCAGCCGACATTTTTGCTGGGGTCTATTGGACCCCAGTGTACCGTCCAAGGGTTAAAAAAATTACGAAAATATCGGTCTAGTTAATGAAAATTTCTTAGCATATTTCTTAACAAAACATTTTATACCTAATACAGTTATTTGCAACTTTGAAGCTCATTATTTAACCGATAAGATTAAAGCTTGAAGTGATCGACAATCATTTGTGTAATCCACACGATCGTAGAAACCGAGATTGTTGAGTTTCACCTAAGTCCGTCGAAAGGCGTTACACCTATCTATTATAGTACCTATGTATACGTATAAGTAGATATAATAGATTAGAGAAATTATACTATTATAACAGGTGCCATGCGGTGTGAGAGTTAATTCTGTTCGTGAAATTGTCTTCTCTTTTTTACGCACGATAGTATATGCTGCAGCATCGCCTAACATGCATCTCTCCGTTGTCAGGAGGTATACGAGACTGCATAAAGGGCAATGACATCCAAGACGGAAAGTCTCTCGCGCGACTTGAAAACTGCAACGGACGAGAGCAGAGACGTATAATCGCAGACAACTGCTGCACCGATGTTCAAATTAAGACACGCTACAGCCGTGAAGATTAAAAAATAAAGAAACAAAAATACAAAAAAATGAATGAAGAAAAATTTTCGGACAAAATTGAAGTACTATTTAATGAATTCTCTTCATGTTTCATTGTTACTATATTCATTAACTGTGGGAATTAGGTTTATTTAAATCGCGATTTAATTACGATATACTAATCGATCATTGTTTAACGATGCATCAATAATTGATGTTTAGTTAGCTGATAAAAGAATTTGAAAAAAAAAAAAAAAAAAAAAAAAAATTGATATCGCTTAGCTATTATTTTCGAGAAATAATTCTTGGAAAAAGTTTTTACGAATAACCATGTGTAATAATGATAATAATGATAATAATAATGATAACTCGCGCGTAAGGTATGGAATATATAGATACGAGGAGAACGAATCTTGAATCTAGAATCTTTTACGAGCGGAGTGTTAAACGAAGATAACTTCCTCTGCTTCTCCTCTTCTCTGTATGAGTTTAGTGATCAAAAATCATACGAAGTGTTGATATCGGCCGAAAGTGAGAGTTGAAAGAAAACCTGTTCTATATAACACAGGGGCTACGTAGCAACTGTATTTGATTTTTATTCGCAATAGATCGATGTAACATGACAACGTGCTTATCAAGAATAAACGCTGCCGCATGTGGAGCTAAAGAACAAAATCTATATATGCATATATTATATATACACATATATAAACGAGAGGCAACAAGTGTCTACGATTTTTTTTTAACTCCAATAAACGAACGATTAAAAATTATTCAATTTTAACTAGTAGGATTTAATTAAGTATTAATTAATTACATCAATACAACTGCCAGCCGATGAAATTTCTTGTCAAATGCTGACGACATTAATTAATCTCCTCTGTTAAACGCAGCTGCTAAAGCTGATTCATCAATAATTCTCAATTTCAATTATCACATAGTAGTAAACAAAAGTGTGAAATAGCAGAATAATAATAATAATAATAATGATAATAATATTAATAATAATAATCAATTCTCTATTCTTCCACCAGAATTATAAGACATGAAATGTTTTCATCTAAAGTTTTTAGCCATCGCCAAATTATGATTTCCTATATTTTTTATATATAAAGTTAAAAATGAAACAAGGTAAGAAAAAGAAATTTCTTACCAAATTTTCCTTTTTGCTGTTGCGGTTGAAGTACTCGTTTTTCTTTTTCGTTTACAATAGGCTTTTCGACAATTTTTGCTACCAATTTTTCAACCGGTTGTTGAACAGCGACTACTGTTACAGTAGCTTGCGTTGCTTTAGGAGATGGTGAATTTTGTATCTGAGCTCTAACAGCAATTCCACCTTTGCTCTTCATCCATGGATTAACAACCGGCAAAGGAGCTTCGACGTATCTAACCGGCTCAGAATCTAACTCAGATTCTGTACCAGTCTCTTCTTTTTCTCTCGACGAATCCTTTGCCACGGTATAATCGGACGATATATTCTTCTCATTATTTCTATCTTTGTGCGGTCTTTCGTCACCTCCATCTCCGTGCTGTGTTCTAGGGTGATACCTATCTCTGTGATGATATCTTTCCCTGTGGTCATGGTAATCGCGGTGTGATTCTCTGTGCTTTTCTTTTCTACGCGCACTTTTTGGAGCTACAGTTTGAAACTCGCTATCACTTTCTGCTTCACCGTTATTCAACGCTTTTCTATCCACAATTTCTTGGCTTTGATTTTGAGTCTGATTTTGAGTTTGCGTTTGAGTTTGAGTTTGAGTTTGGCTTTGAGTTTGTGTTTGTTCAAGATTTTGCGCGTTCTTTGAAGGCGAGTTATGAAAATGTCTTTCTTGCCTTCCGTAATGGGACGTGTATCTTCGCGGTGTTGATTTCTGGTGTGATTTACCTTTTTGAATAACGGCCGAGTCTGTTGTAGATATACGATCTTTTCCTGTAGCGTGAGGTACGTCGCTTATATTTTCTTTGTTATTGTCACTGTTTTTCGGATTTAGTACACTAGCGTACGATATTCCTTGTCCCTCATTTCCAACCTCGTTAGAAGATGAAGAAGAAGGAGGAACAGCAGTGGCAACAGCAACGGCAGCAGCAGAAGAAGAAGAAGAAGAAGAAGAGGAAGGACCGCCGCCACTAACGCTGCCGCCTTGTGTGCTCGGAGCCACCTTGGCCGCCATATTGGATTTACTCGGCTAACGTGAGAAAAACACGAGGCGGAGACGAGAACGACGATTTCGATTATGTCCTCGAACATTCAGTCGGCCATCAATTATACCTGATCTGTTTATTTCGAGGTGTTTAAATCGTTGCCAGTATTAAACATATGGCAAATTAATAAAATATGGTATTTTTTATTTAGCGGATATTACCACAGATTTAAGTCAAATAAAAGAACGAACTTTGTCCATGTTGGATGAGCGAGCGCGTGGCTGGCTGGTGCAGCAGGCTTATATACCTCGTTACCGACACACGCTGACTTAGCAAATATAGAAATATTCGGCGTATTAGAAATGAAAATGTTTTACGTTTATTAACGAGGATTTAGAACGTTTGTCTAGCCGTCGTTAAACGTCGATTATATTACGCGAGATTTTTGAACATCAACGATATTCGAATACGTTCGAACGGTTATAATATTGTGCCTGCAAGATTGCTAGCAGACAGCACCTTCTTCCCTACAGAAAATTTCATGAGATACTTCACACGCGCACTTTATCGACGTAGTCCGTTCGTCAGGTTTTGTATTATTATTACTATCTACCGTTCTTGGTGGTTTGTTGTATCCTTACGGATTACGTAAACACGGGACATTTTTTAAAAGTTTTTTTTACAACGAAAACTTTACCACAAAACACATGTGGCCGACGCTCAATCTCGCTTGGCCTTTACGCGAGCGAAATAAATTCACGGGTTTAGGAGGCTGTGGATAAATTAGTTCGCCCGGCGCTAACACCAACGTTGTGGGGCGCCACCTCCTTCTTAACGTTTCCTTTATTTCCTGCCAACTTTTCAAAACTATCGTTGACGAACTCGATCCCGGCATGCCTTGCGATTTACACGCGCTTATCTTAAGAATAGAATAATCTCATGCGAGATCGCACTTCCTCGTTTTATCATTTCATATATTATAAATATTTCATTTTATAATAACACTAATCGTGTGATCGAACATTATTCAAGTAGTTATTTAATATAATATATGAATCGAGATTACTATCGCTATTACAACTAGACTATATCATATTAGGAAAAAGAAATTAGAATATAAGTAACTTGTATCGTTAATCGATTCGACAAATAAAATATAATATACATACATTTTTAATTATTTTATTACATTACGATCATGTCTTCATAATGATAGAATAAATAATAAATCTACATTCTATTATCGATTATAAATTAATACTAGTTATTAAATATCGCTATGTTTGAGTAATGCACTTAGTACTGTAAAGAGAATGTATGAAAAAAAAAAAAAAGAAGATAAACCAGCTTTGATTAATCAAATATTTATTGAGACAATGTATGAGTGTTATTATATATATAATATAGTTTGTTTTATTGTACAACAGTTTAATAGAAAAATATGTATATATGTACATATATAATATATCATATATTTAACAAGATTTGTGTAAATTAGGTGTAAATATTGTACAAGTATGCGTATGTATTATACAGATCGTTAACAACGTTAATGTATGTATACAGTATGTATTTACAAGCAAATAGGTAAATTGAACACTTATCATTCACTAGTCAGACTCTCAAACTTCCAAATTGATTACATCGTGTTATTAATTGAAGGTATAATATAAGACGAATACCGTCATTTACAAGACAAGATAAATTGTTAGACAATTGAATCAAGTATCATTATATGATGAATTTTTTTTCACTAGACAACAAACAGTCAAGATTGAACAATTTACGGTAATTTATTGCTCAGGCATTTGATCATCGATTGATAATTAATCGATGCTTAGCACAATGCCAAAGTTTAAGAATTATTCAGTAGTTTAACATATAGCTAAATCTAATTTGTATATAATTAGAAAATGAAGCGCACAATCACTGACTAGGCTCCGTACCCTTATTTGAACACATATTTATTGTCAACTTTTGTCAACGGGATATTTCTTCACGAATCTTTTGAAAGCCTCGACGATTGTGGATCTGAAATAAGTTGAAAGAAATACAATTATCATTATTATAGACAAAGGAGTAATTTGTTATTTCTATATGTATAATACGTCCAGAATTCGAAATTACCTAAACAGCTTTTGGTGGAGGAGATATGCGGAGACATGACCAGCCTCGATAAACCGGATCTCAGCCCCGGGCCAAATTTCTTCAAGACCCATGCAGCCGTCTCGAGGTACATAAGCATCGTCACGAGCGCATACCGCTATGATTAACTCCGTATCGACTGGTACTTCAAAGTTTTTCAGATGAGTACACTCGTCCATCACACCACGCATGAACTGCAAGGCTTCTCGTTCCCTCCACTTGCTGTCTGAAAGCAGCGGATGTTTGGAGACGGGTAACAGGCAGACTCCTGCGTCTGAAATTCCATGATTCAACCCATACCATGTAAGATGGACACCCTGTTTCTTTACGTGTTAAAAAGCATTGTCTTGCTGAGCCAGACCGAGGGAAACGCTACATCGAATTTACGGCAATTGATTGGAATGATATGAGTGGAAACTTGTTGTTAGATCATCTACTTGTGATTTGTTTCGTCCTCAGGCTGGCCTACAGCAAATGGAAATTAGAATTTGTCAGGCAGGATGGGGAACGAGCAGGTATTCAAGCTGAAGAGACATGGAAGTTCGAGCAAATGAAATATTGATGATTTAATTAATGAGAGATCTGTTAACTTAGTAGAAGCAGAATAGAAATAAAAGGAACTTAATATCCTTGTATGTTATTCGATTTCTTCACATTTTATGAGAGAGCAAAGTCGAGTTTTCTTCAATTGGGTATCTTTCTGTACATAGTTAGCAGAGCGAGGATAAAAAATCATGAATTTTAAGCAGCTCAAGCCTCCAAGTCTGATGTTCGGTCTCCTTGATTAAGAACTGATGGATTATTGTTAATTGCAGATAGACTTACCTAGGATTCGGGTCATTCTCTTTGCAGCAGTTGTAGAAAGGGTAAAAGGGACAGGATGCCTGACTACAAAATCATGGAAATAGACCAACTTACCTTTCAACGGGTTATGCTCTTTGAGTTTCAATTTGTTAGGAATAATATTTGAGGGAAAAATAGATGCGGCAGCTTTCTCCTGATCGATTCTCTTCCGATCACTAATCGCACCATCAGTCTTATCTTTACTATCATCCCCTTTATTATTATCTATTATACTGAGAACGGTACTGTTTTTGTTGTTTTGAACATCGGTGAGGCTGTGCGCTCCTCTAGACAGCTTATCACCCGACATCTTCTGCTCTTTTTTAGAATCCCCAGGTACCAATCGTTCGACATCGGTCGATTGTTTCTTCAATTCATTCATCCTGTTCATACTCTCTGGATAATGTTTTGCGAAGTGTTGTCCGGCCAAAAAAGCATCCTGTAATAATTATAATCATATATATTAAATCCTCGTATTTATAAAGTTTGTGCATTGAATTTTATTGCCAAAATTGGAAACCGGTTCTCACATCTTGGGCCACAATCTTGACCATCTTGGCTAAATCGTTCTGATAAACTTCATCCGCAAAATATTGCGACTCTAGAAGATTCCAGTTTATTGAAGCGCTCATAACGCCCTCGGTAAACACAGGCGACGCAGAAGACCACGAAAGACAAGGTATCAGAGGTATTGGTTTTGGCCAATTCGTCGCTGCTAAAGAGGCCATCTGTACATTGTTCCGTCATCTGTTAGAAATAAATACTAACCACCCACGATGCTCCCCACGATTTAAGCGTTAAGGACTTAAGTTAGTCTATTCATACCTAACAATATCTTACTTCATCAGTCTTTTTAGCGGTAATATTTCTATATTGTTCCTTTGAATTCCTGATGGAAAGAATGATTCTGCCATTAAAAGGACTGAGAAAGATAACCATAGGTCTACTTCATAGAAGTGGTAAGCATAGTTTTTTATGAGAATGAAGAATAAAGAAATGAAAAATGTCTTAAATAAGTGAAAATTACTGACGTGACCACCCATGGATAATCCGGTAAGCCCTAAGGGTCCAAAACCTTGTTGTTCGCACCAGTTCAAAAGAACTATAGATTCCATTATCAAACAACCACCCATAACAAAGATGTCTGATACGTTATGCAAGCTCGAACGTCTATCAACAGATAATGTGTTTATAAAATAATCTAAACAGATGAATAATCTGTGAATATAAATTCTTACATTTGATCCTTTGGCTTTCTCAGACCGTAGAAAGGATTTTCTAGTAGAATAGCTCCGATTCCAGCTTCTTTAAGAAGAGGACGAGCGATCAGGTTCCGACGACGCCAGTAAAACTTGTTGAATAATATTTTCATCGTTATTTTAGTCGACGCATATGATTAACTAAAGTTTATAAAACTTACGTGATCTCCTGTACCGGCGAGATGAAGACAGATCGGTTTTTCCTTTTGGGATTGCCATTTGCGCGGTAATACAACTTGGAAATGAGCCGTTCTTGTCTCTTCTGGCATAAGACCTGGCAGATTTTTTTCAAAAGGTGATTCAAACGAACCCTCCAATATATGACAGTCTGACCATTCTTCATCCTGTTTATTTTTTCCAAGTTGGTTTTAGTTGAGGTTAGTTTTAGTTTTATAGATCAGAAATTTTGTTGGATAAATATTTTCGTGCGAAAATTTTAGTACTTAAATAATATATTTCGATATTTTTTAAACCCAGCTATTCGAGTACGAGTTCGTTAATTATTTACCTTTGCAATTGTTATCGGATAATCGGGAGGTATAAGTTTGTAGCAAGCTTCCCGATTAGCGACGACTTTACGAAACTCAAATATTCTGTAAATTTGAATGATTACTTATATATCGATGAGATAGATGAATTTATTGGTTTAAAAAATGAAACCTAAAACGGCGAAAAAAAAATAATATAAATATATATATATATATATATTATATATTGCGTTGATATAATTTGAATGAATTATATTTGGCGGTGATTATTTGTTTTTGTATTACTTACCGTTTCAAATTTTCTGGTTTTCCCCAACCTTTAGTGAAGAATTTAGTCAGTAAAAGACTTCTGTATACTGCATCCAATCGACTTGCGGGCATTATATAGTCTATATAATGTATCGACGATAAAGATAATATTTATATTTTATATCGAGTTATGTTATAATGTAATGTAATATATTATTCCGTCAATGTAAACATAGGGAAAAAAACAATATAGTGAATTTTATCAATCGAGAAATGTTCAACGTCAATCTTTTTACTCAAAAAAAAATGTTATGATTTAATGTCAAAATTTACTGCGACGGTCAAACTGCACTACGGGCTGCATTCGTTTCCACGGTCGTACATATGCACAAATATATACAGGGTGTAACATTATTCTGTACCAAACTGCACCTACCTGTTTAACACCGAACCTATAAAATGAAAACTTGAGTAGGTCACGAACCACTCATTAAACAAAGATGGAATCACGTCCGTCTCATTATAAATCTTTCGATAGTTTACCATTCATTATTAAAATAAAAATTTTAACGGACACTATTAAAGTCTCGATTAAATAATGCCACTCGCTAACTTCGCGACTAATGTATGAAAGGAAATGTTTTATTCATTGCAAAAATTTTCAGGCAATCCGTATATATATCGTCACGACACCAGAATAAGACGAATACATAGTATTAGTATTAGAATGACACGTGTCGTATCCAACTACTTACACGGTTGCTCCGCAAGTAGAAATTTCTAACGCAGCTAAGCACACACATACCTATTGTGCAACAAATCTTGGCAGCTATCTTCTACTCGGATGCTAAATTTACTTCTAATGCATTGATTAGAAATGAGTTTACATTGTATATGTATAAAGCCTGTATCATTACTTTAATATCAATCTGTAGTATAGAGAAAGCGTATATACCTACATATTTTTCCATCACCGCGGATCTCCTGAATTTTTTACATTTGTATTTCTCATAGTATAGTAATAGAAATTCTAGATTGAGTTGTGTGTAACACATCTACACACACTACCTATAAGCTTATCTTATTCTTCTGAAACTCATTTTATTATCTATCTCATATCAAAGAATAGCCTATCATACTACGTCCTGGCTCAAAGCCTTGGCCGATGATACGCCTAATAGATGGCAACTCAATTAACGAGTAATTGACGTCAGCTGATTCGTCCGAGAGACCATGTGGTCATGTGGAATGTTCCGACATAACCTAATATTACTGCATTATAGTTGTCAATAATAATATTTGACCAATAGTTGTAAGGATAATTAATTATGAAGACCAAGAAAGACTCAGAATTAAATAAAACAACGAAAGATCAAGTAGGTGATAAAAATGCGCAAACTAAGAAACCGTTTGATAAAAAGACTTGGAGGTTGAAAAAATACAGCAATAAATATAAAGGTCAGATTTAATACAATTTTTTTTAATACTGTAGGTCAATTTGTTTGGAAAATCTTTGTTGGATGTAAGACTTATTTTTTTTTTATTAATTAAGGAGCAATAAAGACAACAAAATTATACCCGAAACATTATTTTCCGATATTGTAAGTTTCAATTAATTTATTATTTCAGTTGACCAATGGGAAGATCGTAGAAAAAAGTCCGTGCTTAGGAGATACTACAAAGATATACAAAAGGATAAAAAAGATGGTGCACAAAGATCAGAAAATTTGAAAAAAAATTCTAATGAAGACGGCGAGGAGAAAGGGTATTTTTTTTTTTTCATTTTTTTTGTTAACTTTAAGTTAATTCCCTATTTTTATATGTACTTGTTCTAATTGATAGACTGTATTGATTTATTATCACAGTGCTAGCAGCAGTAAAGGAAATCCTTTCCATGCAGCGAACAAAGAATATTTGAGAAAGAAGGAAGAAAAAAAGCAAAGAAAGGAAGAAGCGCAACGTAAGAAGGAGGAGAAAATCGAAGCTATTAAAAAATACAAACAAGAAAAAGCATTGAAGTATAAAAAACTGTCTAAAAAAACGAAAAAGGGTCAACCAGTGATGAAAGATAGACTCGAAATGTTGTTGGAAAAAATTCAACAGACTACAGAATAAAAACGACTTATGTAACCTTATTATACGTATTAATATAAAACAATAAAATATTGAAATTGTACAATTTTTTTTATCATTGTTTACCTACAAATCTTATTATAATATGTAAAGCAGTTTCGTTCTTTGAATATCGGGAAATATTTTAAGTGAAGAAGCGTTGTTATATCGACGCTTTTTTAACGTAGATAGAATACAGTATTTTCTATATAATATAATAAGAAGTCGTACGATAGTGGATTAAATGATTTGGGACATTGCAAAGGTCAATAAAACTTGGAAACGTCAGATTTGAAGTTTGGCGGGCGACAAAATGGCGACGAAAAAAAAGTCAAGATGTCGTTTGTCGAGCCGCCGCAGCGCAGGAAAATGCGAATGGAGAGGTGTCGAGCGTAGAATAGAGCCGTCAGCTTAGCGGTTGCAAATGGCGACAGCCACAAAATCTCTGTCACTTATTCGCGTATAATTTTCGCCGTTAAATATATCTGTGACTCCGGCACCCGCACGGTTATCCCTCGGTTATATTGGTGAGTAAAACTCTGACGATTCATTTATATGGGCGAATTAAACCCGGTTAATTTAATAATGTTATTAGCGATTAGCGAAGGGAGGGCCTGTCTATCTTGCCGAAGTTACACGAAAAGATTTCCCCTATTTCCTCGATAAAACTACGCCCCCTACAGCCTTATTTTGTTTCATCAATAACCACCTAACACCGATAATTATTACAATTCATATATTATTACTATCGATACTCGAGTCGAAGAACAATTTAATTCTTCGTTTTAAACAGATAAAAAGACCGATCTTTGATTTTTCCAGGGGTGTATTAAACGGGGGGCGGAGAGGGGGGTGGGGGGCTATCAAACCTCGCTGTCAAAATTCACCTTGTTATCGTAATTAGTTTTGATTTATTACGTATCATCAACAAATTGAACATTTTGGCCCATTAGTTTTTATTGTGTAACCATCTGTTAGTTGGCTATTTATGTCGTTGGCACCCTGGCCAATTGTTGTTATAACTTTGACAAACGGTTGACAGATTTTACTTCTCATATTTCTTCCTCATTGAGTTAGTGAGGTGGTTTCATTCTCTCTCTCTCTCTCTCTTTCTTTCTCTCTCTCTTTATTTTTCTACATATTTTTACAATTATTTTAACAACCTGATAATAAAGTATAAATATTTTCGTTCCGATTGGTTTTTACGCATTAGTAATGTGCAGCGAACACATGCTAGTGTACTCCACATTGTTATATGCAGCTATGGCATACTTATCAGTAATCTAAAACGCAGCCAGAACCTCAGTTTATCTCAGTTTAGATTTTGTCGTTTTTTCACGGCATATTAGTCGATGATAAATTGAAAGTGCGCTAATTAATTCAAATATTCAACAATTGTTCCAAATCATAGATCATAAACTGGGTCAAAATTTTCATCAAAGAACAGAGCCTATAAATTCTTGAAACTACATTTTTCTTATCATTTCGCCACTTTTCGTGTTTACCAATTCCTTATCCAACGCAATTATTAGTCATGTGTTATTTACTGCTGTTTTTTTTTCCACTCGTTTCATCATTTTTGATAATTTATCGATTCCAAACTTGACTCTGTTTAATCAATCTACTTTCATGTGTTGGCTTTTATTAACTTCTTCCCCCCCTTTGTTTATCAATCTCTTTAATCAACCAGTCAATAACAATATCACTTTGATCCTAGGTCGGCTGAGCAATAAGAGGCAAAGATGCCAGCCGTGCGAGGAGATGGCATGCGTGGGCTCGCCGTGTTCATCTCGGACATTAGAAACTGTAAGATTCTTCTTTATATGAATATTAATATAAATATGAATATGAATATGATTTTGTGCTAATTTATTTAAGGCATTCTGATTCCATGAAGAATTTGAGAAGTTTATGTATATTTCAATCAAGCACATTCATTAGTACGGAATTTTCACCTTGAATTTTTTTTTAAACTACTGTATTGTTCATGCGTACTAAAACACACGCTTATCAGACCAACTATTACGCGTCTTCCGTCGATGAAATGATAAAGTGCCATTGAGACTAAGGGAGATGCGCGTATATAACATTTCAGTAAAACGGGGGAATGGGGGCGGTTCTGTGATACTGGCCCATACGATATTATATATGATAATTCAGTTACTTTATGTTATAAATATGTATGACCTACCCAGATATTCATTCTATCATTAATATTTAGTAACTTTATCGAAAATAATTAGGAAATCAATAATACCGACTAACCATTGTAATGGTCAATTTTAAACACTTTTAAGCGCACAGACTGTAAATTTTATTTGTACCAAGGCTTTTTTCAGCTTAAATTTATCAATGTCTTTCACCTATTGATTTTTAATTTGTGCATATTCATCTGACAATAACAGGTTTCTTAATGGTTTTAATAATTATTTCATAACATTTATAATTTCTCTCCTACTTTTATCGGGACTTATTCTTATATCATATTTACTTTTTTAAATCCTTATTTATTATCTATGAAAATGAGTCCGCATATAAATGAATCAATATCAATAATCTACCATGCCAAATGGCTAGGAGCCATATGAGTATATTCGAATAGTATATTTCTGAGAATCTTCTGGTTTGATAATTCTGCTATCAGTAGTACCTATTATTATATCTATACACGGTAGAGATTTTACAGGAATTTTTCTAATTACACATCGCAGAAACAAGCTGAGGGAAAGTAGCTATAATTATAGTTGTTCTTGTACCGGACGGTCAGAAAAAAAAAAAAAAAATACGTCATCGTATCATGTGTGCAGTTTGCTCTACCATCAGCCCTTCAATTATAATAACTTCTTCTTTTTTTTTTTTTGCTCAATGCAAAATAACAGCCTGTACTATTATATAATAGTAATAACACTTCATCATAGTCAGGGGTTTCTTAGTTTAAAAATCTTTTAATTCTTGTTTTAATCCTTCAAATATTGTCACACATGTTCTTCTGCAATTTGATCGAACAAAAATATCATCTAGGATTCAATAGAGATTGGAATTTTCAATTTGACCCTGGTGAAGCGTACGGCCATTGATAGAGAAAGTCAATAAGGATTTAGCAGGATCAGAATATTAAAGCTGCTCTCTCTCTTTCTGTCTCTTCTTGTTTCTTTATTACCTTATGTAATTTCTCATCTTCTGATATCGAGATAAATACTGTAGTTTCAATAAAAACAAATGACTTTAACGTACAATTTAATTACACTGATATCTTGTTGGCAGGCAAGAGCAAGGAAGCAGAGATCAAGAGAATAAATAAAGAGCTTGCAAATATTCGAAGCAAGTTCAAAGGCGATAAAACGCTCGATGGATATCAGAAGAAAAAATATGTTTGCAAGTTATTGTTTATATTTCTGCTGGGTCATGACATTGATTTTGGTCATATGGAAGCTGTGAACCTTTTATCATCGAACAAATACTCAGAGAAACAAATTGTAAGAATTTTTCTTTAAATCGTTTCTTTTTTCTGAAAGATGGAACAGTAGTCGCATTGAAAAACTATTATTAATTGAAAAATTCTCCTTCCTCAGGGATATCTTTTCATATCCGTACTAGTAAACACAAACAGCGACCTCATTAAATTAATTATTCAAAGTATCAAGAACGATCTTGCATCGAGAAATCCCATTCACGTTAATCTTGCTCTACAATGCATCGCTAATATCGGAAGCAAAGAAATGGCAGAGGCTTTTGGAAACGAAATTCCAAAACTCCTTGTATCTGGGTAAGTCCATAAATCATAATAAGCAAAAAATTACTCAACACCATTCTCACAATTTTACACAATTTCTAAATCGCTCAATGGATCTAGACGACTGGATATTAGGTGACGTAAAAAAATTCTTGTTACAATCTTGAATTCTGTTTTTCTACATTTGATCTATTAACATTTTTTAATCTCGGCATTAATCAGCAGTCAATGAATTATCATCACATTAATTAACGCAGTAGTAAATCGTTAAATAACTATTTAAAATAATTTAACTGTCTGTTGTTTTATTTCAGCATTTGCATATTAAAGATAGTTTTCAAATAAAAAAACTTGATATTTCTCGATTGGTCGGAACCCATTTTTACTATTCATACAGAACATATTACAGACAACACATTCAGTACAATTTTCCTATTTTTAGTATTGATATAAACATTTTTTTTTTTTTCTGCCCAATTTCACAATATTTTATACCATATATTGAATCCGCAGAGATACTATGGATGTAGTAAAACAAAGCGCAGCTCTCTGCCTGTTGAGATTGCTGAGAACAGCGCCAGAGGTGGTTCCAGGTGGAGAATGGACGTCTCGAATAGTTCATCTACTGAATGATCAACACCTCGGTGTTGTGACCGCAGCTGCGTCGTTGATTGATGCCTTAGTAAAGCGAAATCCAGACGAATACAAAGGCTGCGTTAGTCTCGCCGTTTCCAGACTAAGTCGGGTAAGTTCTTCGAAGTAGTTTATGCGTAAAAAAAGATTTGGGCATTCTGTAACAGGAATTCATCTCACATTGTTACATTCCTTCCATAGATTGTAACATCTAGTTACACAGATCTGCAGGATTACACCTACTACTTTGTTCCTGCGCCATGGCTCTCAGTAAAACTTCTTCGTTTACTGCAAAATTACACTCCCCCAGGTAAAAAGTCTTTAATAGTTGAACGGAAAATCTACAAGCTTAGAATTTGTATGATTAATATTTTCAGCTGAGGATCCTGGGGTGCGTGGAAGACTGAACGAATGTCTTGAAACAATATTGAACAAAGCTCAGGAGGCACCAAAGTCAAAGAAAGTTCAACATTCTAATGCGAAGAATGCAGTTCTCTTTGAGGCGATAAGTTTAATTATTCATAACGATAGCGAACCGAATTTATTAGTTCGTGCCTGCAATCAATTGGGTCAATTTCTATCAAACCGTGAGACAAATTTACGATATTTAGCGCTAGAGTCCATGTGTCATCTTGCTACGTCAGAATTTTCTCACGAGGCAGTTAAAAAGCATCAAGAAGTCGTCATACTTTCAATGAAAATGGAAAAAGATGTCTCCGTTAGACAACAAGCCGTCGACTTGCTTTACGCAATGTGCGATAAAAGTAATGCCGAAGAAATTGTTCAAGAAATGTTGAACTATCTTGAAACTGCTGATTATTCAATCAGGGAAGAAATGGTATTAAAAGTAGCCATATTAGCTGAAAAATATGCTACTGATTACACATGGTATGTCGATGTGATACTCAATTTGATCAGGATAGCTGGTGATTATGTATCGGAAGAGGTATGGTACAGAGTCATTCAAATCGTTATTAATCGAGACGATGTACAGGGATACGCCGCTAAAACTGTATTTGAGGTAAACATTTATTCTCGCAACATTTATTTTATCATATTTTCGATTTTTATAACTTAAAGGGGTGTATGAATAAGTATAAATATAATCTATAGAATGATAATAACAATCTATTCTTTTTCTACAGGCTCTACAAGCCCCGGCTTGTCATGAAAATATGGTCAAAGTGGGCGGCTACATACTTGGTGAATTCGGTAATCTTATAGCCGGAGATCAACGGTCTTCTCCTCTAGTACAGTTTCAACTTCTACATTCCAAAGTAAGTCAGAAATCGAATAACGTTGTGTTATTATTGGAGTTAGCGGCAATATAAATAATGATATTTTCTTTTACAGTATCATTTATGCTCACCGATGACAAGGGCACTGTTGCTCTCGACTTACATAAAGTTCGTCAATTTATTCCCTGAGATTCGTAGTCAAATTCAAGAAGTCTTTAAACAACATAGCAATCTACGAAGTGCTGATGCTGAATTGCAACAACGAGCTTCTGAGTACTTACAGCTTAGCATTATCGCATCTACAGACGTACTTGTGAGTAGTCAGAACAGTATGAGGCGATAAACACTGAAATTTATAATATAATTGATAATATATTCGATATTAATATATGGATTGATTTTTTCACGCCAGGCTACCGTTCTAGAAGAAATGCCCGCATTCCCGGAAAGAGAATCATCAATTTTGGCAGTATTGAAGAAGAAGAAGCCTGGCAGAGTTCCGGAGAACGAAATTAGGGAGAGTAAAAGTCCCGCACCTAATTCAAATCACCACACAGAAGCACCTTCAGCAATATCAATATCAGCGGTCACCAACAATAGCTCAGCAGATTTATTAGGCTTGTCTACTCCGCCTTCTTCGCAACCGTCAAGTAATACCGGTGTTCTGTTGGACGTTCTTAGCGATATTTACAGCGGAGCACCAAACAACGTTGGCGCTACAAACGGTGCACAAAACACTTACAATCCTAAGAAGTAAGTAACAAAAATGGGAACGCTTTGTCTGCCTTTGAAAATTTCATTACACAAATATTACAAGATGTTTTTTTTTTTAATCTTTACAGATTCGTCTGTAAAAATAATGGAGTACTTTTCGAAAATGATCTTATTCAAATCGGGGTGAAGTCTGAGTTCAGGCAAAACCTTGGACGAATTGGATTATTCTATGGAAACAAAACGCAATTTGCATTGCAAAATTTCAATCCACAATTATCTTGGTCGGACGAAGATGCGGCTAAACTTTCTGTACAAGTTAAGCCTGTAGATGCGGTCTTGGAAGCTGGTGCACAAATTCAACAGATGATTAATGCTGAATGTATCGACGATTACAATGGTCAGTTGATTGAATCATATTTAAACAACAAAAGATCGCTTACTTACCAATTTTAACTTTTATCTTTTAACTATCATTATTATTATTCTTTACAGACTCTCCAAGCATGATCATTTCCTTCATGTACAACAACGTGCCTCAAAAAATAACTATGAAGCTGCCACTGACTATCAACAAATTCTTTGAACCAACTGAAATGAATGGAGAGTCGTTCTTCGCAAGGTGGAAGAACCTTGGCGGGTAAATAATCATTGAGGAATTTAATCCTTCAGTGAAAATACAAGATTAATACGCTTTTCTTATATCATTTTACAGAGCAAATCAACAACGCTCACAGAAAATCTTCAAAGCTTCGACAGCAATGGACTTGGCACAGGTTCGCACAAAGTTGCAAGGCTTTGGGATGCAATTACTCGATGGCATCGATCCCAATCCCGATAACTTTGTGTGCGCAGGAATTGTGCACATGCGAGCACAGCAGATCGGATGTCTTTTACGTCTCGAGCCAAACAAGCAAGCTCAGGTAAACTGATATCCGGTCAGAGTATTTGATTTTCGGAAATGATAATAATTAGAGTTGTGATTGTTTTCTATCTAAACTATGAATTTCCTTTCATCTATCGACGCTTTTGCAGATGTTCCGGTTAACAGTGCGTTCCAGTAAAGAAACAATGTCCATAGAGGTCTGTGACCTGCTTGTGGATCAATTCTAAGCGACCAAATGTCAGGCTTGTATATCTTACCTATTTACAAAGTCAGAACAGCAAAAGAAGGCCACTTTTATCTGTACTCATTATTCATTAACGTTTAACTGGATTTAAGGGTCATCTTCTGTTGTTCGATCTATATCAATTAATTATCCATTAAACAAGAATGCGTTGTTCCCAATTTCACACTCGAAAAACATTTATTCATAGTGTATTATTATATCATCGGTATTATTTCGGAGTAGTTAGATATGATTTACGTGTAAAAAAAAATAATATGACAATTTGAGTTTGATTTTTAGTAATAATTCTTCATCTTAGAAACAAAAAAAAAAAAAAAACTCTAAGCTTCTTATTTCATCTCAAACATGTCCGAATTTGGTAATTTTTCTATTCTATTTATAAAACAGAGAATCAAATTCGTCTTTTCCACTTCGAGAAAGTAACTAAAAAAAAAAAAAAAACAAAGAATTTGATTTAAAAATTTTTGTTCCTATGTGAAACAGCGAGCGTGGAATTGGACGCAACTTACCTTAGCTGTATGATATTATTTACATTAATCCATCTTAAATGAAGCTCAAATGATTTCTTGTAACTTGCTGCTTCGGTGTGCCCCCCCCAACCCCCTTCCCCATTCCCCCTTTTTTTACCAACCCGTCGCTCAGCTAATCGACGTTAATGGATAAATCCATGGCTGGTACACACTAGACTAAAGATAGGTATATCAGAAATAGTATGTTCTGAAGATATGTAAAATGATTTTATGTAAGCCGAAAGCAGTTTGCATATTATATTAGTTTGAAAAGAAAAGAAAAAACAAAACAAAACAAAAAAAAAAAAGTTATATTATAATCTAAGAATATATTTTAGACGTCATAATAATGTTGTCTGCCTAGTAGATATCTATGAAATATAAAATTTTGTTTCAAGTATTGCATAGAAGAAAAAAAGAAAAAAAAAAAAAAAAAAAAAAACAAATACTTTACAACAATTTAGGTCGAAAATTGGCGAATTCTTGTTATTATACGTTTATTATGATATACTAAAAAATTTCAGTCAAAGGAAAAGTGATCGTAAATATTCATGCTTGAAATAATAATTGAATAATTTTAAATTAATGATGTATTAACGTGAGTTATCATTACATCACTTTGTCAACGAGATCACATTTACTTTGAATTATAATGTATCAGTTATTGCGTATACTGAAAGAATAAAAAAAAAAAAAAGAAGCGATTCAGGATGATGAGGCAGGCAGTAGTAGGTAGAAGAGTAGATTCTTTTTGTGTTTTTTTTTAAATAATACTAATAGAGCTATGCAGCAGTGCGTAACTATACCAACAGCTGACAGTTATTGTGTTGGTAAAAATCGGAAAATTGTAAAATTTAATTAAATTGTAAATAAGTTCTTGAATTAATTAGCTTCTACGCAAGATCAGCCAAAGAAGAAAAGAAGATTGCGGTACTTTCAGCCATAAGAACTCTAATCTTATCCTCGTTGCAATGCTGTTCTATGATCTTGTTACTTAGGCTTTTTATTTCCTAGATAGAAAACGGAATACGTTTATCAAGATGTATATTTTTTTTTTCTCTTGAATGTATGGTAGTGTAAATTTTTAATTTCTCTTGCTATTTTGTTATCCATTTAAATACTTGGTCAGGTAGTCGTCGGGTGTATGGTCACAGTAATAAATTACAGACAAATTATAACTCACTCACATCAATCAATTCATGCATCTATAGTATAACAAGATGCAGCTCAAAGAACGTTAAAATTTGTTCGAATTGATAAATGGCATGCAGGTCTATCTCTGACTGGCTAGAAAATAGGAAATATTGAATCTCACGATTAGATGACCAATCGTGTGCCGTTTCTTTTATTATCAAATATAAATTCCCAAATTTTGAAGTCTTCTTACTTCTTAGATTCAAATAATAAATGTATGAAATAATAATATCTGTGGCCATATATTTAGTCACAAACCTAATAAAGACCAGTCATGGATTTTGAAGATATCAAGTTATCAAATAATTCTACAGGACAGTTGAAAAATAAGCCATTTATTCCGTACTAGTTTGTACACGTTTATTGTACAAAAGAATTCTCTATCTGTAAACATAGCTAATTAATTTATAGTTATTTAGCTCGGTCACAGTCGTATATGTTGTGGTCCTACTTTATTAAAATTATTATATTACATCAGTGTCGATCATAGTAGCACGTTAATTATTATTATTATTATTATTATTATTTTTTTTTTTCTTCAACGCTGCAAAGTCGACTTTTAAATCTATGATTATATTTTCTGATTTATAATCAACTGTGCAGACGTGTGTATTTTTTTTTTCTCTTTCTTTAATATTGAATTATTTTGTATTGTTTAGACCTCTATGTACATCTTTGTAAGACATCATTGATTTATATTATTAAACAATATAACATCTCGTAAATCTGTGTGTTGATTAATTTTTGCTTTTTTTTTCAACAACATGGATTCAATGCTTACAGATATATATAGTTAATTAATTAAGATGCTTTATACATTCAAATATAATAATCATATCATTTTTTTATTATATATTTATGTACAAATTATTATCATTTCAAATCTAGATCATAAATAACAGGATACAATAATGTATTTATATATTATTATGTATATTATGTGGATTGAAAATTTAAAGAAACAAATTCATTTTCTGCTATCACTGAATCCATGTATGGAAAGCTTTAGCGGATTGCTTAGGACAATACAAATAATATATCTACATCTCTAGTTATGTGATGTCAGTGATACAGCTTGGCATTGTATTTGCTGTATTTGAAAAGCAAGTGAGTTACATTGGGTCCACAAATGATAAAAATAACGTATTTTGTTAAAAAACGATTTACTTTTACCTATTATTAAGAACAATGCGCTCATCATTGTAATCTCTGTCTTTCACAGTTATTATAATAAATATGGAATGACAAATTTTTTAATTATCATTGTAAATTTGTCATAGATATTCTGCATCTGCAAAATTAACGACAATTAGAAATAACGAATTTCAGTTTACTGAGAGAAAAAAAAAAAATAAATAAATAAATAATATAAAAACAAAAATAAATAATAATTAATAAAAACGGATAAATAGCATCCCCAATATACACTTCATCTATAATACTCAGTACTTGCTTCTGTAAATTAAGTATAGTTAATTTGTGAATGAAAACGCATTGAAAGTAACTATGGATTGACAATAGCTTGTTGTATATGTTGAAGAAGAAGTGACAACGTATAATTAATGGAATACACAAATAGCGTTAATCTTATTATGGCATATATATTTACAATAAAAGTTAAATATTATATATAATAATATAATATTGTATATGCGTTGGGAAGAATTTTTAACAGCAGAGGCTCGCGGAAATTATCTGTGTTATTGTATACGCGATTACACTTAGAAATATTTTGCTGCTTTTAGAATAACGATCATATTATTCTTATCTTCTGAAATTCAAAGCCTTTCCAGATGTATTATTTATCATCTTCCATATTCCGTAAGATATAATTTCTCGTACCAGTTTATCGATTTCTTAAATTTCAATCTATACTTTCTTTTTTCTTTCTTTCTTTATTTTTTGGTAAGATCTCGAAGCCCAAAAACTGATAATATATTGTAATCCACAAATGTGAAAAAAAAAAAAAAAAAAAAAAAAAAAATGACATGAATTTATTAATCGCCGGGTATTTGAATATTTTAATTTCGATTTCAATTTTCTACTACTACTCATACATACATATACATAAATATATAATAGTACGACACAGATAATACCAAATGTGTATAAAGTGTTACGGTGTAATTAAAATATATTAGTCCAGTACAATGAATCAAATAAATTGGTATAAATATAAATCGTAAGGAGTAATATATTGGTATTTAATTCATAAGTTATAAGTATCGATTATTATTGGAGCAATAAAATCGCTCCTAAGGACTTATCGAATTATAATTAAGTATTTATCTTAGCACTAATCGCGACGAGATGAAATCTTTTTCAAAATCTATATACACATTAACATATATATATATATATATAGAAGCCACCTTAATCAGAAGCATATACCTACTCTGTTTAGCTGTTCTAGAAATTCATTGCTAAAATAATTATATAGAAATCATCATTATTGATCAATCCTTATTATTCATTATTACGAATCTTTTAGATATACATACCGTACATGGGCGACAAGAAAAAAATAAAAATAAAATAAAATAAAAATTAGACTAATCTAATGCAAAGGTCATGGTAAATTGGTCGAAATTTTTTTTAGTCAGTCGCTAATATTGTGAATAATAACATAATATTATATTGAAAATCAATAAAACGGATGAGGTTTGTTCAGATATTATAGTAATAATAATCAGATATATTTTCAATCGTGAAATATCCGCACTTGTTAACACGTGTGCAAATGTTTTTGTTTATTCCTGGCTTTGCGTAATAATAATAATAATAATAATAATGTATACGTTATATTATTACCTATATCTACAGTGAAAACAATTCTTATATAATCACCAAGATGTGGCCGTTCCTGAAAATATGTATCTATAGGACCTCTCAGCTGTTGTACCTTAACGTCTCTTTTGAATGTAGATAAATATTTAATGTGAGTCTTATGATGAAATGTTTCTGTACACGATTAAAGGGGGATTAAAAAAAAAAAGAAAAGAAAAAATGGAAAAATCAATAATAATAATAATAATAACATGACTGTGTGGGTAATGGATAGTTATATTATACATTCATATGTAGCTTAGAGTTTAGCTTAGCACATATAGGAACCATCAAATAGACACACAAATTAGAACATTGATTATTGTTACATGAACGTGCAGCCAGAATCGTGTGCTATATTACATATTACCTATATTAATTAATTAATAATTAAAATCTACTGTAACCGATAATTAAATAAACATATACACTGCTGTTTAAAACTTTTAGTTCATTCTCTCCTGCATTAGTTATTTCTACGTTGAATAAAATATGTTTTCATTTTTCACACACACACGAGTAAAAAGATAAAGAAAACAAAAAAAAAAAAATAATAATAATAATAATAATAATAATAATAATAATAATAATTGTGAACACACAACATACACACCTACTGTATTTCTTGACTAGTTTTACGAAACATAATCGCCTCTTAATTAAGATTCTCAATTTCTTCGTCCCTTCGTAAAATTGACTTTTTCAAATATCGGGTAGTATAAGATTGAAAACAATTGTATTGTATAATAATTAAAATGCATAAAATGCTGTCAAATACACAGCGCATACATATATACAATGTTTAATACCCGTTTTATATATATATATATATAAAAAAAAAAAAGAAATGAGGGGTCATGATATCGAAAAAAATATTTAAGAGATTTCACAGTTCAATATGATTGATAAATCACGACCACTCTATAGCACCGACGATTGTTCCGCGTTAGCATTTATTTGGTATATGACATACTATGGTGTAATACACTCGATTGCATTTATGTTGCATATCGTTAGCGTATTTTCATTGAAACTTTTTACATATATTATGATTATTTTTTTCCAAAAGATCATTTTTCGCCGCAGGCTGAAGTGCAATTATTCAAGCGATTAACCCGCGTCGAAGATTTTAGTACAGAAAAGATCTCAGTTGTACATAGAAAAAAAAAAAAAAAAAAAAAAACAAACTTAAATCCTTTTTTCTCCTTCTTTTGATTCAAGTTTTTGCATTTGTTGGTCTGACTATTCGTTAAAGTCGCCAATAGCAGCTTCCACATCTTCCCTGAGTATCATTTCTCTCCCATCCATATCGAACCTTTCCTTAGGTTCGTTTACCAGGACGCTTTGTTCGCCGGTATTCTTAGCATCCTCAGGAGCCAGGAAGAAGTTTTGCCCTTTACACTTTCGTCGAAAATCTAAATTCTCTGATGCCTCGCCTGGCGCACGGTGACAAGAGTCACACACCGTATCTGCACGTCCAGTGCAAGGATGAGCTTCGTAAAGTCCTGGACCACATCGCGAACAGATCCAGCATGGTTGTATACTGTGATGTGGACTGTAGGTTCCTTTCGTACATATACCACATTCCGTGTCCTGCCCTTTGGCACATCGCGTAATTACACCCCATCCTGGATCGCAACGTTTGCATCGTGAATCCCCGCGATGATGACGAATGTGAGGTCGACTTTCGGACAACTGAAACAATTAAACGAAAGAAACTTTTAGCTAAAAATTGAATGACAAGTAATTCTTGAAAGCTACAGGTGCATTGCTACACTAACGCAGGTGGAACTCTATTACACGACAAAAATTGAATTTTATATACAATTATTATACGATAATGCTCCATTGATCATAATGACTTTCTTGGCGAAATTCAACTCCCATATGGAATCAGAATAAGTAAGGGATGCTGCAGCGGCATATGTAATATGTATTAGGGTATAATCCCTCGTCTCTCATCTTATTCGCATGATTATAGTTCGTCCGGCCAAACAACACGCTAGAATCTAGATAGCTATAGCAATATGGATATATTAGTATATCCGCATCTGTTGTCGTTATATAACGTCAGTGATCATCCACTATTTTACGAAGCTACAAAGGTATATATCGAGCCCTTAAGGCATACGAGGGTTTGCAGCTGACGCTGGATCCGTAGATATATAGGGCCGGGTGTTTCTTCGTATAAAAATAAGTGGCCATGTAATATATTACTATACTATATACACTGTATAGTGTATACCCGTATATGGTATCCGATCACCTATCAAATGATATTCGATCTGATCACCGGTCTGGAAAATATATATGTGACCAGAAAGGGCCATTAATTTCTATACGCATAACTCGGTTTAACTTCAGTCTGACAGAGTGAAAATGTTCGATAATTATTAATCAATCAGAAGAATGAGTAAATAAATACAGATTACTGTAAAGTTTAGCTCGTATATATATGTACGACTCGAATTGATACGATCATTTCTAACGTGAAAAGAAGTTTCGAAGTCACGTATAGGTGTTTGTATTTGCATATCTATGGACACTATGGACTTCTACGTCCGTACATAATATCATATATAATATATATGGCCGAATGTGAAAAAACAATAAGCAGAATAAATGAATCTCAATAGGGACGTAATTGTACAGTTCTTCAAACGAATTAGTAGTTTAGAAAAAAATTGTGTACTATATTAGGTATTTATAATCTTCTATTTTCGATTGCCAATAATTAAGTATACCCAAAAGAAAAGAACAGCTGGCTTATCTAATAAAACCGGAGAGACTTTCTATATACATCTAAAGAAAACGAATCCGTATTAATTTTCAAATGAATTGTAATATGACAGGAATAGGATAGATTAAATAATTCTGTTTTAAGTCAATTTATAGTTGACCAATTAAAGAGAACTTCTTGGCTTTAACGGGCAGCTGGTTAAAGTGGATTGTGCGGGCACGCGCCACCGATCTTAATGTCAGGACTTCAGAAGGCCAGATGTCAGGTGAATTAACACCGGGCCTTTTCTACCGGTCCTGTTCTCCACCTGGACTATATATACCGACGTTGATGTCGATCTACACGTATGCATATATTATGTCACGGAGTCGTGTGTATATTTTCACTATACACAGACGCACACATACACATACATATACGTATATTTGTAATACGAGATTCGTCTTCTATCCATATGAATCGACAATATATTATGGATTTATGTAAATTCTATTTGTTTTTCTGATATGTATACGTCAGATAAATGCAGTTGATAATGATGAAGAATAATGTTCTTTCGTTTCTCGGGTCGTTATCATTCTGGATGAAAATACTTTGAATAAAACTGTGGCGTCGAGGTAGAAAACGCAGATGCAAGTAACACCTTGATGCTGGTCCGAAACTGATCTCGGAAAGTCGAGAGAGACACCTTGAGCAGATGCTCGGTTAGGCTGCAGTTGCAGCCTGAATGTAGCCTTGCAGTTTCTTGTAGGTCCAGTATACTGTTTATCGGTATATATTGCGATGTCTTAAAGTATCAAAAGAACTTGTGGAAAAGGCGTCGATCTTATACTACGACACGTGATACCCGTATAAATACAAAAATAAATAAATAAAATTAAAAAGGTGCTCGGTTGCACGGCGCCTCCTTACTTATTTCAAGTTGTACGAGAACCACGTGTCTCTTGCACGCTGCACGCATAAGTGGGCGATTATTCGAGAAGAAGAATTTTTTGAGATCGAAATTCCGCGGTGATTTTATATCTGTACTGCACCTAGTATATCGTAATTCGAGCGGCTGAAATAACGCTGCAGAAATACATAAAACGCGGTTTTCGTAGCCAGTTGGCTTTTAGAATCTCTATTACGATGAAGGACTGTATAAGTCTGCACAAGAGAAAGGTGGTAAATACGGCACGGTTATACCTACCTGCAGTACACCGCAGTAAATCTTTTTAACGCTTATTCCTTGCGGGATCTATAGATCGATAAATCCACGCTGTGGTTATACGCGTCTAAAGTCTAGACTATAGACAAAGCTTGAAGCAATCGTCGCAATATAAGAATACGGGTTAAACTTGAACCCTATAAGTTTCTTCGAACGATTCTGGTAGCTATTCAACAAAGTGAGGATGAGGGTCAGATGCGTTTCAGAGAAAATTGCACCGCGGTCATAAAATCTAGCCGAGGATTTTCGTTTTTCTTTTTTTCCATCATAAAGTTTGAGAATATAAAGTGCATCAGTCTGCAGTTGAAATAGGTATCTCAAGTATTATATTTTTGAATCGATTTTGATTAAAAAAAAAAAAAAAAAAAGAAGACAAAAATAGAATAGAATAATTTGAAAATATTTAAAAGCATCCGGTAACAAAAATTTTATTATCAGCTCTCAGCCCGCACCTGTTGCTATACGATGGTCCTATATTCACCTGTGGCTTGTTACGCTCGCGTGAATACGATTATGTACATATATACCTACACGCAGATGTAGGTGAATTTATTATAAGTAGATGCATGCATATGCAACAACGTTGATTTAAGGTGCACGGATATGAATGTCGGATCGGAAATGCATTTATATACCGGACTATATAGTATTATATATACTACATATATACAACATATACATACAACATTACAATAGCCAGCGTGTTCTATATTCCTGAAATTCGAATTCGCGGTCGCCCGCGTGTATTGACATGTTATTCCTATTATTTAGTACGTCTGTTATTACGTCAGGCAGATAGTTCCAACCCTGTAATTCACGCTACGCTACTTCCGACTTCCGACTTCCTTCTCCTACGGAAACGGCTGGAAACATCTGCCCATCCCTTTTCTATTTTCACCTCTGCGTTTCCCTTCGTTCTATAATATCATTATACTAGTTCCTTCCGTCTGAAGGCCCTAATTATCATTCATACTATAATAATAATAACAATATTAATAATTTTCTTTTTCACCGAAACCGCCTAAAATTACACGCGGTCAATTCCGTTACGTATTTCTGTTGAGCTTAAGATCGTTGAAAATAAATTTGAGGTGGGAACTAGACTGAGTTAACTCACAATCACCCTCAAAGATCTTGGCAAATTAATTGCGCGCTCAAATTATTCCCACTTCCGACCCTTGGAAAGGAAGTCTTGAATTGGACGGGTACCAAAAGCAAAATGGAAGAAAAATTGCTGCAGAAAATTTCACACACATGTATGTAATTATATATGTATTACATGGATAACGGATCGAGGCATATAGTAGAAGCAAGCAATACTGTACGCGCGTAATACACAAATCGGATAATGAAATTTATAAGAACGATCTTTGAAGCCCTGCAAACGAGCTAAGGCTGTCATTCAAAGTTACTATCGCCTGTCGTTGTTCCCTTTTCTTTTTTCTCATTATTATTCTTTATCTTTCTCCTTTTCTACTGATGGTCGCCCGCTATTGTAATTATAATTACTTCGTTGGCAGGTGTTATTACTCCTGTATAACAATTCGTCCCTCCGGTCTCATGCATTATTAATGACAATACACGGAGCGAGATATAGTAGAGTATACCTATTTACTCCGACTACTCGACTGCCGTGGCTAATCGTGGGACCTTTTTCACTATCTTTTTGTATTTAAACGTCAAGTACTCCCTCAAACTAGGCTCCCCATGCTCCATGTACGCTTCATAGAATGAAAAGAAACGAAATGTAACAAAACGGGGTAACAAACGACTGAACATACGAAACAGAATTATTCTAGTATAACTTGATGCAATGGATAATACTATATGAGTTTTATTCAATATTTGTATGATTACGGATTACGGTGATTGTAAATTCGAATAATAATTCAATCTTCCGGTCATTTTATCCGGTGACTGCGATTAGATGTTAAAACTAATACTTATATCATTGTGCAATACTTCCTGTCGTGTATATATTGACGACGAAGAAGCTGGTTGTATATTAATTTTGTTGTTTTCCTTCGTGTTTTAAATTCATTAGTTGACGAGCTCGATTCACGATTAGATTGGGTTTTGTCGGAGGAATATCGAAGAGGTAATTCTACGCTCGAGTTAATTTCACCGCCGAATCATGCCGGACAACGAATAGAGTGGAAAAAAAAAAAAAAAAATCATTTCCTTCGTAAAAACCGATTGTGTGTATTGCGTTATTTACCATGCTAGGCGAAGCGTATCAGCTGATTAAACGCTGTGGTAAAACGACGCCTCTTGCACGCTGAAGTTACGATGAAATTACACCAAATGACGCTTGACCTCAGTGACGCCGTCGAGTCGCTGAGCTTTCGACCTTTAAACTTTTCCTTCGATACTTTCCCGTTAACATATAATATAATAAAATATATTCATAGATTAGCGCGCAGGAAAAGGCGCGATACTTTAAACCATATTATTATCGGAGTCACATTTTTCTAACGACAACAGGAAGCATGGTAAATTTTATCAACGCTATATCGTATACCCGTATATATTATAGGTAAGAAGGAAGCGTCTCTGCAAGACAACACTACAAACTATAGGCAGAACGAGTCATTATTATACGGAATTAGCGATTCTGAGAGTTTGATGTTTCGTGAAATGCCGCAGCAATCATTTGTTGTTTAACATTTATTTCGCATTGCCTGGATGTAGACTGCTGCGCTAATGCCCTAGGCGTCAGTGGGTCTCCCCATGCTGCAGCCTTTGCTTATTATTGTAATATTTTTTTTACATTTGTCTGCTAAAATTATACCTTATTATTATGAGAAGAAAACAGTATAGGATTAGTTTACAACAAAAACGTTGTTCTCATATACCTAAAACTTCTCAGAAATTAAATTTCCATTCAAATTCCATAGACAAAAACATGGCTTGGCGAATTAATTTAATTTTAGATCACATCGATCACATGCGACAAGTAGCCCCGGGGCTAAACGGTTCTAGTTATTAACGTCCTGGTTCACCTTTGGTTCCTTAAAAAATTGATAAATGGCTCAATTTTGCATGACCCTATGAGTAGGGATCTAAGGACCGAACGCAGAAGGCAGAAGCGCCCGGAGGAAGAGAATGAAAGATAATTAGGATCACCTGGCCATCCAACGCTTCAAGGTTCTCTTTTTTTTCTGATTTTCTTTACATGTAGGTAATAAGACTTCCTTAAGTTTAGACAATTTCTGCCGAAAATCACTCACCTCGAGAATCGCCGCCAGCAAACACGCTACCAGTACGAAACGGATCGTCAGTCGTTGAGTTTCGAAAAACATATTGCAGATTGATGAAAGGTGAATTAATTTATGCAGTTTGTTCGTTTTCACACTTAATTCTCCGTCTCTTCTCGTCAAAATCGAGGTGATCAATATCGGAACATAACACTTCGTCCGTTTATCAATATCATTCGGAAAAGTACAACGTGGACACTTGTCACTGTTAGATCAAGGCAAAGACGCGTGACAGATTCCTGATGAGTAACGGGGGCGGGACTGGTTCTATGCTGGAGGAAGATGAAGATGAAGATGAAGATGAAGATGGAGATGAAGATGGATGGGAAAAGTATTCTCACGCTAAATGGCAACAGTTATTTCTCGAGTGGGTCGAATCGGACATTGGCTTTCTGTGGTTTATACAACACTGACGAAGTGGCTAAACAGTTTTGCTCTTACTCCGAGCTTTAAAGCTCCATAATCACTGATCCACTTAGGGGATGCTGAGTCGAGATGATCGCAAATACGATCGATATCAAAGATCGACGATCTTTGGTAATTATTGAATAAAAATGAGTCGATATAAAGCGACTTGACAGTAAATACTGAACAACAATTGCACCGGGTTTCGTTGCATGCGATACCGTCGACGACCGCGTGGTGAGTGAAGGTACACTGTAAAGCCGATTTTCCCTCGTCAGCTGCAGCTTGAACACGCGGTTGTGGGTCACGTGGATCTAGCAATACCCCCACCGCAGCTGCCCCTTCTCCTGGAACATCAACCCTTGGCCTTCTGGGTCGACATGTGGGTGTATGTTTCATGTGATGTCTACCTTTAAAAATTTTAAGAAAATATGGGACGCTCATATTTTGAAATGATATTTTTTGAGCCCTTGCGAAGGTTTGGAGTTTGGACTGCTTGGTATATCTTCATGGGTAAATAATCTGAGAAAAATCGATTTCCGCTTGTAGGAAGACGGAGGTCTCTTCCCTGTCGAGGATTGATCTGCAGAATGGTGTATTTATCTATTCTCTAACGACAATTACTGCACGTTGACACGTGCCAGGGTGTTCAATTTACTGTCTATGGTAATCGAAGCAAATTGAGCTGGTCTCGCGTACCTTGACCTATCCAAAGTGGCAGTGCGGCGTGAGAACTCGCTTTGCCTCCGCCTCAGACACAGGCTTGTTGGACGTTTCTTACTTTGCGAGTAGGCGGTAATGGCAGTAAATAATTATAAATAACGAAAGAAATATTGTTACTCGTGAATTTCGGGATTAGTATTTTTTTTTTTTAATATTTAACCCACTTTTTTACACTCCATTATAAATAATCGTTAACCAACGTCGTCTGTATAATATTGGTAGGAGCAAACGGATTTTTTTTTCGGTTATAGCTGATCGTGGTTTCGTTGGATAGAGACGGAATTCACGCCTTCTGATGCACATGCACCTGTCCTCTGACTATGCCGCCAGCGTATCGAAGTCAGGTATATATTCCCGTCATCCACCACATCTGTGGGAGGAGGTAGCATGTGGCTGTCGAGACGAAAGTCATCGGCGTCCAGCTGCAGTATAGGCTTCTATAGTCTATAAGGAGGCTGCGGAACTTATTACCGCAAAATATCTCGAGCAGAAGCTGCCCCATACACTGCATTACTATACATACATGTGTATATATTATAAAATCGTCGATGTCGAAGATCGATCAGACGTCGACGTGCCGTTAAACGTATGTCGTTTAATCACGAGGCACGTGCCGAGGCATGGAATGTTTGTCCATCGGATTTACTTTCCGGAGCACGTGATCCTCTAGAGTCTGTTAAATCTTCTGTTCCAATAGAGAGGAAACGATTGCATCAACAATCCTAAACCGAAGTGCAAATAGAACGAAACAAGACTAGCCTTTTTTTAAATAATGATCTTGAATCATTTAGATGGTTTTGCGTGGTAGGTAAAATCCAAGAAGAATTTGGATATTGGGTTTTTGGCGCAACTTATGATCCAAAAATCTTGACTGCAATTTAGTTGTCCGGAAATTATAGTCGGAATTTCATGATATGGTATAACAGAAATGTAATTATACATTTTCTAGGTAAATAGGGTGTACCAACTGTCTCCTACTTTTTGTTCATTTTGAGTTCCTGAAGTGAAAATAAATTTTGAAGAATTTCCCATTACCTCACGAACGCAGCTACATGCATGCGCAGTGCATTTATGTGTTCAGTGAACAGTGGAAGAAAAGGCAACTGTATCCTCTCGTTTATTCCCAAGACTCTCGGTCGAGAGAAACGTACAGAGGCTCGTTTATAGAAACGCAGTAACGTTCCCATGCATGGATAAGACTCCACCTACGCCTGCACCACGTTTTTATAATTTCCGTGTATACTAGCCGTACTTCGTCGTGGCCAAGTGCAATTCATTATACCTAGATATACACACCGCCTATAGGTATCTATATATATATTATGTTAATACTGTTACCAATAAAAGCTTTTATCTGCATACCAACCACGCGGTGTATCTACAAACAACGATTGCTTATCTTTTTTCTCTATAATACAAACCATGTGAGATTTTTAATTATAAATTATAGGTTCATTCATATAAAAAATGATTAACTTCATGTCGCCTATAGCTGCAGCGATTGGTCACTCAACTCCAGATTATATTACATTCTCGTGGCGCCAGTAGGGATTTAGTATATATATAGTGACATATAATTGGAAGTGACATTGACGGGCGCGTGCTCGAAGTACCGTACCACATTAAATGCGTTGTCATTTCTAACGTAAGTGACTGGTTTCATCGGCGTTAAAATACCAATCTGGAAATATTCTGTACGCCCTCGATTTTTCCAACTTTCCAGTAAAATCTAAGAAAATTTTGACCGGACATGGGGGCCGTTGGTATAAATGGCTTTGGAAGAATTGGAAGACTGGTTTTAAGGGCTTGTCTCAAGCAGGGTATCGAGGTCAGACACGTTAATGATCCGGGGCAAGATGCAGCGTTAATGGCTTATCTCTTCAAGTACGATTCGACCCATGGTCGCTACCCCGATAATGTCACCAGCGAAGAAAACCATTTAATCGTCGGAAACTCGTGTATCTCTGTTTCCCAGGTCTAACACTTCCAGATATCCGTTTCAATGAAAGTAACGAATTGACGATAGAACAGGAGATACATAATTTTGGATTTCAAACAGAACGTCGATCTCTCTTATATCGAAGGCAAAATAGAAATTCTCGAAATTGTTTGTTGCAGGAAAAGGATCCACAGAATATAAATTGGGATAAGCGTTAAGTCTGCTTGGTAGTCGAGGGATCAGGAGCTTTTACCACAACGAAGGGCGCCAATCTCCACATCCAGGGTGGCGCCAGACGCGTCATAATCACGGCACCATCGAGCGACGCCCCAACCATAGCTTATGGGGTCAATCATAACACGTACAATTCAAGTACCATGTCTATACTATCATGTGCTTCTTGCACAACGAACTGTATCGCGCCAGTTGCAAAGGTGAAAATACAGCATATTATTATTTCATTGAATTTTTTGCACCACGCATCAATTATTATTATTGTAAAGAATTTTTATTCGCATTCACAGGTACTGCACGAAAAATTTTGCATAGTCGAGGGGATGGTGACTACGATTCACGCAACTACGGCTACGCAAAGAACGGTTGATGGTCCAAGCAAGAAGGACTGGCGTGGATGTCGTGGTGCCGGACAAAACATCATCCCCTCGTCTACAGGGGCAGCAAAAGCATTGAGCAAGGTTTTGCCAGACCTAAAGGGTATCCTTACCGCAATTGCGTTCAGGGTAACGACTCCGAATGTTTCTGTAATTGACGTCACATGTAAACTGAAGAAGCGTACCTCTTACGATCAGATAAAAAAGGCCATGAAGGACGCGGCCGAGTGTGAACCGAAGGGAATCCTCGATTATACAGAAGACGACGTTGTTTCAATGAACATAAATTGCAGCAGTGCATCAGCCGTTTTTGATGCAAAAGCTGGATTGGCATTGAACGATACTCTGGTAAAGTGCGTCGCTTGGTACGACAATGAATTCGGATACGCTCATCGTGTAGTTGACATGATCAAACACATACAAAGGAGCGATAATTAGATAGGATCAACGATCTCGGCGAAGGACCTTTTACATCGTGAGGTATATGATTTTTTATAATAACAGGTAGGGTAATCTTATGGACCGTGGAATTTTTCTTAGTGAAAGAGACGGATCTTTCATTGTGACGATTGTCTCAGACGTATTAGAGCAGAGAAAAATAAGACTATTTCCTTGTTTAGGTCAGAGAGAACGTCGGGTCGGCATGAACGTGAACCTTTACAACGTATTTTGCTAGTCACGAACCTTGCAACCGTACTGGGACCCTCAGTCTCACATTCCCATGTCGCGTTGCAGCTAATTACACAAACCCTAGACTCTAGAGAGTGCTGTACTAAACATACATGTAGGTACTACATATCCTGCAGCAAAGAATAGAAAAAAAAAAAAAAAAAAAAAAAAAATAGTCTTCAGGTGTAGATAATGAGTTTCTGATGTTTATTCATTCGTTTAATTTAAGTTTTGCGGAAATCGTAGCTGACCACTATAAATTGTGGTATAAGTATCACATATGTTATAACTAAACATACGTATGTATAGAATACGTATACAACAAAATTAACGTATAAAGTAATTGATGAACGTATATCTGCAAGAAGAGCATAGAATGTTACTTACGTCTAATATTTCTTACGTCTCTATATACGGTACGAAGATTTATGAGGAATTACTGCAACGAATTAGCGTGGGAACGGGACACTGGTAGATGCAACTGGGTTCACCATGGTTAGTCATTCGAAGCTATACGTAAATGCATTCTAACGCGAAAATACTAACGCGTTGTTGAAACACTTTCTTTGTACTGTAGGTTACAACGTTACAACGCACATATACTCGGAGATCGACTTATTTCACTCTCTAATGGTCCACTAGCCAGGATACACCTTTATATGTTCTTCATACGATGTTTTTCCGATTAAATGTTAAAAAAAAATATATAAATTAACATAATTTTGAATTGCTAAAAAATTCACAAAGCTCTAATTATTTGTATAATTGACTGCAGTCTTCGAACATTTCAATTATTTGATTTTGTTTTTTATTCTTCAATAATTTTGCATGCAATCAGACAATTCGTGGGCAAAAATGTGAATCGGTATAATTGAATGAATTATATTGGTTTATCTATTCTATAAATCGGTAGATATGATAATCGCGTGTCAAGTATAGGTATGGTATAGATAATTACTGTTTGGCGACGTGTCATCGGAGTTTAGTAACACAGCAACAGAGATTACCGATTAATTATACAACAGGACGACTATAGCCGCTTCGTGAGTTTAGATAGTGTGTGTTAATTTATGTGCATATTCATGGAAGCGTACGTCTTATAAATTATCGAAAGAGTGGATCTTGAGAAAGACCACCAATTTATCAACAATTTGGCAAATAACATATCGTGTCTCTAATCTCAAAAAGGCATGAATAAAATGTTTATCGGGCAATCGCATTAGAATAACTTGAAATTAATATTTTACTAAAAAAAAAAAAAAAAAAAAAAAAAAATTAAAACCAAAAAGGTCTATAATTATATACATATGACTTTTTACTTTTTAGAAAACTGATCTTTTTTTGTTTACATTTTATGCTATTTTCATGTTTTTAAAGTGATAGGCAAACTTTGAGAAAACTATAATTTAACGTTATCAATCTGAAAAATAACAAAACTAAAAGAACAGGGTTTACGAACGGACGCAAAAAATAAGAACCTTGACGATAATGTAGTCGAATTGCAGTTTCCGACTTTCTCTATCATTCTTAGATCTTTTTTTTTTTTTTTTTATCCATAGTGTGTGTGTAGCACACCCCTGATGATACGCATCTCGTGGTTATCAATGGCATATATATTGCATAGCATCAGGCACAGCGCGCAGTGAAGTGTTTAAACTATCGCAGATATTATTATATCGCTCTTGCATTCGTTGAACTCTGACAAATTATTTCTGAATATAATTATGTAGCTATGAAAATTGGAAGAGTCGAAAGTAATATTTCATAAAAATAAAACTGATATGACTATTCTAGATTAAATTAAACACCTACGTCCTACACATTTGATTCTCATTATAATATCTTGATGATATCTTGTACTTGATCATAATTCTGTTGATATAATTAGGATATTTTGAAAATAAGTAACCCTATATCGTATATTTTTATGTTATTAGCTCAATAATACGAATCATCTGATTTATTGAATTGATATACATGATTTACGAATGAATGTCGTGCAATTACATTTCAATCATTTTCCATTTCACCAAATATCATGTCTGATAAGGGCCGTTGCGGATGGCGGAAAGTGATACGGAAAATGATAAGTGTTCTTGTTTATCTTAAGGCCAACGCACACCATTGCCGCCCAGCACAGCGTGGAACAGCGTGCCACAGCCGCGCAACGGCGCAGTACTTCTACAGTATCGCAGGACTAATGCAGTTAGGCGCAAAATAATGATGTCCATTCGGCTTGAAATCTCAAAACTATGTGTACCTTAAATTAATAGATGGTGAAAGGCGGTGGAGGAAAACAGTAGGAGACGGTGGAAAACGGTGAAAGACGGTGGAGGACAACGGTGGAAAACGGTGAAAGTCGGTGAAAGACGGGGAAAGGCGGTGGGGGACGGTGAAACGCGGTGAAGGAAAACGGTGAAACCGCCTTTCACCGTTGCTCACCGTTTTTCACCGTCTTCCACCGTTTTCCTTCACCGCCTTCCACTGTTTTCCTTCACCGTCTTTCACCGTTGTTCACCGTTTTTCACCGTCTTCCACCGTTTTCCTTCACCGCCTTTCACCGTCTTTCACCGTTTTCCTTCACCGCCTTTCACCGTTGTTCACCGTTTTTCACCGTCTTCCACCGTTTTCCTTCACCGCCTTTCACCGTCTTTCACCGTTTTCCTTCACCGCCTTTCACCGTTGTTTACCGTCTTTCACCGTTGTTCACCGTTTTTCACCGTCTTCCACCGTTTTCCTTCACCACCTTTCACCGTCTTTCACCGTTTTCCTTCACCGCCTTTCACCGTTGTTTACCGTTTTTCACTGTCTTCCACCGTTTTCCTTCACCGCCTTTTACCGTCTTTCACCGTTTTCCTTCACCGCCTTTCACCGTCTTTCACCGTTTTCCTCCACCGCATTTCACCGTTGTTCACCGTTTTTCACCGTCTTCCACCGTTTTCCTTCCCCGCCTTTCACCGCCGGTGGAAAACGGTGGAAGTCGGTGAAAGACGGGGAAAGACGGGGAAAGGTGGTGAAGGACGATGAAACGCGGTGAAGGAAAACGGCGGGAGTAGGTGGAAAACGGTAAAAGACAGTGAAAGGCGGTGGAGGACAACGGTGAAAAATGGTAAAAGTCGGTGAAAGACGGTGGAAAACGGTGAAAGTTGGTGAAAGACGGGGAAAGGCGGTGGAGGACGGTGAAACGCGGTGAAGGAAAACGGCGGGAGATGGTGGAAAACGGTAAAAGACAGTGAAAGGCGGTGGAGGAAAACGGTAGGAGACGGTGGAAAACGATGGAAGACGGTGGAAAATGGTGGAAGACCGTGGAAGACTCCTGTGATCAGTCAGGGTTCTTATACAGCAAAGGTGAATAGTCCTGATCGAACTAAGAGTATTATTAATTATGCTGGAATGATTTTTACACAGTGAAGTTTTATTCGCACAATGACATCCTTCCCAAAGCATGTCGGTGTTCATTATGCTACCAACGAGGATGTGGAAGCCTTTTGCCACCTATGGAGGAGCATCGGTTATCAGCTAGGAATAGAAGACGATAGTAAGACGAGGAAAACATAATTCTTTGATTCTTAGTATGGTCGTACAGCACGATTGTGATGGGAAACTTTTTGCTAGGTTCAACTATTGCCGTGGCATTGTCGACGACATTCGACAACCTAATCACGACTTTGTTGAAACATGGGTTAAGCCTAATATGCGAGAAATCACACCTGAGTGGAACATATGATCTGATGTGTATTCACTGGTACGAGCGTCGTCCCGCCGGGCCTGACCTACGAAGTCGGCCTTCTCTACGTGACTTCTTTCCCTATTTTTTTAAGTAGAGATTCATCATATGTGCTGATGTTCACTCAAGACTAAAGCCTGGCGCCCACTACACCGCAGCGGAAAACAGTGGTGCATCGTCTTTTTTCTGTAGTTTCTTATAAAAGTGTGCATGATTTCCATTATAAAATACGACGAGTCACTGTTTTCCGCCGTCCGCCGCGCTCCGCCGCGGTGTAGTGGGCGCCCGGCTTAATTCTCAAATGCGGTCAGAAAAAACGCAGCAGGCTCAAAAAAAATCTAATTGAATGACATCGTTTGCCTAAATTTCTATACGAGTGAAATCGCAAAACGAAATATATATCTATATATTGTATACATGACATGACTAACGATTACTTTATCTATTCATATGATGCGTGGGATACTTGAACTTTACTTATACAAGTAAAAATTGATGTGCGTATAAAATTGTTAGATCATTTCTAACAATATGCAGCTTTGAACTTTTTATTTTTTGTTAGAGGTTCAACTTATTTTACATGATGAAACTACTGGCAATGACTGGTTTGATTAATAATCTTCTGAACCGAACGCTGGATCAAGCGGAGAAGTTCACCCCTGTGGAATTGAAGGCTATTCTCTAATTAGTCAGGTAATGAAAGAGAAAAGAAGTAGGACATTTCAGTTACTACAAGCTTCTAGCCTCGGGGCAGCGTTGTAATAAATACAAAATGTGTTGCAGCTGGTTGAAGTGGTGAATATATTTTCACTATGCAGTTATGTAGTCGGAATCTATATTTATATTCTCATTCACTAATTTACTCTATATATTATTCAGAAATAAAAACAATTCAAATTATAGAATCGAAGTGATCAAAATGAAATTACCGATATACCAGTAATAAAATATCAATATAGAATGAGGGGCTATGAATATATAGTTAATTTGTTTTTCACCGTTCAATCGTTGTATGTCATCTTTATTCATCGATCATCAAGTGGTACTTAAGGATCATTAATCCTACATCAAGAGGTATTAGGAATTTTTGTAATGAGGTCTCGGCGCATTAGCAGATAAAAAATCATTCAGACGCTAGTCAAATTGATTGACAAAATTTTTTAGGTCTCTTTTTTTACGACTTCGTATCAATCCCTTTATTTGACTTCGCTGAAATTTCGTTGGGGTCGCGATTTGTCGCCTTATGGACTAAATTTCATTTAAAATCGAACGTTTCATAATTTTTCGGTCTTGTAAATAGAACATCTAGCGTTCAAGATAATAAAAAAAGAAACCATTACGCGCAATAACTGTGTAGCAATCGTCCACTAAAAGCGCACGTCGCTTTAGGACAAGATATACATGTATGTATGCCTAAAGTATTTTAAGCTTCAGTCTAATTTTGTTGTTTGGCTAAAGCGCATGCCTAGGTCTGGTTCTATATCGTTTACGGTCGATTCTAACGCTGAAGTGCGGAAGCCGCTCTGATAACGTAGAGTGTAAAACCGTTCTTCTATTCTGACACATTTATTCGACTCATAAACGTTGTATGAACATTGAACATTCATCGTTTAGTCATAAGTCGAGAATTGTTCATGTATGTATGGATTTTCTTTTGTGTACTGTATTTTGTTCGTGCATGGTTATCGCTGTCTCATAATTTCTCACTTTTTGACTTTGCCCTGATACGTCACTCGTCATTACCTCGTTTTTTAATCCTTGGTCCCATTCTCATTAGTGACTGATCAACGAGCGCTTTAAAAATCTAAGATCTTTACCAGACCGTGTTTATTTATTTTTTGTCTTTAATTCGTTACAATCATTGAGTCTATATCCGCGAGTGTGTTGATTTTCGAAGATTTTTCTTCCCCCCAACTTAACTCATTTTTCGGTCACCATTCCAGGCTGCAGAATTGACAAAATGTGAAGATTCAACCGCAAAGAAAATAGACAAGACGAATTTTGACAATAAGGTCGTAAGTTGAACAAGAATTGCGTTTAACTTCGTCAGAAGTGGAGCTGTTCAAAGGAAGTTTGCAATTTTATCCGGTAGGTAGCGGTTCGCTCAATGCGATCAATCATTTGGTTAACCAATCAGTTCTAAGAGGATTTGAAAATTGAATCCTGAAATACGACCCGCGATTTAGTTTATCGTTTTCAACGCATCCATTTGGTTTGACATTAATTTCATATATCCAGAATTTTAAGGCCACTAAATTAATATTCAAAGATAACTGCATTCTTACGTTAACTTGTTGATAAGGTGCGGGTATTCTAAGATCTGGAAATTGGCGTTTGAACGACAATTGAACGGATACACAATTTACATATTTGTTTTTATTTTTACCAACATCGCTAATAATTATTATTACATGATAAAATAAGAGAATATACTCCATCGCCAATGTACTTGATGGCAGTGAAATAATATCTAGAGTATTTCGCAAAGTGATAACAAAGCTGCGATAAGTATTGCAAGTTCATAGCTCATTTAATATCAGATAAATTCAACTCAAGTGAGTTTATTCCCAGTTAGTAATACTCGAAGTCTATAATTGATATTGGGAAATGATATTAAATAAATTGGACACTTTATTTATTGAGCATAAAGTAAATCAAAAGGGCAAAAGAGACGCGAAGACAGTATATTTACATGTTACTCAAGTAATGTAGAACGCCAATACTATCTTAACTATATGTATAACTCCTATAGCGAGAATAACTCGTATCTTTAACAATTAATATAATCCAATTCACGGTATCAGTAGGGTTTTGCTGAAAAAAATTTATCTGAGATTTGTTCACATAATCAGTAAATTGATTCGGATTAAAGTAACTGTTATACAAATTCCAATCCGAACTTAGATGCTAGGTAATAGTCTAAATATAGTTCAAGTTAGAGTGACAGTTATAGGTAAACTTATCGGGTGACATATATATAGCTGTTTACCTCTGAACACAAGATAACATTCATTCGCAGCTAAAACTAGACGATCGTGCGAGAACGAACTGCTATCACATTTGTTTCTGAATTATAATGATAGAAAAAAAATTAAAAAAATAAAACAAATCCTCTAAAGTATAAAAAGTGAAAAAGAAAAAAAACTATTTGCAAATTTAATGTGTTTCTTCGAGTAAAACAAATCTGCCTCTTTATTTTATTGCCGGAATTATTTAGTGTCCAAACTCCATAGGTCTTGACCGTCAAGCTAGCCACCAAAGGTCAGTTCTGCAATTAACAACTATATTTAGTGGAAATAAAATTATCGCCCAAGTGTAGGAACATGTATATATATTTGATACACACGTAAAATCTTACACAACGTAATGGTAACCGGTCTCAAATGCTTGATCAATAAGTATGAAAAAACTCGTTTTAACGGCTATTAGTATATTTGCTAAAGTTTACGTGTCTGAGTAGCAAATTGATCAAACTAATACTACCTGGCTATACCCAGCTGTTATATAGCCCAGGCCTGATATAGCCTAACAGTCTGTGCAAATACCAGTGTAGTAAGCATCTCATGCATGCCACCTCATTCATACAAACACAACGATGCAGTATGATCAGATTACTCTTTTTCAATGTCACTGCCACCTCCACATGAATAAGAGAAGGTTACGTAAATGTCTGCGATTTAAATGTTACCGTTGAAAACGGTCTTCAGATTCGTCAATAAGGAAACACCTCAGCAATATTTTACCTTTAGTATTTTTGATCTCACACCCCAGCCACTTATTGGATTAATTGGTGAAAAATTATTCCTATTATACTAGTCGAGCTCTTTAAGCTTTTCGATGTACTCAGGTGTTCAAAGCCTCCATAATTATCATGGAGAGATACTTCATGGGTTCAATATACATTAAACGATGCACTGATCGTTTCATGAGTTGAAATTATATTCACTCATATTTTGTAGCTGCAGGGGCTGCTCCGATTTATATACGAATCGAAGGAACTAGCTCAGTGTTTGCGTTCTCAAATCTTGATAAGATTATAATATGATCCATGTGACTGACCACGAAGGCTAGATAATAAGTGCGATGAACTCTTGGAAGAAATTCATACAGGCCTCGATATCCAAAGTTCTGATATCTCATTGATGGACCAGTGAGTTTTTCAGCGGTAATTAGATTGATCATCTGCACTTCGTGTGTATAAATTTTTTTTTAGAGCTGTCGATACGTCGGTGAATATATTAATATGTAATCTTGATAACGAATTCGAATAAACATAAAGTTATATTATATTATTGATACGAATGAATCGCAAATGGATAAATAAATGTAAATTTATAAATAAAATTTACTTGTTATATAAAGGCTTGCCAGTCTTACCGCAGCCGTGAAGCTTGACTTACTGCGTAGGAAACGGTACCTACATTAGCCTAGGCAAAAGTAAAACGCGTTATAACTGAGAAGCGAAAAAGTGGCGACGCGACCCAGTTATCTTCTTGATGCCTAAAGAGTTCTTCTCTTATATACACCTGCGTGTAGAAAATTTTAAAAAGAAATACGGGACGAGATGCAGCTTGTTTCTTGAATAATTGCGAGTCTCGAAGTACAAGGTGAGTGTAGTATAAATATATATAGCTACATGTATAGTACATAGCAAGACTGACAGAAACCACGTAAGATAATGAAAATTTCATAATACCAAGATAATAATACAGTTATGCGGTGGTAATAGCTTGAATCGCAACTCCGCATTTTGCGCCTTTATTCCAAGCTGGTGTTATAAATCCAAGTACTTTATATTATACATTTTTTCAAACGCATGACTAACATAAGTTGAGATCAGGATGTTCGCGAAAATTGATGCGGTAATTTGTTACTGTTGTTTTACTATGTTTGTTTCTTTTTATTGGTTTTATTGTATACAGGTGTTAATGGCAATTAGCACATTCATCTACACCTTGGCTTTGTCCCACTTCGTGATTCTAGTATGAAGATCTTCATTTCTTCCCTCTTGATGTGTCGCTTTTTTTGAGTCTTGTATATAATGTACCTATTATTGTATAGCTTTTCATCGGCGTTAATGATCTCGTTGGCATTTTACCGATTCGAATTCAAGGCGACTCGCTTCAGCGCACCTTGTAAGCATTCAATGTTATAAAACCCGGGAGTATGTATGAAAGGACGTCAAACCCCTTGTGATCTTGCCACTGGCCTCGACCCGGTCTATAATTTGATATAATCTGATCCGTATATAATTTTTAACGATTCAAGGTTTACCTAGCAATGATGGAAATAGCGTTTGTCAGTCGACCATGGGGCTGTTAATTAATGAGTAGATTAATTACGCTGAGAAATGATATTGTTAAAATTTTACAGTGGATATATTTTTAGTGAAATTTCAAGATTTTGCATTCTATCAAATTTGATTTATTCAAGCGCCTAGAATCCGGACGAGTGACTATAAACACAGCAAGAGAGTATAAACTTTCATAAACAAAATTTGACTCTGCTAAATTACGTCCTGTCCGCAACGCTAGGTTTGAATATGCGGAATTTTTTTTGTAGGACAACCGAAGAAAGGTCGTCGCCACTCCTCTTCCCGTGTGGTTTAAACAAGAAAAAGAAAGAAAGAAAGAAAGAAAGAAAGAAAGAAGAAAAAAAAAACTCGTTTCGGTATTTAGCACAACGTAAAAAACGCACGAGCGTAAAATTCGCGTGGAAAACGATGCAGAAATAAAACGCTAGGACCCCACGTTATTAACGTGTTAGACAATTGAATTTAGGGAACGTGAATTATTCTAACAACATTAATCGGTAATCACTGTTCTTCCGTTATATTTTGTCTTTAAACGCAATACGTAAAGAAGGTTTCGAATTCTTCCAAGTTGCAGTATCTGTAGATAATGCAATCATAAGCCGTCGTCAGTGAATTGAAGAAGACGCAGTTAGCAAAGATAACGAACGATTTCATGGCCCAAATACGTCCGACATAGGATTACGCGTGTCAAGATAATCAAGTAATTACTTATAAACGTGTTCACTAATCGCCAAATTTTCGATCAAGACGTGCATGTGCTTTGATTCGCTTGTGAAATTAAAATTAATGAATAAATCGTTGATTACGCGTATAGTCATCAATAATTATAATGTTTTTTTTTTTAGATAAATAAATATGTAGCCTCGGGAGTTTATTGTAATCAGCTAAATTCAGCCGTTTTTAATTCTACCCGTTTATGACGTATGAAGACTGATTCCTTAATAAACTTTCCGGGTTCTTCTCGTGGCAAAAAACCGCGTATCAACGAGGAGCGTATTATTAGTATGCAAATAAAATTACCTTGGATTAAGTATATGGAAAAATACTTTCAAGCGTTTAATATAAATCCGCTTGAGCTACACCTGAGATATTGTTTGCTCATTATTAAGAAAAATTAATTTTACGAGTTCGTTTTTTCTTATAATCGGGGCTACGGTATTCTGATAATCAAACTCATACCTAATTGGTTTAATTAATCAGACTTTAATCCCACGTCCATGATATAATGAGCATGTTTTAAATCTCCGCAAACTTGTCCTTAGCGGTTTGTTCGCCGAAGTAGGGGAATACGCTACAATTTGATTCGCTTGAAGCGAGAAGCTCGGTTGTAGCGGCAGACTCGGTTTCGCGATCCCAAGAACAAGAAGTGTTTGTGGGAAGCGTGTAACTATAATAGAGACTGAAGAAAATCGAATTCGCGAAAAAAAATCGCGAGTGAGTAATTAAGTCGGGATAATCTTATCGGTGGTATGATTATTGTATTTTTGGGAATTAACAAAATGCGGTAGTAAAGATGTCAACGACGAAGAACGATACATCGTAGTGAGTTAACGATCACCTTATTTCTACCACACAAGAGGAAACAGGTTTCAGCGAACTGTAGATGTAAGCAAAAAAATCAGATTGGAATTTCGAGGCCAAAGAACAAACATAAAATGAAACGTCTATGAAAATATTATTCAATTTATGTGCTCTGCTCGATCCTATACATATCCTCAAATAAAACTATAGATGCAAGTTTTTGATCGATTTTCAAAAATTCGTATAAATAAACTAAACTAAAATATACACATTCGATCGTTATCGGTTTACCTATAAGGTACTACATTATACAATTATTGACAAGAAGCCCATAATTTAGAAAAATACCAAAAGTGCAGCTCATTTTTGATTTCATTTCATACGAATATGGTATAGGTTTGACTTAATCTTCAATAACAATTCAATTGCCAATATTTTCGTGAAGGTTTATTAATAATTTTTTTTTGCACAAAACACTTTTTTTCATTCTAAACCTGAAGTGAGATTCCGTTCGTGTTACAGATTCGACGCACATCACGCGCAACTCAAAACTGTGATAGATTAGTTGTGAATCATCGGCTTCATCAACGCGTCAAATTGCAAGAATCATGAGAGCAGACAAAGAACCTGTCGACGACACTAGGGAGGAGACTGAATCCTCGGACTTTGACGATGCCTGCGACATCACGTCGACGTCTTCTTCGCCGAAGCGGATTTTATCATCGTCACTATCCTCGTTGGAATGCGAACAAACGGGGATCGATGATAGCGATAATGACAGCGGTTTCGTCGGAGTTTCCCAAGGATCGCTAGACCGCCTTGACACTGTGACACCGGATGTAAGTAACGAGATAAATGAATGTCACGTGGCGGAACCAGGAACAAACGGCACATATGATAGAGAGGCGATTCTGTACGACCTAGCAAATTCGGAAGATCCAGGACAAGCTCGGTTTATTTTGAAAATTGAACAAATGCAAAGGACCGCTGCTAAATCGGAATCAAAATTCGAAGATGAATATCAAAATGCAGACATTACAGACGAAGAATTGCGGAAAGTGTGGATCGAACGGATACGTAATGCGCTGGAAGCTGTACCGGACTCATTGCTGCACTTGCTTAAAGGAAGAAATCGTCCTGGCGATTGCGGTCGACCTTCTGATCAAAAACCCGATTGGCTTGACATGGATAAGCTCCGACGAGGCCAGAAATTTGCCCAGGATCACATGTTCCCAGTTTATTTCTCCGAGCTGCTTTCTTTGTTCGCTCTGTTCAGCTTTGAGGATGGACTGAAGCCATTGATTATAACCGGAAAGTCTAGCACACCAAATACAGCCTTCAAAAGGTGTGACCTAAGATCAAGAAATTTGAAAATAATCAATTTTTGTTGAAAATCCCTCTAATCGTTTGCCTCTCGATGTTCAAGGTATCTGTCCACAGGACTGCGGGTTCGTAATTGGTACACCGAGGACCCCTGGGCAAAAGGGACATCCGCTCGCAAGGACATTTTGACTGTGAGGATAAAGCACGCTGCTACAAGACGGAAATTGGAGGCTTCTACAAACGAGGAAATAGATGCCGCATCCATAATTCCCAACGCGTGTTGCCCTACGCGAGAAATTTTGCTTAAGGATTTTTCCGAGACTTGTAACCCTCCAGCGATCGGCCAGTGCCCTTACGCAACAGAGCAAAGTAGTCCTGATCGACCCAAGGGTATCAATCAGACTGAAATGGCGCTCACGCAATGGGGATTTATCGGTATAATAATATCTTATCCGAAGCTTCTCGGGGTTCATTATGCGGCAGATGAAGACCTCGAAGCCTTTTGTCACTTGTGGAGAAGCATAGGGTACCAACTAGGAATGGAAGACGAGTAAGTTGAGCAGAATTGATTAACAATTTACGTGCATTTGTTGAATTTTCGTTCGTTTTTTTTTACCCTGATGTTCTTCTAATCTGCGATTTTAGGTACAACTTTTGCCGTGGCACTCTTGAAGAAATTCGACAACGTAGTCACGAATTTCTTCATACGTGGGTCAAGCCTAATCTGCGAACCATAACGCCTGAGTGGGAACACATGATGAGATGCATATTCACCGGTGTCGGTGTATTCCTACCTGGTGCTACTTACGAAACTGCTCTTCTCTACCTGACGGAACTTTTAGATTTAAAAATGCCACGACTTTACGCTTCTCTTTCCTACAAAGATTGGATCAACCACAATCTCACGAAGTAAGTTCAACTTTTTTTGTCACAAATATGTATATTTACGCTTTTACACATAAAATTGCACATTTGTTATTGGAAGGCACGTCTAACCAGATCCCATTTTTCATATTTATTTTCTATTACAGGTCTTTGTTTTACTACACTATCAAACTTCCGGGGGTATCTACTATGTTGAACAATCTGTTGAATCGAGCACTTAATCGAGCTGAAAAGTTCACCCCCGAAGAACTGGAGAATATACGAATTAAGCTTTCTAATCAGCCTGGGTTTGATAAACAAACAGATGAGAATGCACCCGGTACAAGTTTATGACCTTTTAGCAGCTCGATACCCCACTAGGGTATATGATGAGTGCTGCGTTATATGGCCTTGCAGTTAAACTAATTGCGAGAATAATGGTTACGGACACATTCGTGAAACGAGGAATAAGATTATTTCAACTAGTTTGAAAATACGTACCTATGTAACAACAGAATGTGTCGGGAATGGGGGAGAGATTGTAGAAAGAATTATTTGATAGATAAATTTTTTGGTATACATGGATTTTCGACGACGGTGCAATATATGGGTGCAAACTGTAGTAACTAAGCAATAAATTATAACGTATTTGAAGTTGAATCGAATTAAGCAATGTTAAACTGTGATAAAGTAACGATAATATGATATGACATGAACATTTTGACAATATCAATATACTATTAAAGTATGTATAAGGATAATAATAAGATTAACAATTCTGTAGTGCCTGATATAATATACACCTTTTCGAAGTTAATTAAATAAAATTACGAATATTTGTAGTGTTTATATGTATGGTATGATTGCTATAAACCTTGAATAGAGTACGTATACATCGACCACATTGCCTGGAAGTATCTTTCAAGCCGCAGAATATAATTGCCTTTAGGCCTCAAATTGTCAGGTATATAACATTAGGCAGAACAACGTTTAAAGCTTAGAAAGTTTTCTTCAATGTATTGGGTTGTAAGTATACAAATCGTGTTTAATACGCTACACAGACTGTACAAAAAGTTTATTCATGTTAGATAAATAATGTTTGTAAGTTGAATACTATCTAATCCTGAATTACGTATGGCACAGCTGTAATAACGCATCTTTGTTCATGCGTTATTTTCTACTCTACATAATTTTCTACTCTCCATTATGTTTCATGTTTTCTCTAATGACCGCATAATGCATTTACGTAAAAGCTGTATGGACTGTGGCTCATTATTTCAGGAATTCATCATTTTTAAAAGTATGGATACAAATTTTAAAACATGCCGTTATCTGTGTTTCGAGAATAGCGATTTTTTTTTTATTGTTGCTTAAGGGGGTATCCCCACCTTTAAATGAGTTAACATTCTAAGAAAGAGATTGATATTTTACAGCGAATTTGAGAGTCTGATCAAATCCAAAAAAATTAAGAAGTTTAGGGAGAGTTTGACCCTCATTATCCATACTTAACATTGAATATTATTTTGAGTCTATTAGTAGTTACGCTGAATATAGAAAAATACAAAATTACTCGGTTGTCGCAAAGAATCAGTAGTACCGTTGGATCGATTTTGGAATTTTTGGTCTTCAATTGTTCAGAAGAGATGCCTCTATCATATGAACGTAGAACTTTTTGATATGACTATTTTTGGTTGAGATAATAGAAAAAATAGAAAAAAAAAAAATTGAAGAATTAGAAAAACCTCAGTAAAAACTAAGCGAGTCAGGCAATTTTCGCGATATCAAAAAGTTCTATGTTCATATGATAGAGGCATCTCTTCTCAACAATTGAGGACCAAAAATTCCAGAATCGATCCAACGGTACTACTGATTCTTTGCGACAACCGAGTAATTTTGTATTTATCTATATTCAGCGTAACTACTATTAGACTCAAAGTAATATTCAATGTTAAGGGCCTTTCCTACCCAATCCACAACATTGTAATAAACGCGTGCAGAAGGTGCTATTAAACGGAATATCTCTGCCCGGTCACCGAAATCAATGAAACAAAATACGTCGCGCAATTCTATGTGCGACTCCGAACATGTACAGCCCGAAAAATGTTCGTTTTGCGCGAAAATAGAGAAGATATCCATGAAAAACGGTTTTAGAAACGTTCACGATGTTTTCAGGACTGGTGGAATTGCCTAGGAAAGCACCTTAAGTATGGATAATGAGGGTCAAACCCTCCCTCAACTTCATGATTTTTTTGGATTTGATCAGACTCTCAAATTCGCTGTAAAATATCAATCTCTTTCTCAGAATGTTGACCTATTTAAAGGTGGGGATACCCCCTTAATTTTTTTAATGACTTAGAACTTTAATAATTACGTGAAGACTTGATGAATATGTATTTTGATGCTAGGAACTCGATTGCGAACTATGAATCAGCAAAAAGAGACGAAAAACATACATTTTCAGTCAGTTAAAAAAAAAAGTGAAACTTACTTATGCCTATTCTTGTTTATTTTTATTCTTTCCCAGGTAATAATCCTGGCTTAGTATTTAACTACTTGTGTCTTGAACGTTGAATAATTCCTGTAAATTTTAGAATGATCGCAATAACCATTCCGGAGATATCGTTTGAAAAAGGGCCTCCTATAAATTTTGTCGATATTTCTGGCCACTATCGGCTGAATATAATATAGTATGTTACACTCGTTTGATACAGTATCAGGAGAATCATTGCTAGGTAAAGATATGAGGGGTATAATGGAAAGCTAACTTCCTTCAATTGTAATGGAAAGAAAAGTGTTATAATATCATAATCATTCAGTAAATTGAAAAAAAAAAAAAAAAAAAAAAAAACAGACAAGGAGCGTATCTTTTCATCAATGAGTGCATTGTCTGTTTAGCGACATCTTATTTGCAATTTTGTCAAAATTGCATTTCGGTAACGCATCCCCCGTTCGAACCGTATGGCGCCACAGGGGCCACTGACCCCATGACAGGTATCTCTGTCCAAGGTCGAGGTCGGTGCTCCGTCTTGCAGCTCCGTATACTTAGCAGGCAAATAAATTTAATTTAATTCTTTATCGATGCAATCGTTTGGGAATTATTTGGGAAAGTTTATGAATATGTTTTTGTAGTTTAGGAAATGATAGTTTAAGGGGGTATCTACACCTTTGAATCTTCAAAAAATCGTTTTTGTTTTTATATTTTTTTTGGAATGCTAGTGACCTACTTTACCTGCAAATAAATTGGCGTTCGAAAATCTAGAGGATTTGAAGAGTTACAGCCATGACAGTCCCGAATTGCGAAAAAGCGCCGCCGCGCGGAGCGCGGACGCTTATATTGGTCCCGTAAATATTGTACAGTATCGCCAACACCACTGTCTTGCTTTTTTTGACGGTTTTATATATTTTGCTTTTGAATGCTATTTTGTGATTTTTCAATTCTTTGTAATTATGATTTTTATACATATTTAATCTTCAATATTCTTTTGAATTGTGATAATTGACAGAACACATGGCTGCGATATACATTTTTTCGAGGTTAGGTGTCTGTGTTTGTTTAATATTGAGAATTACTATTGGTTTGAATTCGTAATGCCAGCACGACTATTCACAAACAAGGAGTGTATATATCTAAGATGAGATGAGACGTCGGAATCGAAAGAAGATGATCCATCAAAAAAGTGCATTTGAAATCGATGCCAGGAGACTACACATTCAGATTTCTAAAAAGATGAGTATTTCTATAATATATTAATTGCGAAAGTTTGATAAATATTATAAGAAGAAAGGTATGATTGATGAAAGATGGGAAAATTTTCGGAGTACTGACAAAAATTGTTCTAGCATCTTCTGAATCTCAAAAATATTGAAGACTAAGGGGAGACTTCGGTGAAATTTTGAAAATCGCTATTAGAGGTTGTATAAAAAAATCCTTCCAGCAGTTTTTGAATAATGTCAGTATAGACTGTGAAAAAAGATTTTAGCCTCCTGCGATGAAAATGTAAGCGCAAGGAACCTTAAGAAAAAGACTTTTCTCACCGCTGTCAAAAATTCCTTGCGTCTACACTTTCATCGCAGGAGGCTGAAACTTTTTTTCACTATCTATACTGACATTATTCAAAAACTGCTGCAAGGATTGTTTTATACACGTCTTTTCAAAGTTGTAAGAATTAATAAACCTGATTTTGCCAAAAATTTCACCGAAGTCTCCCCTTAAGAATTCTGAAGCATTTTTATGTTTCAAAAAATTTTGATCAGATTTTTCCTGAAGCAATTCATTCTTTTTCTAGCAGCCTTACTGAACACCTACCGGACACTGTTGTTGGACAGAACAGGTCAAAACTCACTACAAACCTCCGCCTGGCACATGTGTCTAGACTCGACTCATAACACATCGATGCGAGAGCAGCTGCGGATCCAGCATATTAATCATTAGCAAAATCTTAGAACTTGATTTTCTATAGCTACATTTCCTTCTCTAGGAGAAGTAGAAAATAAAAAAAAAATAAAAAAATAAAAAGTTTAAAAGTTGATTCCTGAACAATCATTATTTTGACCGGTTGCCGTAAAGAATAAAATCAACCGTTGGACCGATCTTTGATTTTTAGGTCCTGAATTATTCAGGAGAGATGCCTCTATCAGATGAACAGAGAACTTTTTGATAAACCCATTTTTAGTTGAAATATTAGAAAAATAAGCAAAATTTTTTTTCAAATTCAGAAAAAAAATCGAAAAAATTCAATAACTCAAGTAATTCTTGCAATATCAAAAAGTTCTCTGTTCATCTGATAGAGGCATGTCTTATGAACAATTGAGGACCAAAAATTCCAAGATCGGTCCAACGCTGGGTCTGATTCTTTACGGCAACCGAGTGATTTTGTATTTTCCTGTCTTCAGCGCAGCCACTATTAGACTGGAAGTAATACATGATGTAATATATGGATAATGAAGGTCAAACCCTCCCCAAACATGATGATTTTTTTGAATTTTATCAGAGTCTTCAAGTTGAAAAAAAAAGGAAAATTGTTTTTTAGAAATTCAACCAATTTAAAGGTGTATATACCCCCTTAAACAACGTACGGCACACGGTCGAATAGTAGGAAATTGGAATTAATGCATTTTCAGTCACTCAAAAATTGCAGCACACCTCCTCGGGTCAGATGTTTTCCTCATACTAGGTGGATTTTGGAATAAAAATTTTTCTAACTGAATAACGCTCAATAATTCTTAGTTTGAGTTGTTCTTTTAATTGTTCGTCCGTTTGTACACATCGCTAATTTTGATAACCCCTCCCACAGCAATTATTCCATTGACACATAGAGAGCGCTGATTGCGTATGAATGAACGAATGGTAAGATATAGTGGTGCTGCACAAATATGCGGATAAAAAAATTACTACCTTTTCTGAGAAGCACTTGTCTATGAATGAAAAGATAGTGGTGCTGCAGAAATATGCGGAAAAAAAAAACTACGACCCTTTCTTCATATTCTTGGAGGCGTGGCAAACAGCGCATTGTAAAAATTCTGAAAAGCAGTAGAAAAAACTACTAACTCTTTATTAGATTCATTGATACAATGAAAGGTAGTGGCACGTGGAAATAATGCAAAGAAGCTGAAAAGAATTACTGATATTTAATTGCATTTATGCATAATAGGTATCTCAACGAATAGAAATAAAGCAGTTCAAATAAATTTCGTTGAAACACAGAATGAATAAAAATATAAATTCACTGAACATAGAGCAGCTGACAAACAACTATACCTATTATCCGTATATTGTTTAATTATTCATGATTTTTTTCTCCTATTCAGAATACTACTGTTAAAAATATTGAAGACGTGTTTTCCAAACAATTTCGAGTTCATTGGGTGGATTTTTTTTTCTGCGAATCGTGTCTGTTAACTCTATACGCCTTATGATATGCAATCTCAAGTATGGAATCGCGAGAATTACGTGCGGATTGCATACGATGAGGCGCACTGATCTTTGCGGCTCAAGTAATTCGTCGATTCGATCGCGAGATGGCGATACCATTTTTTTACCATTTTTTACGCCAACGAGGTATGAAGTTGAGAGGCAACTCAATTCGAATACTCTGACTGCAAAGAAGACGTCGTAAAACAGACAATGCACTTATTGACGGAGAAATACTCTTGAATAATTGTGATATTATATCACTCGTTCTATTGTTGCTATTGAATAAACTTCTATCAGAGTCAGAGCAGAGGACCTAAATGACGATAATAAAACTGAAGAAACACAAGATCTGTGCGACGAGAATGATAGCGTAAGCTGTATACTGCACAGTCTTCATTCTCGAGCGTAAAACACGGACTCATGGGTGTTCTAGCTGTGGGATCTTAACATGCACGATAAAAGTACCACAGCGACTACATTATATCTATTAGATCTTCCAAGCTTGAAGTGTAGAAGGTTTCCTCAAAATATTAGGTTTTAAGTACATAAATTTCGTCTACTCTTCCAGACGGCTAGCTACAGACTACTAAAAGTTAATTCATATACTATATGCGATGAATGATGTTTGTAAGTCGAATACTGTCTGGTGCTGAATTATATATAATAAAGCATCTTTGGTCATGCGCTATTTTGATTTATTTACTTTTTAATAAAATAAAACTGCAACAACATCGTGAATTTTTATACGACGATCGTGCGTTCTATGCTTATTTTTGGCATCTTATTTGATCATTCAATAAACTTATTGAATCGTACTATGATATGCAGTAATTCGTTTATCTCCATCGACAAAGTCCAAGTCTCTCATTTGCGAATCTAAAAAAATAGATCTGCAGTCCTATCGTACGATGAATCCGTTGAGAATTTCAACGCATCGAAGAAGATGAATAAAAACTGTTATTGGAGATTCATCCATTCAATCAATCATGAAAATCAATCAAAATATTATAAATTTGGTGAACCCTCCGTTTTTAGTTAATCCAGAAATGCTTATTGGCATATCAGCGCGATAGATTTTCCGTGACGATAAATGTATGATAATGCCTATCCGGTGCAAAAATCTTGCGCCAAGTATATTGATGTGGTAATCACCTAAAAAAATCGACTTTCTTCAAAAAAAAATATCGCAATCAAACACTACCGCCAAGTAGGTTACGTACGGCGTCGATAGCCTTCTTGTCTTACCATGCAGCACCACATAAAATATAAAAAAGGAAAAACAGAAAACATTAGAAAAGGAAAGAAAGAAGAGAAAAAAAAATTTGGAGTACGTGGTACTTTCCTCATCGCGACCCCATCGGTGCGTTTTTTTGTCCAGAGAACGTCCATTCACATAACTTTAAATAATTTATTAATAATAACAAACGGAGTCCCCTATCCTGCGCAGAGTAGAGCACTGATTCATCGCGGGAGCAGAGGTTGCCTAATTTCATACCAATTTGAAGAAAATTAAAACCAAGTGTACGTTCGATTGCTTGAATACGGCACTTCAGAATTCCTTTCTTTGACTTACATAAGTTAGGATAATTTGTTCGTTATTTTATTATTTGGTTACAATCACCACACGGAAGAAAATGTGCTGTTGAATTTATTATGTGAGTAGTTAGTATTTATCGACAACACTATTTTTCAGTAGAAATGACAACAATTGTGGTAACATTTACTCAGTCAGACATTGAACGCCACTGCAGGTACCGAATAGTAGAATTGTGGTAATTGTCCATACACTCACTGCTCGCATGTAAATTCGACAACACATTTTTTTCCGTGCACTCAATTTTTTGTACTTGGTACAAAATGACACAATTATGATTTATTATTTTGAAGTTCGATAATCCTCCTAATCAATAAAACCAAAATTGTTATTTTAATCAAACGGAAACTAATTAGATTTTTGGGCTTTTATCGTTAACGCACCCGCTTTAGGCCACTCTCCCCTAAATATAAATGAGCAATGCCCATTTTATGTATTAGACTTTGATAAGGTGAAACTCACATCGAATTGTACCTATTACTCATTGATGTATAATCTAAGAGTGAACACTTCGTATTCGATTCTAGATACTATTGGCCAATAATTCCGTTGTAAGATTCATTATTCACACGGAGAGAAATTCCACGCAGAAACTACCATACAGTTATTGCAGTTTGAAGACAGAACGGAGGTATAAACAGACCTATTATACTTTTCTCGTGGTTCGTCCAATAAAATATGGTCTCAGCCATGATATTATTGTGACTCGGACAAGATTTTATTGGACGAACCACGAGAAAAGTATGGTAGGTCTGTTTATACCTCCGTTTAACGAGGTCAAAGGAGCGAATTTCGTCTAGCCTGGCCATGAATCTAACAGAAAGGTGTTGGCCCAACAGCTTACCTATCGGCCATTTGAATATATTCGAGGGGCCGTTCACTTGAGAACTGATGCCGAATTAACTTAGCCTATTTGGTCTTAATCGTTCCTTAACTAGCTTATTTGGTGATTCTTTGGTGATGCTGCTCTGATTCTGTGATTCCGGGCTTAACATCTGATGCCGATTGAGAAAGGATCGGGCGGATCTGATTCCAGTAGTTACGCGCTTCAAGCGAAGTGAGCCCACTGATTCCGGCTCACTCTGCTCACTCGGCTCACGCGGCATCAGCTGGTTCGGCGCGCCAATGCGTTTTATAACTCAAACAATTCTTGAAACTTTTTTGCCACTCGCGTGTATAAAAAATTTACCATTACTATATCTGTTAACATGTTACTGAGAATTTAGTAGTAAAAAGTATGTAGGGGAGAGTGTTGTACCTCGGACCAGTTTTTTTCAAGTCTCCATAACTTTTTTTCTTTCGAACAGGACCTCATAAAAATGGTGCTACAATATAGTCTTGAGTCTTGAGTATTAAGCCTTTATGTTTTATAAATGAAACTTCTTCCCAGCGTTATACTATATTGCATAGTTTGAACGAACAGCACATGGTCCGAGGTACATGACCATGTTGTACCTCGGACCATAGCATATTTCACCTTGGACCACATCATGTTGTACCTTGGATCAGTTATCTTTCACGGTTATATTCAACTCACTTTGGTGTTTCGGAAATCTGTGCAACCTAGGTGATGATAATATTGCATAACATTTTTATTTTTCATGAATTTCTAATACAAAACCTCCATAATTTAACTTTATCTATTCCCGTGCATTTTGTTTCTTGTGGTTGGTTTGCCTCGTACATCTGTCTGTTGAGTCGACGCATATTTTTTTTCTTATTCGTTCAGATGAATGATTAACAGAATAATGACATGATGGACTAACGGCCGTAACAATATTGTGTATAGGTAGGGTAATACATAACATATAATACATGGTGTGTACATATGATAATAATAATAACAATAATGATAATAATAATAATAATAATGATAATGATAAAAATTTCAATAATCAATTATATGTTGAAACAGGGTGTTATTAATTGTGAGGCACTACTATGTCACCGGCTTATGGTATATTGTACCTTGGACCGGTCCGAGGTACAAGACACTACAGTGGTCCGAGGTACAACAAACGGGCATTCGGAATAACTAGTGCCACCATTTTTAAAAGGTTATATTTAGTTTAGCAACACTGTGCCTGTTTTAACAAAGACATTTCAAAAGTACGAAACGATTAATTGCGGGTCGTACAGCCTATCATGACATACATTTCACACCTTCGAACTAAGATACGAAAAAGTTACTTCTTACCTGCGAAAACACTTTTCTTTTGATACACCGCGACTCATTCGCCGAACACTTAACTTATCAGGAAAAAACACAATTCGGGGGTTCCCCGAAAGTAGATCCATTGAAGTAAACGGAAAAAATCCACAGAGGGGCGCTGTAGCCTATGTGGACCGAGGTACAACACTCTCCCCTATTTAATAATATCGTGAATGATGAATATGAAAAACAATTCACTCGATGCGCCAGAAATAGAAACATTTTATTTTAACAAACATTCGTTTTTTTGGGTTTTGTGGAGAAGTAATTAATTTCCATTATAATTAGTCATCATAACATGGAGTTAGTGATTGTGAAATCAAACACGGACGCACTACTTGTTTCTTCTGATTTTTATTTTCATCACAAACTCTACAAATCAAAATATATCTTCTTTGGCCATATTGCACTTACTAGGAGAGTATCGTACCTCCGGGTCATCGATCTTGACCAAATTTATAGGGGTGATTTCTTGAGCCAAAATATGAATTACCCGCTGAATAACTCTCCGGAATGGGCCTTTATTCTGTCAATTTAGCTAAATGTACAACAGAAATCAGCGTAACCTGGGTTTTGCAAATCGCCATGAAATAACCAGTTTTTGTGCTGCGTTATGATATTCTACATTGCACTGAATATTTATACACTGAATACAGTCATTATTGTACATAAGATTGTTGAAATTTAACATTCCAGCTATAGAAAATCACTTTATTCTGCGCCAATTGACACATTGCAATGTAGAATCTCACAACGCAGCACAAAAACTTAGTTATTTCATGGCGATTTGCAAAACCCAGGTTACGCTGATGTCTGTTGTACATTTAGGTAAATTGACAGAGTAAAGGCCCATTAGAGAGAGTTATTCAGCGGGTAATTAATATTTTGGCTTAAGGAATCACCCCTATAAGTTTGGTCAAGATCGATGACCCGGAGGTGCGATACTCTCATAGTTAGTTTCATCATAATATACTTTTATTCAGAGATTAAATAAAAACTTAAGAACACATGTATACATTATTCATATTTCTAAATAGAAAATATCTAGAATTAAAATTATAATAAAAACTTCACCAGGAAGTTCGAACTTGCACTCTTTTTTGTACTTCATTGAAAATATCACTACTTAATTGGTAATGTCCATTAATCTTTATTGGCGGAGGCAATGTGAGTTTGTATTGTTTAATGCCAATATATCCATGTGATTTTACCCCTAGAACGGTAACCTGCGGTGTTTAAACACCACAACACCTTCATAAAAATAGTCATTTTTACTAATTTTCCACGCATTTTTAACTTCTTACCTAATTTTTGACCAACTTTTCAGACTTGACGCTGAATTGCCATAGGCTCTCGTGATTCTGCATTTAAAAACGGAAAGAGTAAGCCCCCGTAGGACCATGTACGTGAAATTATACCCCAGATATGAATTTTCAAAATTGGGATGATTTATCGCCCCAGGTTACCGGAATACGTGAAAAAAAATGGGTTACCGTTGTAGGGTTAATCGAGATGTATTATTTATTAGCTCCTGGACAAGTAACTTAAGGGGGTATCCCCACCTTTAAATGGGTTAACATTCTGAGAAAGAGATTGATATTTTACAGCGAATTTGAGAGTCTGATCAAATCCAAAAAAAATCACGAAGTTTAGGGAGGGTTTGACCCTTATTATCCATACTTAACATGGAATATTACTTTGAGTCTAATAGTAGTTACGCTGAATATAGAAAAATACAAAATTACTCGGTTGTCGCAAAGAATCAGTAATACCGTTGGATCGATTCTGGAATTTTTGGTCTTCAATTGTTCAGAAGAGATGCCTCTATCATATGAACATAGAACTTTTTGATATGACTATTTTTGGTGGAGATAATAGAAAAAGTAGAGAAAAAAAATTGAAGAATTAGAAAAATCTCAGTAAAAACTAAGCGAGTCAGGTAATTTTCGCGATATCAAAAAGTTCTATGTTCATATGATAGAAGCATCTCTTCTGAACAATTGAAGACCAAGAATTCCAGAATCGATCCAACGGTACTACTGATTCTTTGCGACAACCGAGTAATTTTGTATTTTTCTATATTCAGCGTAACTACTATTAGACTCAAAGTAATATTCAATGTTAAGTATGGATAATGAGGGTCAAACCCTCACTAAACTTCGTGATTTTTTTGGATTTGATCCGACTCTCAAATTCGCTGTAAAATATCAATCTCTTTCTCGGAATGTTAACCCATTTAAAGGTGGGGATACCCCCTTAACATTTTTTAAAGTTTGTCAAAGAAGGTTCCATATTTGCACAATATAGTAGTTTTTAATGCAACAATCACTTGCCTTAAGTTCAACACAGTTAATATACATACCTTTGTTTGTGACGACTTGCAGACTACAAGCGTGTCTGTGACAGTCGTAAGCACGGTAAGCATTCGGCTGATTTCATCTCATTCCGGCTGATTCTGACTCAACTTGGCTCAACACGCGCTGAGCCGCTTCGCTTATTCACTGAGTCTCACTGATTCTTTTCTGATCCTTTCTTGTATTGCTGATGCTACTGATTCTACTTCAACTGGCCTCAACTGATAAATACGTCTCAAACGTCTCTGAGTTCGCTCATGAGCTTGTGATTCTATACCGATCCGGATCGGCAGAATCAGTGATTCCTCGAGTGAACGGCCCCTCGAATATATTATAACGGAATAAACTCGGCACGAAGGTTATTCGTCGCAGTTACGGTGACGTGCCACATTTCGATAGACGTACGTAGTAAAGGTGCGTTGCTTATTTGTTGGGCTAGATGTGCGACCGCGGGTTCCACAAGATTCATTGTCAGATTTTTTGACACCGGAGAAGAATAGTTTCGCTGAAAAACTGCTGTTGTAGGTTGTCGACGTTGGTGTAATATTATCATCGGTCTAATTCTCCTCGCGCTGTGAATTGAATATCTTCCAGAAGTAGTTTGTTTTCAAAAACCATCACTCTGAACGAGAAACCTGCCGAGGACATCGTTCTTTCGAAAATAAATAACAAGATGAATGGAAGTCCCGTGCAAAAACCAGGAAGAAACGAGGAATACAGTAGGGAGGCGATTCTTCAGCAGCTGGTCAAGCTCGAAAACTCAGAAGGCGCGGGTCAAATGATTCGAGACGTGATTGGATTGCAAATCGATTACGTGAGACCTGAAGCCGAAGCATCCACGAAATCCTCTAATATTCCAGAAGATGAGGAGATCACAACTGAAGATCGCCAGAAATTGCTGCTCGCCAGCTTGCAGGAATCATTTAAAGCCGTACCGGATTCAATGATGCACTTAGTCAGTGGATGGTTTCGTCCTGGTGACTGCAAACGTCCTTCTGATCAGAAGCCTGACTGGCTTGATATGGATAAGTTTCGTCAAGGTCAGAAATTCGCTCAAGATCATATGTTCTCCATTGTATATTCCGAGATGATTGGTGTACTCGCTCTCTTCAGCTTCGACGATGGATTAAAACCGCTACTTGTTTCCGGAAAGAGTGGAACCCCTTACACCGCATTTAGAAGGTATTCAAGCATAAGATCCCATTACATTCACTTACTGTAATTGACCACCGTTAATCAAAATCATGCTGATTGATTCCTGCACCTTTCAAATTTGTAGGTATCTGTCTACGGCACTGAGGCATCGGCACTGGTACACTCAGGATCCCTGGATGACGGGGTCAGACGCTTGGAAGGATATTAGGGTCGTGAGAGCGATGCACGCTGCAGCAAGTCAGAGATTGGACGTTTCCACGAACAACGAAATAGACGCAGCTGCGGTAATTTCCAACGCGTGGTGCCCTGCGCGAGAATTGTTGCTCAAAGATTTTTCTGAGACCTGTGAGGCTCCAGCTCTCGGGCAGTGTCCTTACCTCGCCGGCCGAAATAATCCTAATCGACCTAAAAGTATCAATCAAATTGAAATGGCACTCGTGCAGTGGGTCCTGGTTGGGTTAGTAACATTGTACCCAAATAGTCTTGGTATTCACAATGCCAATGACGAAGACGTTGAAGCTTATTGTCACCTCTGGAGAAGTATCGGGTACCAGCTGGGAATGGAAGACGAGTAAGTTGATGAAAACTGATTTGTACTTTACGTGGTACTTGATGCATTTTATTTGTTGTATATTAGTTCGTTTATTCGATTTGCGATTTTGGATACGACTTGTAGATACAACCTTTGCCGTGGCACACTCAAGGAAATTCGACAACGCAATCGCGATTTTCTTAATACTTGGGTCAAGCCTAATTTTCGGGAAATATCACCTGAGTGGGAACATATGGGGCGGTGTTTGATCACTGGTATGGGAGCACTTGCACCCATCTTCACTTACGAAGCAGCTCTTCTTCATTTTCTAGAAATTATAGACCTGAAAATGCCCCGGCTCTATGCTTCGCTTTCCTACAAGGATTGGATCATCCATAAATTATTGAGGTACGCTGTAATATGTATTTTCTTCTATTGCCGTTGCTGTTTCAGTTCTTTTGAGTAGCTCAGGGCCGCGATTCTGGATCTTTCAGTGCTACGTAGCCCGCGGTGATAATTATCGCCGTTGGTCGACGAAATCTATCGTTGATGTTATGTTTTGCAAGAAATATAGCTCTTATATTCGTTAATCGTTTGTCAGCAGCCAACCGCTCGCGCTCAACATTACGATTACTTTCGCTAACAGTCGTAGGCGCTATGAAAAAAGTCGCTATTATCTGCATGTTAGCACGGGCGCTAAAAGATCCAGAATCGTGGCCCTGGGCCGCATTTGAATGAAAACAGTTTTAAATTTTTATTTTTTATTACAGCTCTGTGTTATACTACGGGACCAAACTTCCGGGGATATCTGCTTTGTTGAATACTGTTGTAAAGATAGTACTAGATCGAGCCGAAAAATTCACCTCCGAGGAATTCGAAGCCATACGAATCAAGCTGTCCAATTACGGTGGAAATAATACAGGAACAAAAGTGATCAAGAGTTCATGAGATTGCAGCAGTCGAAATGTCGAAACGATCGTGAATCTACCTATAACACCAATTTTTGTTGCAGGATAAATTCTGCGTACATTTCTGTTGATTAGCTTTTTTTTATAGATGTATAACAATTTGAGTTTAGTAACTTACATTAGCACGTAGGAGACGCACGTTGAGTTGTGAAATGATCGATGTAAAATCTTGTGACAATAACCACGCTACGTGATATTAAGTGAAAAATTTGGATCATATAAGTTGCGCGAGGATATTATAAAGATTTTCAATCGGTAGTGTTCGATATATTTCTTTATTTCGTTATTTTTTTATTTTAGGGCTCTGTCTCAATGGCACAATGAACTGCTGATCATCCAGCTGTATATTTGAATAAATGAATAAAATGATACAGTCGTAGCATACAATCTACAAATAGGTCATACTTTTCACTCAATCACACTTTTTCTAAGACTCTGAACAGGTGTACACAAGCCTTAATAAATTGGCTTTATCAGAGTGTCGCTGATGGACGTTTGTCATCAGCGTAAATATATAAATAAGCAATTCGTATCTCCATTTCTTTCATTACCCTGTCAAGACTTCCCGGGATAACTGCAGGTCTGCTCGATATATATTATTCTATTCTACAATTTCAATATACGTACTACGAGAATGATAAAAAGATTAACTGATTGGTGCCCGATATAGGTAGGTACACCTATTTAAATAAGTAAATAAAATAACGGATAACCATAGGTATTCATTTATTATACTATAAACTATAAAAGTTACCACAGCGGCCACATTATGTCTATGAGATCTTTCGAGCCTGAGGTGTAGAAGGTTTCCTCAAAATATTAGGTTTTAGGTATATAAATTTTGTCCACTCTTCTTGCCGGCTAGCTACAAACTAATAAAAGGTAATTCATATACCTATATATGCCATGAATAATGTTTGTAAAGTTGTAAGTCGAATACTGTCTGATCCTGAATTATGTATAATAAAGCACCTTTGCCATGGTCATGCATTATTTCCCACTCTACATGTCATGTTATGTAATTTCTCTCATGTCCCTATCATGTCTTGACCCAAGAGGTGGAAATAAGAATCTCATTATCTTATAGGAATTAATTATTTAAAAAACCGGGTACGAGTTTTGAACCAGTCATAAATGATGATTGCGTGAATTTTTAATAAAATTAAACTTCAACAACACGGTGAAGTTTTAATACGAGAGTCGTGCGATCCATGCAAATCTTTAGTACCTCACCTGATCATTCAACAAGATTATTGGATCGCACCATTAATCTGCAGTAATTTGTTTATCTCCACCGACGCAAAGTTGAAGATTCTTATTCACAAATCTGAAGAAATTAATCTGCAGTAATAAAAATATTACAAATTGGGGTAAATCACCAGGTTTAAGTTAATTCAGTCCGGGGTAACCGAGGTTTGAAATGCCTATTGGCATATCAGAGCGATATGTTTTCCGTGACGATAAACGTATATTGCACAAACTGTTGTGTTCAGTGAAGAACACAAAACCGGTTTCGAGTGATGAGATCCTTGGCGGTTCTTAGATGGGATCGTTGCCTGTGAGATGCATTCATCATGGTAAATAGCGTCAAGCCGTGAAAAAATAAAAAATAAAAAAATTGCTTGAATCAACTAGGTAAGTATACCTAGCATGTTCGTCAATCTCTATACTCTGAGATGATTAGTACACTCGCTCTCTTCAGCTTCGATGATGGATTAAAACCGCTAGTTCTTTCCGGAAAAAGTGGCACCCCTTACACCGCATTCAGAAGGTATTTGAGCATAAGATCCCATTACATTCACTCACTGTAATTGACGACCGTTAATCAAAATCATGCCGATTGATTCCTGCAGCTTTCAAATTTGGAGGTATTTGTCTACGTCACTAAGGCATCGGCACTGGTATACTCAGGATCCCTCGACGACGGGGTCAGACGCTTGGAAAGATATTAGGGTTGCGAAGGCGATGCACGCTGCTGCAAGTCAGAGCGATCGGACGTTTCCACGAACAAGGAAATAGACGCAGCTGCGGTAATTTACAACGCGTGGTGCCCTGCGCGAGAATTGTTGCTTAAAGATTTTTCTGAGACCTGTGAAGCTCCCGTTCTCGGGCAGTGTCCTTACCTCGCTGGCCGAAATAATCCTAATCGACCTAAAAGTATCAATCAAGTTGAAATCGCACTCGTGCAGTGGCTCATGGTTGGGTTAGTAACGTTGTACCCGAATAATCTTGGTATTCACAATGCCAATGACGAAGACATTAAAGCCTATTGTCACCTGTGGAGAAGTACATACATATAGGTATGATGCAACGCGAATATCACGATTATGTCCAGATGAGCAAGGATATTATAAACATTTTCAATTCGTAGCGTATGATATATTTTTGTACTTTGATATGTATCTTGTTCTATTTTCTACGACTTCTACCACTTTGTTTTACAGGAAGTTACCCAACTGCATAATGAACTGCACTATTATCTATCCATAAAGGTGTATATATTTTAATAAATAAAACGCCCCAAGTTACATCAAACACATTTAATTATACCACATGACATTTAGTCGTGAGGTATCATTGCCAGAGATTAAACCAAACCGTTAGAAATCAATGCACTGAGAAAAAAATAGGGTTGATTCGAACAAAAATTGACTGTCTGAACTAACCCGGCGGTCACGGGTGGGGGAACGCAGATTCGGTTGAAACAATCAAAAATATGATCATTTCAAATAGCGGAGTTTGAATTAAATAAATTTTCAGTTGAATCGACTGAAACTCATTCAATGCGAATGAATATATCAACTAAATGGGTTTGGCATATTCAACCCTATTTTTTTCTCAGTGTGGAAGTATTATACAAATCTAGGACGAATTATCCTTTTTTAATCCATTCAGTATGCCATAGCTAACCGTGGTTTGAAATGCTTATTGGCACATCAATACGATGCAACGTTTTCTACGACGATAGGTAAATGTATGATGATATACGCACGTATATTAATAAAAACGGGCTTGCTCAAAATAGAATACAAAACAGGTTTGAGGCGGTAACATTCAACATCGCAAAAACGTCTCACGGAAAAAATGAGCAAAAAAAAAAAAAAATTCCAATCGAATTCGGAACTTGTTTTATGAAACTTGTAGGAGTCTTTGCAACCGTTATCAAGGATGAATTTATACGCGTGCAGAAGACGAACTTTTTCAGATCCGGGTTATCGTTGCAAAAAATCAGAGCTTTTGATAAGACAGCTTGTCGCATTTGAAATAATAAACTGTAAGTATATTACTACCCGATAGAAATAACTTTTTTCCGGATAGCTCAAGAAAAATGTCGGTTCCGCAAAATAAACACAAATTTTTTTTTTTTTTACAAGTGTAGGTACCAACAAGCAACAAGCAACACGATAAATATCCATTACTCCGACTGACTTGGCAGGTGATTTTTCTAGCTCACGCATGCTAATTATTTCACACCCATAGATAATCATGCTCTCTCATGAAATGATGTGAATATAAATCAACAGAAACGAATCTGCTTACGTAAGGACGACCGGTTTGGCCAGCAGGAAGCGTATGGAATATTACACAAACAGTTGTTTAGTCATTTTCGGTAAATAAAAATATGGAATGCATATATATACATGTAGAGAGATTTTGTGGAAAATCACGCGCCTAAAAGGTAGGCTAACGGGTAACCCCTGAATTGAGCGGATCAAACATCGACGATTGGGTTTTATTTACTTCGTGGGAAATAAAACCCAATCGTCGATGTTTGATCTGCTCAATTCAGGCGTTTCCCGTGAGCCTACTATTATGCGCGTGAATTTCCACAGAACCGCACTGTATGTAGATATATTTACGAGTAGTTATAGCGGCGCCAAGAATATGGTTACTGTATGTCTGGTCTAGGTTATCGATGTATCGGCTTTGTACCCATGCTGGTATATAAAGAACGGAGCGAACTTTCCATGCAAGTTTGTTCATCCCTGATAACTAAGTGTGCCGCACCTTGACATCTCCGGCAAAAGGAATCAGCTGATTAGTTTGGTCAGATTTGCAACAGTGGTTCTAAGAACGAGGATTCACGCATTGGCATTTGTTAATACTAGTGAGAAAGGTGAGTTCACTCAAAATCGCAGCTCAGTGTTTAAGTTCCACTGTTATAATTATTTTCGGAAATGAACACATTTCAGAATTAATAAACGATACGTTATAGATTGAATAGTCTCCAGACTTTCAGAAGTAGCTTAAATTTTGCGAATCATGGCGGTGGTCAACGAGCATGTCAAACAGACCAGAGTGGAGAGTGATTCCTCGGACTTTGACGATTCGTCAAAACAAATTAATTCATCCTCGCCATCGTCATCGGAAGTTGAACAACTGGAGTTTGACGACATTGATACCGGCAGTGATTTCGTTAGGCCTTTTATTCCACTGGAATCAAACATCGAGATAAATAGAAGTCCCGTTAGAGGATCAAAAAGGACCGAAGATTACGATCGAGAGGCGATCCTTCATCAGTTGTTAAATCTTAGAAACTCGGAAGGCGAACGTCAAATGATTCTAGACTTCATAGGGTTAAAAGTTGGCTCCAAAAAACAGGAGACCAATATATCAACTGCAATTTCCTCTCAAATTTCGGAAACGTCAGCCAAAGATTACGAGAAATCGCTGGTCGACGGTTTGCGGGAATCGCTGAAGGCCGTACCGGACTCAATGATGCACTTCCTAACAGGAATCTTCCGTCCTGGCGACTGCGAACGTCCGTCCGATCAGAAGCCCGATTGGCTTGACATTGGCAAGATCCGTCGAGGCCAAAAATTCGTTCAGGATCATTTATTTCCACTTGTATACTCTCAGATGCTAGGCTTGTTTGCTATTTTCACCTTTGAAGATGGACTGAATCCGTTAATTATTTCTGGAAACTCTAGTACACCTTACACAGCGTTTAGAAGGTATACGCAAGCAGAAGATGCAAGTGCAATTGGGCACTCGGTAGATGCACCTTAATTAAACTACTTCAATTAAAAATCCTGCAGCTAATCGTTTCTTCAATTTTTTAAATTCTGAGGTACTTGTCCACGCTACTGCGGATACGACACTGGTACACTCAGGATTCTTGGATGAAGGGGACAGACGCTTGGAAGGACATTTTGGTTGTGAGATCAATGCATGCCGCTACCACACGGCGATTGAAGGCCTTCACGAACGAGGAAATAGACGAAGCGGCAATAATTCCCAACGCGTGCTGCCCCGCTCGAGAAATACTGCTGAAAGATTTTTCAGAGACTTGTGAGAACCCCCTGGTCGGGCAGTGTCCTCACCTGGTATGGCGACGTAATCCTAATCGACCCAAGAGTATTAATCAAACGGAAATGGCAGTCACGCAGTGGTCCTTCGTTGGTTTAACAATGTTGTTTCCAGAGAGTTTTGGTATTCACAATGCGAATGACGAAGACATTGAAGCTTATTGTCACTTGTGGAGAAGTATCGGGTACCAGCTAGGAATGGAAGACGAGTAAGTAGATGAAAACTGATGTGCAATTTATGTGTACTTGATGCATTTTATTCGTTGTATATTCGTCTATTGATTCGATTTATGCAATTTTGGATACGACGTTTTTAGATACAACCTTTGCCGTGGCACTCTTAAGGAAATTCGACAGCGCAACCGCGATTTTCTTGATGCTTGGGTAAAGCCTAATTTTCGAGAAATCACACCTGAATGGGAACATATGGGGCGGTGTTTAATCACTGGTATGACCGCACTTGTACCCTTCGTTACTTACGAAACAACTCTTCTTCATCTTCTAGAGATTATAGATTTGAAAATGCCCCGGCTCTATGCTTCGCTTTCCTACAAGGATTGGATCATGCATAATTTCATGAGGTACGCTGTAATACTCCCTCGTATTGCTATTGCTGTTTTAATTCCTGCGAGTAGCTTTGGCATTTGAGTAAAAACAGTTCTGAAATTTTATTTTTTATTACAGCGGTTTGTTACACTACGGGATGAAACTCCCGGGGATATCTGCTTTGCTCAATACTGTTCTAAAGATGGTACTAGATCGTGCCGAAAAATTCACCCCCAAGGAATTTGAAGCCATACGAATCAAGCTGTCCACTTACGGTGAAAATGATATAGGAACAAAAGTGATCAAGAGTTCATGAGATTGCAGCAGTCGAAATGTTGAAACGATCGTGAATTTACCTATAACACCAATTTTTATTGCCGGACAAATTCTGCGTACATTTCTGTTGACAGGTTTTTTTTTTTATAGAGGTATAACAATTTGAGTTTAGCTTACATTAGCACGTAGGAGATGGAGATGCGCGTTGAATTGTGAAATAATCGATGTAAAACCTTGTGACAATAACCACGCTACGTGATATTCAGCGCCGGCGGAACGCTAATTTGTCAGGTATGGAATGTAGGAAACAATTTGGTAAAATGGCAGAACATGAAAAATGGGTTTATATCCGAATAATTCTGAAGCATTTGATGTTATTTATTGGCAGAAAGATCAAAACAGCTCATTATTTATAGATAATATACAGAGCGATTCTGTGGATAGTCACGCGCCTATGGGTAGGCTAACGGGAAACGCCCGAATTGAGCAGATCAAACATCGACGATTGGGTTTTATTTCCCCACGAAATAAATAAAACCCAATCGTCGATGTTTGATCTGCTCAATTCAGGCGTTTCCCGTTAGCCTACCGTTAGGTGCGTGACTATCCACAGAATCGCACTGTATAAAATATAACATATAGGTTGTACTACCAGAATGCTTCACTATCATCCTCGATTTATCGTTATATGGAACTGGTAAAGCCTCCGCGATATATTTTAACAAACAGCTATCAAGCGTCACGTGTGAATTTAAAAAGATGACCAATTATCGTTGAAAAATTCGGAGCCCTTGGGTTTTCAGCTCAATTTGAAGGCTCAATTGCTCAGTAGGAAAAAATACTGAAACGTCCCGCATAAAATAGTACTTTTCCATACTAGTGTGAAAGTGTTGATTCTCGAACGAGCGTGAAGTTTTTCATTCGAGCGAAGCAAAGGCGACAATCACACGAGTCGAAAATCATCTTTTTTTTAGTCTAATTTTAGTAAAAAATGAAAAACGAGTAAAAATTTAATCGATTTGCGGTACTTCGTCAGGTATGGAATTCCATACGTGACAAATTACCAGGTATGGAACTCTCCATATCTTCCACTGTGTTTCCGCCGGCCCTGGTGATATTAAGTGAAAAATTTGGATCATACAAGTTGCGCGAGGATATTATAAAGATTTTCAATCGGTACTATAACTGTATATTTGAATGAATGAATAAAATGAAACAGTGGTAGCATACAATTCAATCCACAAACAGGTCTATCTGGAAAATTATCTGAATTTTTGTAAAATGATGAAAATCAAGTGTATTTCCGTTCAATTCGATAAACCTTTTCATCGGATACCACGCAACAGGAATTTAGATTTTCGCAAAATAAATTTCTTCAGCAGGCTTATCATCGGCAAAAATAGATCTTTGATGAAATATGTGTCAAACGAAGCGCTCGGTATCAGTTATATTCGAAAAAGCATTTGCCAAAATTCGGGAGTAAACTGTCAATACGTAAACCAGAATTCAAGAAAACGATAATAGGTATAAACACTTCGTCGTATTATCGTTTGTAACTGTTTATGTTCAATATTAGAGTTTTTCGTGAAAATGAAATGACAGATCCTCGTTATTTGGAAGATCGGTACACCTCGAAAACTTAATTGTTTGTTCATTGTGACGGTTTTTAACTTTTTGCGGTTACATTTATATAATCCGAAGCATTATTATGTACTACCATTCTACGCTGAATTATATCAGGATACGTTCAGTTCATCTCAGTTTACTAAGTTGTTTTTAATTATCTGAAAACTATATGTTCTTCGAGTTATACCGTTATGCCGCCCATCCCCTCGATTATTTATCACATCAACTCACTTCCCAGTCGATAATTATTCTAATTTCATGTATTGAATGATACCGAGATCATTAATCATCTGACCTCATCAGCGTGTAATTTGCAATTAAGATCCTGGTCTATGATGAAACAATATCAACATATTGATTACGAGGTGGCAGTCAATTTTCTTAAGATAATAGTGCTACGGCGACTGTCCGACCGTGCAGTGCTTTTCCGTACAGATCAGAAGAATATTCGCGTCAACGTACGCTGGCCCAGGATCAGGGCACGCAGTTGGGTGGGGGTCAAAATTTCGAAAGTTCAAAACGTAAACTGATCAAAATCTCGAATTTTGAAATGAGCGAATACCAAAATAACAAGAATTGTGATTTCAAATTTTTTTTATTTCCGACAAGTGTTTCGTCGATAGGTTATTTATCCGACAGGTCGCTAATTCGACAATGTGTTTTCAGATCATTCGTACTTCGAATGAGCAGAATAATATAGATTAAAATAACATGAAAAGTTTATATTTGGAAAACTGAAAATCGAAAATGGCTAGTATTTCAAATAGCCAATAAACCAAACATGAATATAGCGAGAACCAAAATTCAGAAGTAGCAGAACTCATAAACGCAGAATATAGAAAGGTCAAAATCTTGAATGATAGAATTTTCATGAGCTCCTGAGTATTTATGAATGACGTCGACATTCTTCGTCGATCCTTAAAAATTAGTTACCGAATAAGTGTTGCAGCATATTCGCTATTTCGGCCCGTCTTTGTTTAAGCGATTCGAGATTCTGAACATTCGAGTTTTTGACCTTTCGTTTGAATGAATTAGAATTTTTAAGTGGTCCTGAGATTGACTATTCTAAAATGAAGAACAGTCCAAATTTCGTATGTTTGATATTTTCACTAATTCGATATTTTGCCCTTCGTGATCTTGTCCATTCTTAAATTGGTTTTTCGATGAAATTTGCTTGTGACATTTCCGTATTCATAATGATCTTTTGTATACTTCATAGAGTATCGTGATATTGCCTGTTCTGAATTTTGCGTTTCGCTAATTTTGAAATTCGACATTTCAGCCAGTTTACCTTTTGGACTTTCGAAATTTTAACCCCCACTCAACAAAACTGCGTGAGAACTGCGCAGTTCTATTCAATAATTGGACTTAGTATAGATTCAACGACAACTAGCTATCGATAAGGATCACTGTCCGCTTGCTGTGCATTTATCGGCACTGTGAAGAAAAATAATTTCGTTTTAAAATAGCAGGTGAGTGTTAAATAACCAGCTTAATATTATTGTTGGTGCAGTAATCATTTTCGACGAGCAGCATGTCACCGAATGAGTAAACGACGTACTGTGACTTAAATAACTTCCAAATATCAAGAAATCGAATCAATTTCGAAGATCATGATGAGGCCGGGCACAGAACCTGTCGAGGAGATCGAGGTGGAGAGTAAATCAGAGCGACATTCTTCATTCTCATCATCGTTGTCGGTAAAGGAACGCAAGGAGGTCGACAACATTGATACTTGTAGTGATTTCGTGGGGCCTTCCGATTCACTGGAATCAATCAACGAGATGAATCGAAGCCCCGTTAGAGAACCAGAAAGACCCGAGAAATACGATAGGGAGGCGATACTTCATCGGTTGGCAAATTTTAACAACTCAGAAGACGAACGACAAATGATTCAGGACATAATAGGATTGACAACCGGCAACGATAAACAGAAAGCGAATATATCGACAATATCCTTTAAAATGTCGGAACATGAAGAAATGTCAGCTCAAGATCGGCAAAAATTGTTGGTTGACGGTTTGCGGGAATCACTGAAAGCCGTACCAGACTCAATGTTGCACTTATACACCGGATCCTTTCGTCCTATATATCACGACTGCGGACCATCTATGGATCAGAAGCCCGATTGGCTTGACATGGACAAGCTCCTCCGAGGCCAGAAATTTGCTCAGGATCATATGTTTCCCGTTTTATACACCGAGCTAATCAGCTTGCTCGCTTTTTACAACTTCGACGATGCACTAAAGCCGATAATTATTTCTGGAAATTCTAGTACACCTTACGCAGCGTTCAAAAGGTACTCGACTATAGAATGCCATTACAATGCCTCGCTATAGAGACACCATCGTTAAATCACCTTCATTGAAAATTCTGCCAATCGATTTTTCCATCTTTCGAATTTCCAGGAGCTTGTCCACGGTACTCCGGGTGCAGCATTGGTACACTCAGGATCCATGGAAGAAGGGTACGAATGCTTGGAAGGATATTTTAGTCGTGAGAGCGAAGCATGCCGCTGCAAGACGCAGATTGAACGCTTCCACGAACGAGGAAATTGATAAAGCAGCGGTCATTCCCAACGCATGGTGCACTACGCGAGAGATACTACTGAAGGATTTTTCTGAGACTTGTGAGGCCTCCGCTATCGGTCAGTGTCCCCATCTCGTACGGAAGAACAATCCTCATCGACCTAAGAGTCTCAATCAGCTGGAGATGGCAGCCACACAGTGGGTCTTCGTCGGCTTAATAACGTTATACCCAAAGAGTGTTTGGATCCACAATGCGACTGAAGAAGACATTGAAGCTTATTGCCATCTGTGGAGGAGCCTTGGGTATCAGCTGGGAATTGAAGACGAGTACGTCGATTAAAACTGATGTAGTGCAATTTATGTGTACCTGATGCACTTATGATGTCGTTTATTCGTTTATTCATTTAATTTGAATTTGGAGACTTTTTTTTTTCTCATAGATACAACTTTTGCCGTGGCAGTATTACGGAAATCCGAGAACGTTGTCGTGATTTTCTTGATACTTGGCTAAAGCCTAATTTCCGAGAAATCACACCCGCGTGGGAACATATGGGGAGATGTTTGATGACTGGTGTTCGCCCACTTATGCCCTTCGCTTCTTTTGACCTGGCGATTCTTCATTTTTTAGAAATTATAGAACTTAAAGTGCCCCGGTTCTATGCTTCGCTCTCCTACAAGGATTGGATCATCCATAATTCCATGCGGTACGCTCTAATATTTTCTCACATTCCTTTCATTGGTTCAAACATTTTGAGTAGGTATAGACATACCGGTTAAGTTTTGAATTTTTTTTTTCATTACAGCTTTCTGCTTGACTACGGAACCAAAATCCCGGGGGTAACTGGTATGATAAATACTTTTTTAAGAATGGTACTAAAACGAGCCGAGAAACTCTCTCCTAAGGAATTCAAAAAAATGCGAATGAGGCTTTCTAATTACCCTGGAAATAATACAGAAACACAGTGAAATTCGGTCGCCACAAATTCATAAGGTTCTAGCACTTCAAATATTGTGATGGTTGTGGATCTACAAAATCAATTTTTATTACGCCGCATATTCCGCCTACAATTCTGTGCTTTATACATAGATTTTTCATGAGGGTATAATAGTTTACGTATTGTCGTTTATATTAGTATTCAAACAGGAGTTGAATCGAAGTAATTAATGTAAAAATTATATACTATAATAACGACGTTACATAGGTATGATGTAACGCGAATATAATAATAATTTTATTTTATTTTTACTTTTATTTTTATTTTCATTTTTCTACCCGGCTAGAATGATCCGCATAACCCCAACACGTCAAATCAGCTTTGGCTTGTTGTTTCAATCACAAAATATATTATAATAAAAAATTATTAATATGTAGAATTAAGAGAAAGGCTGAATCAACCACTCAGTAATATTATTTGTTACGTAAATGTGACAAAAATACAATATATCTCTTATAAATCGCATCCAAAAAATAAGTGTTCCACTATCACATAACTACCGATTGCCACGAAGAGCTGAAACCTTGAGCCAAGATGACAAGCTCGAGGCCACTATAGTTTGTATCTGCGTCGTCTACGTCATACCCCGGCCTTACTGTGCTCTTCGGAGCAGGCCCAGCTCTAAGTGACAATTAGTGCGACCCGAAATCCCCTCGGTCTACCTGAAAACGGTCACTCGTCCTTAACCGCCATTCCCCCTCCCGCCGCTATTATACAAATCTAGGACGAATTATCATTTTTCAATCAATTCAGTCTGCGATAGCTAACCGTGGTTTGAAATGTTTATTGGCATATCAGTACGATGCAACGTTTTCTACGACGATAAATGTATGATGATATGCACGTATATTAATACAAACGGGCTTGCGCTCAAAATAGATCACAAAACAGGTTTGATGCGGTAATATCCTTGACATTAATTGTACACGACATACTCAACTTCGCAAAAACGTCTTACGGTAAAAAAAAAAAAAAAAAAAAAATTCCAATCGAATTCGGAACTTGTTTTATGAAACTTCAAGGAGTCTTTGCGAGCGTTATCAAGGATGAATTTATACGCGTGCAGAAGACGAACTTTTTCAGATCCGGGTCATCATTGCAAAAACACAGAGCTTTTGATAAGACAGCTTGTTGCATTTGAAATAATAAACTGTAAGTATATTACTACCCGATAGAAAGAACTTTTTTCCGGATAGCTTAAGAAAAATGTCGGTTCCGCAAAATAAACACAAATTTAGTATAAGTACAGTAATGATACGGGGTTCTTTTGCACCTAAGATCTGCCACCGAGGGTACATCTCTTTTTAAGTTGGCAATACTCTAAACAAAAGCTGGCTTGACAAATTAAGCAACACGAGCATTACCTCTCAAGCCAGCTTTTGTCATGGGTATTGCCAACTTGAAAGGAGATGTAACCTCGGTTGCAGATTTTATGTACGACAGAAACTGGTATCCTGTCTTACAGGTGTAAGGTACCAACAAGCAACAAGCAACAAGCAACACAATAAATATTTATCACTCCGACTGACTTGACAGGTGATTTTTCTAGCTCACGCATGCTAATTATTTCACACCCATAATCATGCTCTCTCATGAAATGACGTGAATATAAATCAACAGCGACGAATCTGCTTACGTAAGGGCGACCGGTTTGGCTATCAGGAAGCGTATTGAATATTACAAAAACAGTTTTCTAGTCTTTTTAAGTAAATAAAAAATATGGAATGCATATATATGTACATATATTATTACGAGTAGTTATAACGAAGCCGAGAATGTGGTTACTGAATGTCTGGTCTAGGTCATTGATGTATTGACTTTGTACCCATGATGGTATATAAAGAACGGAGCGAACTTTGCACGTAAGTTTATTTATCCGTGATAACTAAATGTGCCACACCTTGACATCTCCGGCAAAAGGAATCGGCTGATTCGTTTGGTCAGATTTGCCACAGTGGTTCTAACAACGAGCACTCACGCTCAACGCATTTGTTAATACTAGTGAGAAAGGTGAGTTCACTCAAAATCGCAGCTCAGTGTCTAAGTTCACTGTGATAATTATTTTCGGAAATGAACACATTTCAGAATTAATAAACGATACGTTATGGATTGAATAGTCTCCAGACTTTCAGAAGTAGCTTAAATTTTGCGAATCATGGCGGTGGTCAACGAGCATGTCAAAAAGACCAGAGTGGAGAGTGAATCCTCGGACTTTGACGATTCGTCAAAAAAAATTAATTCATCCTCGCCATCGTCATCGGAAGTTGAACAACTGGAGTTTGACGACATTGATACCGGCAGTGATTTCGTTAGGCCTTTTATTCCACTGGAATCAAACATCGAGATAAACAGAAGTCCCGTTAGAGGATCAAAAAGGACCGAAGATTACGATCGAGAGGCGATTCTTCATCAGTTGGCAAATCTTAGAAACTCGGAAGGCGAACGTCAAATGATTCTAGACATCATAGGGTTAAAAGTTGGCTCCAAAAAACAGGAGACAAATATATCAACTGCAATTTCCTCTAAAATTTCGGAAACGTCAGCTAAAGATTACCAGAAATCGCTGGTCGACGGTTTGCGGGAATCGCTGAAGGCCGTACCGGACTCAATATTGCACTTATTAACAGGATGGTTCCGTCCTGGCGACTGCGGGCGATCTTCGGATCAGAAACCTGATTGGCTTGACATGGACAAGCTCCGCCGAGGCCAGAAATTTGCCCAGGATAATATGTTTTCCGTTTTATACACCGAGTTGATTGGCATGCTCGCTCTTTTCAACTTCAACGATGCACTAAAGCCGATAATCATTTCTGGCAACTCCAGTACACCTGATTCGGCGTTCAAAAGGTACTCGACCGTGAAATGCCATTACAATTATCCATCAGAGACACGCTGATTAAACCACCGTGATTAAAAATCTTGTTCATCTTTTTCTCCCCCTCTCAAATTTCCAGGTACTTGTCCACGGCTCGACGGATGCGGCACTGGTACACTGAAGATCCCTGGTTGAAGGGAACAGACGCTTCGAAGGATATATCAGCCGTGAGGACGATGCACCTCTCTGCAAGTCGGAGATCGAATGGTTTGACCATCGAGGAAATGGATAAAGCAGCAGTAATTCCCAACGCCTGGTGCCCCACGCGAGAAATACTGCTCAAGGATTTTTCTCAGAGTTGTGAGGCCCCTCTTTCCGGTCAGTGTCCTCACCTCTTAGGAAAAAATAACCCGAATCGACCTCATAGTATCAATCAAATGGAAATGGCAGGCTCACAATGGACCTCCGTTGGCTTAATAACGTTATACCCAAACCGTGTCGGGATCCACAATGCGACCAACGAAGACCTTGAAGCTTTTTGTCATCTGTGGAGAAGCCTAGGGTACCAGCTGGGAATAGAAGATAAGTAAGGCGATCAATACTGATCAATAATTTAACTGTATGTGATGAAATCTTGTCTCTATTGTATATTCGTCTATTTGTTTGATTCGAATTTGGAAACTAATTTTAGGTACAACCTTTGCCGTGGTACACTTGAGGAAATTCGAGAACGTTGTCGCGATTTCCTCGTTACTTGGGTCAAGCCTAATTTCCGAGAAATTACACCTGAGTGGGAACATATGGGGAGATGTCTGATCACTGGTTTCAGCCCCCTTGCGCCCTTCGCTAGTTACGAAGCGGCTCTTTTTCACGTTCTAGAAATTATAGAACTGGAAATGCCACTGCTCTATGCCTCGCTCTCGTACAAGGATTGGATAATCCATAATTTAATGCGGTATGCTCTCATGTTCTTTCACATTGCCTTTGGTGATTCAAATTTTTTGAGTAGGCATAGCGTTCGAGTGAAAACAGTTTTGAATTTTCATTCTTTGTGACAGCTCTTTGCTTTGCTACGGGACCAAAGTACCGGGGATAACTAGTATGCTCAACACTATTCTCAAAGTGGTACTAAATCGAGCTGAGAAACTCACCCCCAAGGAAATCGAAGCAGCACGAATCAAGCTCTCTAATTATACTGGGAATAATACAGAAACAAAGTGGAATTCGTAGGCTGTGAATTCATTTTCAAATTTTCAGCAGTTTTAGAAAATTAGAACCAATTTTCATCGCGCCAAAGATACTGTGTGCATTTTTTTTTTTTTTTGGCTTTATAGTAACATTACGTTTTTCTAATTCATAATGTTTTCCTATTTTTCCATGACTTTGCTTCACAGGACTCTGTCCTAGAGCATAATTAACTTTATATGCATAATGCATATATCTATTTATTTTAACCAATTAATATAATAACGAATATTAACCATGTCTGTATTTATTCTGATTGTATCCCACTGGAAAATCAATCGCTCACCTCATTTGAATCCAAGACTTAGAACGAGAATTAAATTTTTATCAAATTGTAAGATTTGAATTTTCGCACATTGCAATGCGCCTTATTATCTGCAACCCTGTAGTGGACGCTGTGGGTATATTTTACGGATAATAAGACAGATAGCGTCACTATGCTGTCCGGGAGGTAGCGTCGACCGTGACAGTTTTACAAACTACTTTTGCCGCAAACTGAGCTCATTTGAATCGAAAACTTTTTGAATTATTGCTAAGGCTGGAACCTACGACAACCAATTTTGCGTTGAGATATTCATCGAATAAGATTTCGAAGATGTTATTTTAGAATGTTATGATATTTCAAAAAGTTATGGTAATGGAGCGCTTAGCTGATTTGAAAAATAAAAAAATAAACTCTTACACTATAATTGAATAACTTATATTTATATAATATTAATGCACGATGATTACGCGCGACAGTAAATTGGCGATAAATTTTCTAATCATCATCTACGGTATTGCATACGACGTACTTATACATATAGTTTAATCTAGGAATCATCGCTAATAGAGCCAATTATGAATGTATATTTCCGTTGAATTTTTTGTTGGACTCTCGCCATCGAACCTTCCTGGCTATGACTCATCCAATTGTTGCAATAATGCAAACTTACTGGCTAAGTAAGTCACGAGTCACGATGCAGCGACTCGGTACCCACATTATGATTGAATTTTATTCAATATAACAATCGACTCAGAATTAAATAACGTCCTGCTAACAAACTTAAACAATTATCAGTCAAATTATCATCCAATGATTTGGTATAAAAATGAAAAATGATTAAGCGAATGATTTGCCTCGGTGCGAGATGAATTCTTTTTTGTTTACCTATATCGATAAAAAAAATCATGAAAAAACCTAAAGCCGAAGCTTATATCGATGAGACGCCGATGACACTATAATCTGAAAGCTGAATCACGCAGAGTCATAATTTAATTCGAGATCATTTCTGTAATTTTAGAACTATCTAACGCACAGTGCATTAGAACGATTCGAAGTAGTCGCCGCCTACTAGGTTGGCACATTTTTGCATACCAATGTTCAATTATATATCGTGGGCATTCTATTTGTGCGTTTCGTCCTTAGACTTGACCTCTCGGCAAAGCTCGCTCAATGTGAGAAATATCTTGGATCTTTCTTTTTTTTTTTTTTTTTTTTTTTTTTCGCAAAAAATGTGTATAGGTAACATCATGTGCGACGTTTGTCTATGTTGCGTCGGTCATGAGCTGCTACATTATCTGACATCACCTACCCATAGCTTAACTGATTTATCTTCACACACATATATATATATATATATATAGTAGATTATGTAGATGTACCTATACTATATGTGAATTTGTAACATCCCGCCATACATCAGGCTACCGTTTGCAGGACGTGTGCAGTAATAGATGATAAATCTAGATAATAAATGTACATAGGTATACCCATATAGGTATAATAGTATACGGGTTGGTCAATGTCATTGAGATGAAAATAAATATTTAACACACGTTATTTGATGACAGGTGGTTTATATAGCCAGTGACAGAAAAGGACGATACTGTTACACAACAATCTGCTGCAGTTGCATCATAATCGAATTTAGAATTATATTTTAATGGGAATTTATTGAAAAATATGTTCTTATAGTGACAAACAGATTTACATATATTATATACATCTCATAAATAACAGAAGATTTATATAAAAAAAATAAAATAAAACGGATTTATTTACTCGAAATAAATTTGTCTACAGCATATATATTATATTTATTATATAGAGGTTCGAGTAAATAACATGGATCGTCGAAGTCATGCACACTGATTTTTATCTTTATTTTAAACAAGTTTTCTTTATTTTTGACGACAAAAATAATTCGGAGTAGTTATATTATATGGGTGTGAATTCGCTGATAAATATAAACACATTCATAATCCAAGTCGTTCATTAAATTATATTTTTCTTCTCATTTATAGGCTGAATGAGATTTTTGCATTATTCATAAAACTATACAATACGAAGTATAGCGATTTGGGTCAAATTTCAAATTTATCAAATTTTGTTGTATTTTTTTTTTTTTTTTTTTTCGAAGACTAGGTATTTCGTCGCGGCTGCACCAGTATCACGTGACATATTCTAACCGAGGCCACGGATTCTTAGATGTTTCAAATTTTCTTTGCTATTAATAGCAGCCCGGCGACGTACCTACGATGCTGAGTCCGTTTGGTTCTTTTCCTGCACATACCAGACGTCGGCGTCTTCAGCGAGAATACCAACTCCCAGATTACATATACCCGTCTTAAAATCATCCTCAAATCAATCGCCTGCAAAATGTTATACTTTTCAATCTTCAAGCTAGATTAATGTCGCAGATTTTGCAATCTCTCAGCTATTTAACGAGGACGATTAAAAATTGAATCGAAGGCTAAGGTCGTTGATGAAATAAATGCACAAATAATTTGGCATCATTGTTATAGCGGCTGTCTGCAATCGTAACTTAAATCTTAATTAAGATTTATTTCAGGGTAATAAGAGTGCAGATAATAATAATAATAATAATAATAATAATAATAATAATAACGATAATAATAATAATAATACCTGAAACCTTGTTATTCATTATTTCACAGAATTCTCGTATCCGGATTTAAACATATTACTAATCGATAGTATTTTCGCTCTTTCTCCCTTTATTCGGATCGGTTTCCAAACGGTGAAACATATGGCTACGTCATATAGAATGAACGAAGGCCACGGCTTCGCTATGTCTAATTTCATTCTCGCCCACGTTTTAGTTTTCACTTATTATTATATTTCCGGGCAATAATTTCGTAACGTTTTGACTAAGGCTTGAATATCATTGCGATTTTTTGGTATACACAAAATTTTAGATACGTATATGTAATTATAGTTTATAATTCATGATTCAATTCTTTCATCCGTTACACAGATTCCGACAGAATGTCGAAATCGTCTCAATATCGACGTATAGGTATATTAATTAATTTGATAAAAATCTCGGGAAATCGTGATACACCGTCAAAGTGTCAATCCATATACGGGTCTCTTTCAACGCTACTCATAAACGCCTTCGGAGTTCCATAAGCTTAACGATTGATGCTAAAACCTCGCGGTTTCCTTCAACTCGCCACACTGTGTAGACTGATCGTGATGTCACGGTGGTTTCAAGTTCTCCCACGTAAAACCACGTAGAAACGTAGTTCTTTTTCTCCCCTTTATAACAAGCTCTTCGATACCGTTATATTATATCAGCACGATCATTATCTAATACGAAGAAATATAATTCGCAATTCGAATATAGATAGGATAATACATAATAAATGATATCTGTGAAAATAGCTTAATTTCGCATTACAGAGTCATATTAGGTGATATAATTAGGGTATGCCTCAGTATATAGGTCGACAAATATCAGAACTGAGTCTGAGGTTACGCATAATTGATAAAATCGTCACGGGATATTGAATTCACCTCGGTTTCGTATAGTCCCTTGTGAAACTTGACAAGTGACAGATTTTAAAAAGTTGCCTTTGAAGTTGTTCGCCCACAGGTGACGCGCAATGATATATACATGTATGTACATATGTATATAGTTACCAAGTCACGCGTATACATGGGTATATAGACTATAGAACACAATTATAAGGAGAGTTAAAAAAATTATAAAATTACGAGAGAAAAAAAAAAAGGAACTGCTCCTCTCGTTTGAGTCCTATAGTTCGAATCTTATTTGGCAAATGGTTTTTAATTCTGATCAGTAATATATGTAATGCAAATTATGATTAATATTTATTCATGAGTTTAATATTGTAGAGATGCAGGTCTTTTATGGAATCGGATAAGTATAAATATGAAGAGATTTTGTGCGGTCGTAATTATACCGTCACGTTACGTCGTCGTTGTCGTTGTCGTATAGTTGAATGTTGGGCGGGTTGATTCATATCCTAACATCTATACTCACATCGTGGTAATGTATAAGCATGCGTGTGTATTATAACGAGGGAATCCGGAACACGTATAGATATACTAGCATAGAAATATACTTGATATGGCTCGACCCCCGCAGGACTATTTGTGAACAATGAAAAGATTTGCTCCGTGACGTCATCCATTCAGATCCAGTAGATGACGTGCCACGTTCTTTGCTTCGTTCTGAAATAGCAACATCGTATATAAGTCTAAACCCCCCGCATCATAGATTTACAGCTGGGGGAACCGCAGGCTATACGATTTAAACGAATAGCTTAGCTCCGAAACGCAGCATGTCCATTTATTGCGGAAGATCAGAATTTCGGGTACAAAAGGCACATTGAATTAATGAAAAATGTGCTAATCCCACATCCTATGCGTATTATATTTATCTGTATTAAGTTAATATGCAGTTGCATTATGTGAATGGTGACGTAAGATCAATTAATTATTCCTATTATTTATCATCAAGTATAGTTTTCAACTTTTTTCTTCTTTTTTTTTTTTTTTTTATTTATTTTTTTCAGAATGAATTCCTCAGACGTATATATAATATTGTTGTGTATTCTATATTGTGTATACATAGAAACCGAAATAGTATTTCAAACTTATAAACAAGTTCATCAGAAATACGTCAGCGTATTTATTGTTAGCCATGCGGCATATTTATAACATCGATGCGATCATCTTAAGCCGAGTCTCGGTGATATACGTAACGAACCCGTTTCGTATCAATTGTTCTATAGAAATCTATAAGGAAACCTTGGCTTATCATCCTTATACCTAGGTATATCAACTTGTTTTTCATATCGAAATGAAACACGAAACGCTGTTGATTTTCGTGTTAGAAAGGCATGTGAGCATTATAGGTATCGCAGCAGTGTATACATCTATCTATATCTACGTACCTAGATATCGAGTTTCGGAGCTCATTTCTATCTTTTTTTTTTTTTTTTTTTTTTTTTTTTTTTTCAATTTTGTTATTACATGTAGGCATGATATTGCCTGCAATTTATTAATGAAACGAAAAATCATCAATTTCCGACCGAAACCTATTAGCTCAAGTTAATTAAGTTCGGTGGATCTTTTGACCCGTAGAATATCAAGTGAGAAATGATCAAATTATGAAATTAGCACACCAATTAGTGTCGGTGTTAGGAAAAAGCCTTTTTCTTGATTCACCGTAACGAGACGTGATCTCGACAACTCAAGAGCTGTCAGACCAACGAATATACATGAACAAGTTTGGTGGGTCAGGCTAAGCCGGCTCGTTTCTTATACGCTAATTAACCAATTAACGTCTTGAAAACGGGACACACCTCGTTAGATAGTTTTACACTTAAATTTGTCAGTACAGAAGCTTCGCTAAACTCCCTCTATATACTTTGCTACCTTATAACCGTCGTTAATTAATTTCTCTATTGTACTATCAATTTATTTCGACTTTATTACATACATCGTCTATATATTTATGCATCAGATACGGTATGAAAAAAAAAAAAATAAAAATAAAAAGAAGAAAATCTTGATTACTCCAATTTTTCGGAATTGTGTGTCCTTCTTTTTCTCATTACGTTATACGATCTTAATTCTTGTATCTATAAACCTCTATATAAAATATGAATGAATTTTTCTTCAATTCGCATTATAGGCGTAGATTAAAAATCAGTTTATCGAATCGTTATTTCGCAATAGAGACAATAAAATTCTTTAAAGTTCTAGATCTTTGTCCGAATAAAGTACCGTGAAGCGAGTTGGTCATCGTTTATAATTAGTCGCGTCAATCTCTTATAAAGTATATATGTATACTATATAAGAAAAACGTTTTGGCTAACGGTTCTAAGAATGATTTGTCAAAGTTGTTGCAGGTAATATCGTATATAGTAGTTATAGTTTTTATATACGAAATAGATCGCGCATCAGACGCAGCATCCCGTAGCGTCGACTCGTGTTCGCGTTCGTGTTCGCCCCCGCAAGTTTAAGCTCACCGGGTAAAAGACGAGCACGATATAGATAGTCTCGTGTTCCTGAACATTCCACGCGCTCTGCACCCGCGCATCAAGAAAACCGAAAATAGCCGAGCAGTAACGAACGGAGGAGCAAAACCTGGCTCCTATTTAAAGCGTTGCAAACGTCCCGCGCTTACTACTATACGAGACGTTGAATCGTACGCATCGAGTATAACTTTCCTTATATTAGATCGTTCATATTATATACATATACGTAAATTACATACATAATATACATATACAGTCATAGTCATTCACAAGTCAGTGTTATAACAGTGAGTGAGATACGTCATACTGTGTATAAAAAGCATATATATACAGAGAGCCGGTATACAGAGAGTATATAAAAATTAAAGAATTAAATAAAAAGAAAAAAGAAATAAATAAATAAATAAATTATAAAAATGGCAGACAGTGGTATTAGGCGCGACATTCCCATCAAGCTTGGTGACTTCAGCGTAATCGACACCGAATTTGCTAATATTCGTGAAAGATTTGACGCTGAAATGCGCAAGATGGAAGACGAGATGTCTAAATTCAGAAGCAAGCTTATGGACCGCGAAAGCAACAATTTCTTCAAGAGCACAACCAGGTATAACAATATTTATATAATTATATATAATTATTATTTAAACATATACGTATAACATTTCATTCACCACTGAAGTCGAAGTGGTTCTTTCCTTTTTTTTTTTTCTTTCTATTCTTCAATGATCTCTTCATTTTTATTAATATATTATAAATAGTGAGAAGAAGTTCATCAGATCATTAAATGAATAACTGATTTATTTTTAATCCTTACATTAGAAGATTATTCATTCGATTATCAATTTCTCAGTGTTATTATTTATTGATAATACGATGCAGATCAGAGCGATATTGCATTGCATATATTTATATAATAAAACATAATATTATAATATTATTGTATAACGTTTATCAGAATTTCGTGATTATAACTAATTATAGCTATTAACATTAATATTTTATTATTTTATTATACAATTACGTAATAATTATATATTTCACCGAATGATATTAATATAAGATGATAACTTAAATGTTGAACAGTTTTTTCTGACGAATTTATAATTTCTGGTAAGAAAACCGTACAAGATATTGCGTTTCTCGTGAAAAATAAGAAGAAGATAAATTGAATAATAATTTAATTCTAAATTTATATTGTACGATATTTTTACGAAATTTATCTTGGCTTTTTTTTTTTTTTTTTTTTTTTTATCATTCTATTATATGTTACGTTTTATTTATACTCAGGTTTAAGCCCGCGTAAACCTACGTATCGATTTAGCAAGGGTTGGCAACCCCTCGTTAAATTTATTACTAAAAAAAAACAGATAAGAAAGTATAGAAAATGTAAGAAGAAAATAAAAGAAAATAACAAAATCTTCCAATGGAATTATCAGACGCAGTTATAAGAACCAATAAATCATTTTTATAACTCAATTCCGATTATCTAATAAAACTGAATACATACCTATTCACGCTTTTTAATGCAACGAATGAAAGCAGTCTTCCCCTACCGCAAATCTGCCCATGACCGATAACGTTCTAACATATTATATGTATAGATCCGATCGATCGATAAATAGATCGCGCTATAAAAAACGAAATTTTATATTCAATCTTAGAATTTTATTCACCTGTCGTTTGGAGTAAATTGGGGAAAGCGGAGCAAGGATACATATTTTTTTTTTTTTCACAACTATTTTTTTCTTTGAAAAATTGTTTTCGTAAAAGAATCGCGTCACTAATGATATAAGGTCGTAAGCACAAAAAAAAAAAAAAAAAAAAATTTCGTTGTTTTTGGTGGCAAAATCTTTTTCATGTCATATAACATCGTTTGGGCATATCCGCAAAAAAAAAATTTTTTTCGTGCTTACAACCTTATGGCATTAATGACGTGAAATGTTGTTGAACAAAATTAAAGACGTGTATTAATTTTTAGCTGCGAGGTATCTAATTTACTCCGATTTTCCCTATCGTAGTATCTATATGCTACATAAGCTCGAAGGAGTTTTCAAGTTTATATGAAAAATATAGCTATGCAACGAAGTTGGTACAAGAGCGAGGGTAGAGCCTATAAATATCGTCAAACTCATTCGGTATGCATCTATGCCGGTCTACACTTTACATATGCCGGTATAACGGATATATCGCGTCACTAATGCCATAAGGTCGTAAACGCCAAAAAATTATTTTTTTTGCGGATATGCCCAAATGATGTTATATTGCATGAAAAAGATTTTGCCACCAAAAACACGAAATTTTTTTTTTTGGCGCTTACGACCTTATGGCATTAGTGACGCGATATGTATGCACTGGTTGTGTGCAAAACACCCCGGGACTATACTGAGTCAACTACGATTACGTTTTATACTGGCCAGACAGCACCTTAGCACTTTTCATAACTCGGGGTGGTACTGGCTGCCAAATAGCACGATAGTTATATCGATTCAATAGCGTATTAAAATGCGGTATAAATATTTCTTAATTTCGTGGTTTTGATTCAGAAACATAAAAAAAAAAAAAAAAAAAAAAAAAAAAAAATTTAATTTAATTTAAAAATGAATGAAAATTAAGGAAGGTGATGTAAATTAAGACTAATCGACGCACTTTCCTATGCATATTTTTATATAATATAATACGTATGTAGGTATATGATGATTATAGACATTGAAAATAATCAAATTTCTTACTTATTGGGTAATCGGCGTATAATTTTAGTAACTCTGATGCTATTTATAGAGGTTCAGTCACTACTCGTTGCTCAGAGTATAGGTATAGTGTATATATGTATATATGTATAGTCGCGGAGGTATCGCGGGCGTTTGTAACTCGACTTTCGGAGGCGATCAGCGTGGGAGAGAAGAATAAAAATTAAATGGAAAAAGACAAGAGAAAAAAAAGTGAGAAATATAGAAGTGTAAGAGAGCATTGAATCCTTGCTGCGAGAAATAACACAGACATATTGCACCTACGTGTGTATATAAACTATATTTACAGTTCTCTCGCTATACAGAGATTCAAGAGATCGCTGCAGCTTTCTCCATACCAACGCGTGTACAAAAGTCTTACGGTAATATGGATCATTATTTGCTTCGCGACAGCGAGAAATGTCTCGTATTTTAAAATCTACATGAAATCTTGTCAGAGTTATATATATTATATACAGTTTGAGTTTTAGATCTGCTCTGTTTTCTATATGGAACTAGCGTGCGATATCCGAATGAGCACATAAATAATCTTACAGTTTATTCTATACATACGTCTATAATAGATATCGTAATACTACTTGTACCTGTCCGTCTATTTAGCTGTGTACAATAGATACGCCGATGTTAACGTACGTTGAAGATTAATGCCTAAGCTGGAACATGAAACTTCCTATATAAAGACCGTATCACGCCGTATGAAGTATTTCAGTTATACTATACCTACGATAGAGGAGCTTTTGTCATCAATAGCCCCTTTAGAAGCTTAGAAAACACTTTATGCCTGCAGACAGCTTCTTTTCATACAAAAACACATTTTACCATGAATAACACTTACTTTACACCTCGGTCTCGCGTACTATCAGAGTTCCTTCATTATTCAAAATATACATCGATTATAACCATACTGGTTGAAGTCTACACGCAGATCCTGGTCTATGAGAATTTAATATTAGTTTTATATACGATATTGGATATTTGATCTTTTATCTTATTACTAGATTAGGAGATGTTCAGTCATTCATTTTTACCAAAGTTCAAGCCTGTACTATATGTAAAGATTATTTCCACCGATATTCACGTATACGAATCTATTGAGTTTTGCTCTTTCTTAATCTATACAGAATTATTTAGGAAGCGACAGGATGATTTTTCTCGGGTTTGTAATCTGTTTTTAGAATTCGGTTCCGGCCTGGCTGCTGTAGCCTCAAAGAAGTTAGTTTCAGTCTAACCAAAACGCGTCACGATTCATATTTTTTTTTTATTGACTATTTACTTAGCTGCTTGGCACACGGTGGATATTACCTTTTTTTTTTTTCTTTACTTTCATTTAGTTTTTTATTTTTCTTTTTTCTCAGCTTTTAACGATGAACAGCTCTTCTTCTATTCTAACAAATATTGGAATTCTCTAAATTCTAACATCTATTCATATGCTTGCATAAAAAAATAAATAAATAACTCAAGAAATGAGCAAAGAAACGGTATAAAATACATATTCATAAACCTCTTCGCGATTAGAGTTTGGAAGAAAAAAAAAAAATTCTCATCCATTTCGTACGATGAATGCGATGACGTAGGTATCTACCCCACGTACTACGGCAGCTGAATCTCATTTCTACTCCCCTTTTGACTTCCTTGTATACCTAGGTATCCCCTGGGATCAGGGTGGTAAACGAGGGCTCGAAATTGCTCCGCATCGTGGAGAAAATTAGATTCGTAGTTTCGTCTGGTTTGTTTTGGAAATGAAATATAAAAATATATATTTTCCCTATCACTTTTCTTTTTCTTTATTTTTTATTTTTTATATATAAAATACGAATAAAAAGGAATATACGTATAGTACATCGACCCACCAAAAAGCTGCTAAATTATGCATAACGTGATTATTTCCCCTGCCTTGTCATAATTATGCATAACGTGATTATTTCCCCTGCCTTGTCATTACTCATAGGTACGCAAGGCCCGAGTCTGGGTCATATGACTCCTTCTATTCCCCCTTCTTTAATTTTTCATGCTCACCTTCGATTGTAGGACTGGTCAATCACGGCAATGCGAGACCTCGTCGTAATTCGTCCAAGACTCGAGAGCTTAGTCCTTTTTCTGAACTCGTACTGACAACTCGTCTCAAAACTCTAGTAAGGGGAAAAAAATAAAAAAAAAACAAAAGGTGTAATTTCGAAGTAGTTTGAAACTTAGATTATTCAGATCTTGTTAAATTTAAATTAAAAAAGAAGAAAAAAAATTAATAATCATACAAAATGACTCTCGATCACGAAATATTTCCCGGTCATCACCAAACGGTCATCCGATTTTGGTACGTATTTTCTTATTTCCAAGTTATAAACTGTATAAAATTTTACCAACGATCACCGATATTTATTCTTATACTAGTACTCGTAAAATCGAGTCTATTTTCAGAATGAGATTTAGATCGGGTTAAATCGTCGTGTTCTACCTAAAACTCAGAGTTCATATAGGATGAGGAAACTGCTCGTTTCATAGGTTGCAATAGGAGATAGAATTAGCCGTATCCTGCACGCGGACGATAATCGATTTGCACGATCTAAGCCTCTGTCAATCTAATCGCAAACCCGGACGTTTAGTTAAACTCTAAAGATCGGAGGTTAACGAAGTCAGATGCACTCGATGAACTAGAAATTATAATCAAGTAACTTCGATCCCTATATACCTACACAGGCTCTGAAGTCTAAAGTTCGTATACGCTGCGCTTCTTTGCTCTGCGTGATTCGATGGTATTAGATTAGAGTTTCTCTACACGTTCGTATAGGATTAAGTGAATTAGTTATCGTAATATGAACGAGTTAAGTCAAAACCTCGTTCATTGCACGCCACTGTAGTCATTCAACTAGTTAAAAGCCCCGAAACTATAAGAGATTACGATTAGTATCCCTTATACATAGATGCATTGAGGGAAGAAGAAGAAGAAGAAGATTGACATTTTTTTTTCCTTTTTTTTCCAACATCAAAAAATTGAATCATAAATTGATTTTTTAATGCCTCTCTCAGTCTATTCGGAACGGCTAATTTTAGTCGTTCTACTTTACACGCTGTTAATATACACACGTGCACACGCACACGCACACACATACGTTGTTTCATTTAAAACAAAGAGCTAATGGAGCAGACGCGTCGGACAGAGTATAACTTCCGGTATATTGTAATTGACGCGACTTCCGCTGCCCTAGTCTCGAACGAGATTGAGATCCGCGTCTAGAAATTCTTCGCAATTCGTCGTTAATATAATTATGAAATTCTTTATACATTTTTTCGAAACGATTATGAAAAATCGACGTTTTTTCTTCTCTTGATTTTCAAGAAAAAAACATGACGTAATTTGTTGAACAGAATACCGGTCCGATTTAAACTCGCAGATTTTTATCCATTTTTGGAAGCGGGCGTAGAGGTCGAAATGAAAAGAACTGGCTCAGGGATTTTCTCCTTCTCATTCTCTCCCTTCATCTATACTCTTCAGATTCGATGACTAAAAATAATAACAATTCAATGCTTGACGTATAGCACTTATACGCCGGACCAGCGCAACTCGTTTCTGTGTCAGTGTCAGCTAGTACCAAATATAGATTGAAGTAATTGTTCTGACCATATAGTACCATAAGGAGTTCGTCCTTCGTCCATTTGTCATCGGTTTTATAGCTGTCGTGAATCATTTGCATCCCAATTAATGTGCCTACAGAATTTTCGTGCTTACTTAGTTCAATCTATACGCAGCAATTCTATTAAAATCAGATATCGACCTTTCTCAACTATACCAGCGTGAAGAAATGCAATGATTATTTTAATACTAAATCGATTTTTCATATTGGCATTAATCTTGATCGATAGTAGAATGATTCAATGTGTATTGAACACATTATGTTAGTTATATGATCTTATTATGACCTATTTAATTTTTTTTTCTTCCTCTTAGACAAATCTAAACCTATATAAATTCTCGAGGTAAAAGCCAGAAATAAAATATTGAAAGCTTTTCGTTCCCTTTGATCTGATTTACTGTTCCATATGAACTTTGAACAGATTTTTACTCTAGCTTTTAAAAGAGACTAATCGAGCGAGAGAGAGAGAGAGAGTGCGAGAGTGAGATAAAATAAGAAAAAAAAGGTGAAAAAAAAGGAAAGGATTATTATCCCGCTGCAGACAACAATGGCCTCCTTGCATGGGAACATGCGGCTTGTTCTGCACGAACTCAAAGAGTTCAGCAAAGGTCGTTATTCCGTTTGCTACACAAGTCCGATTGCCATAGGATTAATCCTGCAGGCTTGGAACTCGTGGCTAATGCAGTAAGCCGTTAAATCTTCGTTCGAAAATAACTCTCGTCTTCCGGATCGAAGATCAGCAAACTCTGAAACAGTTTCTAACTCAACGATGTATAGTACTAGGATTAGATCCTGCTGGCACGATTTTATTACTCTCGTCTCTCATCTCATGGTCTCTCGTTTTATTTATCGGCCTTTAGTAAACTCTGCCCTTATACTGCAACACCAATGTAGGTAATTGATATTATCACGGAACAAAGAAAAAAATACTCTAGATATACCATATTATCCTGCAGGGGTTAAAGGTCGTTAACTGGTTAGAAATTTATCTCTAGTTTCTAGCACGGACATGATGTAAAAAAAATTTTCAGACAAAAGTTGTCAGTTTCATAAATCTCTACAACTTTTGTACCACACTTTTTTTCGTTTCATTTACACCGTCCGAGATTTACTCGTAAATATATATATATATATATATATATATATAGACTTAGATTGGGTCGTTGACCTACGTTAGACGATCTATCCATTCTACACGACGTAATTTCCGGTTAGTATAGTCTTGATTTATGACGGATACTTTGGTGCATACTTATCGAAAGTTATGCAAGTTGAAGTTATTATCCTTATACTATTATACTGCCGTATTACACGCCATGAATATCGCGGGGGTTTGCCAAGACTTGCAATAATTCTTTTTCTTTTTTTTTTCTTTTTTTTTTTTTTAATGCCTCCTAATTTTAAGCTTTTCAGATAATTTTTCATTTATAATTTAAGTCCTAAATTTACGATTCCGTATTTTAATTAATATCCTCATATTAATTTATAACATAATTACGTATATCTTTGGTTTTTCTCAAACTTTAACTATACAGCTTTCTATACTATCTTATTAATTTTTACTTCATACTTTTTTTCTCTTCTATCTTTCTCTACTAAAACTAAAACACAAGCCATACGTCGATTCTATCGTTATAATCATTGATCGCGTAAAATTTTTTTTGCAAAAATTAAAATCAATCGCAAAAAAAAAAAAAAAAAAAAAAAAAAATAGCTGTAACGATTGGATCGACCGTGATCTGACATGCGTCAACGGGTGTAAAATATATTTTCAAAAATCAATAAAATAAAAAATAATTAGGGTAATATTAATTTTTCTAAATGTAAAAATTTGTATATTATTTTATATATATGATCCTCTTTCACCTTAAACAAATAAATACTTACATAATAGTATTGAACTAACTAACATTAACACGTGTTGACGTTAACCCTCGACTCACCCTCCGCCGCGTCCCTATCTTGTGAATTGGCTGATTGATTGGCAATTGGCATCTTGGTGACTAACTCGAAGCACGCATCACATGACAAGCGAACACCGTACCTCGAAGTCATCGACCGGTGATTGGGAGACCCTGGATAGCGCTGTACCTACCGCAAAGTCTGCCTTCGACAGCTTCTCCAGGTGACACAAAATGATAAAAAGCTTCACTAAGCGTCACTATTATGTCACTGTGCAGCAGCCACTTTCATCGAATTATATAATTTTTTGCTAGTTAACATTTTTATTTCGTCATAATATATAGTAGGTATACATCGGGGTTGGCATGTCTTAGGATAAGTCAAATCAATTTTTTACGTTTTTTTTTTTCTTCGAATCATATTATCATCCGATGCTTATAAAATTCGGTTTCTCGCATGTGACTTGCAACAGTTATATATAGTTATTTTAGATAGAAATTCGAAAGGCTTGAGAAGATGAAAATATATTCGAGCATGCAAAAAAGCTTCAGTATACCTATATAGACAAGACTATGCAGATATCAATAATTTTTGATTATTAAATCCTGATTCAAATTAAGGAAAGATACTTTTTTCATTTTTTCTTCTTCTTGTATCCGTGATTTTCACCAACCCTGAATTACACTTCATATTTACGAAGTTCTGTGTATAGTATTTGGTCCAGTGCAGTGACTATAGCGACGTGACGCGTGACGTCGTCACCAGGAAGCGGAAAGAGCCGCGGGACTATAATCATTAATCTGACGATAATTCTGTAGAGTATGTACTACGTATAATAAGGCAGACAATAAACGACACATATTCAAGGACGTCCAGTGCAAGAGCTTCGTCTGTGTTCATCCCATTCGAATCGCAATAGTATAATCTATGTATACATATCTATGTGTATATCATTTTTTCTCATAGATTGTACAAAATCCACATCATTTACTTCTATAATATTTCTTCAGTATTTTTTCTTGATATTTTTGTCTTTATTTCAAAAAATGAAAAAGAGAAAGAGAAAGAATGCCTTTTCTTTCTACTGCTGCTCTTTCCGATCAGTAATTAACATTATTAGAAAATAACAAAACTGATCGAATCGTACATCTAAAAAATTTCATTCCTTGTTAATATTGTTCTGAGTTTGACAATTAGAAACACCTTGTGCATGCATGCTTTGCTTGAGCTTTTTTCCATACTTCTGCACCTTGCTTACTTATCCGCATGTTTAACTACAGCTTCAAATCACCCTGCATCGTGTTATATACACACCGGATTACACGGATATGTTTAATCAGAGGAATAGATAATCCTTACCACAATATGATAAGATCGATGACCAGGTCAAAATATCAATTTTTCAGAAAAAAAATTACTCAAAAATGTCCCCCTTTTACTTTCTCACAAGAAAAAGTATATATACCTACATATTATATTCCCGCGAGTAAATTAATGGTCTTTTCCTAATCCTCTTATTAAACCACGAGTGTAATAACCTTAATATAGATTACAGCTCCTAATATCTCACAGCCTAAATTCTTCTAGAATCTCTAAATCACACTACTACATAATTTATATCTTAGCTTACAGTTAGTTTATTCTAGATTATCCATTATGTATTTTAAAATTAGTATATACTACGTATGTATACCTACACCTGTATAGTTCTTATTATATTATATTATAATTCAGCCTCACTAATGAGTTGCCAATTTTTCAGTCCTTTTTAGTTCATAGATCTAGATTTTAGATGCATAATATACCATATCGCGTCACTAATGCCATAAGGTCGTAAGTGCAAAAAAAAAAAAAAAAAAAAAAAAATTTTCGTGTGTTTAGTGGCAAAATCTTTTTCGTGCCATATAACATCGTTTGGGCATATCCGCAAAAAAAATAATTTTTTGGCGCTTACGACCTTATGGCATTAGTGACGCGATATATATGCGCATATAGATATAGATATACATCGACTGCTGGTATCGACTATTTACTCATTACATATGTCAGTTAAGAAGAAGAAAAAAAAAAAATTTAATTTCCCTACGTTTTCGTTTCAGCAAAACGACACAGGAACAGACACAGAACAGCTCGCTGACCCCGCATCACGATTCCAACACCTGGCTCGACGGCCTTGATAGTCCCCTGATTCAGGATGAAGGTGGTAACAAATCCCTGAAGCTTCGTTTTGACGTATCGAAATATACCCCAGAAGAAATTGTCGTTAAAACCGTCGACAACAAATTGCTGGTGAGTTCAGTCTCTGACGTTATATAATTTATTGTGACAACATTTTCAAATTTGGAGTAAATGTTTTGTGATAATTTTTTTTTCTTTTTTTTTCTTACGTGTATACATTGTGTACATGAATGAAAACAAATCAAATTAACGGTAGATTCAATTTTATCTAGTATTATAATCAAAACTTGTGCCACGGTACCAAAAACGTGACGTAATTTTAGCTCGAAATATTTTTCGAACTGATCGTGAAGATTTAACGACTAAGTTATACTAAAATAAACTTCGAATAGTCCCTAGTCTGTCTGAAGCAGGTTAAAATAATCCCGTTTTTAAATTTCTGAACCGTTTCATCGACGTTATTATTTATAATATTTATACTTTTATTAAAATTTTTGTCAAAAAGAGAAATTTTGATGTAGTAATTAAATTTTGGTAAACAGCTGGAGTTTTTTTGCGATTGGTTTATAGTTGAGACGTCTAAGTATAATATATATGAAAAAAAGTTCTTGTTTTATATCGGGAGAAAAGTTTAAGTTGAATTATTTCTATCTATAAGAACGTATAAGTCGAGTTCGTCGAATTATACATGAGAGTTAAACCCAATCAACGAAACCGCGCGTATAAAGTTCTTCGTTTCTAACGTCCCGGCGCCATGAGGACGAAGAAGAAGGGGACTCAGAAATAACTCGCTCCAAAAATATCAGACGCTCTATGCTACGCGACGTGATTTCGTCGTCGTAATGTCGGAGAGGAAATAATTTCGTCACTTTTTAATGATATATACGGTAGTCGTAGGTATATATATTAAAATTGATAAATAAATTTCAAAAACATTGAATTTTATAAAAAAAAAAAAAAAAAAAAAAAAAAAATACTCGAAAATTTATTTTTTCAAAATATATGAATATAGCTGAGATATTCTCAGAGAAAAGGAAAACAAAAATGAAAAAATAAAAATCAGATATGCATAAAAATATAATAATCTGGTATTTAAATTCGAAATTTAATGAATAATTCCGAATTTTTCTTTTCTTTTTTATCTGTCAATTTTTCAATATATATCTCGTATATTAAATTACCGTTACGAAAATGTTTTACTCAATTTATGTATGCATATATACGAGGTCGTTGCACTTGCGTTATACTCGCGGTCGTTCAATCCGTTGAAATAAAACCAGTAAAACCTATATAAATGAGAGAAGATGAGCTTCTCGCATATAAAGAGAAGAAAATAAAATAAAATAAAATCAAATAGAATGTTGCTATACCTATAGGTACATAGATGAAACTGGAGGTGAGAATATATTATGGCTCAGGAGTCACGTATAAAGCAATCGCTCTACCGCATAATATAATATAATTTTATAATAGTCGCCGTAATCGTTGCATACAAGTGACAAAAGTTAATAATATTGTGTAGGTAATACCCATGCGATGAGAATTATTAATGAGAAATCGCAAACCGCGACTTGAATACTAATCCTATTTTTTTTTTTTTTTTTTTTTTTTTTACGTAATAGTTATTACATTTTGTTCATCCATATTCCTTTATATCATCGGTATAGATTTGTCTGTTGAGTATATCCCTACAGTCGGCCGATATACAGAAAATTTTGAACACAATTTCTGTATTTTCTAATACCGCGGGTGGTTTTTTTAAACCGTGGAATCTCTAAGATAAATAAACTATATATTCTCTAGTCTATAGTCTTTTCGTTACAGTACCTACAGTGTTTAATGGCCTCGGTTTTTACTTTTCTTTTTTCTCTTCAGATTTTCTCGGTTTATTCATTTTATCTAGCCCGCAACTCTATTTTCAATATTTTCTTTCGTATAGATAATATACAAGTATAGATAGGTATAGATATAGGTATACGTATAATCAATTTGTAAACTGATATAAAACTCTTACCGAAGTTATATAGACGAATTTCACGGAACATTCGGCGAAATTCAAGTTTCATAATAAACGATAATGAAATAATATAGCAAATTGCGGTACCTACCTCGCGGTTTATCTGAATAATTCGTCTAGTGGGTGTTGTAATCTTATCCGAAAGATCCTAAGTCGAAAATAAGAGTGACGGCATATTATTATGACGTGCAGTAGCTCTGCTCAAAGATATGTATAATGTACATATACAAATATCGATGGTCAAAGAAACGATCTATCAATATAATGTTAAAATAAATTTCAAAATTCAAACTTTTTTTCACAATAATCGATTAAATTCGTCAATTTTTACCTTCAATTTTTAAACAATTGTGTTTTCGTTTTACCCTCACATCTATGTCACAATATTATATTATATTCGTATTATACGTAAAACGCTGCGTATCGCAGATCGTGGCCAAGGCTCAATGAATTAAGGTCAAGTCCGACCGGTCTGCCGACCTTAAAAAGGGCTACGTTCTTTTCCTTATGTAAATTTTCTTTGCAATTTATAATATGTAATATGACAGTTATTCCTATATTATATTTATGTGATATTAAAAAACCTATAGGGAATATCAGGGTTTTATTAAAGTCACAAATTTTACTCATCTTTACGCTCGTTAAATGGATTCATCGTCGTGAAATTGCGTGACTACATATTTCAATGGCACAAAATAATTATAGTCATAAAAAAAAAAAAAAAAAAAAAAAAAAAAAACGAGAACAGTACGAGTACGAGTTTCCTGTTTTTTTCAATTAATTAACAAGTATAACATCGAATCGTATATATATAATATCATTCAGCATTTAGTAATTTTATTTTCAAAGTACGAAGGGAAGGAGTTTCGATTGTCATTATTCGCCAGTTCGCGTTTTATCTAGTACACTATACGAGGAAAGTAGGTACTAATTTCATTTCTTTGACCTATATTTCTTTTGTTTTCGATAATATTTATCGCCTATAATATCGGAAGGTCGATGAGGCGTCGCCACGTCGTGACGTTCTATATAACTGAAAATGATCGACTTATCATCGAGCGCGTGAAAAAAAAAAAAAAAAAAAAAAATTTAGATAATTTTTTATTCATATGTTAGCATTGTTATTGTTATTATTTATTTTTTCGTCTTAATTAAGTTCGTTAATAAAACGATACGATTATTAATAAATTAATTAACAAATATTAGCCGCTAGGGCAAAGGTTCATCAGGATAAAAACAGCAAATTGATTAATAATTGCGCGCACATTAAAAAGATCCGACAAAAATTAACTACAAATCGGATATTTAAATATACGCGAACTTATAACTAACGAACTAAAGAATAACCGAGCAAGCGAGTAGGAAAATATTTTGCATATCGTTTCGAGAGAGTAAGGCTTATATTTAGCGAATGACTCATATTATACAAACGGGCTAAGTTAGTTACGCGTATTTTATATATATACGCTATATTTTACCCATTGGCAAATATAATATTATCGTCGTCAATTCGGACCCAATTAAGAAATAATTAGTACGAAATTTTATAGCGTTATATAATAACACAAATGAAAATTAAATTGACAATCATTTTGCTCTCTTTAAATCCATCGGAATCATATTACTATGGTTGTGAAAATTGAGATTATCAAATCTGCAGCTGTAGTGATTTATTAGTTCATAATACGACGTATCTCAGATGAATTGGATATTCAATAAATAAATTTGGTATAAATCTTGGTAATCAAAAAATTGTTTACTTTTTTTTTGTAAATTATTTATATTAATCGTCTCCGTCTATATATATATATATATATTTGATTAAGTACGCGGGGACAAGGCAAGGCGAAAAGACAAGCCGAGCCAAGGCTACGTGGAGCCAGTTGAAAGGATAGATGCATTGGATTACCGCAGCCAAGAGACGTAGACGCGGGGGTTTCTGCGTGGGTTTAGAATTACCAGTTTGTTATAGTACTGCCAGGGTTTTGCCTTTTATAGGGAGAGATCGATATTAGTATATTATACACGCACACGTATATGTATTTCTATACACGTATACGTATTATACATTGGAAATTTTCAGAGGGGAGCGCGGCCCACGCGAACTATATTATGCGAATACATATGTATGTAGGTATAGGTACAGACGCTGCATTACGTTGCCAATTATTGCGTATAGCTTTGAATCATGTATTGGAATTTATTTTACATAAATTATATACGCGTGTAAATAAATTATATCTTGTCTTTACCCGCGTTGGATTGTTTTTATTATAATTGCATCGTATAATATGTTTAATTGAATTTTTTTTCTCAAATAGATATCAATATATATACGTATTATAGTATATGTTCAAGATTGATCAAGGTTGATTCACTTGTTTTGCAACGGTGTTTGTCTTCAATTAGATAAATTCAGTCGCGCGAATAACTCGTTTTATATATTTATTATTCCTCCACTCCCGACCTACGATTAAATTCGTTAATTGACTGAGTCAAGAATTAAGCGATATACGTTCTCCAGATTAGAAGATAAAATTATTGAGCAGCTACGTATAGGAAACAGAGATAATTTAATACACTGAACAAATAATTATACAAGCAACGGTATATATACAGATGATATGATACAAGAAAAGGAAGAAAAAAGAAAAAAAATTAATAAAAAACAAAATTTTCGCCTGTACCTAAATTAACAGAATTTATATATTTCACTGCGGCAGACGGTATTATAGTAGTCGTCTCGGTGGATCTGGATCTGGACCTTCGTCGTCTGCGACCCAGATTTTACTTTGCTGAAATATACTTACCCTACTATACATTAACTGTTCCATATCGTCGTTGGCAAAGTTGGCTAACGCAGACTTCCAGAAATACTACGCAAACTTTCTTGCGCGATCGGTATATTATGTCTTCCTCACGAGCAATCACCCGCAATCGTTGTTTAATGTTTTAAGATTCGGTGGCTGTGTGAACCGGATGTATTATTATTACAGTTGCAGATTTATTATATCAAAAAATATAATAAATAAGAAAAAAAAAATAAATAAATAAAAAAAAAAAAAATAGATTCTTGTCGTAATTGAGGAAATTTTTGTAGCATACATACTGCTATGAGAAAGTAAAATAGCTACAGAGAAATTATGAATTATGAACGGAAATGATAACCCAGTGGATGATACAGGAAAAAAACTTCAAATATCACCCAGGGTAAACATACCTACGTGCATAACTTTTTGACGTAACACGAATGTGGAAATAGATAATCACCTCTATTCATCTTTTCTGGCATTTTACCAAAAGTTCGCACTTTCGCGCAGTGTCAAATTTCAATTGCGTGACAATTTAAAGCTGCGATTTTTATTCACTTACTTTATTATACCTATGCGTACGTAGGTATATATTATATGCATGTAGTATGTATACGTAAATTTATATACCTATAGATATATTGTTGATAATAGATTGTCGATTAATTGAAAATGCAAATTGATGCGATCAGATTATGAAGAGATGCGCTTTTTGTGCAGCAAATCAGCAATCGTACATACATCCGTCGAGCGAGCTGTTTACTCTTGTCAAAGTTTGTTATATGAACGTTGAGTTAACAACGCTAACTCATTAGCGAGTTAGTTGCTGTTGCTGCTGCTTGTTACGTAACTAAATGATTAACACGCTCATCGCGAACTCGCTAAAACCCTCACTCGATTCTGACACTCGTTAAAGCTGACTGATATGACGCTTGTCGCGTGTGTGTCTCAAGCTTCTTTATAATAAACATCTCATCGCGTTTCTATCGCGGAAAATAAAATCAGGCAAAATCTTTGGAATAATAAAAAGCCTAATGATTCAGATTTTTGGTTTGTACGGGTTATTAAATAATACTTCAATGCCTGTATATATGTTCTTTGAAGACTTCGATCGTTTTATTGCGGGATTTTTATTTTCTCTTCTCTTCTTCATGATTCTATTGATTTTTTCATCACAAATGATATTTCTAACGGAAATTATTAGTTTTAAGTCGTAACGCGGTTGTGTAAACCGTTTAAACAATAAGTCATACAATTTGTTAGAACAAAGAAACGGATTTATCAAGCACGTTGCAAGCCACACGAGTAAAGGTATCCATAGTTTGATATCGATTCAACCCCCTATAGAAGGACGCTGGCGAGCGCCGGCGTCGCGGTTTGTAGCCACGTAGACGCCGACGTTGTGCGTTTTTACGTCCTTTTCATTCTTCGGCGTCGTTCACCCTCTAATTTTATTTTCGCCCAACCAGTTAACGACGTAGGTAGTGATAAATAAATTCACGATGATATGACCCAGTTTATTTATACGAGATAAAAATTTCACCTATACAGCTTCAATTCAAATACGCCTTCATATATGGGTACAGCGAATCGCTTTAAATTTTCTCACATATTTCTCTCGTTCAATTTTGTAATTTTTTTTTTAATTTTTTGTAATTTTTTTTTTTTTTCCGTTTCTCTTACACCCCTTTATACTAATATCTAGCCTGGGTAAGCGCCCATGATATAGTAGGACATTCAAACTGACCTACACTCCGAAATTACGTCATTTTCATTCGTAGGTAGTACCAGCCACAATATGCTAAGTAAGTCACGCCGCATGCCCATAACTCACTGCCAACTCTGTAAAGAAAACTGGCTTCTTCTCCTTCTTCTTCTTCTTCTTCTTCTTCTTCTTCTTTTTCTTCTTCTTCGCATGGGTCCATTCGGGAGATTCTGCACGGTTAGTCATCCGTACGTGAAGGTGTTGGCGTTACGAAATTCGTAGACTCTATGCCAGACTTGAGATTATTATATATTAGGTCAAACGATGACGAATTATAGAGATTTCAGGTTTTGACATATATAAATACTCATTTCCTCTCTTCTTTAAAACTTTGGTCGATGATCATTTACTTCTTCGAAATGATCTGTAACTATAGATCATACATCTATAATTTGCACATAAAAAGAGCGGAAAATTCCAAAAGGAAATTAAATGCAATCTTTTTTTTTTTTTTTTTTTTTTTTTTTTTACAACGATACACCAATATCCTGTAATTCATTATGACTTTGGCCCCACGGCGGTGGATTTTGCTAACGTTAATCGCATCTGCTTACCAATGAATCGACGTCGTGGACAACGGAATAGTATTTATAGAAATTCCGTCATTCGCTATATCGGCTCGCGCGGTGTGGCTTTGGAGTATGTAGTACTGTACATACATACGAGTGAGGAGGCAAACATACGCTTGCGTCAGTCGCAACGTGTAACGAAAATTCTCGTGATGAAACAAAAAAAAAAAAAGAAAACGAAAACTGAAAAATTTGTGAGATTTTTCTAAAAAAAAAAAAAATGCAAACATCTTATCAGATCATTGGCTTCTTCTTTATACATATATCCTTCTGTTTAAATAATATATTATTTCTGATTTGACGTAAGACCAAAAAGAAGCCCACGCAATTCGACGCTCGATAAATTCGTCGGACATATGTTGGCCGTGTGTATAAGTAGGTATACCAAATCCCTAGAAATCAGTACGGAACAGAAATAGAAATTAGGATTATAGTCAGAACCCCTGAACCACTAGCGATTATTATCGTCAGGCTTTTATCGATCTCTTTAATAAATCAGCTCGAATTCAACTTGTCCTATATTATATACATGAGGGAAACGTGATTTATTATTCAGTTATTAGAAAAATTAGGTACCTAAGCTATTTTTGTATTTTATTAGATCGCGTTTTATTTTACCTATTATGGCTGTTATTTCTCATATGTAATTAGCGAAACTTTTACAGGTACTAATAAAATAATTACTTGGAGTATATGTGTACAAGATGTTAAACGACCGTTTTATTACTTGTTACAGGTCCACGCTAAACACGAGGAAAAATCTGAGAGCAAATCAGTATACAGGGAATACAATCGTGAATTTTTGTTGCCGAAAGGAACAAATCCGGAGAGTATCAAGTCATCCTTAAGCAAAGACGGAGTTCTAACGGTTGAAGCACCTCTGCCATTGGGATCTGGCGAAACGCTCATCCCAATTGCCCATAAATAAACATTTATTATATTTACAACATCACATACCCTTCTCGCCCTCTTTTATTTGTTTCCCCGAATATCTTTCACTATACCACCAAAATTATTGATATATAAATATTATATATATATATAAAATTATATAAAGAAAAATGAAATTTTCAAATTTTCTCTTGATATATTAAAGAAAAATTTTATATAAAACCCGATACACATCTTTCGGCCGTATTATATTAGAAATTTATTTAAAATATTTACTATTATTTATTTAAAGCTGAATAATATTTAAACCCGAATTAGTATTTATTTTTTTTTTTTTTTTTCGAATTTCCGATATATTGATTTATACGCATTAATTATTTAATTCGTTGTTTTATCTTGTTAAAAAAAAAAGTATCGTCGAGTTATATATCCATATATATATATTTTGTTCAGAAGTGAAATAAACAATTTGAAAAATGTCAAAATATATAAATATATATATATATATATATATATACAAATATACATTTTTTTTTTTTTTTTTTAATTCTTTTTCAACGATATTAACTGTAGAAAGAAAAAAATATCATTCTTTCCCGATACATAAATTATATGCTCGTTTAAACTGAGGAAATGATTATTTGCTATACGTATATGATATCCCATATACGTTACGTGAAAAAAATTCTAATAAAAATAAGATGAAGAAAAATTATCACGTTTTTTTTCTTTTGAATCTCTATTCGACTTGGAGCTCGTATAATTTTCTTGAAAAATGAAAAAATACCTAAAAAGAAACAAATTTCGATCGTAATAGGTTTTCGATCTATATATATACGTTTTAATATCGCGTCGTTTCAATATTTGATTATCGTTGTTGTTTTCGAGCTTTTATTATATTATAGAGTAGACGTATCAGAGAATATTCGTTTAGACTCTAACATATTATATGTATACTTGTATACAACGGACGATATACTATATAGATACGAGAATTGAAAATACTTAATTATTGAAATTTGATGACCAATGCAAAGGAAGCAGCATAATGATAATAGTAACGTGTTTACGATAATATGAAAAAGTAGAAGAAGAAAATTATTTATAACAATAACTTATATATATATATATATATATATATATATATTATTATATTATATATGTACGTGTTAGTTTAGGTCTACCTTAAAAGACTAAAAGCGGCGCCTAGCATAATAATATGTAAACATATTATATAATATTAATATTATTTATGAATATTTTAATACTTTCAAAATGGCATATGATAATGATTAAAAAAAAATAAATAAAAATAATGAAATGAAAAAAAAAAAAAAAAAAAAAAAAAAAAATAAGGCAAAAATAAATGAAATAAAATCAAAGTTATAAAACAAAACAACTATCGCTTATCTATTACGCTTGCACCGCACATCAGATGTCCTTTAATTTTTTTTTTTTTTTTAACAATAGTCATTTTCTTTCCTCTAACAATACGACTACTTTATTATAGGTATATAGTACTATTATATGCTTTTAACATTTCGATGTCACTCCCGTTTTATCATTCAATTATTATTATTATTATTATTGTTATTACATACCTATATACTTTAATTATTACCATTTACCCAACCCGGTGTGAAATTTCCCTTATAATTGTTGTTATTTAAATATTTTCTATTTTATAATGCTATAAGCAATTATTATTATTGGTATACCTATATAATATATATAGTATAGAGTAATAATAATAATAAATAAGTAATTATATTTATTATTTTTACTTTATTCGTACGAAAGCAAACTTAAACAGATCGTGTGAAGATTCTCTATCAACTATATAGTAATACGTCAGCATTGGAAAATATCGACGTAGTAATTTGTGTGATAACATCATTATATTAATATTCTACCTAATATATTTATCATCGTAATAAAATTATTACATGTTTTACAGTATATATCGATATAATATTATCAATAATTTACCCCCGAACTGATGCGCACTAATGATTTCTCTCATTCCTATTCCTGCATTAAAATAGGTATAACTAATAGCTCGTTGTAAATTATAGCAATAAATATGACCTATTATAAGAGATAGGCAAAAAAAGATAAGGTATTATCACAGATTTTCACTTTATTATACAAAATAGTTATTCATCTTATATACAGTACAGAGTATAATATAAACGGTTACATATTGAAAAAAAAAAAAAAAAAAAATTCATTCATATACATTAATTTATTTTACAAATATTATCGAACGTATACGTTCTGCGCAAGATATAAACGATTTCATACGTTTTTTTTTTTTTTTTTTTTTCATCAAAAACTAGATTCATACTTTAATATCCAAGTTTCTTGTATAAAAAAACACAGACAGATAAAACCAACAGATTTCTTTCATATTCGATATTAATTATTATTAGTATTTCATTTATCTCTTACCTATGAGACGTAATTAATATTATATTATAGGTAAAAATTACTTTTATTCTAGCTGAAGTCAACTGTAATAATAAAAGATTACAATTAGGCGAAATTATCAGGAAAATCCTAATTCATCGTTAATAATTGTTTCTAATACAAACTGTAATCGACTTACGTATTACCTTGGATAATCATACTGCGGAGATACAAAAATCTGCAAATTATATATAGCATTGATTCTAGACTAGCAGTTCTATAGCTTCAAGTATTTCATATTTTATTAATTAATTAATTAATTTATTTGTTTGTTTATTATTATATTTATAAATAATCCTATACTGTGTCTTGTCTGGTTAACATACTGAAACTCAAGTCTATATTACCTATCATCGATTTCGTCGAAAATAAAATCTTCTAGCGCACAATGATCACGATTTGATTAAACGTGAGGTAAAATCACGATTCTTAATAAGATCTGTGTGTATTATAACAATATTGGAATACAGAGAAGAACTTTGTGCTTGTATAACAGCATTTAAGAAAATATTTCATAATTCCTAATCACTTTATCTATTTATTGATCTTAATATGTACTTTTTCGTTTAATGGAAAGTTTCAATTTACCAAAAACGATATTAAAAAAAGAAAAACAAAAAAATGATGAGAAAATTATATCAGTAGTAATAAAGTATAATATTTGTACATACTTCGAAGATTACCAACTACTACTACATTATAGATAATTTTCAATTTGGCATTTAATTAATATTGTCTATATATCAGTGAGTAACAAATCAGTTTTACTTTACAGAATAATTTAAATACTCGGAACTTGGGCTGAGAACAGAGCAGCCTCTGCGGCATTAAAAGCCTTGGGTTTACCTTCCCTGGCAATCCTAATTGCCTGAAGCACCGACACAGTGTCTAATTCTTTTTGGTTTGCTTTTTCATTATCCAAACAAATATCAGCAGCTCTTTTACCAAACGGTTCTAAAACCTTGACTCTATAATCGACAATAGTAGAAACCGGGTTACCAGTCAATCTCAAATTCTCTAAACAAGGTAAATAACCAACGTATTTAATCTCATCGATATCCTCTATCCGGTTACAACTCACGTCCAGACCTTCCAACGAATACAATTTCGAAAATGCAGACAACGACGTCAATTTGTTTTGCGAAAGATCTATGTAAACTATATTACCCAGCTTGGTATGCAAATCATCTGGCAATACGGTAAAACTATTAGAAGCTAAATGAAGCTCCGACAATCTCGGCAATAAAGTAACGTTGCATATTTCAGACAATACGTTGTTATTCAAAGTTAAAGATTCTATGTGCGGTAAGAGTCTGATAGCTTCGTCTATAGCCTCGATTCTATTGTTGCTTAAATCTAAACGAGTGACTTTAAGCCACAGATGAGAATCGCTGGCGTTGTTAATGTGCTTGTGAACTTCTTCGCACATAGCTAATTCCACTATATTTCTGAGCGAAGTGTTATGGACCTTTAAAACCTTTACAGTGTCTCTCAAATTTCCCATACCGTAAATTTTCTCCATAGGATATCCGTCTATGGTTAATTTCTCGACGTTTCTAAAGGTAGAAAATTCAACGGGTAGTGTACACGGCGTAATATTGCTGGTACCATAAAGCGTTGAGTTCCCTTCAACGACAAGACTTCTGAGATGTGAATTAAAGTCCAAAACGTGACTGAAGTCAAATTTTCTATCGACAACTTCCAGCGGTGGACGCGGCTGTTTCAATCTCTCGCTTATCGCGTAAAGCTGGAATGAAAAAAAAGGTGAAAATTACAATAGGGAAATAAAAGGGGAGCTGGGAATGTTAGATTCTTTTGATTTACTCACCTGGACAGGATCGAAGGTAAAATCTAACGAGTTTTCAAGCAGGCTTACGCCCTCGTTGAAAAATTTAAGAGCCATATTTTGCAGTAGAAAGAATATGTCGTAAGTCTGTAGTTCGAGAAACAATGCGAGTTCTCTAGGCATTGCTTTTTTCAGATAATTATAAACTGAATTCATATAATTTTCTAACGCTATTCTACGCTTTTCGATAAATATTTCGCACTTGTTACCCAGAAGTTTTTTAGGCGGTAATATATCCTTTTCTACACAGTGATCGGATACAAGAATATCATGGAGTTCCGCAAAGTCTTTATATCTGTGTTTCACTTTCCATTGTATAGACGATATCGTAACCTCAATATCGTAGTATGTTACATTATCAACAGTTTCTGAAGATGGTATTTTTATACGAACGTAGTCTTGGTTCAACAATATACATGCCATTTCAACTCTCGAATTTAAACTGACTCTGGATATAGTTTAGTTATTTTATTAAATCGAGGATATTATTTACAATAATACGATATTGGTGTGGAAGAAGGTTACCTACTTTTCTTCGCTTTCGAACAACAACAACCGATTAAATATAATCGAATTAATAAACTATCTCATAAGTGTATATAGGTATGTAGAATAATATTTTTCTCTTTTAAAAAAACGGTACTCTCTCCTCCCCCCGTACTTATTCAACCTAATTTCGCGCATGAGATAGGTATCACACCGAACTGTAACAATTATTAACTGTTATCTCGAACCGTAAGACATATTCTCTGAATTTTTCGCCCATTGACACTTGCAACTTCTGACAGCTCATCGCGTCTACATATACCTACATGTATACATCGCTTTGCTTAGCTAGTCGCTACGCAGTATTTAAAGTGTTTAAGTTTTACACCAGTAGATGACGCCATCGTTTATTGTCGATATCACGTTTACTCGGATATTCTGCAGGCAGATGACGCTTGATGTTAGTTATTCATAGAATTTTATGTCATTTCAGTTTACTGCGCCGGTTGGATATTATGAGGCTGCGATATACTCAAATCTTTGAATACTCAAAGCACGTATCTTGGAGTTTATTCTTTACAATTGTATATACACACATATATATATGGGATATACATAGTTTGGAATAAAAATATTATAATAAAATACAGATATTTATGAGCCGTTCTTCTTTATTGAAATAATATATGTATTTTTGAAATTATTACAATATATAATATACAGATGCGTAATAGATCGCCGTAGAATTATTATATATGTATTATATTGTAGAATAATATACGTTATGGTATGAACACCAGTGGTACATAGGAAACCATCACTCGTTCATTCCATACACAAGAGAGAGATCCCTTCCCTTCGTATACTACAACCTGTTGCTGGATGCTGCGGCAGGAAATCTCGAGGCATGATGGCGGGCGATCTACCTGCTTGAAGCTGACCACCGCGTCGTCCCCCCACCGACGAACCTGTTGCCTATTCTCATAGCCAGTATCGCGGCAGCTATGGTGATCGTTGCAGGTGTTTTAGAGGATTAATTTTAGGCTTTAATTTACCTATTAACAGTATTTAGTTTCCGTACTTTTCTTACATTAGTTTATTTTTAAATCGATTGATACATGTATAGGCTTTTACCACTTTGATTAGATTTAACGTTTTATTATATTATATACGGTTACATGTACACCTAATTCATCGGTAGTGTGTGTGTGTGTGTGTGTGTGTGTGTTCTCTTGTGAATTCCATGGATAAAAGGAGCATAATTCATTATATTATCATCTTCTTTGTTTCTATATTATACCTTATACTCTATACGTGATATTGTAACTTATAACATTATTATTATCCTATTTTGAAAGTGCTCCGAAAAAAAAAAAAAAAAAACACATCGACACAATGGATACGCCGAGAGTTTCTAGCGTGTGGTGTATATATTGATGTAATTAATGATCAGTGGTTGAACACACCTGTAGTGTTTTTATATCAGTGAATCATTGAGAGTGTGGAGTTATATTAAAAAAAAAAAAAAAAAAAAGTTTTAAGACTTTGAATCCTCGTGAATTTACTCGCGGTACGTATATATATAATAATAATCGACGATTTGTATACCGGTGTTGTTTAACGAGTCGTGAATATCTCCTAGGAATCTATCGACCAGTTTTCTTTTTCTCTTTTTCCTTAAATTTATGTGTTACATTACGACATAAACCGGATATACGTAGTTTAGTTATAGAATCGAAATCTCTCCGTTTATGGGATTAAATTTGTTACCAATACTCCAAAAAGCTACTACCTAACTCTTTAGCGACTGTCCTCGACTGACTCATTCTCGCAGATCAAACCGAGGCCGAACACACATGGCGCGTGTAGTGTGGGCGTTCGTCGTCGTCGTCGTTGTCGTTCGACCGCCCGCATTCCCCCACGTATGTGTACCTAGCCGTAAAAAAAAAAGGTGTGAGATGAAAAAAATATACGAAAAAAGTATATCGCGCGATTAACAGATCGGGAAAATTATTGTATTATTAATTGTTTTTCTTTTTATTTTTTTCTTTTTCAATTATTACGAAAAATTTCGAGTTTTCCCGCTTTCAATCGAATCGTAACAGATACTAATATAATACTTTCTCGTTTATATACAAATCTCGCGAGTATGCTAAACCATATAAATATAATAAAACAATATAATTAATATAATTTTACTGCATAAATATTATGTGTTCCACGTTTAGGTCAATACAGGATAATCATTTGAATGGAACGAGGAGAGAATTCTCGGGGATGAGAACGGAAGATGCAACTCTGTAAGGCCGAGGTGAGTGCCCGCCCTCTTTGGAATGTTGTGTAGGCTCGTGGATAGAGAGAGATAGCATCAAAGTGGTTGAGAGAGATAGAGTGAGTTTTTCGAGTGAGGGAAAGATGGAAGAGAAAGAAAGATAGAACTAACTAACGCGGAGAGAATGAGATGAAGACTATATCTCTATAGATAATTCTGGTCCATATATAGATCCTCGAAGAACCTACTGGCCTTGATAATCATTTCCCTGATCATTGATCATATACATCTCTTTTTGGTTTTCCAATTGTTTTATTTCATAACTTAATAATAAAATATAACGCACGCGGGATTTTAAATTTCTTTTTTTTTCTTAGGTCTCTTTACTCTGAAACACATGCAGAAATTATATATACCTAGAGATACATTTATTCCTAAATACTTGACGATATATAAGCAGGATGCTATCAGTTATAAGAATGAACTCAGCTTCCGCTGCCTTTCTCTCTTCTCCGCTTAACTTTGTCTATAGGTATGGTGTACACTGTACAGTACAGTACACGGTGTTAGGTGTAGTCCTGGAGCGAAGACTTTATTCATTTTCTAGGCTCCGAGAGATCCTTTCATCTCTTTCATCACTTCTATTTCGTGAGAAGGAAGGCGTCGAGGAAAGTAGGTACTAGACTACTAGATAGGTACTTAGTCGGACTTTTTGGGTAGTACTACAGTAGGTACAGGCAGTTGATAGCTACTATACCCGGTTTTAGAAGAATCTTATTAACCCAAAATTACGAAACTTTTCGCCGAGTTTTATACGCTCGATGTATTATGTATACATATATAGAGACTTATATATATATATACTGTTTACTACAGGGCCGAAAAATCTTTCAAAGTTTTAATAATAGAATTCTGGAATTTTTTTCAAGATATTTATTCGATTGAAGTTTCATCATTTTCTTTGGATAGTATATGAAAAAAAAAAAAAAAAAAGTATAGCCGATAAATTGAAGATGAATCTCTATATACGTGTTGAATAATGGAAAACCGATACCTGTATATCGATAAAAAACAAAACAAATTATTCATTGAGTTAACAAGTGATTTTTTATGTCGATTCTCAAAATACTATAGTAAAGGTTTTCCGCAATCTCGAAATCTGATTTCCTGGCGTCTAACTGAATTCATTATTATGAAATAACTAGAATTCTGAATTTGGATTCTCGGATAAAAAATGATCACCGTTTGCCTGTGTCTACCTTTAATATTTAATGAATTGATGAAAACTATAATATAATACTTCGTATGTAAAATTACGGAGACTGCAGGCTTCATGGGAATAATATAACTATTCCATTTTCGATTGTCGCGCACTTTTCTATGTACCTACAGTTGAAAGCGGATGCGCGGTCACCGGGTCCATCCGACAGATTCGATCTACGGGCGTGGTCCAGTGACCCGCAGTTTCCGTTCGATGTGGATTTGACCCGTGATGTAGAGGGAATGGTATGAGGGATTTCCGGAACGTGGTAGCTATTGTATTCGTAGGTATGGACGTAAAAGTAAAATGAAAAAGCGAATGAAAAGGCAAAAAAATAAAAACAATTGGAAAAAAATATAAACCTATAGTATGCATGCAAGATATGAATATATTCGTATATCGAATATAGTCATATGATTTATGGAATAGAATTTTCGCACTCAGAAGTTCAACGTCTTTAAATGAAACTTGAAGGGAATTCGTGTTGCTCATTTAGTCGCACGAGTGAAGTTCAATTGCTTGTTCGGTCCGAATTTTAGCCTGCCGGCCCCTAATTAATTGAAAGGTTACCCATTACCTACCCGCCTAATCGTTGTTCAACCCGACGACGCGGATAAGTGTAGCCGCTTACGATTATCCCTTGAGTTTCCATTAACCATCGAAAACTGTACTACATAGACATAATATATTATATATATTTGAAATTTATACCAACATATAGGTTTAGGTACGTACAAATGATCGTGGAGAAATGTGGACTGTACAAGTTATTATAGTCTGCGAGCCGCAATATGTCACTGTCGACAGTCGGAGAGACGGATGGGGTAATAATGACGTTAGAATACGCAGACATGAAAGAAAATAGTCTTTTTCTGTTCATTCCGAACCAGTGAAGTGCAAAGATGCAGTTTTTCGTCAAAGGCAATGGGGTATTCTGTACAACGTAAATCCCTGTTCTGGTTCTGCTGATTAGCCCCTGAAACTTTGCGGTAACTTCAAAGTTGGAAACTTAACATCGTGTGGTCGGTGACTCGCACTCAGATCGCTAAAGCATGTAACCATCTGTGCAGCGATTTAACGCACCCTAATCAAAAACTGTGTCGTTACACTGTGGGCTGGTTGTTAGTATCAATTGAAGCGCTGCGGTGGAGGCAATAAACTATAATTTGCAAAGATCTTCATGAGACACGCACTCATATATCCGCGGTCAAAAATATTGATAAATGCGATCTTTTGAATGAGTTTTAATTTGCGGAATCCGTGATTGGAAATCAGGCTCGTATGACGAATATTTAGGAGAAAGAAAAATGAGAGCAACAAATTTTTGAAAGCGAGTAAAAATCGTCCTCTTATGAATCTGAGCCACACTATGCTGGACCGGCTTCCGGTTCATCAACATCTGTAGAATGAGGGATGATGCGTGTGAAATTCTACGACAAGGGGTAGTTCCTGTCGCCGTTCAGCCGCGGGCGTTTATGTCCTTCCCGCGATATCGTTTGGAAATATGAAAGCGGTAAAAGGTTTAAAAATCGATGATGAAAGTGGCTGACCGAGAACGATGCCACTCTTTGACGTCACAAAGGTCTTTCAGAAAGAGAGTGAGAGAGAAAGAGAGAGGGAGTGATTCTCTAATGCCTGACTTAATATCTTATTTAACTAATTTTTAGCTCAAAAGGCAATTTATAGTTTCTTTGCTCTTTAAGCGATTTTTAAACCGCAGATTTCGACTTTTGAATTTTATAGTTTTCAACCCTGTTTAAATTCGTGGGACTTAATACGTTTTCCAATAATTGGAACCGGATCTTGGATATTCGATTATCAATTCGCCGCATACTCGATCCTACAGAAGTTTCTTTCCTTATATAGTAGAATTCATCTCGTCTTTGAGAGAAGTTATATGTACATCCACCTGGGGTTAGTCATCTGCATAAGTCGTAGATGACGTTTAATCGTGTTTAGAACTATCCCGCTAAAGTCTTTGGATGTAAATTGTAACCCTGTTTGATCAAGAGACGTTGACGTGATTAAAACCGTCTGCTGCAGTCTGCGTTATATCAAGTTATATGACGTAGTTCCCATATATCACGTCTATATGGATGCAGTTATTATCATTAATCGATGTTAATTATAACGGCCTATAGTTTATACAGTCACTTTCATATTCATTATTTAACACTTCACATTCGTTATCAACTAATCTGTACTGATATCACGGACGATTCCATTGACTAAACCCTCTAAAACCTATCGCAAGTTCAATCGCGATTTATAATAGCCATCTAACCGCATCATATAGAGTTTAGTTGCTTGCCTGGAGCGTTAATCAACGGCTTTTGATGTTCGTTACTGATGCCGAGTAATGATTACAGATATTATGTATGAGAACTAGTTTACTGATACTTTTCTGATCTTGCAGTTGGCAAAAGAATTGTTAAAATGTACATAAATTCTGTTGAAAATTTTGCTCATTTTATTCTGTATATATGTATGTTGTTTTATGAAAATTTCACCTGCAAATGTAGTAGCCAACCTTCCCCACGGTGGACGAGATGAATAGTTCATAATTATACATATCAGACGTGGATATATACAGTTTGAAATTTATTCCAAACTCCCATTCTTTATTCCCACGGTATTCCATACGGTGCCCAAAATCTCGGGTATACGATGCAGTTGGAATAAAAACAAAACTGTGATTCCTCTGGGTAATGTAATTCACGTCTCTCACATATCATGTTTAGTAACAAAATATGAGGAAAAAAAAAAAAGAAGAGGAATTATGAGCGAACTAAAAATTATCGCACTTTTCATGCGACGAAACTATAATACGATTCACATTGCGGACGGTAAAAATTTCAACACTTCACAAAACGTGAGAAAACGAGGCTTCAGCCTGCTACAACTCTTCAAGAATCGATCCTCTCCACAGGATGGATATAAGAACGAGGAAAGATGAAGTCAATGACCATCGTTGCAATATCCGTATACATATATAGCAGTCTGATATCAATAATAGGTATCGTTGTAGATCGAGTCCTGTTTCTTTTTTCATTCATCGATTTTTTTTTTTTTTTTATTTCTGCGGCTGCAGTCTCGCGAATGAATACGTGCGGGGGGTCAACACCGCGCATCACAAGCTCGAATTTATTCAGTCTGATTAACAATTATTGAATCGCCATCCATATTCGTTCCAAGCGTTATACGACGCATTGTTCAATCGGGACAATTGAAAGGTTACCAAATAATTTTGCATTCAGATTAATTGATCCGTATTTATTATCGTTATAATTTGTCCATTCATTTTTCGGAACTGTGCGAAAGAACACTTTCGAAATTCTTACAATCAGACAAAATTATCCAACTATACATTTTTTTTTCTAGAAACAGAAAGAAGGAAAATTTATATTCAAAGAAATTGAACCCTTTTTTAATTTTCTCTTTTTCTTCAAAATTCCATTCGCGAATAACGCAACAACGGTGTATGGCGCCAACAGATCTGTTCGGTAAACGGCGCGCGATCAGCCGCGAAAAATAGGTGCGCTGACCGTGAACTGGTCGCGTTCGACTCGGTGACTCGTCGTTACGGTCTGCTAGTGGTCTGCGCGCGTGTCCGTAACGCCGTTCTAATGCTAATCGACTGCTAGTGCGGGCAGTGATTTTGCAGAATATTTCTTTATTACTTTTTTCATTTTTCAGTCTTTTTATCACCTTTCGGACAATAATTTATCCCTCGATGTAGATTGTTCATAGATAGGTATATGTATAATATGCCGCAGATTAATATAATAGAGAAGTTGAATGTTACCGCTGGTATATATAAAAAAAATGAATATTACACACTTTTTAGTGGTTTGATGAATTTTTTTTTTCTTCTTCTTTCCAACGCCTTTGTAGATATATATCCAGAAATTAATTCACTTTAGCTTAGCGTTTAGCTATAAGATTGTAGATAATCTTGCTTGAACACAACTCATCGTTAGCATTGTGAGTATAAGCGAAAATAAATCATGAAAATATATGTTTTGGATAAGATATCGCTTGAATTTTACATAAATAACTAAAGCCACACGCAATGTTATGACTGCTTTGTACTGCTAACGATCAGATATTCAACGTTACGTCATCAAATGTATTATACCTCTGTTCAGGTAGCTGCGATTCTATCTTTAAAAGTAGTAACTATATGATATATTTGCGACAAACTACGAATTGGGAATACCATGATTACGTAGTTGAAAAAAAAAAAAAAAAAAAAAAAAAAAAAAATTTGCATGTTGAGAAATTGAGCACCAAGAAAATCAACGTTTCTTGTTATATCAGGTATTTTCTTCGAAGTATAGGAATTTTGGTGAATATAAATTAAAAAAAAAAAAAAAAAGATAGCGGAAGATCAAGATTGCTAATTATTTTACCAGTCATTCTATAGACAAATAAAAATTTTAGAGCTTTTTATTTCGTATAAAGTAGAAGCGACCTATAGACGTTGCAAATATATGGAACGGTTTCAGCTCGTAAATTTTCATTCGATTGCCTCGATTCTGAGGATTTAATTGCAATTTCAATTCTATGTTCCATAAAGCAGTGATTATTGATTACTTGAATTTCGTTGATGGATACACGTTGCAATTATTGTACCTACCCGAGATCTACCCCTGTTTAGGCAATTGATATTTCAGCGATCCATTTTATATTACGTACGTGCGTACAAACCTATATCAATTTTTACTCATCGGAAAGTAGCGCGTAATCCTGAATTTACGAACGGTAAAAAAAAAAATAGGAATATCGGTTTGGGGCAGAATGGGGTGGCGGAAAATAACTCGGATTCGAATCCCGACGTATAAACTCGATTGAAAAATAAAATAAAAAGAAAAACGAAGGGATAAAAATATATGTGATAGTTGAGAATGTAAATAAGATTTCTCTCGTATTTCAGAACGTTTAAAGTCTAGAACCACTCTGCGAAATGGCTTAAGGTACTGCAGGAGGTGAATACGGAAACTCGCGATACACGCGATCGTACTTTTCCCCATAGTTACGAGCACGGTACGTACACACATACGGAGAAGATATATATAGTGTATCTATGGTCTACATACGTACACGTTAGCCAGGGGTGAGTTCTAGCTAAAATAAACGATATGTATGGGTATCTATAGACCGTGAATTCGAAGACTATACCGTAACCCGGTAGTAAGTAAAGATAAAGAAGATCCGGTTCCTCTCAAGGGATGTATTATATAATATATTTTTTTTTGTCTACCTCTTCAAACACATAAGACCCACACCTTGCTTATCCTTTGGTTGTTGTCTTTCCTTTTTCCTACTATTTTCCTTTATTCCGTTTTACCTCAAAGACGCTGATTTCTGAAAAGGGTAATGGTGTGCAGGGAATCGGCCCTTTGTAACTGCGAAATACGTATTATATATTACCATACGACTAGAAGCAATAGAGAAATCGAAAAAAGGGGTCAGACTTTGTGGGGTTCTGGACAAACGAAGAAAGGGTTTCACCGACGAAGGTACTCTTTCATATCAGGATTCAGGACCTTACATGGCTCCGGAATACGAAATTCGATTTGCACTTACCTTTGATACTAGAAAACATTCAGGCAATAAAACATAGGAATAGGTAGAGAGGTACTACATTACATATAGGTATCAACCCTCTCATCTATGATAATTGAATGATATAATTTTGTACATTAATTAAATTAAATTGATAACGATTAAGTCTGACAAATGTATACCTCGTATATATTTGTGGAATGACATACGTGGATGTGAGTCGTAAACGTATTCAACTATCCCACAAGAGCGTGACGAAAATTGTTTGGAACATATTATGTGGTAATTGGAGGTGATTTCAAGCACCGAAGAGGTAGACAAGGCTTGGAATTTCACATGTAGATATATATGTTATAGTAAACCGTGTTCTGTTCACCTCGAGACATACGAGATAAATTTAAAGCTTGTCTAGAGCGAGACGACGACCGAAACTCAAAGGGAAGTATGTAATTGCAGGTTCTGCCTTTATGGTCGTTAGATTCGCGAGGTACGCGAGGATTGTGCAAACGTATTTATTCACGTCTCGCTATCCATCTCTCTCTTTATCTCTCTCTATTTCTTTCTCTCTCTGTTTCTCTTTCGGGTTCTTTTTGTGAGCATTTATATACCCCGTGTGTCGAGAGTCGGTACTTTAGCCGGGCTGAATTCCGCGGACTAAAATTCCTTTAAATAATATTAATTACCGCAACCTCGAAAAGTATTTAAGTTTCATTTTGCACCAGGAAACATTCGAGTGGTTGGTGGAGAAATTTAATTAACCACTGGCATAGTCTCGCTCTCGATCCAAACTCTACTTTCCGCACTGAGCTGGCTAAAGTTTTTTCTCAAATAAATTCAAGTTTAACATTCAGTTTCGTACTCGGACATTATTTCATTTATTCTCGTACTGACTAAAGTGTGTGTTCGTAAAATTATATATCGAAACTTTAAAATAGATCAGAATATTTACGGTTCAACGATTATTTTCACACACCAGTTGGGATTTAAATTAAACCTCAAATCCTCGTATCGTACGAATTAAATTTATCAATTAAATTCACAATTACAAGCAATATTAATGCTCATATATACCTATTCACGGCGTCAAATCGTTCGATGATAGATTTTTTAACAAATATACAGATGCAGCTGTTGCAGAGTTGAAGCTTAATTGAATCATCATTCATCGCAAATATTCCCTGCTTGAATATAAATTATTCTACAGTGCATCCATGTGGCATCGATTATATATATGAATCGCCTGAATTAATACGTGAGATCGTATAGCTAAAGGTTGTTATAGCAGTCGCTAGTGAAGCCCTACGGTCTTTAAACCCGGAACTGTAATTATTATACGTCTTGCACACTGCCATTACTTAACCCGTTGACAATGGAAAACACATGTTCTTAAGGTGGTTAACTAACGCGATGCGCGTCACATGCAATGTCTCGATAAGGATAGAATAAGGATATAACGCTGCACGCGTTATTTTCCGCACGCACCGTTCAATTTCACCTCAAAGTTTCAAAATTGGAATAATTTTCTGTTCATATATAGTTATTTCAAGTCTTCTTATGTATATAAGTATTTTAAAACTTTGGTGCAGATGTTATGCCCATACATATCCGATAAGTTTACAAAAATTTCGCTGTATCTTAGCGAGAGAAGAAAAAGGATGAGATTTCTTAGCTCGGAGTATGCAGACAGGCGCCTTGACGGTGCAGCATCCGTCCTGGCAAAAACTAATTTTAACGTCTGCAGAGCGCGGTCATGTACGACGAGAAACATTAAGATTCAAGATTAATATACATAAACGTACGTGTATACGTATAAAATAATATAATTTCATCGCTCGATTTGAGTTCATTAATCAGATTTTTATAAATTGAAATTTTTTTTAATTAATTAACCATACATGAATAATAACTTGCAACGATTACACCTCTCATTATACTATATTTCATATATATATTCACGTTGTTGCTGTATAATTATCGTCAATATTTAGTTTATATTTCCTCAGTTTCTTTTTCCCTTCTATATATGTATATGTAAGGTATATTAGTTATATATTTAAACAGAAATTTTCTCTCCAACCTTGAGCCTTGGGGCACGGGTTTTCCGCTACGCAACGCAGCTATATCCAGAGATAAGGAGTACGTACTCTTAGGTTGTTGATCTGCTCTGCCTCCGCGGTAAGGCGTACTAAACAGTACGGGGCCTGAGATAAGGCCCTCGTTCCGTTGGTTATCTTGTCTCAGACACGAACCGCCGCGTATATATCTGCGTGTGCTTCCGCGTCTTTATTAAAATGATGTATTCTTGGATATATAATATATAATACCATTAAACGCACGAGCTTGCGGCGTATTTCTTTATAGGAGAAGAGAGTTAAACGTGGTTAGAACAAAAGAAAAAAAAGAAAAATAAATCGTTTATAAATATGCCTTCAAATCTGAAAGAAAAAAAAAAAAAAAAAAAAATGTATAAAAATTATGTTTTTTTTTTTTTTTTTTTTTTTTTCCATCATTTCACACAAAGAGACACCGAGAGTATCAAATCTATAGGTATAATCGTTCAATCTGATTAATTAAAAAATGTCAATTACTCGAGCATATATCCTAACGCTAATTAAATATGCTATTAATATACTGCATCCACATCCGGAGGGAACGTGGAGAGTTCTGCTTGTAGATAATTGTTGACTTATCCGTTAGCGAGCGCAGAGTTCGTCGAGTGTATAGCCTTCGCTTCTCTATATTATACGTCTGGCATATGAAATACGTATTTAGGTATGAAATGTGTGCATGTATATCCATGCAGACATATCCGAGGATAGAATGACGCGACACACGTGCTGCAGTGGTAGTTACTCGTGGTACTTGAGCAGAAACCCTTTCAGTAGCGTTTAGAATCTGGTCTTGGCAAGTCACAGGGAGATCGGGCGGTTTATACAGATTTAGGTGGCAAACGCTTTTACGAAGTCGTTTCTGGTTTTTTATTTTTCTTTATAAATCCTGTCATCATAGCTTGACGCGGGCTAATCAAATCCGTGCCTATACCTACGTCGATTGATAAAAGATACTGACCTACGATACGAAGAACTGTGAAATAGATACCATGGAAATATTCGTAGTATAGAAAAGAAAAACTAAAATATGCGGATTAGGCTTGTGTGAGGAAACCAAGATATGGCATAGATTTGGGGTGAAATATGAGTTTCTTTGGTAAAACCATCGAGTGCAGATGCTGGTAGTTTCGTAGTTCGGCGAAAAGCATAAAATATCAACAAGGGAAGAAGAAGAAGTATATCTCAGTCTTGATCCATCAACTAGGCGAGTTTTGCACCCGTTGGGTAAAAGAAGCCTGCAAGTTTGGTGGTGTGGGGGATAAATTATTAAACTACTGGGGAGAAGTATAGTAGTGAGAGAAAAGGGCGGAAAGATATCTTCCATGAACGTGTCCGTACTGCCAATAGATACTGTATCAAGGTATACATACCTAAGGTGTATATATGCAGAAGGGGGTGGTGAAAATTGTAGATCGCAATAAATTCCAATAATTGGAAATTTTACTTTCAACCCCCTATAAAGCATATATCCGGTTATATAATTCAATGGCAAGGTGCTGCGAGTGTCTAGGACGACGGAATGATCCGAGAGGTATTAGCGAGCCCTACGAACCCCTGGAGGCATTAGACGTACCTGAATCTCGAGAGGGTAGTCGAACTCCTCGAGATCAGGTCAGAAAACTCAGCGTACGTTACGACGCGGTCAGACCCTGTGGCAAAAAGGAAAGGTAACACATTAAATATTTCATGGTTTTATACTTTATGATAGAATTAGGATTTCGGATTAGGATTAGGATTAGCTATACCAAAAATGGTAGAGGGTAAATCGTGCAGATATAGAATTTTATACATAATCGTAATTTCTTGTTATATGCGGGAATAGATACTACGTCAGATAATAATGTAGGTAATATGTATATGGATAAGGGGATGACGATAAGCCGGGAACTCTTTATCTATCGTATTTGAAATAAGCTCAACTGAGAACTGCGGGTAAGGAAGAAAAGCAGAAAGGATTCAAAGTTAGGCGCGAGGGTATAGGATTAGGGCGAAATATCCTCTTTGGGAGCCTTGAATCGTGAAAGAAGACCTTCTTCTTTTTCTTTTCTCCTTCCGGTGAATATCGCTGGATTTCATGTTATATTAGATTAAAAAAATTTTTAAATCATGTCAATACCGTATTTTCTCATTCGGGTAAATCGCTGTTTCTAAAGAGTATAAAATACGAAAATAAATTCAAAAAATAAAAAATAACAACAACGTCCGCTTTGACGCATCATTCAAATTCGAATCAAACTGAGATATAAAAGCCTGAAGAATTCTTACCTGTACGGTATAAAATGCGCATTTAAACGTCGAGGATATATACCTGGCTTTTACAGTGTCTAGACAGACCGTTTCGCCCTAAATTCTAACTACGAAGTTCAGAGATGTACGAAGGAGTAGCTCCTGTTCCTGTCCAGCATCGTATTTATCCTATATCCTATATCTACGCGTCCATTTACCCGTTGTAAATATACGTATACACATACCCTCGCATAGGTTGCTACGTCTGTACCTCAAGTTGTGTAAAAGTTTGACGTTGACCCTGATTTAGGGACAAGCTTTTTCACGCGCTCGTTTATTATACCTTAGAAGACTTCGAGAGACTTGATCATGAGGAACATTTTGGATGAGATGAAAGATAAGGTATGAAAATGGACGAGGGAGATACCGGGGTGCCTAGTCAGCCGTTTTCTTTGACATTTTACGTTTTTCAACTCCTGACAAAAAAAAAAAAAAAAGACGTCAGTTAGACCTCACGGTGTAAATTTTAAGCGGTCGCTTTCCTATGCTCCATTAACCCGCAAGATATATACATATTTTAACCGGGCTAAATTTGTTCACGGGCTATTTTCTCCCCGTTTCGAAATCGTTTCGTTGATTACCCAATTAAGGGATGAATAAATCGTCGAACAGATTGATGCATCAGTCACCAACGTAGGGATGCGGAGTCACTTTGCTTCTATATTGAGTGGAATTATTGTTTTATCTTCTTCGTTTATTCTTTTATATATAAAAAACGAGACTTCGGAGTTTTGGAATTTTGCGAAAATTATTATTGTTCCACGTCAAATTTATTTCGTATAATATATTATTTCAGGCTGTTTAATCAGAAAATATATGAACCGGTGAATTTGAGGAGGCAAATATCTTAGGTAGAATTTCGCGTGTCTCCACCCAAGTTTTACTCATAGAATTTACCAGATTTCCTCGCTAATGATCCGGCAAGAATCTCTCTTCAACCGATGGGGTAATTAACGTAGGTAGGTAATCTTATTACCAGCCAACGTATAATCGAGGATATAAATAATACGAAAAGATCGTGATTCCTTACGGTTGAGAAGATTTTTTTTTTTTTTTTGAAACCCGCAGTTCTCTTAAATTAATAATCAAGTTTTTGTGGAAATGCAGTGATTGACTTGAAGAAATCATAAAAAAATCACCTGTCATTTGAAAACTACCTTGTTGTACGTAAATACAGGGTAGGTACCCACCTGACTAAGTGCTAGTGCAGCTATAATAGTCTACGGAAGTATGGGTCTTTAAATAAGTGGTTCCGCTACGCTGATAAGAACGTTGGCTGGTGCTGTGCGCTAGTCGTGCATTAGCTTATGCAAATGGAACTCGTTCGTTGCTTAACCTTAAACCAAATTCCCGTCGCAATATTACTCGAGAGATTGCGTCAACGAGGAACGAGAATTTGCCATGAACTAAAGCTCCGAGAGCAAGCACCCTTCGGGCTTCGAGGCAGACTTTCTGGACGTAATCATTCCGTTATTTCAATAATAAAGGGAGGGAGAGAGAGAGAAAGAGAGAGGAAAAAAATCTTATACCAAAAAGGGCTGAGAAATATTGCGATGAAAAATCTAGGAAATAGGCGGAAATTTCTTAGCGCCTATAATAATTGCTGCGAGAATTCGTTTTTTTCTTTTTTTTTTTTTCTAGTGAACAGGAATCACGTTAATTCACAGGGACTGAGGGGGATTTTTTTTTTCTTTAAATCACTCCGAGTTGTGAGTCTCGAATTTTCGGGATTTTAGGAAGACTGGAATCTTGGGATTCCCAACGTTCTTGACAATTCAATCCCCGTCGTAATTCCGGCTTTCGTAAAAGTCTTTGGGATTCGTCACCGAATTCCGTATTCGCGAAATAAACTGACTTTAAAATTTAAACATTTTCAAACAAATTTCTAACCAAATATACGTCTCCACGTAAATAGAAATAATTTGTCTCTTCTTGAATACATAAAACGAAATGGTAGAAATCTTCAAACTCAAAGTGCGGGTTAAACCACGTCGTATAATATTTGCAGAATTTTTTTTTTTAAACCCAACTTCAGGAACGAACCCCTCCTGCATTTGGAGGTACGATATTTGGGCAGAATCTCGTAATTCGCTGCTCTCTGTCTCTTTTCAATCCTCTATTTCCCTCTCTGGGGGTTGTAGCATGCGCACACGCCGCCTCCAGCTCCTGGGACCGTTGTCGCGTGTCGTATTCCGCTTCCAAGAGTCAGTCGCGTGAAGGCGGCCGTATCACGACCTGCGCTTATCCGCTTACCGGAATTTTTAACACTAAATAAAACACGCTGTTATACGAAAGTGCCTATACAGAATACATACCTATACCTATAGCTGAAGGATTGAATTGTGGATAAAATTCAATTCCTTGTTTGAAACACAGCCATTTCCGTATATTCGTTTAAACATGCGATAAGTGGTTCGGGTGTGACCCGCGTGCATGGATATACACATGCATATACCTTATGTAAAAGTGTCGCGAGTAGATATATAAGTTCGTTTGAAACGCGGTGAATCATTCGAATCGATATTCGAATTATCATAAAGAAGAAAATTTCAAGAGTTTTCGTTTCTATTCGTTGAGTCTGATCCGTTTTTTTTAGTGGGATTAGTCTAATCTCGAGTTAACAATACTCTTAGAAGTTTTATTCACGGTATAAAGTAAGGCATTCGGTAGGTATATATAAAAAAGACTTTGCGGAATTCGTGTTACCAAAAAATCTAATAAAACCACTTCCGCAACTCTCGAAGAGGTTTTTAATGTTTCTGGTAAAAGTTTTTCTCTCAATTTAGAGTCTAATCATTGTTGAAAAGAAAAGTTTTCATTTCAGGTGAATTTTTAATCATTACAGTCGTAGTACGTGTCAAGGCGACGTCGAGCTCGTATACACGAAGAGGGAAAAGGCAAAAAGCTTTGTTCGTCACAGGACGAGAAATAAAACAGAGTAAGATTCGCGTTTTCTCCACTCGTCAGAACCGCGGTTTCAACTGTCGCAGGAAACATTACGAATCTTACGATTACTTGCAGGAATTCATTATCTGAAGATAACGTTCTATATAAATTCACTCATATTTACGCGACATAAAACTCTCCGGGGAACAAAGAGAAAATTTAAATAAATTTATCCTTAATGAATAAAGTCCTTATACACTTTAATCATCTCAAGCCTATAATATATTCTCACAGTATCTTCAAACGCCAGCTAATATTCGAAGCTATAAATTTTCAATTATAATCGCCAATTTTCTGGCTCATCAATACCCACTTTCAATTATTAAGTAATAGGTGAAATAATATCGACGATATAATTATTGTTATCGCCGTAACGATGCAGGCAGGCAGGTAGGCAATAAATAATTGATAAATTCGAACAAATTTTTTAATCCGCAATAATCGCCGTTGAATTATATATAAAAACGACGTGTACTGCGTTTAAAACATGTATGAACTGTAGGTACAAAGAGTGTCGTGTTTTAATACCCTTGCCTCGTGCGTTCGAGGCTTGCTTGGTGCAGGTGAAAGTGAAAAATATTTGCGAAAGTGTGCACAGCTCGTTGCGTGCGAAGTTGATTCAAGCTGCGGGTAAAACTGACTGACGATTCTTCTTATACACTGGATACCAGATCGAGGTAAGCGAAAAAGAGAGAGAGAGAGAGAGAGAGAGAGATAAGTATCGGTATTCAGTACACCGGAAGTAGTAGCGTAGATGAAAACGATCGAGTCTATGATTTTCGAGTAGCGAAAGATGCTACTAAAAAAAAAAAAACATGACAAAATTAACCGCCCCATTTATTTCGGGTCAAATCGAAGGGTAGGTAGATTTTTTGCCGCAGTATTTCGCAGGTTCTTTGCCAAATATTGTAGGTTGAAAATCAAACGTATATTAGTACAAGGCTCAGGGTTAATAAAACTCTAAAAGAGTACCGGGTACATGTATCGAGCTAATCTGCAGAAGTGCAGTATCATTTTCTGACCATTGCTATTTCGCCCCTTTCAATTTGAGCTGATGAATCGAGGTCGCGGATTATATACATATATATAGGTATATATACGAATGTAAATCAGTTAAAGTAATATACGATTCAGAATATGTTCACCTTATCGCAGGACCATTGCACCAAGTAGATATATATGCGATATCTATTTCTCTGCTAGCGCATTAATCATAGTCAAAAATGGAAATAAAATTTGACAACAAAAATATGTGTAAGGTGAAATAACGTGCGGATCTAACAGCAAGAGCGGCTGCTTGGACGTATTATTCTTGTAACATCATTCGCTTGAATCTCTCGGTGAAAAATCTGCAACAATCTTTCATCCCGCCGTATCGTGAAAATGTGTTTGCCACAAGTTTCAAGATATCTTTGCCTCTTCGCAGCCACTTCCACATCCGTTTATCTGACTATCCGGTTGCCCGATTCATGAGGAAATTAGCGGTTTACGATAGCCGAAGCTCGGGTTCGAAAATTAACATTTAAGGTGAATTCGCAGGGTTGAGGTTCGATGTATACCTAAGTAAAAAAAGCGCTTAGACATTATACAGGAAAAAGAAACTCAAGGTTGTCAGGCGTGAGCAGAAATTGCGTGCAAAAACTTTCGTTTCGATTCGGTTATTCTTTCCCTTGGCATTTTCATGGCACCTAAAAATGACAGAAATAGGTTTTACCTCGGCTTCACGTTCTTTGCCACGATTACTGTGCGGCTTTGATGTGAAGATGTGGATACTTTACATATAGATTAGCAGCCTAGAGATACGTACGTACTACATACCTACTGTGCCAGGAATCGACGGCCAATTTGCACGAAGCTTGAATGCCCGCGTTCTGCACCCTCATGAATTACCTAAGCACGAAGTAAAGTGAAGTTTGATTAGGAGTTTCGCATTTGCGGTCGGCTATCTAGTTCAGTTTAATTTTACCATCACACTGCACAGAGAACAGAGAACTCCTCCGTATAACTTTTAACCTAATAGCTGCAGATTTCTGGCTCACGAAATTAGTTCAAGGCTTAAAAGCACGCGAATTCCACATTCCTTTTTTTTTTTTCGTTGCTATCGCTGCAACTTTCTGTATGAAAAAATCCTACAGCTAGGATACGTTACTTGAACTTACATACTCAAGCATCCAGTATCTCTGAAGTAACGTCTTTGCTCTTATACTGAACTACTGTAGACTCTGTCCTTTCACTTTTCATTGTACACTGCATAACGAGATTGATTCTTCTTCTCTTGGTTGTCTAGGTTTTCGGTTCTCAATCGAGTACGTTTTCCATTTCACTAGCTCTTTATATTCCATTAACTAGACTTTTCGTAGTAACTGCACGTGCGACCCTAATCGCATAGAATAATTATCCGGTTGTTATACGGCGAGCGAAACATTTCACGTTTAGAATTAGCAGCTAGATTATAAGATTGAGTAGCCTGGTTAAACTCCTCGAATATTTAGCTTCGATTATGTTCTAACCATAGAACTGATTGAATTGAATGATTAAACAGAAGCTGGGAAATTTGCTCGGTAATTAATTAGCGAACTTGCGGGATACTCAATTTAGGCGTTTAGCCACAGCTATACGGGTTGTGCTTCTCTACCCGTGACATACTCCGTTCGATTACACACATCAATTTATTACTCACACATACGAGGCCATGTATACGTATGTGTGTAAGTATAGTACCTATAGATTATTATACATTTGTGCTGATGCCGCGTGTCTCAAGAGGCGGACGCACGTCTGTTGGAGGGCCCTGCCTTCTACATACGTTATCTAACTACGTATTGGAATCTTACCTGCACCGTGTGTCACGATGTGAAACAAAGAAAACGGTACAACAATATACCGGCTAGAATTCCTTCGCATATTTTACTATCAAAAGATCTCTCAAAGCTATTTATTACGCTACTTAAGGCTTCCTCTTCAATCTATCTCAGTATAATCTCGATATTATATTTTTATAAATTTATTTCAAGAGTCGTGGCGGGGGGGGGGGGGGGGGGGGGGGGGGGAACGGAAATGGTACTCGATGCGGCGTCGTGGTTCAGTCCCAAAATTTATAGAGAATTTTCAGCTAGAGATACCTATTCTATGATTTCGCTGAATGCTGATTTTGTGAAATCGTCGATTAAGCTAGAGCGATGATTATTGCTCGGATTTCGAATTGAGTATTTTGTACGAGCATTCTTGTAGCCTGAAACTTCACGCTGGATTCAATATAAACGGCGAGGGCGTCGAGCCCCGTTTTCGAAACGCTATTTGGATTGAATTTCGGCAAAAAATTGCGTCGAAATTTACTAACGTTTGAAAACGAGATTCTTCAAAGAGAATTCGTCAAAGAGGAGGCTCCAGTAGGTAATTAACACGGAATAATATGGCATCGTTCGTCAGATCTATGTTCGCGGTTAGTCCGTGGATTACGTTGTCGAATTAATATTTTGGTTCCTTTTCGTTTGATAAGCGCGGAAAAATGTTTAAACTCATATGTGTATACTACGCGTTGTGATTCATTTTTTTTTTCACTTTTAGTCTTTCATTTCCTATTAGTTGGAAGAGGTACAAATTATTTCCTACCTTTTACGGAGGCTATAACAACGGCCCGTAATAATTAGAATTTTGAAAAGTATATTGCTCCTTTGAGGCTAGTTAATTATCTAACGATAACAGTTGAGCGATGAGAAAGTTCTACCTTGGCAGAGAAACTCTTGATTAAGTTATGCGTCAATTTTGAATTATGGAGCTTCAAGCTTTGAACTTTCCGTCGAGGTGTGCCTCGAATTGATGTCACTAAAATTAGTATTTAAAAATTTGGAAACTCACTTTACTTCAAAGATTAATCTTCTCTTTATTAAATTGAAACCGTATTCGAAATCGTGACGTCAAACGATAAAAAAAAAAAAGTCATATGAGTTTGACGAAAACCCCTTTTGTCGACCACCCGGTGTATACCACCTGTGTATATAAAGACAGCAAAAGGATCCTCTTTCACTTAATTCGCTCGCATATATACATATACTATAGCCCTGCGAAAAGAAGCGTTCTCGTATTTTTAGGTTTTTTGTGATAACCGTGAAAAACAGAAAAAGAAAAACAAACTTCTGGGATAGATGAGTAATTTAAAATGCGCTTTCATAGGTGAAAAAGTGTGCCACGCGATGAATGAGTTTTTCTAATTCAAAGGAATTCTTTACTCAGTGCTATTTCCACGCTAGTCCATAACGTCAATGAGGTCAAGGATTCGTCCAGGGAGCAGTTAATATTGTAGTAAAAATTTCTCAAAAATTCACTCCACATTTTTTTCGGGTCATTTTGATAAATACGAAAGAGAATTGTCACGTTCGATAAACAACATTGATGTTTTCTACCAGAAAATTTCAGTGCCTGTAGCTTAAGTGAGATAAAGCGGATTTGGCAACGCGTTGCGAAGCGCTGGCAATACGGAAGTCGAAAAAGCAAAAAGAAACAGAGTCGTGACGCAACGGCGGAAGGGGTTTCTCTACGTTCCCTACAAAAACTGAAGCTACAAAAATACGCAAATAACAATAATTTGTATTTTCGTATTTCAACGACGCAGACGTCCGTTTCACGTCACGTTGTTCCCTGCTTGAGTAGGCAACAAATATTTGCCCTGACACATCAGTGCGACACTTTACTCCTCAAGAATCCGATCTCTTGTTCGCAAACTCTTGAGCAACTTAAATATTTGTTGATAAAACGAAGAAAGGAAAATACTGATTGCTAAATATTTTACGCGACGATAGGTCGTAAGATCGTACGACCCCACCTTTACCAAAGAACCCGAATTTCTTGCCAATGCCGGAGCAGAAAGTCGGCCACAATTTATGATTATGTTCGTGTCGCGATTCGTAAACTTAGCTGGGTCTTGGGTCTGAATTCAGTTTTGGTTCGACCCATATAAGTAATTTCTCGATAAATTATACACCGAACATTATAAACCTCTAAAATTCTCTTATAATGCTATTTTCCCGATGTATTATACAGCCATTATAATTTATACCCTATATCTTTCCGGTGTAATAAAAATAACAAAAAATAGTTGCAGGTTTTTCTTCGTAAATTTCTCTTAAGCCTTGCTGATTCATTGATGAATAATAATCCACGTTTTTCAACGACTGATCCGGCTTATCAATAATTCAACGTTTTCACCCTCAAATACTTGTTGGAATTAATTTCGGAATGTCAGGTAAGAAAAAAAAAAAAAAAATTAGATCTCGGCTTAGTTTCGTGTTCTGAGGTATCTGGGAAGCCAAACTTCATCATTTTACAAGTATCGTAGAAAAGACACCTCCTAGATGGATAGGTGTTCATAATCTCTGCCTCGTTACATAATTATGGTAAAGATTTTTACCTTTTTCCATCAGTCACCCTCTATGTGTCTCGGCACGTATTATATCCATGGAAGCCTTATAGGGAATCGACGTCCCACAGTGAAGGAGCAAGGCTAATACGAGGGTGCTGTCTTTTCGAGTCTAAAGTTAAGCTGCTTGAAAAGGGAGGAATTCAGAAATAAATACCAACTAATTCTAAGCTCGAATTCTTTGATTTGCTGTTACATTCAGATAACGTTAAAAATTTATATACCCAGATATGTAGTGCCTCTAACGTTATCCAAAATACAGGTAAACTAGGCCTAGAGTCAATGACTGCAAATGTTATACATAGACATATTACTGATAACTCATGATTACTCCTTCTACAAGTTTCGAAGTCTCATTTTACAGAAAATGATAAAACCTATACAGATATAAATGTAGGAGCATGTAATAACAAATCATGGATCTTTATACTTTAGCTTGAGAGTTTGCTGCAGACAAATATTGATCACTGTTCATTGATTGAGGTATACGTGCAGAGCGTCTGGAGAATAAGGAGGCACAACTGTACATCATAAGTACGAGGAGACTGACTGCTAGGAAGCTGATTGCCCAGATATGATCCGTACACGTAGATCCTGTACAAGAACCTATAAAAAAAGTTTCAAACACGTTCAGAATTTATTAGACCTAAATTAAACGGGGTTTATCCTCATTAGGGACAGATGCTCACCTAACCTGATAGTGGAGTGATGCAAATTTCACTATTCACAAGTGGTATCCAGCCGTTTGGACAGGCGCAGAAATTCTTTTCGTTGCAAAAAAATGGTATCCAAATCACGTCCGGACCTTGAGTTATGTTCGGATAGACGGTGCATTCTGACGAATGGTTGCATTTTCTCTGGTACACTAAAATTCATAATTTATATAGTATAAAAATGTGTAGGTATAAGTGTCGATATTGGTTACTCAATTTTCAAATGAGTACTGAATGAAAAATTTCTTCGTTTATGATCAGTTCAAGGTGAACGACGCATTTCAGACACGGCTACCGCTTCACAGTTATCTCAGAAATGAGCGTGAGCTCAAAACGGTGTCAGACGTTGTGTAAATTGCGACGGAAAATTGAGAAAAAAAAAAGCAAACCTCTACGCTGTATGTTCAACTTGGAATAATTTATTTTCTCTTACCCGAGCTGCTGATGGCCCAATTCAAGCAGAGTACCAAACACGAGAGTCGAAGTGCCAAACCACACTGCATTTTAGTGATTGTAGTCGCGAACTGATTGCTTACTGCAAACTAAATGAGAACTGCAGCACTGGACGAAGACCTCGTTACTGCCGATGACGTTTTGCACGGTAAAAAGTGGGGATATGACGTTAGCTTTACCGGTATTTCCCCGATGCAATTCTAATGATTCGCTTTCTAGGCCGTGGGTTTTAAACAGGAGGTAAAAACGCTGCATGGAATTATGATGGATTGGATTTATTTGTCGCGATGATCTTATGCCCATTCTATGATCCTAAAACTTGTGCAAACCTGGGTAACAATTGTAATATCGTTTTGTTACGGGGGCGAAATAACTTTGCTAAAGTATTGATGTAACCCCTACGTGCTCGGTCCTCCTGCCCGCACCATTAGCGAGTGCCCACGATTCCGGACCCGTTATCTATGACCGGAAGTGGGGAAGACCTTCGTCAGATTGAGAACTCGAGGGCGCTCTCAAGGACTTTATAATTTAGCCTTATGGCGAGGCCGAGCCAAGAGGTTGGTTGACTCCAGGAAAAGACAATTAAATTTCTATAAAGTAACCGGAGACAAAGCCACTTTCAAGTTTGTTAATGAAACGATAAAATTCGGGAAACCGGTCCGCTCTTTATATTCATTACTCAAAGAAATTCCCGATATGTATATCTGTACTTAATATTATATACCCATACCATGATTTTGCACCAAAATTTATTTCCAAGGGTGTTTGATAAATTTTTTTAGACAATGAAATTAAGATTTTAAGAAATCGTTATTGTTTTCCCAAGTAGAAACTTCCGGCTGGTTGAATTAGCTGATTGAAAAACAGCGTCCCTGAATTCTCGTACGTCCAGTTTGGTAGGAAGTAATTCATCAGAATATTTTCTCACGGTATTCTTTCATTTTCTGAAAATTGTGCTCTTGGAGGAGAAAATTTTTTTTACCGTTTTTTGTCTGCGTAATATTTTATGCAAGTCCAAGCCTTTTCTCGCTTATATAGTCTGCCAGCACGGCGTAAAAAAAAAAAAAAAAAAAAAATGGTCTTTATCATCAGGAACCTTGCAGTGACTTACGAAGTGCAAAACCTAGAGCGCTGCCTTCGTATTGAGTTTTCGAAGTGGTGAAACCTGAACCTGAACAATGTTTATTGGGAAATTTCTTTTCTCCCTGTTTCTCGTAGGCGACAACTACACAGAATGAACTCGAGATTGCTTCGAACTAAACTAGAGACTCCGTACTGATTGAGACACTGTCGATTGAACTAAAATAGAAAAAAAAAAAAAAAATTCCAGATACTAGGTAAACGAGGAAAAATAAATGGAAACAGTAGTTTTGAAATACTTGTGAAGTTTGAGTGGAAAGTCATTTTGTAAGCAGTCGGTTCAAATGACTGATAATTGAAATTAAAAATTAAAGCTATAAAATTATTGGCACCAAATTTCGGCTGTGAATGAATTCGGACAGATTCCGTATAAAGCAATATAAATTTTATCTTACATGGCTTACGCATGTGAAAAACTCTACGTCAAAGAAAAGTATCAAAAAAAGATTAGTCCTTTGCCAGTTGTATCTCGAAAATATGTATGTGTCTTATTTTTTAGAGTTTGATCTTTTCTTTATATCAGACGAAAATTCTGGGTCTCTTTGATATCAGAAAATCTGGTGATATCACGGTCTCTATTTTCGACGAATGGTTCGTCAAATTTTTTATTCTCATTTCCCAGGAAAACGCAATGATTAATCTATAGCTTGTGAAATTGATGATATTGAAAGTTGTCACTTTGCTGTGACGACGTTCGTAAAAAAATTAAAAAAAAAAAAAATTACTACTTAGGGTGAATTATTGTAAAAAGACATAATTATTATAGTCATGTAAAATAAATTAATGAATTGTGGCCCGTGGACCAAAGATCCATTAGCAGATAACGGTCGAAAATTCACTAACCATTCCGAATCGCAATGGCTCTCGTGTTTTTTCCTTTTTTTTCCTATTCATTTTTCTTCAGCTCTTGAAGAATGGCATAGCTCTTCAAGTCCTTTGAGATTTTCATTTTCATTGGGTAAATTCGGACTGACCCTTTTCGAAATTAATATTTTTTACGCTGCCCTACTTCAGTGCTATATTCATGTCGTCGACCGTTTTTGTCCTTTGAGGATATACTTGTGCGTAGTTAGGTAGGTATACTTAGGGAGAGTGACTCTCCCGAGATGAAATAATATTTTTGGTTAAAACAGAAAAATCTCAGATAAATTTGGAGGTATTCAGTTATTCTGAAAATGTAAAAGAGTATATATATATTATATTGAAAATATCAACGTTTCAGCGTCAGCTGTAAGGTCTTCTTCCGAAATTATTATTATAAGCCATCTTTGTTTTCTGCATGAATCATTATTCACCGTTATTTAAGCGTAATTAAAAATCCTCAATGGCTAAATATAATTTTTCGAACCAAGAAACGCGACCGTGGGACATAAAATACTCGAGTTTCGTGGCTTGGCCTGAAACTAGGATCGAGTTTCGACGCTCTTCGCTGGTTTCTTGGAGCGTGAAGCCAAGGCTACATGATTGGGCTAACTTTTCGTTAATCGCACAATTCTGTAGGCTTGACAAAACCTCTGTATCCATAGAACTCTGCCTGTCGGACTCAATTAATTTCAATTCAAATACTCCTAATTACACGTAATATCTATCTCTGATTCAACCTTTTTATACGATGGATTAATTTTAATATCTGCATTTAGCTATATTAAAGTGTATAAATGATCGCATATAGTTTTTCCTACATTTTTGCATAGAGCATACAAAGCGAGCTTTTCCGTTGTTAAAAATCACGGAAAAAGGTCTGTGCTGCAGCCAGAATAATTTTTATCCTAGACCTTTTATTATATCTTCAAAAGCATAAAATCCCACCAGTATACGGGTTCCTCTGAAAGTCATTAATCCTACGACAGGAATTCTCATCTCTCGTTCTGAGAGCTCAAAGCTCCAAAGTGTAATAAACAATAATCCTCGGGCATTGAAATTCACATTTTTATCTGTAATTAAATAGAGCAAAAATTATGGAGCCTGCAGGCTAGCTTTAAAAATGCAAGTTTTTAGTGTTCCTTGAGCCCTCGGGCTGCTAGATCCGCAATATAACTGCACGAGTGGGAAGTGACAAGAGGCTGGGATGTGATAAAGAGAGAAAATAGGTCCAGAGTCCGGAATCTCGAGTCTGGAGTGGCTTGTAGCCTCCGTATATTTACAAGGGGTTAAGGTGTATTCGTGTAGTATTCCATCCCATCGGGAGATCCCTCTTTCAAAGAATACCTACCTAATTCTATTCTTAAGCTTTTCGGGATATTCGCGGAATATGTAAAAAATATACTTAGAGTAAACAACATCTCTGCGGATGTGAGAAATTCAGTTTCTTCTTCGAGGTATAAGACCATCTACTCGAGAGGGTGAAAAGAGTCAGAGTTTAAGAGTTTCGAAGTGAAACATTCCCTCGCTGTAACCTCTGAGGTCTTCTATTCTTCCTACTTCTGCTTTGAATTTTTCACGCATTCTAGTAGGAATGCCTTTCCTCTCGAAAAAGCAAGAGAAAAAAAAAAAAAAAAAAAAGAACCAGACTACGACTGAGAGACCACGAAATTTCGTTCGTTTCAATCTGTTTTATTTTACATCACTAGACGAAGTCTCAACCTGCAATATACTCCGGGCTACTTTGCAAGGGTGCTCGCTCTTGCGCCTAATATCCTGTTGCAGGCTACCGGATATTTAGCCATTTCCTGTCTTCCCACATGCCGTTGTAATTAAATGTATGAAATTCACTTTAACGAGTAATCTGCTTTCTCTAATACTCTTCGAGTAGGTATACGTCCATCTGTACACGTAAAACGATGAACCACATATATCCAAGACTTTCCATTCTTTCGCCTTTTCATTCTATCCCTTCGAATTTTCCTGACCCCGTGATTTCCGCAGTCCTCGATTATGCAGTTGTCACTTTCCATGTCCCTCACCCTACCCCGGCGATTCTTGGTTGCCGATCACGTTCCCTCGGGATTCCCTGGGGCTGAGCCCAAAGACCGAAGCCCAGAGACCAGCTCTGAACTATATTTATGCCGAGGTATGTGTGCCACAGATATCTACATGTGTAATATACAGCCCTGTGACAAATGCTGGGTTCTCTTATCGGGCGGTGTGGTGATCTGTTCAACGTTATCTCAGATCTCCTTAATAACTACGTGTACACTTCACAGCGGGAGCAATCTGCGATCTGTTTCGGTCGGTCGGGTTTACGATAGACCAATTGCCGCTAGTATAGAGTATAGAATTGTGCCTCTGTAACCTGCATATTTATTTATCTACTATATTCATTCGACAAAAAATTTCATTCAATATCAGAGTTACCTTTCGAAATTATTATTTTTTCAGGAAACCAGACCAAAATCTTGATTTCTGAATGCCGGTTCAAATTCATGTGCACAAAAAACAGCCGGATCAGTCGAGAATGATTCAATGTTATGAGAGTCGTAGCTTTTTATTTGAAAATGATTTTCGATCAGCGAAATCCTGAAAGGGAATGATACAGGAGGTATTTTGGGGAACGCGCATTATCGGTCAGACTAAGCTTCTCGAGCTGAACGCCATTTTGAAATATATAAAAGTGATAAAGGATACATTTTTATTATACGAATACGGCAAAGCTTCTCTTATAGTCGCTATTTTATAGACTTAAAACGTTCGGATTTAGAATTTCTTCGGAGTAGAAGTCTGCAGTCAATGTTGGATCGGGATATGGCATCGAGCCAGAAGTTCAGGGCCATTCGATATTACAACCGCTTTTCGCACCCTTGCAAATCTATTCGTTTTGTTCATTTATTTTGAACGAAATTTTCTCCCAAAAATTATCCCTCTTTGAAAACTATACTTATTATATCAATCTCGCGCCCCTATTCGACTACTCAAGATTTTACATCCTGCGGGAAGGACGATAAAACTTTCATTAAACTTAGACTACGATCGTGATATTTCAAAAGACAAACTTTAGTATTTCGGGTTACTTTCCTCGGAAAGATTGGATCAGATTTCGAAAATCGTTACGCAAATCGAGTCAACTGTCATTTTCAATTATTTTCTAGATCAGAGAATTGGGAAATTCCCAAAAATTTGCATTTTTGTGAAGCAGTTAGTCAATCCTATACTTCGTCCATGCCGTTACAGGGTAGCCCATCAATTTCACTGGCTATTTCCTAGCCAGGACTATGTCGTTAGTAATTTCAAGGCGTGGTTCAAAGTTTCATGCAAATGCAAGAGACTCGGGGTACGACTATAGCGGAACGGATTCGGGAAACAGAGAGAAGTCAGAGCGTTGAGGTAACTACAGACATCCACCTATAATCGTCGCTTCTAATTTCATGCTAATTACGAATCGCGCCCGCGCCACTGCAATCTGCAAGTCAGAGTGGTTTCTCCCTGTTTAAGAGCCTCGCTAGCAAACCGGGAGTTCTCACAATCACCGGAAAGTATATTCCATCCAAGAACTAGACCTAGACACAGCGACTTCCGGTCCCCAATTGTATCATGCATTATATTATACCGTAACTAAACGTCGAGATACTAACAAATATAGCTATATTTGGTCAAAATCGCGTCCTCCACGACTAGATGACATCTTTTCATATCATATCATGTGTTTTCCCTCGAAGCTATACCTATACTCTCGGTTGAGACAAGGCAGATCCTGACCTGAATTTAAGAGATAACCAACGACCCTTGACCGAGGGTATTTGTCTTACTACACTGTTAACTGTGTCCCTCGGTTCTGCCGGGTGATACGATCGATCATACAAACTTTGACGAAAATTTGGACCCTAGTTTTGATATTTAAAAGTAAATCACCGATTACTGTTTGATTCTTCGCATGTATAATAATCGAGCGCGAAACGGATTATGGGAATGCAACAGCTTCTGGTTAATCGGAATTCGGTCGAATTACACTAAAATTATATAGGGATCAAATACCCATCTAGGTTACGGAACTGGCTGTTAATTTATACGCGATAAATGTACCCGGAAAATTGAGGGCCTGTTCAATTTTAAACGGTGGATAATAAATTGGTTATCGAAATCTCGTTACGAAGTGCGCGAAATATTCGTGTGAATAATGAAACGCGATAGAATCATCCTTTCACCGGTCGTATTGAGGCTTACGTCAAGTATCGACGAGGTCGATTGAACTCCCGCAGTCCTTGGCGATCAGAGTGGGTCAAATTGTAACGAAAAACAGCTCGCCAGCTACGTCAGCGTTTAGAATCTTGGCGGGTTTCCCGAGATTCCTGAGATTCCCGGAGATCTCCCCCTGCTTGACGAAGTAGTTTTGAACACCACCGATCTACGGTTCGGAGGTTTCTTCGGTCTTCTTTCAGATCTAGTTGGCTCTAGTGGGTGGTCTGGGCTACCTTATGACGTAGGTAATCTACTCGGGGTCCTTGACAGGGTCATCGCTAAAAGTCCGACGACCTAAAACCTGCAGAATTCAGAGAAAAAAGTCGCATTGTCAGATCCTGTTCCCAAGGGGCTGAAGCACGCGAAATTTTCTCCGATAGATAAAATATCAAGAAAATATGAATCAAGGGTCTGAGTCGAAAACGGTATTTCCACAACATTAACATATCATCGTTCCCAGAGTTTCACTCATAAATTGAATTTTGTTCGCATCTCTGGAAAAGCGCCTGAATCGAATCAAGCCCTTATTCCATCCATCCCTTCAATTATCCTTCGACAATTCTATCATCCCTGTTAATCTCGCGTGTCTATAGTTCGACTGATAGCAGCCTGCAACCACATATTGATAAAAGAGTCATTTGCCGTTGTACAAAGTTGGAATAGTTTTTATAATGTCCTGAAACGACTTTCGTGATGTGTGCTGTTCTATTCACATCAATTATTTATTGATGAACTTATCAGGTTTGACATTAACGCAGAGAATAATATTCCTAGACTATTTTTTTTTTCTCTCTCCTAAGTTATAATGCATACGGAATTATTAATTCTTGTTTTTCTTTTCTTTTATTAAACTAGGTTTTCATTAATTGGTTAAATTCATCATAAAATATTATAAAGACAAACGGGGTGAACGTTGACGGAAGATTTTCAAAGAGTGACGGCATTAGTTTTCTCTGGCTTCCTGTTTAACTGCGTGATTAATTACATCACCATTATTCTCTTATAAAACATCTTGACACATGATGTTTCATTTTCAAGTTCAAACCTTGAGTTTCTTTGAATTTGGCTTTGGTTAGAGGAAAGTTTTCCTGAAGGTATATGGTCCGCAGAATTAAAACTTTTCTCGTAATTTAATTATTTCACGCGCCCATCTAATGATCTCTATTATTTAAAAATCCGGCTACCAGACTTATTCCGTCCCGAGGCCAAGGAGACCTCTGATTATTTCACCTCTCACGGAAGACTTAGTAATCCTCTCGAGTTTCTCAGGGACAAAAAACTGCCCGGTTCTTAACGACCTTTTGCTAAAAGCGATCCTAATTAAAGCGCGACCACACGACGCCACGGCCACGGCCACGACATGCCGTAGTAACTAACGCATTATACTAAAAATATATCTCATTCATTCAAGCTACCAAATGTAGGTACCTAGAAATAAAGAGAGAAAAAATCAATAAAAAACAAAAAGACCTTTTTCATTTTTATTTTTTTTTATGCCTAAACATCGTCCCGTTTACTCCATGGACCGTAAAAAAGAAATTCCACCCTAACTTAATGGCCCCAATTCGCTCTGCCGACAACGCCCATGGCTGGTCGAAGACATGTCGTTTCTTACAACTCGCGGATTTCCTTTTGCACCGTCACCAACCTCCGTGCACACCCCTAAAGCCAGATGGATCGCTGATTCAAGTCGTTCGACGCGAAGCTACACGACGCCTCTGCAGGGTAACTTGCAAATAAGAAATTCTCTCGGCTATTTGCTTCATTATACCCATACTTCGTCGCGTACTCCTGATTCCTGGCTCCTGATTGTGCGAGCCGATTTTCACTGATCGCTTCCAGAGTCTCGACATTCTAACTCCTCCTCCTGGAGCTCGTAAAGAGCATAATCTACTGATTGATTGGATTATCGGATCACGATGCGCATGACGAGTACCTATACAACGGAACGACGATTTCGACATATATCTGATCCAATATCAGTCATACCTGAAATTCCTGCCAATTAGGTATATCGCCCAAATTCTGGCTGACGTATTTAGTCAATTTGTATGCTACTCGGGGTAATTGACTACTAATTCAGTCTTGATTTTTCAATTGACTCTCGCTGGTCTTTAACTCTTATCACGAAATTGGAAAATATCTAAGTATAACCGAGCTGGAGGGAATTTAGAATTCTGTGGCCTGTGACGAAGGGGTTGATAATTTTTTGAAGGGGGTGAAAAGTTACCGCGACGAAGACAGATAATCGTAGCGTTTTTTTGTTTGTTTTTTTTTTAATTTTTTTTCTTCTTACCCCGGAATTCTTCTTGGTTTATGCGAGTAAAACTCGGGATAAGGAAACGGGTAAAAGATCTACGACCCTTCTCGGCGTGCGTCGAGACGCTGCAGGGTGTACTAAACGCCTTACCGGAGTTTAAGAAATATTTTTCGGTCAAATACCCCCACTAAAAAGTCGGGATTTATGGCCAGCTATACTTTTAAACTAGAACGACTTTGCAGTTGTGCGTGACGCGATTTTCACCCCCAAGATTTCATACATCAGTATCATATTTTTTTATTTTTTCATACAAATTAATAACGAAAACTAAACAGGCTCTACCCCAAGCTATATTCTACTACCCGCAGATTATTATCCACGTAGAATATTGCGTGTGAAATCATTCTCTTCCATCTTTATATATATACTACGGTAACACGTTCGCGATTTTAACATTTAATTAAAATTTATTTTTAGCATGTTAATAAATTCTATTAAATTAGTCACGCTGATCTTTCCAGTCTGTTCTTATTACATAGTTCAAAGCGATAAGACTCGGAAGTCCTCAAATAGGATTGAAGTTAGGAGTTAGTCTCACCCTGTGCAGTCCGGCTTTAGCCAATTAATTTTAATCTCCGAATTGTTCAGACTGAAGAGAATTGAAGAGGAACTAAGAAATGGATATATATACTCACTGCACAGATACACCTACTCAAGGATCGTTATTTCACTTTTAAAGAAACCATTTTTGTCGGACGTAGCTACACTTCGTCCTACCGAAAACTTCACTTTTCGAGTTTTATACTTCGAAGATGTAAGGGAAAACTTTGCCTTTTATACAGCTTCGAGTCTTACTGAAATATGGTTTAAACTTTGACCCTACTATTCTGCTCTCCCAACTCCATCGCACCTCGGATACAACTTGTACGTTTCCACGACTTTATTCTTCGACAAGTCCATAGAGCCGAGCAATCCTTTTAAATATACGATTTTCACGATGAGAACGACAAGTACTTTTCTTCCACTTACCAGAATTCATTATACTTTGTTTCCATCTTCTTTCTGAACGAGATAAGAATCGAAAAATTGTAGATATATCTCATTTCAATGAAATTTCAAAAGTTTGTAGTTCGAGATTGCCGAGTAGCTTGGCATGGATCGAAGCCGTTGAAAGATGTCTTCGATCTCCTTTTCTATCATATGTATTATATGCCACAAATTCTAGCATGGGTGAGCTTTTCTGAAGCAAAGAGGCTTTCGAAATTGATTTCTGATCCAAGTATACAAGCGCGGATCTGTACCCGGTTGCTGCACTTCTTTGAGCCTGGAGTTCCGAGAATTCTTTCCCAATAACCAGCCACGCGAGATTTTCTGTCCTCGCTGCTTCTCTTCCTCAGGGATTACGCCGGGATACAAAAGTCGAGGTCGAAGATTGTCGCGCTGAAGTATTGGATGCCAGAATTTTCAGAGTAAACCGGAAGCTTCGTTCTCTCCATGACATGTCGTACGCTAAAGTTCTGCAATATTCTTGTCTGAAGAAATATTTCCACAGAAATTAGTCATCGTTTAAACATTGCCATTTATTTTGATTGTAAACTAAAAATGGGAGGAAATCATTTCTGTGAGTTGGACGAGAAAGATTGAATGGAAAAATGATTTTCTCAATAGAAAATTGTTCGCATTTTCCTCAAATTTAGGCACATACAATATTCAGAGACTTTTCAAACTGATTTGAAAGTCAGACGACTAAAGGTAACTTTGAAATTTTCAGGTTGTAGTCTGCTGCTTTTCACAGACAATTTTCGATACGAGGCGACGTTAGGCATCGACGTAGGAATACATACACGTGATAAGATATGTGCAAGGTATTTGAAATTCGAATCAAATTCAAAGAAATAAAATATTCTGTGCTGGTTAACAATTTATGGGATTTGTTAAAAATTAGAATTAGCTCATCTCTTTCTTGAAAATTAAGTGCTCCACACTTTCTTATCTTTCTTCGTTTTTGATACCCATAAATCGTTGGACGTGAAAGAATTTCTTCGGCGAATCTCTCGTCGACTTTTGGCCTCGAGTACAAACTCTAATGCACGAGAGAAGTTCGTATCGTGCACGCGATATTCTAGGATTGAAAAGAGAAGATAGGAGAAAAAAAAAAAAATGTTGAAGAAAGTGAAAGAAGAGGCGAAATATAAAGTCAGTAGAATCTCTGGGGCTGCAGGCAGTTCTATAATCTTTTATCCATCGGACGTTACGCGTTTTATCAGCTTCTCACGGTCAGACGTTACAGTCGTATAGATTTAGATGCTATTTTTATGTTCACGGTTGGGTAAACGAAAAAATATGAAATTGAGGGCTGCTCATTCGGCCACTCTTACTGCTTGTACGGATTCTTGCAGCCGAGCGATATCATTTTTTCCAACTTTTGCATCGAAATTAAAAGAAACAAAACGAAGAGAAGATAATAGAAAGAAGAAGACGTAAAAGTTGAATCTTTTCAAATCCTCATCCTCCAAGCCCTCCTCAAGTTACAACTAAAAATTGGTTCTTCTCAGAAATTCGTTCGGTAGGTATATAAAAAAAAAAAACAGCCCCATTCCCTTTCCCAATAGTCCTGAAGGATCTCAAAGCAGCACATGGCTGTTGGCCGTTACTTGTAAGGGTCATTGAGTTCGTTTGAGTAAGAACTGAAACTAAACACACACTTGAGTTTACGTGGTGGGTACATGACCAAATACGTCTGGAGTATACAACCAAAAACAGGAACTAAAAATAAGTTTCGTGGCGATTGACCGTTGGAGTGCATATTTACATTTTACCATATGTAAACCACGGCAGAAATATGACAGCACATTTATATGTGTGTAAACGATCCTGGTTCCCTCTAAAATTGCGTACTACGGTCAAACCAGGCATGATGAAAAGCGCAGGTATATAGATACATACTCAGATAGACTCTAGTTTCGAGTTTTTTTTTTTGCTCATCATTTATTTTTGCACAGAAAATTATCTTGAACTTATACTTCAGTATTTCAAGTATGACTTTACATTTCTTGAAAGTCGTTTCCCCCGTCGATATACCTTCTTAATTCAAGTTGGTTGAATGATGAATTAGATTATTTCGAGTGGCTCTTTTTTTAACGTTTTGAATATTCCAACAGTCTCTGAGAAGGACGACGATACGTTATTCGTATTCCAAGCGCGATGCGATTCTTAATTTAATTACAATGCCTGGCAGTAAATGGAAATTTGGGATTCTGCAGGACGCGTTAGGAAAATGATTTTTTTTTCTTTTAATTCTCACCCTCCGCAGTACCAAACTGTAATAAAAATTGTCATAAAAATAATAATTAGTTTCCGTAAGACATTTGTCATTTAATATTTGTCATATGTCTGCGACTGCGTGCAATGCAGATCTAGACAAAAGGAAAATTAATCCATTATATAGGGAGAGACGTGAATTTCTCGTTAGCAAACAGCCGGCAGAGGAAGTTTCTTACGCTTTATGAATTGGTCTCGGAACTGCAGTACCCACTACGTAACATACACCTATATACCTATAGATATTAGAAGTATAAGTGTATGTATAACAGTGGACGAAGCTGTTGCCCGTGGTAAATTTTCCCCACAGCCTCTCCCAAGTCGTAAATCAAATCTCTAACGATCCGCGAACCTCGAAATAAGAATAAGGAAAAAACCATTTGCTTAGAATCGATATTTATTGTAGAAAATATGAAAAACGGTCCCGAAGAATGTCCGGCCTTCTTATCCTTAAAATTGAATTATAACATTATACGCGAAACCAGCACGATTCGGATTTCGCCGCGAAGACTAGCACGTTTCGATATTTACCACGAAGACTTGGACGTTTCGGTGTTCACCGCGAAGACTAGCATTCGTTTCAGTTACCCCCGCGAAAACTATCATGCTTCGATTATTGTAATGAGGATTTTCTGAAGATTTGTGCGATATGCGATGGTTGAAATGAAAGTCAATTTGCGGATGCAGAAGTGCGTTTCTTTTCCATCAAAATAAACTTATAAATATTCTCGAAATTGTGTTGTCGTGGAGGAATTGGAAAAATTAATGCTTTTTTCACCGGTTCTTTACAGATGTTTTAAATTTCTGATTGATTCATTATGGAGCTTCCAAAAAAATTATTTGAACATCTCTTAAATAATTTCAAAACGCGTCGTTTGTATATTTTACAGTACACAGTTAGAGAATGATGAAATGTTGCAAAAAAGTTCGTGATTAATATCGAAACCTGCTACTTTTCGTAAGAAATCTGAAACGTGTTAATCTTCGTAAGCAGCGTCAATATTATCTAGTACCTATTCGATCTGTTTCTAACGAATGAATAGCATTCGCGGTTTCGATTGCTAATTATACTATTATAAACGCATATATTCCTTTAGATCAATGAAAACCTGGTTTCCCCTCTTGCGGGATAAGATTAACTCTCACAAGTTAAATTAGCAGAGTTTTTTTCCTTAATTGAAGTATCAGGAACTCGTTACTCCTCCGCCTACATATCTGACTTGTATATTCCTCGATTTATAAAGGAATAAACGAATGACTAGTTAGATTTTTCCTTTCCTTCATCTGGAGTTAAAGTTTAATTATAAAAAATACAAGAATTCAACCTTAGACAAAAAAAACTTGTCAGGAATAAGAACCTCGCGTGAAATGTATTCATGCAGCTCGTTTACAGTAGAGATTACGACGTTAGCTAACGCCAGATAGGTGGCTTCTTCCGCTTTTGTCGCCTCAAAGAATGGCGGGCGGAAAAGAGAAGGAGGAACTGGCAAGAGGAAAGCAGAGGCATTAACATTAGTAGCTGCTTCGTTCAACTCAGAGCCAGGGTAACAACTAGTTAGTTCTACGAGCCTGTTATAGTCCCTAAACTCCCTTGGGTCTCGAAACTTTTCCATCATATTTTTTCTTATTTTATTTCCTTTTATTTCTCAGTTCCATTTCATCTTCTTTTATCCTTTTACGTTATCGCCTTTCCGTACCTTACTTTGAAAAATAATTACACTTCAATATCTTGCCGCGAGGGAATTTGCGCTTTCGTACTTTTTGTCAACCAAGGCGTATATCTGTCGCCTTGATTCCGTAATTCCGTTCTTACGAGACCCTCAACTGTTAAGACAGATTTCGCACATACTTCTCCCTCGTTCGTACTTAACTTCTTCCATCATTCAAGACATAGCTACGCTGCGCGTCTCTCAGTCATGACACTAACGAGCAATTAGCGAAGTTTCTATGTTTCAAAAGTTTGGCAAGAAACAACTCTATCGTGAAGTACGGATCATTTGATAATACTCTATAATAATATGAGGCCCAAATTATAGATCCGTAACTTAAATTATAGCAGGTCAAATTCTCTGCGGCACAAAAATATCCCCAAAAATCGGCAACCGTTTCTTGTTTTTTTTTTTTTTTTTTTTTTTTTTTTTTTTTTCTTCCTTTTCTTTCACAGAAACACTTTGCAGAACCTTTTCCCAGGGAGTTTACGGGGCGAGGTTCTGTTTCCTGGAAACTAAAATATTTCACGTTTCATGTGTCCTAGGCATGCTACTTGTGCCATTGAAATTCGACGCTATTTCAAGCACGTTTTTTTTTTCTTTGTATCCAGCGAGTGACCAGAGCATAAGATTGAACTCGGAGTTAGTTAAATCTTGTGGAGATCGCTCAAGACCTCCGGCTCTTTCTTATATAGTTATAGCTCGAGACACGAAGTGAATAATTTTACCTAACAAACTTCCGTAGTACCAGGTATTTCCATTGAATGAGAAACTCGCCTTGTCCAAGGGGTGAAACATGAGTTAAAGAAAAATTTCTTTTATAAAGCCAAAGTGCAGGCATGCAACGGGCTTAATTCTACGCCAGTGTAGGTACCTATATACTTCGGGTATACCTGCGGCGGCATCGTTGCCTGGCATTTTAAATTACACCTGACGAAATCCTACGAGCAGCAGGTGACGTAGGTAGAGGTTTACAGCAGCTTACTACGGCCAACTTGCCAGGTAAAATAATATATAATCGGCCTCCTTCATTGTGCTCGAAAATCTGAGCTGGATATATTAAGCTCTTGTGTTTCAGCAGCAAGACTAGAATTCTAGTTGTTTATTCTGTATTCATTTATGTGTACATATAACCGTACGAGAGATTGTCCTTATGAAATATGATGTATAATGTACTACGAGCATCCCCTAGAGAAATTATTTCGTTCCTTGCGATTAGGTATACGTTGCGGGTAGAAAGACTTTCGTATATATCAAGTATTTTCTTTAATTTTCATTATTCCGGTGAAAACTTTGATGGGAAAAAAAATTGGAAGTGTAATTTCAAATTTCGGTATAAATCCTCGTTCATCCTCGTTATATATAGCTTTTACAACGTTCTTAACACAGAATTCAATTGTTATGATCCGCTTATCTATTGCAAAGGGGCCGGGCGTATAGTAGACTCCATGCGATATTTTTTTTTTTTTTAACGTCAATTCGTTTTCCTCACGATATTACGTTTCGCCCTTTTTTCAGATCAATCAATTTTTCAATCGAGGGCAGCTCCAGAGTCCACGGAATTTTACCCGGTAGGCAAATCGTCATTCTGTGCAGTTACGAATACCGATGCAAATTTTTTGAGTTTAAAAACAGAAATGTCAAAATTCTGGTTCATGATTCAAACGACGAAACCGTAATTTCTTTTTCTATCCTCTAGAATTCAGCCCCTCTTGTTCCTCACCGGATCCTAGGTTTTCTTGAGATTTTCGTCGTTCTAAAAATGAAACTTAGTTTCCTTAACCTCGCCTCGGTTCGGTTCGGTTCGTCTAACTCTACCTTATTCAACTCGGAGGACACAATGGAAGCATACAACGGACTCGCACAGATGGACAGACAGACGTACTGAAGAGTATTTCTGCCAGGGCCGGTTCCAATTAGAGAGATGCCCAATTTCAACCAACTTCGTTATATACGTATACGTTTCGGGACTCTGAGAGCTTTTCCCGCGAGCTTGTTGCCCGGAAAAGACTTGAGATACAGAGAGGAGTCCCTTTAGTACTATATGTATGCTGGGCGATCCAGGAACCACGGAAACGAGACACTCGCTCAGTCCTCGAAGACAAGTCGCAAGAGGGATGAGAACAGCGGAGGGAAAGGATCCAATTTTGGCTAAGGCTAACAAAGGACAACTCCGAAGCTATGCGCTAACACAGAACCCGACCCGTGTGAACGGAATTTCAAATTCAACTTCTCGTATCTGGAGTAACGCCAGTCTAAAGAGCGCAACAAATAGACAAACGGAGCGAGGTGTGATTTCGCCCTGAACCCATTTCCCCAAATGTTCATATTCATCCCCTAAGGAAATCTCTATGAATAATCTATGAATAAGAATGAGTTCTATTAACAAACGTGTGTGAAGGTTGTTAGAATTACGTCAGTCACATACTATAACTATAAGTTTTTGGATTAGTTATCCGCGAATTTGATTTCGTTATGGTCGAAGCCAACCCCAAAACCCCAAAACTCTAAGAAACAAAAAAGGAAAGACAAAAAATCAATTCTAAGACACTCTATGTGCACCGGAAAATAAATCTTCTCGAAAAAGTGCATCCCTGCACTTCGTCATCGTCGGTTGTCAGGAAAACTTCATGGCAGGAAGACAGTATGACTATGTAGTCGAGGGGCTATCGGGGCGCCAAGGGTGCGAGGGTCTAGAAGGAGGGGGGCTAGTGGTCATCCAGCGTGGCTTAGAGCTCGTCAGTTGCCCTCGGAACTCGTGGGTGGGTGGTTCTCGACAGTTAGTTACTAGGAAAAAGAGAGAAAAAGAGAAAAAAAAAAAAAACCAACAAAAACTAAGGAAACAGTTCAACGTTTCAGTTATTTTCTTTATGTTATTTTATTTTATTTAGCTTATCTTTTCTTTTCTTTTTATGTAAGAAAAACTACGTTAAGTCCATTCTTTTATTTTTACTTACTTAACGAGCACCTGCTATGTTTCTTAAGTTTCACACCTTCCATGTCCTATACATAAGTATATAAAGTTCTAATCCTCAAACTCATAGCAAAGTATAATTATCGCGGTTTTCATATTGGATTTGAATCTGCACAGTGATGCGGTGAAGTTTTGAAAAAAAGTTAGGGATAAATTCACCCTGGATTTTGGATTAATGGAATGAAATGGTCAGCTTCAAGAACTGCAACAACCCTACAAGGTGATATAGCATTATACCTAATACCTATGTGTATTATACGTGGTCGCAACGTTCAATTATTATTATTTATCATTCATGCGATTCTTGGGCGACAAAAATTTCTCCATTCGAACAGAATGAGGCGTAAATATTTTGAGAATAACGCTTTAATTTTTCGGGTCTTACTGCCTATGTTACGAATATAAAATACTGACGCATTACATGGGCTTATGAATAATGAATTTACCCATTACCTCATTACTTATCCGCGATTCATTAATTTTACTTATTTTCAACATCCCCCGAGGTTCCGATTTGTTTAATCAATTTTATTCTTTCTTTTCTTTCCTTCCCGTATTATCAATGAATTTATCTTATCTTATCCCTTGGACGGTGCTAATTTCCGGCGGAACATCTGCCCTCCGAACCTACGCATGTCTCTTACACACACGAGCTTATTTACTTGTAATTATACGTACCCTCATACACGCACATTCATGAACAGGACAAGCGCACGTTCATCCTCAGCTGTTATAGGCTGTGGGGCACGAGGATGTCTGGGCTTTGTTGTCCATAACGATGCAACGTATATTACGTATACGTATAGGTATAGGTATACGCGTAGATACATGATGCCTACTTCTATACAATATACATTTTTAATAATCTATCGAATAAATATATATACTCTGTCTAAATAAAAACGGGAATAATATTATATTAAAAATTTCATTAATATATTGAAGAAAATTTGAAACCTTCATAAGAGGTATAGTGATTTTCTTAATATCAAAATAATTGAGGATTGAGGGGTCTCTAAAAGACTGGGGCATTAGTCATTACACATCGTCGAAAGATATTATACGTCGTTTAATAATAATTTACTGTTTATTATAATTTATAATAATTGGTTGGTATTGTTCGCAGCGCTTACTTCATCACTTCTACACCGAAAGTTCGTTCAGTATAATATTATATAATATATATCTGTTTCGATGTACAAATTTTCGATTCTTTACGCTACTATTTCTTTCACTATTTTACACCTTATTTTCACCTGCGCGCAATTAAACTGGGGACGACAGTACGCTCTACATCACAATTTCCGGCTGCGCATGGCAGATGTACGTTCTACGCATTTGTCCGTTGTTATTTAACGCGGGGTGTAGAACCCGTGAGAAAAAAAAAAAAAAAAAAAAAAAATTAGAAAGAAAAAATAATAACTTTTAACAAGAACAATTTTCAAGTGAAATATACAGGGTGATTCAGAGTTCATGACGAATCTCTTGAGGGGTTAATCCTTGTCAAAATTGGGATCGAAAGTTCCTAAGCCATTTTTCTGAAAAAATGATTTTTTTCCTTGGAATTTTGTTTTTTCCCGACAAACAAGTTTTTTTTTCAACAATTTCTTTTTTTTTTTTTCTTCTATATCACTTGTCAATTTTAAAGAATCTCATATGATGCCAATGAGTTCTTTTTTTTTAACTTCAGAGAGATTTCTATACCTTTCTCAGTGAAAGTTTCTTATTTGGTGGAAGATGTTAAAAAAATATGTTATGCTTCCAAGGAAAAAAATCATTTTTCGGAAGAATGGCTAAGAAACTTTCGATCCCAATTTTGACAAGGATTAACCCCTCAAGAGATTCGTCACTGAAAGGAAAAAAAATGATTGAAATAAAATTGTTTGTTGGAAAAAAAAAAAAAAAAAAAAAAAAATGTCCAAGGAAAAAAATCATTTTTCAGAAAAATGGCTAAGGAACTTTCGATCCCAATTTTGACAAGGAACAACCCCTCAAGAGATTCGTCACGAATTCTGAATCACCCTGTATATGTAGAACACCGTTACCCTCTCGTTTCCCATGACGGATCATTTTTTTTTTTTTTTCTATCTTTTTCTCTCATTTATTATCTTCTTCCTTTGCATTACACCCGTTTATCACCTGCATAAGGCTTGACTTTTTATTATCAGTCTGTAAACAAACCCAGCTTCCCTCGATCAGTAAAGAAGGAAATCCTGTTATTTTTTACCTGTAAATTTATTTTTACATCTTATTTACACAGCGCACTGTATCGCAGGCTACAAACACCGTGGGCTGCAGTACTATTTTTTTTTTTACTTTTTTTACTTAATTTTTTTCATATGAGTTAAAAACTCCAAGCCTATCATCGATAGCGCTTATCACATACCGCCACGACGTCGCGTTGCGTCGTTCGCCGTTTATCTTGTTTCTTATTTTCTCCCACGGTGTAATACCTATACATAGTTCAGTCGAAAGCGGTACTCGAGCTTCTAAAAGTGTCGTTTTTCAACTGTCATATATACATATATATTCTTTTTTTATTCTCGTAGTAGTATTTCAATAGCTATTAATGGTTTTTAATGGAGGAAGTTTTAACCAGCGGTAATGCGTAACGAGTGAAAGGGTTCTCTTGTATATATCAGACTCTCCGAACTGTTCGGCGCCCTCGTAATATCGAATTTAGGCAAAGTAATCAAGGATTACTGGATTTAGACCGAGGTAATTGATTTTGATAGACTATTAACGCTTTCAGAAGTGGGTTTAACGAGATCAGCTAATTTCACGGTGTGATAACGCCGAGGAAAGTTACGATCTATATTCATATTCCGCAAGAACTGCATTACGAGAATCTCATATATCTAAAATTATAAGAAAAAGAGGAGGATAAAGATTCGCCGAGTTCTTCATTAAGGAATAATTTAAAATCGATATGAAAAAAAAAAAAAAAAAAAAAAACGATTGGAGAAAAATAAAAATTGGAGAATATATCTACAGAGTCAATCAAACGTTATGAAATGATTATTATATACTTTTTACTGCGTCACAGTATAGGTACATGATTTATGGAAAGTGATTAAATCGGCGTTCACGTTTATGAATATAATGTCTACCTACCGACGATTATGCTTGTTATGCCAGTGCATATTATCTTCCCCAATACAATGTTCAAAGATTACAAAACGATAAGATAAATGATATTTTATTTCGTAGAAGTACTCGATACATATATATATATACCAATCATTTTTCATTATACTTCATTATAATTATTGCGTTTTATAATCAACGAGCTACCTTACCGGCGCTGATAAGCTTTTTGTAGGAACACGTTGCACACGTTACCGTAAGGGATGAAAACGCCACATCGATCTCTTCGCTCCGTATAAATATATTATATATATATTATATATATGTATACCAAACTCAGTGGGTAACTTTAAAAGCTCCGTATAATACTAAGCGCGAAAAATTTTCGTTGGTGTTTCAGTGAACAGGCCACGCCGCATCGCCATCATCCGGGGACGCTGCGAAGCTCTGTAAATTCCCGGAAGTACCTTCAAGGTCATCAGCATCGACATGAACCTTCTATACGGCTTTTACCATCATCGCCGTCGGCTCATTTGTCGTCAACGTCGCGTGTCTGCGCTTTCCACTCGAGGTAAGCTTCCTGCAATTTTACCATCCCCTATTCTACAGTACGAAATTGAGACACCCGATTATACCGACAGTTCGTAAGTCGGTGAAACAACCCCTAGCAGTAAGTCCTAGGTCGAAAAACGTTCATTGCAATAAGAAATATGGACAAATATTTGGATTTTGTTACAAGTTTTTATGGATTACAATTTTTAAGGGTTGTTTTTTGTTTTTTTGTTTTTTTTTTTTTAATTTTTTTTACTTCAGAGCTCCAAAACTGAGGTGAAATTATCGGGGAATTGTTTCTAATTCTAATAGACTTTGATAGTTTGATTAGGTATTTATAATCGAAAGATATAATATTATTGGTATAAATATTTGTTGTTTTATACAACGCAGCGAGGGTTGAATGACGATGATTTGAGGGGGTGATATACCTCGGTGAAGTGCACTTTGGTCTGAACTGTCGTCGCTTCATTAAATCGGCTCTTATCTCTCCTGCATTTCGCGTCATTAATTCCAGGGTTTGGTTTACACATTGAGGCACGCGCGAGTTGCGATCCACGACGTAATAACGGGTTAAGCTTGCAGGCAGAAATGAGGAACATTCTTTATCCCGTTCCAGTCTAATCAACTAATTACGTATCCTCTGCGCTACATAAATGCTCGGATTAGTTTGTCTGCTCATTTCTATCCTCCGCAGCACCAGCGCGAATTTCGTGGATAGGAGAGAATTGTTCAATCTCAGAGGAGAATTTATATACCCCATACCTTTTTGACCCGGGGCTGCACACACATGAATCCACTTAATTTGAAATATGTGACGTCGACTTGCATCTACATAGTCGAGGTAAATTTTACCTATAATAATTCGATAAATCTGTACTATCAGAAATGATGTTTTTTTTTTGATGCCATAAACGGTTTTTTCGAGCCTGGCGAGATATTGTATATGTTAACGTCATACGGTGTCTGTGATAGATGAAAGAGATGAAAAAATCCACGAGTTTTGTCACTCGCAGTCAGAAAAGTAACGGGACGCTGAAAGCGGAACTATATGAATATATCGATAAATTACGTTTTGCGAGGACAGTTCAAGGCGCGGTCAACACCTTTTAGCAGGAAACGAGACGTCGGCGGAAAAGTCACGCGATCAGTTTTACTCGTAAAGTAATTTATAACCATAGCCGCATATAGTCGAGCTACACGGTTCATTGGGTTTAATTCTGTCACATCGGATCAGAGAAGGTGAAACGGACTCATTATAGAATTAAAGTCTTGGTTTTATCTGGGCTACCAAATAGCGGCAGATAATAAAAACGGACAATTGGCTTTCGAGGAGCATGAAAAGTCAGAGACTGCTGCAGAGGTGCTGCGGGTTTATTTACCGATGAATAAGCGAGGAACCTTTTCACGGGAAAGAAAACCTACTTTGTAATTTCGTCACGGTCATTTTTCTAGCCAGAGCCGACGCGAGGTTAAATGAAAGAAACGCGTCACGACGTCGAGGGTCAGGTTATGCGGAGGAGAAACTCCGGGGCGTCGGGGCGTCGGCCCAGGGTGGATGTGACAGATAATGGGATCGTTAATCACCGACGAGCATTCACGCGTTGAAAGAATACGATATGCGAGGTATAACGCACCTGTGTGTACCTTCACACATATACATCCACACACACACACACACACATACACTACATCTACTCGAAGGCATAAATAATGTACACACGAATAGACCGTATGAGGCGTGAGGCATGAGGCATGCAGCGTGTTGATGCTTTTACTCAAGTCCCAGCAGATTTTACAATAGGGAAAGAAATATTGCCATAGTAGGGCTCGTAAGTTATTCTATGTACAGGGTGTAACCGAATTCGTCAAAATCAATTGTCCTTTGGAGGGTGGATTCTGTGGTAAAAAATTAGGACGATTTTCTACCAGCCAGAAAGTCGTGAGATTCGTAGTTTTCGAAGTTTCACCCTCTATTATAGTAAAGAGTATAAGGGTCGCGACGGCGGCTTGCCAATCAACGACGACGGACGTCCGGCGCTAAGTTAGAGCTTAGCTCTGATTGGCCAACTTCGACTTGCTTCCATTTGAAAATTATGACAAGCTGGACTTATGTATTTGCTGATACGAAATCGCTCTAGATTTTCACTAAAGAATACATTTTTTCAAATGGACAATTGAATATCTTGAAATATCTTGGTTCTGACTGAATTAGATTTGTCACCCCGTTAGATTTTCGTTTCTATTTCCATTTCTATTTCTATTTTACTTATTATTATTACTTTTATTTGAAAATTGTGAATTTTCTTCGTTTACTTCGTTTACTTCGTTTACTTCGTGCACCTGACTACTTGCAGGCTGTGTCGAATACAAATCGGAAACGGAAGTTGATCGATCTTTAGATGCTCGTTCTTTCGATGTAAGAGAAAAGCGACGAGCGAAAACAATTGAAAGTCTGGTTACGAAAGGCGGCGAATTGAAATGCCCGTCAAATTGTATACGTCTGTAAAAGTAGGTACCAGAGGCAAAGAGAGGACAAGAGGAAATTCTCTGTATACGATTTCTGCTTACTGGTTTACCATCGTCTATTCGATTCATTAAGCATTTCCGATAATTACTGTTCCAGCTAGGTTTCACATAGACGATTCTCAGGCATGGTAATAAATAATAATACACGCGGTTCGATCGATCGTTTCACGCGTTAGACAGTAAATCACGGAAATGGGAGCAACGATGCGAAATTTGATTTCGAAATGGTTATACGCGTCTATGATATAAATATACCTATATATACATGGTTTAAATTCAAACGCGATCTTAGCGTAAGAAATTAAAATGAAAACAACAAACTGTTTAAACAAAGCGAGTGAAAAACTCGAGTATTCGCAAGGGGCAGAGCAGTGAAATGGTTCTTGTTTTTCTTATTCAAATGAAAATTACCTCGTAAAGGATTTTCTGCCGTAAACTCTGTCGAGAAACGACTAAAGTTTTACAGAGAAACGCGTCACGCAAAGGTTTTGCCACCCGCTTAAATGGGGCTTCTAGGAATCTATAATTACCTCATGCTCGTAGAAGGGCGTATCTTTTCTTACCCATACCGTCGCATACCGTACCCTGGTGCACTTCCTCGAAGGTAATCCTCGAAAAGCTTCTCACAACCCCCGAAGGACACTGCAAGAAATAATTACATTCGTTTTACCTTAAAAAAAAAAAAATTTAAGTAGTACCACTACGTAAACTATTTCACAAATATGAACCCGAAAAAATGTTAAAACTGACGAGTTCTCGAACCCGAACGATCTAATTAATGAGAAACTTGATGAATGCTGATAAAAAATAAAAAAAAATAAAAAAAAAATGTCGAGCCTTTGAAACACGAAGTATCGTGGTCCCAGATGAATTAATTATTCAGGATAGCAGAATATAAGCCAGTGAATTTTTTTTTATTTATTTTTTTATTTCTGTATATGTATAGGGCTCGTGTTAATGAGACTTTTTGAGATTAGTTGCGATTGACAAAACTTTTAATAAGATATTTACTCTCAAGTTCTTAAAACTAATTCTGTCGACCAGTCGTGCAGACAATTTACTTAAGAAGCTAAATGAACTTTTGAACGTAACTCGTCGAGCTGTGACTTTAAGCCGAAAAATATTAGAAACAAAAGTTTCCGAGCTTAATTAGAACCGTATTTAACGGATCGCACAGCTTTTATAAATACTATCTCTCGGCTCGCCAAAACCCCTGCGGGTTTCCACAAAGAATTATGTACCTCATACCTACCTACCTATCCTACCCTGCCTGCCTGCCTGCCTGCTTGCCTGCTGCTACCGTTGCTGCCGTTGCTGCTGCAGCCCAAGATTATCCGTACCCCCAGACAAACATCTTCCTATATTCTACTTCACGTGAAAATAACCGATCGAAGAAAGCCCCGACGTACCTTCCTACGTAATACATACATACATACATACATACATACATACATACATACATGCATACATACATAGTTTCTCGCGAGAAGCTTGCAGAGCTCCTGCAGGACAAGCGGTGCCGAAGGGGTGTCTCGTGTCTATAAATAACTGAACTCGTAGCGATATATCGTGTCGCGGCCCATTACCCGTCGCGGTTGGCACCACCACCAAGACCACCCCGACTTAGTACCTACGACCTACCCCAGACTATCGAGGTATCCCATCTTTTCTACAGCGAGAGCTCGCAAGACTTACCGACCCCGTCAGACTGCTGCAGGACGAAGACTCTTGGACTTTGGGTATGGCGGTGGTCAGGGATAGTGCTTTCGAAAGCTCCCGCAGATTCAGTCCTTCGATTTCACCCGGATTTTTCCTGCCTTTACTTACTTACTTGCCTTCTTTCTTTCTTTCTTTCTTTCTTTCTTTCTTTCTTTCTTTCTTCCTTACTTTATTTTTCTTTTTTTCTTTCTTTCACCCTTACTACTTTTCGTAGATGGTTAGGGTGTACCTATACACCTATCCTTATACACCTACCCTCACGCTTTTTTCCCCTGACTTCTTTATGACCACGATATTTTCCTCGGCTCTGAACTATCGCGAGGACCTTATCGCCGTTGACTCAAAGCTCTGGTCCATTTTGCGTCTTTTGGTATTTCGGCTTCGTGGACGATCGTGTATTTACACTGCTTATAAAAATCGAGCAAGAAAAGGAATCGCTTAAAGAAACGCCTCCGGAAGAATCTTGGGATTATATTTGCCGTTATTTAATATCGAATTCAGTCGTACTAAATTATTCCATTCTTATATTCACACAATTCTTATTCGTCTATAGGAATCGTTGACTGTCGACTGTCAAGATCGTCTAGACGCCATAATCTTATTATTTTCATCCTCGGATATTATATAATACGTATCCTTCGCCACGACGTGACGTCAAACAACAAAATTCAAATGATACAATAAAGTCGGCGAAGATGGACCATTTTTTAAGCATGATCTACATTTTATGAAACCTGAAAACCGGAAGAAATTTGATTCCGTGATTTAACAAGTTTTGAAAAATTTCAATCAAAGTTTCGATTAAATTTTTAAGTTCATCTTGATTCATTCTTCGACCTCGAAAATGTGGTCCATCATAGGGGATCTTTAACCGAAGACATTGCGTCAGCTGATTTTATATTTCGGAGTTGGTAAAAGCCAGGATTTTAGTTTTGGAACATTGCGGTCCCTCTTCGATCACTTTATCCTAGTAAGTTTGTCCAGGCCATTAGGATATAGAATCGCGTCTTTATTCCCTAGCCATAAGTCTCTCGGGGAAAATGTTAAAGAGACCGTGATATTTGTTGAAAATCGAGTAGCCAGACTCAAAACTGCGTGACATTTCATCTTTCTCAAATCTGTCCGGTTGTGAACCACTCAGGATAATTAAGGGGAGGGATTATTTGAACTGTAAAATTCGCTGGAATATTTTTGCAAACTGTCATAACTGATGCAAAAATATGAGAAGATTGTCTGTTTTTTTTTTCTCATTAAGTAAGACGTTGCAAAGTCCTGCTAGTTTTTACACGTGTATATAAATAATAAAATGAAAGTAGTAGAATGCGAAATTTTCGTCTGAGAATCGCAAACGAAGTTCTTGCGGCCTTTCTACGGTAATTTTCGTTTGAGCTAGTTTTTACTCACCTAATCAAATCTCTCGCACTTTATTCGCAGCCCGGACTCAAAGAAGAATGAAAAATAACGAAAATATATTATTCAAGCAATCTTGGTGAAAAAAAAAAAAAAAAAAAAAATGTGTAACTTACCGCAAATTTGAACGATTCCACCGCAGTTTTGAACTATTTTTTCTATACGCTGTATGCTCTGTCTATAGATCGAAGCCATCGGCTATAATTCTCGTTATCTATACTCTGTGAGTTATTATATAACCAGGGGTTCGCCTTTGAGAAGTGGATGTTTGTTCGGGTGATTAAATTGACCAAACAATTAAATTTTTCAAGGCTTTGGATAGCGAAAATATCGCTTTGACTATACGTACTGCAAGTCAAAGACAATCAAATTGATTGGAAATTATGAAACCTGAAGTGTCTATCCAATTACCTAGAAATTATGAATTTAATACTTTCCTACTAGGTCGAGTGCCTCTTTCGTATTTTCAATCCGACCCGCGAACGTGACAGCTTTATATTTCGTATTTCTTACAGTCGACGCCGGACGTCGCGTCGAGGCGACAAGGCGACGTGTCTGGAGTCAGCTTCATCGTAATTCGCTACTGTCTTTTATTTCTTTTGAACTTCAGTGCAGTTCGAATTTTTCTTTTTTCACGTTCAGATAGAAAAGCTTTTCCTCCGTATCTGCTGCAGCTACAATTTATCTATGTAATATGTATCTATATATATTTACAGGTACATATATATATATCTATCTAGCTCAACAGGGTCGTTCTGAACAAGAAGTCGAAAATATAATCTACCTCTGTAAATTTTACTTGTACAATAAAAATTGGAGGCTCGTGCGATAATCATCGTAAAAATGTATGAAAAATATATCGATATTATTTTTTCTTTAGAAAGTATAGTGAAAATTCGAAGAATCAAAATTAAAGAACGGGAGGAAGAATGAAATTTTTGTTTATTTTAAGTCTTGGGCCAGTGATTGATTGGGAGAGGATTTCGCAAGTGTTTTCACAATATTAGAAACGATTTACCTATACCTACACGCGTATACGTACGTTAAATATCAAATTAATATCAACCAGTGTGCAATATTGAGATTATCTGCTGCTCTTCATAAGTAAATAATAACAACAATTCGCAGTTCAATATAATAGCTAATACATATAGGATTACGGTACTATAGCATTAAAACAATTTTCGTTGTAGAAATTAATACGAGTCGAATGAAATTAAATCCGACAATCAATTCTCGTCGTGTTTGTCTTACGTTGAAATCCCGCTTGTATTCAATCAATGCAATTTTTCAATCACTGGCAACAATGCTGATCGAATACTTATTATATTAATATATCTCTACAGTCATCTGGATTGATAATGCAAATAAAATAATAACAATTATAAAACTTCTGCAGATAAAGTATCGTCATTCAATTTTTGCAGTAGATCACAATATAATCGCTAAATCCTCGCGTGAGAATTGATGTTAAAAGGTGATTAATAAACACCGCGTAACGTTGATTAAGTTCCATTGATTTGAAGCAATAAAGAAATTTGCGTGTTAGAGCGTAACATAAAAGTCATCCTCCTAATTGATTGGGAAAAATGTTGTTCTTGTTTTTATAGTTTAATGATGATTACCATGACATCATTAACCCGAAACATTGCCCAGTATGCCCGTAATTAAACAGTTGTGTTTAATCTGTAATCTCGTGGACGGAAGCTCGACTAGAGAACTTTCCTTATAATTAATACTAGATGTAATTTCGTATTGAAAGATAAGAGCGCAGTTCAGAATTTGCAATAAGCTAAATGTAGGAGTTGCTCATGCAAAGTATAGCGTATATCGTATTACCTATACAGTTCCAAATAATTGATTAAACTTGAAATGTTTGTCTTACCTATATTGTTAGTTCTGAAAGTTATATTGGTAAAAATTTTTCATTTTTCATTTTTACCAATAATGGAAGAAATATTCAAAAAAAAAAACTTTTCTACAACTCTGAAGAACCGATGTGGGGTACCTATACTTGCTCGATGTGGTTTAAAATTGACACTTTAAACTTGTCTTTCGATCATAATATCTCCTGGAAAAAGTTTTATCAATACTATACAGCCAGATACGAGGCTGGTTAACAATGAGGCAGGGTCATGGGATAGACGGATGATAGGGTGTGCTGGAAGATTATATAGTGGATAAACTGACAAACAAACCGTTGCATTATTTACTTTTCTGTCTATATTACGAATGGCTATACAAGTTTTTGATTCACATTATATGTATGTTTCGAAGTTTGACGCAAATTGTTCGTGGCAGCATATTTCTTTCTTATTATTTGATTATTTTATCGAATTATTTTCATATATTTATTGAATCGCTGAAATGAACGGATAGAATCGGGTATTATACACGCAAGTAGGTACAGATAAGTGAGTGAATATAATATATATATATATGATTGGGATTGGAACAATATTTTGAATGAAAGTCTGCGAATGAGAAAGTAAATGAATACTCTCGGGAAATAGGAGACGTATTTGCTCTTTGAAAAGTAAAAACTGTTCAATATCTATATGTATAGGTATACATATAGCTACCTCGCGACTGTTGGAGGAGTTAATTAAAGCTTTATGGATGGTTGAAACGATTTTCCCCAGGGGAATATTTCGATGCTGTTTCCATCCAGTCTAATAACTGAACTTGATATTCAGTCGACAATAACAGAGCTATGAATCTGACACTGGAAACACGCCGTCCAAGTATCTGTCCAACTAGAGCCGAAGGGGTTTCAGGGATTCCCTGTTTCCGTGCTTTCCTCCTACTCGATTTCTCCACTTCTCTAGTTCCCTTGCTGTCAGACGCTTGTTGTTATACTCGACGAAATAACGCGCTACCAAAGTAATTAGACCAAGTAATTTATGGGGTGTCCTTCTGGTCGGTAGTTACTTCACCACGTGAAATCTGGTTATCTGAGAGAGGGTATAGGATATTGCAGTGCTTTATCCTTCCATAATTTTCTTGTATCCGGACGCGGTGCATCGATCCGCTTAATTATGATTAGTTTACATCCAACTTTGCCTCGTTTAATCATAGATTTCAAGGGTTGATTAAAACTTCAATGAAAAAAAAAAAAAAAAAAAAAAAAAAAAAATTAAAACAAGCAAACAAACAAACATACATACAGGAGTTAATCTAACGGTGACTCAGTCTGAGTACCTACGCGATCTATTTCACAAAAATAAGAAACGTAAAAATTCGTTGAAAACGGGTCACTACCTATATACATACTGAAACGCTACGTATTTGAGCGCTAAGAAAACTTCTACGTTTGGTCTACTTCCAGCTATCTTCTGTACAATTTATTTTCTCTTTATATATCTACAGCTCTACATTGACCTATATTATATATGTTTGTCTCAGTTTCAAGGCATCAACTACAGTATAACCACACGCTCTTGATCCTTGATATTCTTTGTCCTATATCCTCGTGCTAGATTTTTTTTTTTCTTCTTCTTTATTTGTTACTAAAAACTCTTCAATATCCCGTGAAAATTACAAGCTCCACAAACCGCTTCTTCTATACTCACTGTTTTACTTTCGTTATAGTTTTTCTCTTATGTTTCTTTTAAGGGCGGCCTTTCAAGCTCAATTAAATCGTTAAATATAGCTACCAAAGTCTCGTGAATCTGGCAAGTTTCGAGCCCTGATTACGCCAGGAAGGTGAACAGGTGTTGTAATTATAACCGACTAAGTATAAAGTAAATCTTTGCTAAATCGCTCCTAGATTTAGCTATTTAGTTTTGTGGTTAGCTGATACTTAATTTGCTGAGCAGGTGGTCTGTTTCAGTGGTAATTTTCACTGCAGGCTGGCAGAATGTAGTTCGATATAGGATTGTTAGAAAAATTCCAAGAATTTTATGCCCGATTTTATGCCTTTTACCTCTATTAACTTTTTTTTTTTTTTACGGTATTTATGTACTCGGATAACATCCGGTCTTCCTTTTCGTTTGCCAAATGAAGTAAAGATAAAAAGAATATGAAATTTCTTTGACACCTTCATTTAGGGTTCGTCCTTTTTTATTTCCTTTTTTTTTTTTTTGATTTTTTTCTTCACTTTTGTCTTTGAAGATGATTTAGCGAAGTCCTAGACGACGCCGAAAAGAATGAGTTGCGAGAGGGTCGAGAGTGCTTTCAGAGCTCCGATCGAATTTTTTTTCAACCATTTCTTTTTTTTTTTCTTTTTTTTTTTTTTTCGATTTACGTTATATTCTCTATGCCTCCTCCGACTGTCAAAAACGGAGTCGACCTTTGCGAAATGGAAGAAAGTTTCTTCCTAGTCGTGCCAGTTCGCAATTCTCTTGTACTATCTTGTTTTAAACCGACATAGTATACTATATGCAGAGAATGAAGGGAAATCTGAAATTCAAACGATCCGAGATACGAGAGTAAATTAATCCGATTGAAATAGTTAATTTCCTGCCTCTTCTTAATCCACTCGTCTGACCCTACGCAAGTTAAATCGCACCTTGGAAACGAGCGTCAATTCATTAATTGCCTTGTTCCCAACCGAGTAGGCTCGGAAAATACTCCAATCTAACGAAGAAAGCAAAAGTAAAATAAACGTTCCAAGCCTCAATTCGAAAGCGAAGATCATGCGATTTTTGTAGTTGTTTTTTTTTTTTTTTTTTTTTTGCAATCATGGAATATTGAGTCAAAAAAAAAAAAAAAAAGTCAGCATCGTGAACTCCCAACGTTTCTTGTAACATGGAAGACTCCCAAATCCGTTTCGGCACTTGGTTTTTCATCATCTCACGTATACGATGTATGTATAATATACAACGGGGTGATTTGAACGGCGCCGCCCCATAATCATGACGGATGTAAAACAGTGAGAGAAAGAGAACGTGGGGAGTAAAATTCGAGTCATTTTTTACGCTTTTTTTTTTTTTTTTTTTTTCTCTCAACTCTCGCTATCCCATCTCGTAGATTACTGTACGCTAAGTAAATGTGTGTAGGATACAACCAGAGATTTTTTCAACATCTCCTCAGTCAGATTCACCTTGTGTTTGTTGGGGTGTAGAAAGATTTGACAAACATTATTCAACGATTTATCATCACGCATCACGGTCCATATATGCAGTTTGATATACTTTTTTTCGAAAAGAAATATCTCGATCTACATGAATCTGGGTGTAAAAAAAAAAAAAGGTTTACAAATAATTATTCTGACATTATCCTGATATAAGTACACAGAAAGAAAGGTTGACTTGATTCTAGATAATTTTGCGGTCCAAAAATGAAGACCGAAATTTTCTCGGATCAAATCAAAAATTTTCTCGAGCCAAGAAAATTTTCCAAATTCTCCAAATTTTCTTGGTTCGAGAAAATTTTTGATTTGATCCGAGAAATTTTCAAAATTTTCAAAATTTTCTTGGTTTGAGAAAAATTTTTATTTGATCCGAGAAAATTTCGGTCTTCATTTTTGGACCGCAAAATTATCTTGAATCAAGAATAATTTTCTTGGCTGAAGTTGACCTTTTTTTCTGTGTAAATCAAGTAAATCAAGTAAATCAATAAATCTTACTCCTTGGAATTGAAGTTGCTGACTTGGACATTTGTACGTAGAGCGTAGAGCGGTCATCGAACCATACCTATACGAACGTATGTGTAGTATGGATATAACACAATAGTATGTATCGTGGGCTTATCTAATTCGTATTGTATGGTAAATAGAGAGAAAATTAGAGGCAGTGTCGAATGTTAATTATCAGCGTAAGGTAATTCTCCGGCATTGACTCCCGAGACAAAGGTTCACCTATGAGTAAAGTAAATTCATATATATGGTCGTATATGTACATATATGTGTACATATTATATACCTCATACCTATATGAAGAAAGTGGATATCGCGGATATAACAGCGTCGTGGTTGACGAGAGCGGCGTGCGCGGTCTGCGTCGCGGTTGACCTAGGGGGTGGGTTGGCGTCGGCGTCGGCGTCAGTGGCCCGACGCAGTCGTGTCCTCGCCGCGACCCGGGGAAGCAACCCCACGCAAGTACGTCGTCCGCGCTTGGCGCACGTTCTTCGGAACGACGCGAGACACCGTTGTCGTTATCCCCGGGAACGTCTTGGTCTAGCCGGACGTGAGGTTGTCGGAAAATAATGAAAAGTGCCTAATCAATCGAATTGGGAATTTGATAAGAAATAAAACACCGTATATATCATCCCTGTCGCAACCCTTAACCAAAATATCGTAATAATTCGATTTATTTAGCCCCTCGCTTTCTTTCCTCAAAATTCGTCGAAATTCGAAAACTTATTTGATTTTAAAATTTTTTATAATAAGAGTCCTAATATATCTTGTTTTAATAAAATCTTACGGGGGCTAAAAAAGCGATTTGAACTATGAATTAACGTTCGACTGTACATGAAATCAGAAATAAAAATCTTACATCCGATTAATGATAATCCTGCTGAATTACATATATATGTGTGTATTAATTGAATTAAAAAAATTGTTTGTGGATAAATGTTTGAGTAGGTTTTCTAGAGGAATAAATCCGGGCAGGATTAAAAATTGATAAACAAATATGAGAGGTAGCGAATTACTTGTTTTTCGAAAGTAAACTATAAAATATTTACGCATACACACATATGGGGCTGCCGAGCAGTGGGATAACAGAGTGGCAAATGATTTCTCGTTAAATAACAGATAAAAAAAAAAGAGAAAACTTCAAATTGCAAAACGAATGCGAATACGTAAATGTAACTACGTATACGCTATCGGAAAAGCTGAAACAAAAAAAAAAAAAAAAAAAAAAAAAAAAAATAGAAGAAATTAGCAAACCCCGTTATAGTAGGAGTAAAACAAAAATGAATACGTATGTGCATGCTTTAACGTAGATTAAGTTATCAACGTAAACAACGTAAAGCAGTACCTATCACGTGGAAATTTTCTGATCACAATATCACAATAAAAAAAAAAAAAAGAAGAAAAAAACTAAAAATGTCGATTTGATGTTTAAAAATTCTTACGAGGTTTAATAATAAACGCGTAATTAAAATCATTCGCTGTTATAGAATTTTAGGGGAAATGTAGAAAACACACGTGGAAATAAAGAAAAAGGTAACGAAGAAATTTCCATAAACCCGTTAACCACATCTGGTGAAAAGTGTCAGAAAATTTGACACATGATCGTCATTATCATGCATAAAGTAGAGAGGCACATACGCATACGACGGGGGAAAATATTGCCTTCACATAAATATGCATAAAGTAATATTATACACATTTATACACGCGGTTATATATATAGTATACTATACCTACGACACGTTTTCCTAAGCATCGGTATTGTGATGTGAAATCGGTGGGGAAGGGGAAGTTTTTTTTTTCCAACAATTTTTCATCCTTATTACTATCAAGATGTTCACCTGTCTGTGGAATTTCTTCGACTGGTAAGAAAATTTACTATATACCCTTATTCATATATATACGAAACAAATTTTCAAAAGTTCGTCGTATACAGATTATTATAAGGTATATATATATATATATATATATATATATATATATATATATATATATATATATATATATATGTATATAAGGAAAAAATAAAAGTAAAAAATCTCTACTATATATGTATCGCGGTATTTATTCCTAGGCAGAAATCAAGTTGGGGTAATTATTGGCAATCGATTGGAAATTCACGCCCTTTTGAATGCTATACCAGCTATTATGACGGAGAAGCAAACGTTAATTAATTATTTCCATTATACTCGCTTAGTCGGAGTAACTGTGAAAACGTTTACCCCACTGTCACCGTTCATTAATTATTAAAATCTGATTGGTAGGGTTGCATTTATCCCTGTCGTGAACCAAGTGATGATGATGACCGTATGATACCTATAGAGATACGTAATGCTACATTACATATGTACCGGCTGCGTCATCATACCCAACTCCGAGGCAAGGGAAGATATTTTCATGTGAATAAATTATATCGAGGCACTCAACTAATTAACAAACATTTCCTGGCGTAAAAGCTTTGCGAAAACCATAAAATAGGTATTAGATATATACTTTTCCTACCTGTAGAATTACTCGAGGGTGCAGGTATACGAGTATCAGTATATATTATTCATAGTGAATTATACTCCTATGGTTTATTTTTTTCAATAAAATTATTATTAGTGCGGGTGAAATAAAAAAAAACAAAAAAAAAACCGATAACAATTACGTATATTTTATTAAAAACTTATAGCTGAGGTAATAATCCCGTGGTATTGCCCAATTTCGAAAATTACTCGTCGTACATTTTCACGATGATAATTTGCCGCGTCGAAAAGCGAGGTTGTTTGTCGATGTAAAGGCTAATCGATAAGCTCTACAAAGAGAATTACTTTTGCGAATAATTCAGTGATAAATTCAATCGATTGTCAAACAAACGAGTTTTAGTTTAGTCTTTAGATAAGGGATGAAATTTGAGGTGAAAATACGACAAAGGGATGAAATGGAAACGCTGAATATTGTAGGAAGAAATTCTCAATAAAAAGCGAAATTAAACTCTCGAATTGCATGCAAAAGGCTCGCCTCGGAGTTCAAATCCTCGCGTTGAAATATACTACTGTTTATTTTACCGCCATACGTTATGACAAAATCTGCACATTGTCGCTTTTTATTCGCCGGTTTATTTGACCCAATTAACAAGGGATTAATTGCAAGTCCCACTTATGTCGACGTCAATCAATTTCTGAACAGTAAACGCGACCCATGAGCCACGCAAGGCACAGTCTCTTGTGCATCTGACACTACTCGTTCTAGCTGCTGTCAATAACCCCAAGTGATGAAATCGAGTTATTTTATTTCTTATTTCTTATCGTTTTTCTTTAAATATATTTTTTTTCTTCCATCGATTTCCATACGTCGACTTGTCTGCTAGTTATTAAAACTCTGTCATATCAAGCACGCTCTTTGTTGGGCTTAAATGAAGACTGCGGAAAACTTTTGAAGCAGTTCAATTAACGCGAGGCATGTAGCACCGATCATTATGCTAAACCCACGTACTACTATCTGCGACACGTGAGTTTGGCGTATAGTGCAATTCTGATTATTCGTTACCGTAGCCAGCGACAATTGTATGACTTCGTTTCCGAATCACTTCTGACAATCAGGACTGCTGTCCAACAGGTTTAACCACCAGCTTGATTCCGCTATAAGTTAAATAAGAGTAAAATAAAAATAGAAAAAAAAAAAAAAAAAAAATGAATTGGCGATCGCGAAGCCAAGAATCGTTCAGAAAAATTTTTGATGTATGTCACAGCGACGTTATTTTAGAGTTAACGTAATTCCGTCCTAACGTGTGTTATTCTATCCTCTTGACTTGTTATCTTAGCTCGAGCGAGAATCGTGCTTCTGGCGATGTTCGATCTAATTCGAAAAGCCGGGGTTGACAAACGGGGTTGGACGGTGGAAATTCAGTAACGTATAGGTTTGATAGGTGTAAATTCAGCTCATTGATACACGGGTCAGTTTCCAATCAATTCGTGAATCGTGTGCCGAACTGTCGGCAATGTTTCCACGGTTTTATGCCAAATTCACTCTCCATTTCTACCCCCGCAGGTGACTTTTACGTCAAAGATAAATGATCGATTGATCTATATAGAACAAACAACAATTCGAAATTCCTTTCATCTCGTTGCATATATATAGGGGGGTGGGCAATGTGTCCCCTGGCTCTCAATTATTCTTTCAATTAAAACCTGAAAAACACAGTACCTACATATACCTACACAGTTTTTCGATTTCATACCACAAAACTCACGCTGTTTTATAACGGCTCTCGCATCGCACGTCGACGAATCAACTCCTTCAAAGCTCTCCACGGGACGATAGATCCTAGAGTAAAAAGGCCACGAGCCATTTACTCAAAGAAATTGACCGTATCAGATTTTTCTTCCGTTTAGTAAGACATACCACCTCAGGGATCCCTTTTTGCATCCCCGTACACCAGGACGTATGCATTTTATGACTCGCGGTGGCTTGCACATTGAAACGATAGGGATGACGAAGCGGAAACGAATGAAAATCTGCAGGGACTTGCCGGATATGTATACATACGTATTACCACCTACGTTATCCGTGTAATATGCGGAGAATTTTGTGGTTTAATCCTTCATTTCATGCGACGTATGAATTAAGGCCTGCATATAAGAACCAAGAAGAATTCTCAAAATCCGGAGTAAATTATGCGTCGAATATGTGCGAATATCCGCTCGGAAGTAAGGTACTCCTTGGGGAATCCTCGACGCTTTACGTTTCGCTGCAGTAGAACTGATTAAACGTTGGTTATGCATGAAGCCACTTTTTCCTGGCTAGCGACAGGGACTTGAGTACAGAAAATTTCAGCTGCTGAACCCCCAGAAAATTTCTGGTAAATTAAACGAATCGCATTTATTAACTGAAGCTGCAATGAGGGTAGAACTTTTTCTCGACATTTTTTATACACCTATACCGAATACCGAAATTTGACTGCAGCGTGAATTCTCAGGATAAGGAAAAGCTTGCAGTCCACTAGATCTGCAGACATTGCGTTTACTGTAAATCATTTATCCTTTGATTTCGAAGATGAAACGTACGGGTACGATATCAACTTTTGAGTCTGCGATCATGCTTATAGATCTCAGCATATAGTAGTATATGAACAGGACTTTTGATCCTTGGTCAAAAATATTTAGGCAAGGTCCCTCGTCGGGTACACAGATAAAACGATATTGAATTCGACTCGCGGGATAGAGCTTTTAGTAGAGCTCTTCACTCCGTTATACCTTTCCGTTATACCTTTCGTTTTTAGTCTGGACTCGGGGGTTTATAGAGACAAGGCGAGTCGGAATATTATATATTATATATTTTGAGAATAAATTCGAATAATTTGATTCGACAAATCGGCTTTGATTTTTCGAATCTGGAAATATAGTGGAGTCAGTATAATCCCTGCGAATCGATATTCTGTAATCATTTATTAGTGAAAAGTGTAGTGCGGATTGATAGGACGCAGCGAATTTCTTGATTAAATAATTAGATTTTAATATTTAACGGAATAGAATGCATCAAGAGATTCGATAGCAGCTCGGGTTCTATCGATACCTAGATTATAAGGTCACGAATGTCGTTGTAATCATCAATTATGAATATTTATCTACTCACTTACAGAAATGAGGTTGGCGTCGCTATAGCTTAAGAGCTAACGTAAATCACTCTTTGATACCTGACTTCGAGGGTGAAAACCGTTGGTAAATTTTGGCTTAAAATTTAGCCACCGACGTTCTAAGCTGCGTTTATATTAACGTTCTTAAACCCCATTAATAATTCAAGCATTATTAATCCATCCGCATTAACGTCTGCTTCGTGAATATTTTCTACCTTCGGTTCGCTGTACGTAGTTACCTGCTATAAACCGCCGCGAAATCCTGTCGTGTTATATCCTACCCCCTATATATACGAAACGTGAGAAATTTCTATTGAAAATTCCTCTAGTTCTCTCCAAGGGTTTCCTTGGCTATTCCCTGGAAAATTTTTCACAAAGATATTCTCGCGCTTTTGAAATAATGTTTAAAGCTCAAACGTTTCTTTTGAGCATCACGTTATACATGAGACGCTGATACTTATTTTATTCTGTTTTATTCTCTCTTACGCTCTTGAATTATTAATTTCATATGCGGATATATGGCGAGGGTTAAGCCTTTATTCTGAATCGACTGTAGTTTTTTTTTTTTTTCTCGTTTTAAATTCGCATATAAATGCCCCAGAATGCGTTTCTCCGAGTTCTCTCGCAGGTGGAATAAAATCGACGTTAAAAACTGACCTCTGAATAGCAATTCCTTGGGGGTTTCTTTCCACTCTGTAATCAATGAAGAATTACTTTTGACTTTGCGGTAAATTTTTCCGGCGAAAATTTTCGATCACGAGTTTTATATTCCTGCGGCTTTTCTGACGGGTAAGATGTCTGATTGTAAGACTGGTGTCGATTGACGCCGATTACCGTCGGTAGGCAAGACTTGATGAGCCACCGAAGAAGTTCAAAGTGCCCGAAGGGATGTCAGGCGTCAAGAAGGGATGGACGATTCCTCATGATGATCTTTCAAAGATTTTATCTTCGTTCGAGGGGTGAAAGGAAAAATTAGAAAAAATAAAAAATAAAAAATAACAGAGACAAAGGAAAAAAATAATGAGGATGAGGTCAAAGGTCACTGGTAATAAGTATCGTTAGATAGCCAGAAAATAACTTTTTCCGAGCCGTATATATACGTATATAGTACTAGAATTTCTAAAACAATCGACGATAACGCGTAGTCGTCGTAAATGTTGAAATGTTGAAACGACCATGTATATTATCTCACGCGAAATCTTTATTACATCCACCAAATTGTATATATATATATACAGGATAATATATTTCTATCTTTGTATTGGTATCAGATGGGTTCAACCCTTTTGTGTACATATGGTACCAATAAAACTTATGGATTGTGTACTTTGCCTCTCTGATAGAAATCGTTAGCTAAGAATATATATATATATATATATATATATATATATATAGGTAATGAAAAATCGTATGAATATATAGGTATATATAAATATATGAATATATTTTATTACATAACGAATATGTATCTTGAAAAGTGACATTTTTTTCCCCGTTTGGAATTATAACGGGGTAGCTGAAGTGCCGCGGTGTGTCGCTTGTTTGCGAAATGGATTGTCAATTAATTTTAGTTTCTTTCTTTCTCATTCTCTCGCTCTCTCTCTCTCTCTCTGTATGCTATGTATGTATATTGTATATACGTTATATTGATACCGCGCTGTAACGTTTTTAAATTCAATTTATTCATATATCGTGCGGGGAGGAATACCGTTGCAGCGCAGCTTCTACACTCGGTAGAATACAAAGCAAATTTAGTGAAACCCTTTTTATGTACCAAGCAAATAAAATCCGCGACTTGAACGTGCCATTTCACTGGCACGTCCCGAATTCCCTTTTCAAACTCTCTGCGCCGTATATACCAACGTATACTATGGGTACTACCTATGCTTGGAATTCAGGAAAATATGCGAGTGTTTGCCTCGAGCGAACCGGATGGCAAAATGGTGCTGGATACAGGACTGCAACGAGAAACAAAGAACTGGCATTAATTACCAGAGTGTCGTCGTATCAGGAGTTTTTTGGTCTACGGAACGCTGCACGTAGTCGTTACCTATAGTATCTACCTTTCTACACTGTACACAACTCCGCTGGCCAGGACAATGAAACAACGAGAAAACAGCAGTGCAAGCCGCCCGTGTGAATGGAAATAAAACCATCAGTCGTAGCATTCATAATAATTCGTTATTGTGGGTAACCGAAATTATTGTTATTTACACATTTTTCAGTTCCCTTTATTTACGTAATCCTATGCGAAAAAAAAAAGGGGATCTCGTTTGTTAGAATAAATTTGATAATCTCATTTCAACCCAATTACATCCGAATTCATTTTAGCAGCATTCCTCGTGAAAATGGGACGCTCGTAAGGCGCCAAAAATTAGTTACCTTGAATCACATTTTTTCATCTCGAATCATCGAAATTTTGTCTGACTATTCCTTAAAGACGTATAGATATTTCTATGGAGATATGAGTCGGATGTTAGAGCTTAAAAAGAATTCAACGATCTCTGTTCATTTTTTCACTTTCTTGTAAAACGTTTCCTTTTTTTTTTTTTTTTTTTTTTTTTACAAAATATCACTTTCCATTCAATGGAATCTATACTTCAAAGCAAATCTCTTGAAATCCTTACTAAAGATCCGCGGAGACGTCTCTGAGAAATATTCAAACAGAATTTCTATGATATGTAAGATATGAAATCCTCCCTCGGTTCGGTCTTCAGATACTCATAGAAAACTTTTTTTTTTTTTCAGTTAGACTAGATCCTCTATATTCACTGAAACAACATATATATCACACATCTATAAATTTCTGCAAATCTTCTGAGTGAAGTTTGAAATTCAATTAAAATAAATTTGATTTAGTTTGATGTCATAGTTTGTATAGTCTAGAATAGATATATAGGTATGGTATATGTTACTTCGCCACAGGTGCAAGTGTCAGTTTTTCGCCGATGTTATCGAATTTATCTTCGAGGGAATTTAAAAGGTTTTACAATATGCCTAAGGGAGGAGTACGACACAAGAGGCGCGGTAGAAAAGAATGAAATGAAATATAAGGGGCGAAGGTATATTCAGGGAGGTCGAATTTATGCGCTAATCTCCCTGAGGGGGGTCGAAGGGAATTTTCAACGATGTCCCGGGCGTCCCGACGATGTTTCCCCAGTGCCTCGATGCGAGGAGTAATAATCCGTTTTAATCTAAGGCGAAAGAAAATATAATAATAATAATAATAAAACAAAAAAATCGGATCAAGTAATATGCGAAATAAATTTTGAGGTCATGTTAGTCGGCACAACGAACCTTCCAATAATTGATTTTCTCTAAAGAAAGAAAAACGTAAAACTGAGGAGGATCAAAGACCTCAGCGAACAATGGGCGTCGCGGTGTTCGCCGTCGTTTTTCTCCGAGACGATGACGGAGATAAGGCAGCTTCCGGGTCCAGGAAAATTTTCTCGTATATTTGTTTCTTCTCGTAAATTTCACGAGCTTTTCCACCGGTTTTTTTCCTCCCTTTGAAATTTATCTGTTTTTTTCCAAAAACCCCAATTCATTGTTAGGAGTGCTAGCAACGAATACCTCCGTCGACGGAGATCCCGTCGCGATCTGTTATGCCTCGTTATACCAGTTTTCAAAGTATTAATTTCATTAGAAAGTTTCATTTTAAATTCGTCCCCTTTTTTTTTTCCTCATTCTTTAGCTCCGCGGTTCGTCCACGTTCCTTCTCTCCTTCTATCCCCGTTTCCCACACTACCAAATTTATAAGTTTGATTAAAATTATAAAACTCCTCGACGACTGGACGGATATCTTTCACAAAAGACCTTTTATTTTGTTTGTTTTTTTTCTTCTTCCTTTTTGTTCTCATCAGTAGAAAGATTTTTCTACAGAAACTAAGAGGCTATCTCCTATTTTTATTTATCACTCGATCAATCGCGTGAAAGCATTATATATTGTTCAATTCGATTAGCTATTTGCTGTCTGATCCGAATCCCTTTTCAATTAACTTGCGTTCATTAAATTTCAATGAATATTATACGAAGTAACTTGCGCCGGACTAGGAGAGTGACGGATAGGTACAAGATAGTTATATACGTATGTATGTATGTTCATGCATTTGTTAAACGCATTTGTGCCTGGATGCAAAGTCAGCGAGGTAACCACCACCGCCGGTGAATTACGTGGCGTTTGTTTAATCCGCACGTTTAGAGTAGTCGCGGTTTAACCGAGAGTATGAGAGACCCTCACGAATAAACCGCCTTTGTACAACCTAACAAACGGCGTCATTCGAGCCTTCCGTGTACGTGACAAAAGATATTATAAATCCAAGTATAGACTACGTGAAATTTCACCGAAGTGCATTTTTTTCTCCTCTGTACTCTTTTTTTCTTTTCTTTTTTTTTCTTTCTTCATTTAGTCAAGATGTAACGTGGTACATATATGCGGATGTGTGTTTGTCTACTGATCTACCCTTCATCAGCTCCTCTTAGCAGTCTCTTCGTATTCTTCTTCCCACTTTTACGAAAAAGAACCATCAGCCTGCTAGGCCGCGCCACCCCTTCGGACTTGTTCGAACTTAACAACAGGGTTGTTAATTACATGAAAGGGGCGGTTGCCTTCTGCAGTTGAGTTTGCAAACTTCTCAGCCTTCTCTTACTATACAAACTTATTAACCTGCCTATACAGCTGTTACCTGTAACTAGATTCTCATTCCGCTCACGTCAGCAAAGCAATGACGTAAATGTAACCGGTAATTAAATACATAATAAGTAACGAACTTTCATCAATTTTTATTCATCTACTTCTAATTTGTTTCAGGCTGGACCAGCCGGTGACCAGTTCAACACCCGATATGGACAACAAAAAGGTGAGATTATTGTGGATTTAGGTAATTTGATATTGGAATTACCACTGCAGGGTACCAATGAGTATTATTTCACCAGATTATTATTTTCCATAAGTCCATTTATCCGCAAGTCGCCTTTCACTATATTTATAGTTTAATTGGACAAGTGATTTTCTCGCGTTCGCACCCGCTAAATATCCGTTAGAGTTAAATACGTTTTATAGGAGCCAGCTCGGTCGAAAGGTTTTTTGGGTAAAAATTTCGGCGCTTTTATACGAGAATAAGTAATAATAACGAGTAATGATGATAATAATAGTAATAATAATAACGATGCTAATATTGAGCCAGTATATAACGGAGCGTAGTGACGTAAATTTGTCGCAAGGTAGGTACGTTTTCTTCGAAGTTGTAATCGGTTGGGTTGATAAAAGAAAAAGAAAAAGAAAAAGAAAAAAAAAAAAAAAAACTAAAAATTCACCATCCACCTCTTCGTCGGCACATAATGAGCTCGGGTTCTACGCGCTGTTAATTGACTCCCGTCGAGGGCGAAATGAACCTTTGGAGTGGAACGATCTTTTTTTTCAAGTGTATCAAACGTCAAAGATTAATTAAAAAATTCTACCCTTATTCAACGACTGACGGTGCAATGCATGTCATTGCTGAAAAAAAAAGAACACCTTCTTCAATACCTGATTGATAATCCCTAGTATATTAATTTATGAGTCATTACTCCTAGGTATTAAGTATTGCAGTATTATATACGTATGTATGTAATATACGAAGCCGAAATGTCACAGACTTTCTACGTTTACTGATCGTGGTTTCCAATCAACTGAATTTTGGTATAGTCAGGCTTCGGAGACTTTTTTTTTTTTTTCTTCTTTTCTCGCACCTTCGTCAATACTTAGAAAAACTTTGCGAATTGGTTCGACTTTTGGGTTCGTTGAGTAAAATCAAGCCAACTCAGCGGGACTTCGTTAAAATCAGATTTATACCGATGGCTAGAACTCACTTACCGCACAAGTTCTCATTTTTCTGTTCCCGAGGGGTTGACAGGAATTATGCAGTAAATCGGAATAATATAATATACCTTTTTACAAGTAGAAATCTGAAATCACGATTTAATTTGTTTTCAATTTAAATTGGATCGGTCGAGTTCTTAAAAAAAAAAAAAAATGATGAAAGCTCAAAAGAAGGAACGTCTTCTTCTTCGTCAACGTGCGGGAATTTAAATGGACCACTCGATCTGAACATGCAGTAAAGTTCGGGGTAAAGGGGAAAAGAGAGCCGGGAAAATACACGATGGGAATAAATTGAGGAACGGGCACAGCGTTTCCCTGTATACTATATGGTAGAGCGAACCGTTCGCCCGCGTTCGCCAATATTCTGGTGGTCTGTGTATATGTATACAAGCATCCGGCTATATTATTCGTTATACGACCTCCTGCAATATCCATATCCAGAAACTTGAATTATTGTATTGGAACGTAACGGTTTCCTGTGGGAATTTTCTCGATTTTTTCCCCGCTCTTATACTACCTCTCTCTTTTTCTTTCCATTTTATATTCCGGCGTGACGCGTGTTTCAAAAAGCAATAGTGAAATACGACGTCGATATGTACGTGGATCTACGTACAATCTAATACCTTGCATAAAGCCAGCTTTCTCTCTTTCTCTCTTTCTCTCCCAAATACTTTATGGTTCATTTTTACCGCAAGTTACAATCGAATGTATTATGAAATCCTTTCGAAGCTGACTACTAGCTGGGGGTTTTTTTCTTTTTTTTTTTTTTCTTTTTTCTAACAAAATTAATGTTGAAATAGTATCTAGCCGTTCAGAAACCCACCCCTTTGACAATAACGCCAATAAAATAACCGCTGGTTTATAGTCAGCCACCCATTAGCCTTTGAATAGCTATTAATTGGGTAAATTTGTCCTTTATACGTAGATAGAATGCTTTCGTAAACATGAAAATATGATAAATTTCCGGAATTTTAGTTTTTTGTTTTTTTTTGTTTTTCAAATCACGTAGGTATCCGCTAACATAAAATGACCAACCAAATATCTACAGTAGAGAAAAAAAATTCACCCTTTAGGCCACATGAAGTAAACGCAAATGTTATAAACCCTTTGAACTAGAGGTGCTCTGATATCGTGACTGACAGGAGTTCACTCCTTTCATCAACTAGCTCTGCTACGTATATGTATCATATATATATATATATATAATATATGGCTTAGAACTAGGTTGAAGTAATCCAGACGATTAGTCAGTCAAATTTTATACCACCTACTCGAAAAAGTGTCATTTGGTTGACTAGCATTATCTCGAAACATCTATCGACTATAGATTACTGGCCATTAGTTATTGACGGAAGTAAAACACATGCTCAAGACTTTGGCACAGAAAATAAAACTAAAGTAGATGCATTAGGATTAGGCCTGACTCCTTTGGCATAAAAAAACAAGTCAATAAAACATGCTTGTATATACGTTTATAGATTAACCATTAAACCAATGGGTTCTGGGTATTAGGTAGTGCACGAAGGGTTGTTTCATTTTTGATTTTTTCTTCTTCTTCATATATGTATTACGTACTACATATGTATATATACATATTGTACGCTTACTTACTACATATACACGCGTGATATATAATATCTTATCTAAACGCTAGGGTGTGCGTTGCTTGGGGTTTCTGGGTTGAATTTCGGGTCGGGGTTGAGGTTGGGGTTGGGGTTGGAGTTGGGGTTGGGGCCTGGGCTAAGACGAAACTCTTATATGGAGCCCATCGAGCGGAAGTAACACGTGGCGGAAAGTAACCACGTGCCCATTTTTCTCCGTTCCAACGATGAGATTACCCCCTCTGGAGTTACGTAACCAATAACTTCATCACTATAGAAGTTCCTAAGTCTACCCTTGCCTCTCTTCAACACACGTGTATCTTTCTTCTCTCGTTCCTACACCTTGTGTACTACAACAGCACTCGAAAAACACTTGATCGAAAAGCGTGCAGGAAGGTTAATCCGCATTTTGTATAAACCGAGGAAAATTTTTCGCGAAGTGAAAGATACCGTATTCTTTAGAAACTTCCCTTATTCCTATATACCTATGTCAAATTACCACCAAATCGTTTGTTACCTTAAGACTCAATAGCACGCGCGAAGCATATAATATGTAGTGAACCTGGTGTGCAGAATCTCGACTGCATCTAAATTACCCATTATACGTTAGATAGACTAGAAATTTGCCAAAGCTGCACTGAAATTGAGTCAGATGAAGAGCTTTCACCAAATTGATGTCGCTATCTAATAATTCCAACAACTGCGTCGTGTCTCCGATAGTTAATAGCTCGTGAATAAATGATCAAGATTTTCGTATAGGTATATCACTTTGCTAGATCACTTTGAGCATTTAATCTTGTGCCTGAAGCTTTTACGGCTTAGTTATGTTTGTGTAAGGGTTAGGCAAGGATACGTTCTAGGTTTAGTTAAAGGAGTAGGTAATTCCTGAACACGCGATCTAATCTAATATTTACGTAAGAAGCCCAAGGTCCGGTTGGACGGACGATTCCGGACCCAACGGGTGCTCTGTATACTGATGCAAATTTATCTGACGGTCTAGATGCCCCGGTTTATTACCATAGCCAGAGTCCACCAGTCGCACCTGTGGCCGGGTGACCGATTTAAAGGCTTAGGGCGACGACCCCTTCGTCTGGGTCGATTTAATCCTCCTGCTTCTTGGACTCAGAAATGACATCGTCGTCTTTTACGTCGTGCACCAACCTCGTTCATCGCCTACTACATTGGGCGACGTGCGTCTTGGAATAGTAACTCGATTTTCTCAGTTGAAATTCAGTTACTATCCTGAGCAAGGGATCTCCCCGCGCAATCTGCTATGCTATACCATTTCCTTCGCGTCTTCCTTCCTTCCTTCCTTCCTGCTTTCCTGCCTTTCTGCCCTCCTGCCTTCCTTGCCACCACTACCTTCGTAAATGCTGCAAATTGTGCGCTAACGAAATTCATAGTAGGAATGTACCGCGTATACGCCTAAAGGACGGGGACGACGAGGACGAGGACGTGGTACATACCTATCCATTCCTCTCATTCACCTCACTTCAGGTAAACTAAATTGCCTCGATTCGACGACGACGAGAGACAGACAGTCTGCAGGGACTCTGCGAGGACAACCGGATATTCGTTCCGGTCGATTAGCGCCATTGTGTCTCGGCTGACTCAACGCGTTGATTTGAGCCGAGCCAATCCCTCATCAGCTGTATCTCCCTCGCTTCGTCTTTATCTTGGTATCATTTTTTTTTTCATTTTTTTTTCAATCTCTGACATTACGATCCTGATGTGATTTCATTACGATGAAAATATGCGCTAAATATAACTAATCAATAAATTCTCGTCAAGAGATCGTACAATTTTTGATTATTTATCAACAAAAAATTAAACACGCGATCTTTATACCCATCTGTTTCTCGATCTCTCAACTATTTCACATTTCATTTTACGCACGATCGCATGTTTGATTTCTGCGTCTCAGATCTTACGTGCTCAAAATTTATTTCTATGTATTAATATCATCTCGCTATATCCTGTGTAAAACTGATACGAATTATAGGTATACATACGTGCTCAGTGTTGAACATTATACTATGTATAATTTGATAGTCAGTACAATTTATCTATCATATTTATCTCTTGTCAATTAGATCAAATTTTCATACGTAGCACTTCGTAGGGTAGAAAAAAGAGCTCCCTTATTATACAGATCCGGGATAAAAAATGAAGCAAAACTCATCTGCATCATAGATAATATCATAGAAAAATCGGTCGTCTGTATCATATAGATAAATTTCTGCGATAATTATCTCATCTCCATATTTACATAACGTCTACCTATTACGTTGTGTAACAGAACCTGTGTCTGATAAGACAGAGTTTGTCCGTTCACATAGTATGGGCAGAGATACCACGATGCTTTACCATAGTATCTATGTAGTCTGTCATCTGAAGAGCCCGCAGTATCCTTTGAGTATTTTGTGCGATCCTTTTGATCTAATTTGTTCTCTTCACGGTGTGTGAGAGAGAGTTGGGTTTCCTAGGAGATGATCAAACGACTTCTCTGACCCGGTTCTTATTCTATATGTATGTTCTTGCAGTTTGAATCTTGTGATCATTGATCAGACCTTTTCCTGTATAGTATTAAGACGTCGGAGTTTTGGGAAAGTGTTTCACGGCTCAGCCTCAACCATCAAACTTTTATTATTCAGATGACGCGAGGGTCGTTCTGGTGGTAAAATGAGTAGAAGCATCTTTTTAGCTGCGGTTAAACTTTGGATATTAGTCCAGGTTAACGAGATAGGTAATGTGCAGAAGCTGAACAGAGTAGAGATGAACTCGGAAAATGACTACTGGGTCAAGGCAGAAATCCTATGATCCTGAAGGTCCCATCATTTTCGGATTTTCCTATACGCGGACATATGCATCGACCCGGATTATACCCAGGTACTATACATACGGAACTTTCAAACTCAGAGAAGTAACAAGATTATGTTGAAACTTTAAAATCACGATTAATTCCACGCTACGAATTCGCTCGGTTCGACTTATTCAGATCTAATTTTTCCACAATTTGATCCCAGCCAAGTCGTGCGGGCGACTAATATATCACAAGCTCAAATTTGGTAGAAATTATTCACTGAATTGGAGATTTTCAGCCGTTAAATCCTGCAAAGATCTTTCAACTTATCCTTTTCCTCTTCACCTTACCCTATACAAAACCGTCCCTTATATAGTAGTAAGGAATCGATACCGGCTCCGGTTCGCATATTTAGCTTCTATTTTCGCCCTGATCTCGCAATGCGATCTCATTTTATCTTGGTATACTGAAATTCCTTACGGCCATGTACAACAGAGTTAATATACACCCGACAAATATTCGTATACTCAAGAGCTACCGGGGCAAGATAGGATTTGAAAAATAACTCAGCGGTGTCCCGTTGACTCGGGTGTCTCGGCGATAGGATGGAAATGAGGATAGGACGTGAAAAATGGGAACAGCAAAATAAAAAAAAAGGGGGGGGAATATAGAGATACTTCGAAATCTTGCTTGGCTAACGGGTAGAGGGATCGCGAAAGAGAGAAAGAAAGATAGAAAAAAATGTCCCCTGGCATTTCGCTTGGGGTTCTTCGTCGTGACGGTCGTCAGTTTGTTCGATGTGTGTTTGCTGCTAATGTGTTTATACAAGGTGGTGAAAGTTCCTTATATTTTTCGCTTCTTCTTTTTCCCTATTTCCCTCTCTTTCTTCTATTGCCTGTCTACTTTTCGTTCTTTATTTTTCTTCGATCCTCTTCCTTTCGTCTAGCATAGAAGCTCTTCCGCATGGTTTTATGAGGGTCGACCCATTTGGCTTCTGAAACGTTTTAGAGACCGCTAAAAACTCAAACGAAAGCAGTCGCTGCTGAGATTGCGTTAGGAAACCAATCGGGTCTCGCCTAAAAGATCACAACTAAACTTTTCTCCGTTTCCTACAAAACTATAAAAATAATGATCATATCAAACGGGGGGGTCAAAGACACGAAACATTATAATCATCAAACGGGTTACATATAGGTGGAGAGAAGCACTTGAACAATAATGAGAAAAAAAAAGTAGGAAGTGAAAACCAAAAAATTAGTTGTACTTGATTAGTTCAGAGATTGATACAGGAGATTGACTGAGGAAAGTTAACAAAATATAAAAGTGACGGATAATTAAGTAAATATTTCAGACAAAATGGGTCGGATATTAGATACAGGTAGGTAGTACGTATGTATAATTATGGCAAGAGAGAATTGGAGAAGTACTTATAGGTACGCATGGGTAATTGAGAATAAATACAGAAAGAGAATAATAAGCAAACACGTCAAGCTGCTGGAAGTAATATAAGTCAGCAAAGTTGGTAGGAGAAGTTGCATAATTTTTGATGATATTGTGTTTGCTTGGTAAGAATAAGGAGAAGAAAAAGAAAAGGTAAAAGATAGGAAGAATGGAGAGCAAAGGAATACGAAGGAATAGGTAGGAGCGAGTGAAAAAGAAGGAATTTTTCTTCGTAACAAAACTTTCGCAAAGATCTTTCCTCCACTCACAAAACTCTTAAGAACGAGGAACATTAATATTAAATTACTTGTCGAGGTTGGCTACCTGAAATTACTTCAACTTCCTATATCGTGTACCTTGGTTGGAAAAAGTTTTGAGCCTTGATTTCCTAGTGCGAAATGTCCGCTGTTTCCTCCTCTCCGAGTACACCATCACGTCGATATTCTCGCGGCAGAATATATTCAGATTTAATCACCTTTCCGAATCGAAAATCGATTCATCATTGTTGCAAAACTCTTACCCCACCATACCGGGCCAGGCCCAGGTTCAGTTAGTGCTTCGATAAATCATAAAAGCTCGACTAAATATTTTCGTTTTATTTATTTTTCCGAGTAACAAGCTATGCCTATGACGTACCAATATCACCAGGTGAAGTAAAAAGGTGAAAGAAAAATAAAAGGCGAAGGAATAAGCTCGAGCTCACCGAGGAAAAGGAATAAGGCAAAGAGAACGGGGAGCGGAATGATTACTTACCGTAAAATTCCGCGTGCCTTGTAAATTGCCAATTTTGTGGCACAATAAGTCGACCATAGCAACGCGAAGAGAAATAATGGCGAATTTATTGATACACCAAATCGCGTTGGGAAAAGTCTCGAAAAATAAAAGAGAAAATCTCAGAAATCTCGCCTTTCAGGTGAAAATAGGACCGTGAGAATATAAGCATCGAGATAAATCATCGGAGGCATATCGATCTGAGCACGAAGACACGCAAAGATTCTCGAGCTCATAATTTTTACTCAAACAACAACTAAGACCTGTTCAATTAAATCTGATATTTCATATTTCAATCTGCACTTTTTGACGAAGCGACTCAAAGCTGCGTATGAATAATAATATGATTGATGTGAAATGAAACGAACTTTTCTTATTTTCTGATTCTTCGGGCTTCGTCCGTATAAATTGTCATAATATTTCCACTGGCTTTCTCCATCTCCAGTTCTTCCAGCTCTGGTTTTTCTTTCGCTTATCTTTTCTTCTATTAATACTATCACTGGGACATTATGGGAATGAGATCGGTACGAAGCCCCTTCATATTTTTCTGTTCTTCTGCGCTGGTGACAGGTGTAACTGTCGCTACGTTGAACTTGATTAATGTTCAGAGAATAACAGGAGACGCTATGGTCGTTTCGGTCAAGGAAGACGTCCGAAGTTAATTAGACTTCGACAAATATGCCGGATCAAATTTATCGCGTTGTTCATCCAACTGTGAAAATCCAATATAGATACGTATAGTATATATACATACCGATCCGAATAATTTACTCAAATCGTTCGAATCACTTGCTAATTCAGATTTCGAAGGTTTCGCCCGAATTGTCTGAATTTCAGAAGTTTAGAACTTATTTATATATGAGAAACTGGTAGAGTAAAGTAGAACCAGCTAGGTAAAGGTACCGAAATCGGGTGAGAGGCAATCGTAATCTCACGTGTACACCGTGCCTCAATGGACAAGCAATATCCCGAGGATATCTTTTCGTTATTATTGGTTGTATCTGCGGTATTACAGTTCTCTAATATCTCAACGGTCCTTTTTTTTTTTCATCGATATATGTAGCAAAGAGCTGCTCACAAAGATACGGGGGCGAGTCTGTTACCGATTTGGAAAAAGGAACGAGGATGTTTTCAAGTAAAAGTCCGAAGCTACTAGCGCAAGCTGTAGGTAGGTAGGTAGGTATATACAACAAAATGTCGAGCACACGACGACTTACCGAGAATAAAAAAGGAGAAAGAAACAAAGACGTCGCCCCATCTTTTCCTGTTTGATAAAACCGAGGGATATAAAGTTTCTGACAATCATCGAGGAGTTCTGGAATTCGATACGATCTCGGAGCCATAATACCTTATGAAAATTGTATTGCTGTTTAAATTTCTGTAATAAATTTTTCCAAAGAATAATAATTTCAGTTTTTTGAACAAATAACAAGAAAAAAGAAAAAGAAAAAACATAAGTAAATCAAACCTCGTAAAAATTCAAACGATTTTTCGAGCCGCCCTAACAAACGTCTAATTTACTGTCTCTGCGAGGTCATATTAATAATCTTGCGGTTGAACATTCTGCGAGATATTAGATTCGCTTTAGCGTTAGTCGACTAATTCCTTGCCTTAGTTATTCTCCTCGGGGTACGCGAATGCGAACACGGGTGGTTGGTGTAAACAGAGGGTGGCTACCCTCCGAAAGGTTAGACAGTACTCAGAGGAAACCTCAAGGGTTCTAGCTACGAGGTAAGCACGCTGAATCGAGAAGCAGAAGACGAGATAAGTACGTGATGCTTCAAAATGGGTGATTAAATGAGCAAAATGGTCAGATACACCTTTCAAAGGAATTCCGCGAATCGTGATGATATATACACATCATTGTTATTTTGTCTTGACGAGGGTTGGATGCTGGGTACATGCATGCGGATTCAGACTGTGAGGACCTTTGACGTAGTATTCGTATTATATGTAGTATGGATATATTTATCACGTTTTGTAAAAAAAATATTTAATTTATTTCTCTGAAGCCTTTGGAAGATGTCGAGTCACGGAAACAGGAAACAGGAGAGAAAAGAGACGGCGAGCTGTGTGAGATCTGGGATGCAGTCATGTTTGTTGAGAAACTCTTTTGCCAACGTATTTTTCTGTATACGAGTTTTTCCCCCCAGAAGACAAAGGAATGCTTTTCTGCAAATTGCCGAACGATATTTGAGCGCTAGAACTTACCTCCGAACCTTGCGACGCGTGCAACTGAAAAATAGCGACACAAACAAGGACGAAAAATCGGTCGCTACCTTTCTGGATTCAAACCTCATTCGCTTTGGAATAGCAAATTCCCATCTTAGACTTCAGGATAAAAACAAGCATAAAAGAACTCGGGCTTGTGTCCCGATGGAAATGCATCAGCGCTTAGACTTCGATTCTGCTTTATCGCTAGCATTTATTGTCCTTGATTGTCGACGTTGTTGCGACCCTGCCACAAATTGTTACGTCGATTTCTTGTATTCACTTGACTCTACACGTATACATTTATATCTTATTTTATTATTTTTTTTTTTTCAAAAGTTTATTACAAAAGCAACGTAGAAGCCAGCGTCTAGCTTATCGTTATTTAATATGCTTGCACAGGAGTTCTCGAGTCGTGACCCAGCCGGCATATTTCTTCTTCCTCGTATTTTCTCAACGTTGACGAGATAATTTCTCAAATTTTTGTCATCGTAAGCAAAAATGATGGAGATAAAAATACATTCATAGAATCAAGTTGCAAACACGGCCACAGCCAATATGATATACGTGAAGATGATCGAAAAGCACGAACGTGAGTTGAAATCGTCTAAAAAATTTTGCATTCTCATTCATTCATGCCGTGATTGGAAATCAGAAGTCAAAATTGACGTCTCCTCGACGCGACTGAATTGTGACGTCATTTCTTCGCGTCGCATCGATCTACGCGAAGGAGACAAAGTCTGAAGAAGAAAATTGAAAGGGGAAGAAGACGGTCACTGAAAAGGGTCACGAAGTCTTCCTGTCCGTTCTGGTGAAGATTTTGGAACAGAGAACTGGGCAAGAAGGAAAGAATGGCTGGTAGCAAGTGGGAGATGCTAGTGTGGAACGCGAATCCCGCAAGGGAATTTCATTATCTACCTCAACAATGCGTACAAACCCAATTGGGGCCCTTCAATTTCTTTTTTTCTTTTCTTTTTCAATGCCGATTCGATGCCTACACCCAACTGTATATGGGTAAGCAAGTAAAGATATTGATTCAAAAAATTTAAAAACAAGTCATGCACACTTTTTCCTCCTCGCATAAAATGAGGATAAAATAAATAAGTTTACTTATTTTTACCCTGACGAAAAGTTTCACGCGGTTTTAAAGGTTTCTTTTACATTTAAATCAACTCATCCGTTTTCAGAGAGGTGATTTTTTTTTTTTTTTTTTTGAAACACGAACCTCGCTGTTAGAATTCGGAATAATTTTTTGCAAACCTGTCAGAGTTTGATCAGAATATTTTTTCACTTCAATTTCGGATGGATGTTTCGAGTGTTATTTGTAACCGACGGAACACAACGGACCCGGGGAATTCGTGAGATCCAGATTCTACCTGATCGTCGATAAACTGTAAACCACGGTAATCAAAAGAAATTGCTCGAAAGGTTCTAGGCGGGTGCGCACCATCGCTTGAAACGTCCTCGGGTAGATTGAGAGCGTAGTCGATTGACTTAAAACGAGAAAACCCCTCGGTGTTACACGGGGACGAATTGAAACTGTGAATCTTCCCGCGTCAACGTGACGTTCGCGGTAGCGATTTACAGGTGTCACCTTTTCTTCGCTCTCGAAGGTCTCGCGCGAATTAAAGAAAGAAAAAAGGACAGAGAATAAGAATAGAAAGAAAAAGAGATACCGAGAAAGAGAGAAAGTATCACGAAAAGTTTGCTTGGAGTAATTTGCGAAGTCGCAGGCGTTTGAAAATAATCGAATCAGACCAGAAGGAATTTCCTTGTGACTTTGAAAATTAACGCTTTCTGTTATTTGATATAAATTCGGATTTGATGCTGTACCAGTATTCGACAAATATTCACCCTGACGTGTCTTGCGATATTTTTTCGTTGAATAAACAACCGCAAAAGATCAAGCGGCAGTAGGGTGATCACGCGAAAGTCGGAATATCGCTGGGAGTGACTCGCTCGCCCGAGGTTCATACGATAAAATGATATTTTCACCTTTACGCGACAGATAAACATAAATAAATGATGACGCCTCTCTTGTTAGGGAGGGTAGAAGATAGGACGCGGTTTACGAGGCTGGGGCGTCGCCGATGGATTTCACGCGACGAGGATGATGCGACTCAGCTTACGCACACAAAGGCTGTCCTACGATCGAATCAAACACCTTGAAATTGATTTCCAATTTATGTATAGCACATACTCATACAACAGACAAATTTCAAGATAGCTACATCGACTCTGGGATTATTCAAAGCCTGATAATAAATATAACTGTTTGTTCAAAAACAAAGATTAATGCAGTATACGTAATGCAACCATCAAAATATGTGGAATAATTAACTCAAACGTCGCGGTAACAGAGAGTTGATTAAGTCATCCCCTGGTATATACAGTGCTGGTGTACGAGCCTGAAGTAATTCTGATTGGATCCTTATGTGGTAGGTAGTGGTATTCATCAAAGGCAAGTTAATGGAGGGTGAGATATTTCCCGGAGATGTAATCCCCCTCATTAAATTCACTCAGCGTAACAATGTGGTTGATGGTAACAATTAAAATGATCAAAACATCTATGTTAAGTCTTAAGTCACAAGCGTTTCAACCATTTGTACATATATGAATTTGTAGAATAATTTCATGCTCATCAACGAAGGACTTATCCAACTTTGGGTCTCATATAGAACTCAGATCCTTTTATGAAGAGTCTAACTTATCGATCTGATACAGCATCCGCCAAAGCACCGAATGCAACTTCCTCAGAAGCTTATATATAAATTGTCTCCCAGTGTACGCAGGTGCAATGTATTGGTAAGGCTATAGCAAATATGTTGTTCGAGTAAAGTTATAGTTTTACATTTCCATATAAATAGTTTGAAAAGTGGTACGACGATGCGGCAGAGTGTGAAAATAAAATAAGAAAAGACGTATGAAAATTGCAAATAAATATTGTCAGATGGTGCACGGTGCAACGTCAACTGGCATCCGTAATCGATGGGTTTGAAAGTATTGCGAATGGGTGTTTAAAATGAAATCGACGGTCTTTTTCACGTCTAAGAAGCTGAGAGTCTGGAATCTCTTGAACCCGAGGCCTAAGAAAGATTTGAAACACTTCGGACCCGTCGCAATCCTCGTGATCCAAGTAGCCGTATAAAACTGGCAGAAATATTACCTTCCTTTTTAGGTCATTCCTTTTCTTCTTTTTAAGACTGCCAGCAGAATTTGAGTGCAAAATCGTGCCTCGCTGCTACGTAACTCTACAGTTTTCTCTAAAGATTCTCGATATTTCTTCCATTTTAGCTTTCTCTCTCCTCCGTATAGATGTGGACTAAAGATGCTGCCGGAAAAAGAGGATCGTTTACTTTCCTCCGAAATGCGTAGGCGTTCAGTTGGAAGCAATATATGACGGATTGCAAATAGGTTATTACCACAAACACGCTTACCTTACTTCCACCTCTCCACTCGAACGACAGAGAATAGAGAACTTTGGTTGATCTTGGAATTGAGTTGCCAAGCCTTGCGTTTATCCGGGTGATTTGAAGGGTTGAGGTCGTTGTTGCGAGGATGGTGGAATGACTTATCTTTCGCCGTCTAGATACGTCGATAAATTCGATTTCATCCTTTTTCTTCTCCCTTACTCTCGGTGGCTCTTTCTCTTCTCCTCTCTTTCAGCTCTGACAATCTGTTGGACGCGGTAACTCGAGGTTATTCTAGCGTGACGAGAAAAATGATTGGCTTTTGGCTGATTGCTAAATCGATGCCACAATGACGTCAGAGTCAATTCGGCAGGGATAAAGTACCTCTTTATAGATGTTTCGAACATCCGATACCTAGGTTCGTTCAAGCGAGGGAAAATAACTTGCCGATGATGATAAAACGTTCGGTCACAACTTCGTAGAGTAGCGCTACCTACCAATTCGGAAAGTAGGATCAGGATGAAGACAGATTGGCCGGAAAAAATTTTCTGCCCTTTCCTTCCATCGGATGAAAACTTGATGACGTATGAACAAAAAATAAGACAAAACAAAACACGAGAAAAGGAGAAAAAAAATAGAAAAATAAAAAAATTGGCAAACCTGACTTATAAGGCCATGCCTGTTTGTGTCACAGACACAAGCAGGGGTACGACTGTCCACACGATTCGCGGAAAGCTGACGCTCTGACGCTTGTCAGCAAAGTTCCTGAAACGAGATAGGTAGGTAGGTATAGGATGTTGCGAAAATCCTTAAATCCGAAAAAAGGTTCTGACGTCCCTTGGGAACTGTTCCCGGCAACTGGGCGTAAAAGCATAAGCTGTATCGCTGCTACGCGACAGCAAAAGATGCTTGTGTTGCGTGACGGTTGGATGGATGGGTTCTATTGCTGATGTAGGTATACGTAGGTACGCCAGTCGCTGATGAAATGATATTTTTTTATGTACCAAACCCGTATAAGTTGAGTAAACGTTAAAACGGTTCCGAGATGACAAATCCAAAGGGAAATGATGGAGTAGTATGATATTACAAAGCTCCGCAGGGGTTTTCTTGTCTCTTCTCTTCAGAAAATTTCATTTCACCGTGAATTTACGCCAACTCAAAAATGGTTATGGTTATGGTTATGCATAAAATTAAGAAAAATCCTTGGTAATACGGACGGAGATATGCTTGATGAGAGAAAACGCTGGAAGCCTGGACCTGTTGGAGAGGGAAATGTATCTCGTTTACCTACATCATAAAGGAACGAGCTGACCCAATTAGCTTCAGGCTGACCAATTAAATTTACCAAAATATATGCTAAATTGCCCGGTTTTTGGTTCGGTTATTATTCATCCCCCTCTACGTACCCGAGTACTTGAGTTGAGAATAAGGTAGCCGGGAATCACTTCGAATCGTATATCATAAAGGTGGCATTATCGATTCAGCGATCCGATTTACATAATTCTAAAGAAAAAAGGAATTCAGTCGAGTCGTTTTGCATGAACATTGGTCCTTCGGTGTTTCTTTGTGTGAATGTAATTTGATCGGAAGTCCAGCTGCATCATTTAAAAAAAAAAAAAATAATATTTTACCAAGAATCTGGGTTATCACCATACGGGAAAATGTCTCCTCTATGTAAATTACTCTGTCTAGGGCTTTCTGTATGCAAATTTTGTCAGCTTGCGTACATCGCACTAACTACAACGAGAACAAGAGTGCAGCCACCATGAATAGAAATTCAAAAAATACTTCAAAGCCCTGTCGAGGTATCATTATTATATGACACAAACAAACCCCACAGAAAGTTAACCAAAGGTCTTTCCATGTACGGGAAACAGATTAAAATGAATTTTGGAGCCAAAAAATATTCCCGTTTCTAAATTGACAATATTTCTCCCACCCCTTGGATCTTAGTATCAATTTTCCGTACATACAATGTATAAGTTTCCTAAGTCTTAGTCTAACAAGGAATTTATCATTTATTTTCCAGGTTGTCCAAGGCGCTGGACCGCCAGCGTTGGTCCAAATGCGCCGTAAAAGTGGTGGCGGTGGCGGTGGAGATGGACCAGGAATCGCTGTCTCTGGTATGCGCCGCCGTAGTGGGCCCCAGGGGTTGCGATCACCAGCTGCAAAGAGGCCCCTTTCAGCCCCGGTCGCCCTTCAAGGTTGGCTGCACAAACAGGGTTCCGAAGGTCTTATGCTGTGGAAAAAGCGCTGGTTTGTTCTCTCCGAGTATTGCCTCTTCTACTACAAAGGTGAGTGGATTTCAAGTAAATTTTGGGAGTATCATATCACCGAGGATCCAATAGAACGTCAAAATATATCTACCCTTGTACTCAGTCAACCAAAACCAAATAATTACCATATAGCAATTGTCAGACGCAAAACTTTCCTTTCCCTCCATCGACTCAACGCGATTTAATGTGGGTGCTTAATACATATACCTACTCGAGTATGAAGTACCTACTTAGGGAGAAATACACATGTGGTACTAAGCTGAGGGTTGGTGGGTCAACTTTAGCTTGCATCAGTTTGTCCGTTTCACTTCGTCGTCACCAAATTCGGCCTGTGTCAAAGCCGAGTTCTCGGGTTGAATTGGTAAGGTCGTCTTGTTGCCGCTGGTCCATTCAAAGAGTGGAACGATCGCAATGCAGAAAACATCAAGCGATCGCACGACGTTGAGGTCGATCCAATTAGCAACTGCTCGGCCTCCTATATTAATGATTCACTTGTCCCTCGAGGACCCTGACTTTATTCCAGTTTCCCGTCACCTGTCGACGACATCTAGGCTCGCAGGATTACACCGCGTTTTTGTCAGTCCTCGGACGGTTGTCCGTATCATATTTTAAAGCCCTTGGCACAAATTTTCTCACATCACCAAAGTATCTTCGTACCCTTTTTTTAATACTCCCTACCGTTGCCATTACTCTGCATTAGTTTTTAGTCATTAATCTTTGATCCTTATCTTATCTCGGTACCTTCTGGCGGTCGCGTATCTTGCCAGAGCTGATTATGAAACCAAAAGCCCATTACATTATAAGAGGATTTACTCCTCGAATTAAACGTATCTACACGCATATACAACGTATGTTACTTGAGCGTGGAACCACACAGACGTTTGGCAAACAGTTGTACAGAAAATATTAATGAATCCCACAAGAGGGTGAGATGGAATGTATAAATTAACCAGGGATTTCATTATCCGCCTACGTTAAAGTAAACTTGAAACCAGTACTATGTAGCAGTAGATTTATTGTATTACAGAAAATGTTGAAAGCAATGAAAAGGGTTCTTCTTTTTGTTCAAAAAGTAATACAATAAAATAGTAATCCTCTTTGATGTGCCAGTAATTACTTAACGGTGGCTAATTTCCGCTGTTGTTTCTCCTGGCTTTGTTCAACAATGCACTTAATTGTTCGAACAGATGCTTGGAACGACCAAGAAGAATAAAGCTAGGTTCAATTACATGAAGGACGTTTGCCCGATCTATATTACTGCCGCTATAACGTAGTGCTCCTTCGTTTCTTTGTTCGCTCTTGAATTCTGATACCTTCTCTTCCCAAGCTAAGAGCACTGATGTTTCTGTGTCATTCAGCTTGGCCTCTTATAGCCTCGTTTATAAAAGCATTGAATACTTATAGATTCATGAAAATTAATCAGGGAAAATAATCAAATGAAGTAGACACCGTTCACTGCAGGGATTGTTAGAAATGTCGTTTATGGTATAGACTCGATTTCTCATTGAATTTTTTTAATCTTCACGCGAAATTCTGTAAAAGTATTAGACCCAAACGTGCCTTCGACTCGTTTAACTTTTTGCTAACTAGGTACTAGGGAGATCTTACGTCTTGGGATAAAGTTGCGCGAAATCCACTAATCAATGTCTTTTTATTTCATTCCATCATAGGCGAGGTTGCAGGCAATATATGGTATATACCAATGCTCGAAGGCATTGTTAGGAATTGAAATTAAGCCATTAATTCAACCAGAGAGAAGCTCACGATAATAAGCGTTCATCTGACATCACAACGAAATACAATAATTGAGGAAAGAACAATGGTTCAATTGTGTGGTAGCTCTCAGTGGCATGACCCTCGAAAATCACGAAGTGAAGACTTTAAGTCGAGCTTTCGGCGGAAAAATTCTCACCTTTGAGGGTTAAAGGTCGTTAACGCTGAAAGCTTGGAAAGTCAAGGTGAACGGGGCGACCGGTACCTGCGTCATTAGTGACAACAAACCTGGCCTCGGCGGATTGGTTAGCCGCAGGGTGGTTGGATGGTTCGTTTCTGGTTGGAAAAGATCTAGGGAAATAGGGACACACCATTGCGGGGTAGAAGAGACCCTCCCACGGGACTTGCATTAATAATGTCACCCCGGGTCTTTGCTTTATTTTTATACGCCTTTGCTTCTTTACATCTTTGCAGACGGATCTCTTGTGGCAACGGAGAAATACGCTGTGAATTCTGTGCCCGAAGATCAAAGCTTTTCACTGGTATATATATATATATATATGTACATGTACACGCGCTCAGGTTGACGTTCTGTTATACAGCTTATTTGCACAACGATATGACCTGAAATCTCGGTCTGACTCTATTTCTTGGATATTTTATACTACAAGCTATTATACTCATCAATGATTTGCAGAAATGATTTAAAGACATTATTATTCATCGAGAAGAAAAATGAAATACGCTGTTGGAATTCACGTCGTGGATATTTCATGTCCTGTTTTACTATATATTTTTCTACATTTTACGAGACGTAAATTCTATGTTTACGCAAACGAGCTGATAAATGGCAATTCGCTAGAATGGGATAAAGTTAGAAAACGTACTCAGAAGCTTGAAAATGAATTAGTTTCACAATAAATTGCATTGTTTTATATTCCAATCCTATCAGATCCGTGAATTGTAATAAAATTGTTTGAATTCTATATCTCCCCGGCAGATAGAATAGAATGTAATCACTATATAAGCAAATTATTGTATAAGCATATGAACCGATCTTCGCCGTAGTAAAATTAATTGCTTCGTTAAAGGGAAAAGTTATACCGCCTCGGGCAGATGGAATATCGTTTATGTCCGCAAAAATTCCGATCAGAAATTACAAGAATGTTATACTGGTAGCTGGTTGTTCGTTCTTCTGTAAAATTGACTGAAATTGAAATACTGTCGTTAAGTTGTGATCGAAATAAGAAATGGAGAAATGGAGAAATCTCATTATCGGAGGAAGTAAAATAAAGGGGGAAATATTTGAAGTGAATAACGCGAAAAATTTGTCGTTACACTTTCGTTTCAGGTCCCGAAGAAGAAAAATTACTCGGATCGATTCTTTTGCCCTCATACCGTGTGACGGCATGCAGGCCTGAGGACAAGGCCAACAAGAAGTTTGCTTTCAAGGCAGAGCACGCCAATATGAGGACGTGTCACTTCGCAGCAGACTCTAGAGAAAGTATGAACCAATGGGTGAACGCGCTAACGTTAGCGTCCTTGTTGCAGGACCCGAATCCGTAAGCTTTACTCAGATATATATCTATATGAATTTAATTAGCACACTCTAGAGTAAGTTTTGATGAAAGCGGATCATGAAAGCGTTCGTCAGATACGAGCAGGAGCCAGAGCGAAGCAGAACGCTTTTAAATGGGAAACATATTTCCAAAGCTTAGTCCCGGTGCTCACTAGTTCAATGCTTCCGGTATGCAGAGGCGAAAGCTCGTCCTTTTGCTAAACAGATCAAACACAAACTATGCTGTGTACCGAGAGCTAGGAACATCCCGCAGTTCTCGTCACCCTCAAAGGGTCCATCAATAAACTGAGAACTTTTGTCCTTCGTTTACGATGCATAGGGGTACTCTGCTATCTAATGATCCGCTCTCAAATCAAACCTGCAAAATGAATGTTGTATTGATTGCAGATAGATTCAGGTTCATTTCGCAGCGTCCGATCAATACAGAAATTTAGTACACTTTGGAACTATCGTAATGATTATTTCAGAAAATGAATTTCCTTAAATTTCATTTCGGTTTCAGTGGCGGAGGCGAGATGGCGATAGGTTTAGAATTGGCAGGTCCAGCCGATGGCGAGCGTAGTGCTCGTCCCAGCGTTTCCTCGATATCTTCAATCTTGAATCAAAGTGCCGACGACAGTGACAGCGGGTTTCACGGGTTCCAATCAAGGGACGACCCAAGTCACGCGTCTAACAATAACTCGAGTCCAAACAGCGTAAACACCGCGTCTTTTCCAACGTCAAATAATAACCACGAGGTACAACCTCAGCCCGTTATCAACGGTTGGATGCAGCAGTCTCCTCAGTACGGACAACCTGGACCCTCGCAACAACAGGGACAACAACAGGCTCAACAAGTACAATACGCTCAACTTCCTGGCCCATCTCATCAACATCAACCACAATTGCACCAGCACGTTGTCCATCAGCATAAACAAGCCCAACAACAACAGGGACAACAGCAGCAACAACAGCAACAGCAGCAACAGCAGCAACAGCAGCCACAAACCCCTCAAGCTGGTCCGAGCAACGTTCAAACCGTGCAACCAATGCCACGTAATTTTGGTCAGCCTTTATACGCAAACGCTCCTCCAAAGCCTCGTAGACTGACTGAAGGTTCTAACGAGTATTCTACCCCATCGCCAGACTTGGATTCGATTCATCCAGACTACCGCAAGTCCCCAGTTTCTCCTGACGTTCGTGTAGTCACGAAAAGTCCTGCTTCAGAATACGAGAGAGGAAGTGTTATCTACGTTACAAGGATGACCCAGCCTCCGCAGACTCTACGGACTGATAAGTCTGGGCTTAATTATGGATATGCACAGTCACAACCGACCGAAAGACGCACACCTGATACTTATGGGAGAAGCGCTAAGCCCAGGTCTTCGAGGGGCAACGGGGATTACGAAGATGTTTATGGAGCACCGCAACTTTATCAGAGACCTGCGGGGCCCGTTGGTTACACCAAAGGCCCGGCTCCGGCACCTATTCCTATTCCTATTTATGCGCAACAACCACATCCTCCGCAGCATCAGCAGCAAATATATGCAGTCGTCCCAACGCATACAGGTGAGATAATTATACGTGACTGTGTTTAGTCTTGTTATTTTTGATAGATTTTTTTCTTACTCTTTCTTTGGCTAAAGGAAGTTAAAGTTTTTGGAATTGGTCCGTTTCATGGAGTCTATTGAGTTTTGGTAATAGCTGGAACTTTGCGGAGTGATCAATTCCGTAAATCTAGTGAACATCTCGGAGTTTAGGTAGCGGAAGAAAAACAAACCTGCGATGAATTTTAAACTAAACTGCAGTAGAAAAGATAGCTTTAAATCAACTAGGTATCGACGATCTTGAGACTGGCTCTTACGGTGGAGAAAACTCTACTCTATATCCTGCACCTACATATATCCTAAAGTTTTTGATTCGTTGCGCACTTAGCAATCGTTATCGAAGGATTCTTTCTCAACTTGTAAATGTTGGCAAAACTCGGGTTGTTAAAAACTCCTAGAACTCAACATCAAATCTCTAAAAACGACAGAATAAAACGCGATTTAACGTCATAAAAATTTCAAGGAGTTGTGCAAGGTTCTTTCTCGTTTGATTTTTTTTTTCTTCATCGATCGGCTTCCTTCCAGAATATAAATTAAACGCAGACGGGTTAATTGTCTGGTTTTTTTTTTTTTTCTCTACCTTCGTTCGCATTTTGAATGATGTTTGTTTGTTTTGCTAATGAATTAATCAGAGATACGAGATTGACGTTGATTTTTATTCCAGCACCGATAATGAGGCAGCCTAGGGCACAACCACCACCCCGACCACACAGTGCTGATTTCTTGGAATACGAGGCCACGCGGAGACCTCAACAGCAACCTCAAGTTCCAGCTGGAACCATAGCAGGCCAACAACGACGTCCTCAGCGGCCTAAATCGAGCCTCGACGTTGTCAATCCATCCGATGTTCCAGTAAATGACGGCTACTTCTATTCCGAGGAAAGGTGAGAAAAAAAAAAAAAAAAAAAAATGAACTTACTTTTAAACACCGTCAGAGAATAATAATAATCAATCTTCGAACACCTGCTAGCCGAATTTCACATCATTTGGTGAAAAAAACACAAGTCTGAAAAAGCACCTGACTATATGCAACCGGAGCTACATTAACGCAACGAAACAGCCAACTTTCTATTCGGTGTTAGTCATGAAAGATTTTATGTAACAGATTACGTGGAAGATTGACGAACGATTCATTTTTGGACAGTGAAAATGTCGATAAAATTATAGTCGTTTATTTTTTAATTGAATTGAACTTTGAAATTGAACATCGTTCGGTCCTCTGGCTAAGGTATGCGGCGCAGATGCGTCAGTCATCGGTATACCTGCACCAGACGCCGCAGCATCACCAGCAACAACGAAATCAGTCGTTGTCGCGCGCCGCGACGCCCTCCAAGCCGACGTCCTCGAGGGAACGTGACGCTGAGTCTGGCGTTGGTAGTCTCAGCGAAACCTCGAGTTCTGCTCTTAGACGTTCCCAAAGAGACCAAAACTCCTCGCAACAGCAGCAGCAGCAGCAGCAGCACGTTATCTCGTCTCACTCACTTCAACGTCACACTGAGTAAGTTGCATTTTCAACCATCCCTTAAAGTAATAATCATAAATCATGAAGTTACGTCTCTAGGGAATAAAACAACAAGAAGATAATGTTCACTCCATAATTCATGATCATATCCTTTCTATGGCTCAAATTTATGAAAGCGTTGGCTAATCCATTACCTGTTCAATTAATTACCCAATTGATTACCGATGATTATGGTATTTGCACCGCGTCATTTCACATTTTCAGCATTGCATTACAGGCATTATTTCTCGATGACATTCGTACCGTGCATTTCTGGTCGTTATATATTAGCTGACGAGGATTGACATTAATGGACGATAATTTTTGACGCGAATTTTTCGCTTATTGCTACTAAACTGATACCCGAATAAAATCGTTGGAAAGTTAATATGCATAGATTGTATCCCTCGATTTGTGTCTGCTTACTCATTTTCTGTTACTAAAATTGCTATTCTTGAAACGTTTGTAACGCGATAAGTAGCCAGTATACTGTATAGTATATAGGTATCACGTGTAAAGGAACTTTACCACGTAAGGAATGAGTCAACGATTCCGCGATGCGTCAAGAGGAAAGACCGTCACCGTTATACCTATACCTTTTCGAAGTTAGCCGAATATGTTTCCGGGAATGAATGACTACGTCATCGCGTAGGTAGGAAAATACAAAGAAAATGATGAATTTTTTTTTTTTTTTTTTTTTATGGTATTAAAGCCGAAGTTCTTTTTTAATATTCGTTTGCCAATGATCGCGCCCGAGGCAAAACCTGAAGGTCTTTATATCTCATGACGTGGATTTTACATATCTATATAGATATACACTTTCTCACCTCGTGTGAATGAGCTAGAAACTATTCTCACTACGTATGAAAAATACTTATTCGCTGATTAAGAAGACAATCAAATATAAGATAAACAAACACTGAACTGGTGTGATAAGTGAATTACGGATTTCTAATTCAATACGACGAAATCTTGGCGTGTCTAGAATAACAAACGATTCACTCGTGAGACGATCACTACGAGAAAGAAGCTACGACCAAGCCTCGGGCAACAGGGAACTTTTGTTTGGCGGTGTTCCGGGTGAAGGGGCTACAGTACCTCGACGAATACAACGCGAGTCTAGAACTGAGTACGACACGTCAACTGGTGGGAGGGCAAGGCGATGGAGTGAACAGCAGTTTGCCAGGTCAGCATCGGCTCGTCTACCTCGTACACGGCATCAGGTTGAACGCGAAGACGACGATTACGCCGAACGATCATCTGGTCAAGATTCCCGTGATGGAGAACGGAAGATCCAACAGGTGAGTCGAAGTTATTAATAAATAATTAAACACACACATAGAATAATTCAATTCAATTTTTTAACAAAATCAGAAATAAGTTTATTAAACACTTTCCACGGAATCTATAAATTTTGTGCGCCCAAAGAATTGTGCATCCCTGCAACGAGAGTGAAATTTTATTATTTTCTGGAGCGGAATTACGAGCGGCAAAATTTTCACTTGGAAAAATTTGGATAGCGAGTGAAATCGTAAATACTACTTGCGATAATATTTCGTTTAATAATAATTACCATGTTTGTTATTTATCAGAATTTAGTGGGCTATCAAATAATGAATGATCAGTAATGCACGATGTGTATAGAATGAGTGGTCTGTGTACTGGGTATAATCGTTGTAAATAATAATTGTTCGATATCAGTACGTGAAATCGGTGGAAATTTTCCTATCACTAAATTTTCCGTACCATGCATGTATAATATATCGAATGCGAGACACTGCAATACATTTGCGACATACGTTGTACTATACATACGCGCCTTAGTCACGTATACATTACAATCGACAAGAACATATCACCGCTGAATTGCTGTGTAATAATTAACAAATGTATATATATCCTCGATTTTTTCGCTGACTCAATTCCCCGAACGTGAAGTTCGAGCCAGTGTAAAATTAAAAAGTTCTCATACCTATTTCCCACGCAACGTATATATATATATATACACACACACATGATGTGTGAAATCGATCGCTATTTGACTTCGTACTAATTGCAATTTTGTGTCTATATTCTAACTAATTGTCATCGAAATTCGGAAATAACAGTATCGTTATTTTCATTGAGTGAGGAATTTCTAGGGCAAATTCTCCGGATATTGAAAACACTTTTACAAATCGTTTAACGCTCGGGAATTTCCCGGGAGTAATATTGCACTGATTTAAGGCTGAGTGCTCGGTTGCTGGCGGTTAGTGTCGCCTTTATTTTAATCGGGAACTTTGAGAGAGGGAGCAAGAGAGAGATGGAGAGCCTGTAGAGATTAACTGTAGAATTGATTAATTCCTTAGAGAGAAGAGTCGATGAAGCGCCTACTCGAATGGAAACAGCGAATGCTGCAGAGTCCTTTGACAAGGAAACCCCCAGGTTCTGGAAATCGTGGAATAGCGCAGAACGAACTTTCGAGCTACTACAAGCAGCAGGCCTTCCTCGAGCTTGCAGCACACGAAGCAAGCGTTGCCGAAGCTCGACACTCCAGGAGGCGAGATGATGGACACAGAACTCATCCCAGAAGCAAAAGTACGGACGGTAGACGCTCGGTTACGAACAACGTGTCCCGGTACAACAGTTACTCAAGCGACGACGAAGGTAGGGATTCGTCTCCTGGTTTAATTATTTGAGCTTTTATTTGATAGTCGGTGAAAAATGATAAGAAAAAAAAAAAAAAAGAAAAAGGCAAATAAATGGATTTGGGAGAATTTCATTCGTCATTCGTTTCACATTTTTAACATAAATAATATATATTGTATAAATAATATAGTTGTCTACGTAGGGCCTAATATTTCTGTGGAGAAAAGAAAAACCTTAGTTTATAGTATATATAACTTTTCGTGTATTTAGATGTTTTTTTAACTCACTTAGTTAATTAGTTATTGTAGAATTATTTCCCACTCTTGTTTATAGCTCTAACAAATTTCACTATATATACTACCTACCTACGAGAAATTATCCTGTTTCTTGTTTTACTGCGTATTATACTTACCTGTGCGTATCTTCTTACGGTGGTTTTCACTAATTAACTTTGCTGAATAATATCCTCGAGGGTAATCAAACTTGAAGAACTCTTCGCGTTGCCTCACAACCTTGACTTCCAGTTTGATTACTGAGAAAGAATGGCCTCTTGCGGTGAATTTTCATCCTAACTTTTGTCACATTCTTTTTCTATCTTTATGTCGTTCTCTCCATATCTCTCTCTCTCTCTCTCTCTCTCTCTCTCTCTCTCTATCTATCTATCTCTCTCTTGACTCTTGCTCCTCTTCTGTATTTCTCACTCACTTATCTTCGCTCTCTTCGACTCTTACCTGTGCGTCTGTAATTCTAGCTTATCAGCGAAACGTTGCATCTGCATTTCTAAAATTAGCTAAAAATCGCTCGATTAGATATCTGCGGTATAGCTGCCCTAAATTCGAGCGAAAACCGATCATTCGCAATACTTTAACAATATAAAGAACCAAATAATAAATTAAACTATATCTATAATATGGTGTGGTGACGTGGTTCCGGTCTTTTAAATTCCCCGTGGGCTTCCACCTTGCTGTCAATGGTTTGGTGCTGGTGGTTGGGCTGGGCTAGGGTGGGCTGGGCTGGACCACTAACACAATCGAAAGCTACATATGGAAAAATGAGAAAAAATAAATAAAATATAAAGAAAGAAAATATAATAATGTTTCAACGCACGACGCAAAGGCGTAGAGTCGCCTGTATAGCATGCCACCGATAATCCAACTAACATTGGCTTAATCATCGAAGTCCTCTCGTGCATTTACTGCCCTCGTGATATAACATCTTACTTTCGTATACTGTGGCTGCACACTAACTTAATTTCTTACACCTAATTACGAGCCAAGATCACTGCATAGAATTCCAAGTTCAGAAAATTTTATCACCTAATATTCCTGATCATTGAATTAAATTCGTGGAATCTTGAATCACTTTTGCTCGGGATATTTTATTTTCTTTTTAACGTTTCACAGAACCGCGATTCGAATCACCTGCTATTCAAATCACTGATTTTTATCAGCAGCTTTAAGATGCATCGATCAAAGTTTTCTCAAGGTTTGTTTACCTTCATGGAGTAACGTAGTGTGGGTCGATCATTACGAAAGTTAGTTTGCGTGCTGTTTGGTTCTAAATAAACTATGGAATGATAAGTTGGCAGTTAATAGTTTTGCTAAAGCTTGTAGAAATAATGGTTATAATCTGATTAGGTTGAAAGTTTAAGGTTGTGTTTATTATTGTCGATATTGAAAATCAGTAATCTTGTCTCGAATGGGTGAGATCGCTTCAGCTAGGTCGGTATGGCTTTCCTAATATTCTAGCGTGGTGGAAGGTTACGTTCGCTACACTAGAGTAACGGAGAATTATTATTGTTTGACCATAACTCAGAGTTGGGCAACGTGAGGCACAAGCGAACCCGTAGGCCCTCCCACGCTGGCAGAAACCCTCGACAAGTTCTGGACGAGCGGACGTCTTCTTCTTCTTCCGTTATCACATCCGCTACCACCAACACCACAACCACAACCACCTCAGCCACTGCCATGATCACCACAACCACAACAGCTACCAGAGTAAATAGCTACAACTTGACGCCATCCGGAAATTCGCGTTCTATCATATCCTCGCCATCCTCTCCCCAGTGTGAACACAACAGATATAAAAACGCCTCTGTCTCTTCCTTGTCCGGCAATCATTATCCCGGTGGTATTCCGCCGGATGCTGGCTACGGTGAGATTGGTTTCTCCTCATCATCTTGTGACAATATGACTGAGAGGAAATCAGGCAAGAAAGAATATTCCCAGGTAGCTATACCCTCGGATGAAGTAAAGTGGGAGCAGCAAAAGGCTGCTAAGAAACCAGCCGGAATTTTGAAACAATCGACACTGTGCAATGATCAGTTGTGTAAAACCGATCAAGGACGATTGAATACTCTCGCTGGATATATACCGAACGAGTCTTGGCACGGGCAGAAAAATGTACAGTGGAATGCAAGAAACGACAAGGAAGACTGGGAACTTAAAATTGACGAAACTAAAGTCATCAAAGAGTTTTCGTACCAGTATATCAAGCCTGATGATACTCAGCCAATGCGGGACGGTCAGGACCTTACAACGCTTGATAACGAGTCGGTCAACCTTGTTCAGTCGAGGATCAAGTCGTTTGAGACGAATTTAGACGAGGCGCCAGCCTCTTTGAAGGAGTTACTTGCCATGCAGGAGCCACTCAAGGTTTCTCAGCCTCAAGCGACCGAAGCTCACGTTTCCAGACTTGATTCGACACGGAAAACTGCAGTCATAAGAGATTTTGCCCTTGGTGAGTCTGGCCTGGAAACTAGGGAAGATGTTGGGGTTGAAGAGACGCCGTTGAATTCCTCCCTGCAGGACTGCAATAAGTCGGTGAAAGACCTTCTTGCTGACTTTGAAAGAAAATCTCAACAAGCTAGGAGCCAGGATAACGAAAAGAACGAGGAACTTCAACATCGCGGTGTATTCAGCGACACTGAAACCCTTCTCTATGACACTGGAAGCGACCTGGACCAGCCAGAAAATGTGGATGAAAATGACGGGGACCGTGAAATTCCGCGGTCGTTGACTACTGAGGAGAGTTATACCGGTACAATAAGGAGAAAAAAGGACTTTGTTGACAGACGAAGAAAAAGTAAGAGCCCGAAAGACGGCGATGCGGACAATGAACGCCAGTTGACCACCGAAAATACCGAAGAATTGGCAAACCCTGGTTATACGAGGCTCAGTGTAACGGAATCCTTAGTCACTCATGACGATCAGTTTTCTGGTGAAAGCGGACCGACCAGTCCGGCTTCTAAACCTGAGGAGTTCAACCCTGAAGAACATTACATGCCGATGTCTCCGAGAAAGGCTATCCTTGACCCAACCAATGAACGTCCAAATTCAAAGATGATGGAAAGTCTTTTCGCCAGTTTGGATCACGAGGAAAATTCCTATGTAGAAATGAGCCAGAACGGTATTGGCCATTCTCTGCTCGCCCCTGATAGTCAAGACCGAAAGCACGACTCTGGCGATTACTCAACCCTCGATCCACCCCATTACGAATTCGTATGTGTGGCTGATAACAAAATGGAGCCAGTTTACATGGAGGTTAGTCAGCTGGCCGATAAAGAAGACAAAGATTCATCGAGCAAGAAATCTAAAGCAAAGAGAGAAATCGGTGGTGAAATTCTACCGCCGAGACCCGACCTCCCCGATATTCTTACTGCCCTTAAATCAGACAGTTCTGACGCTGACGATGAGTCTTCCAAGGATTTAGACTCCCTCGATACACCGCGTCATCCTCGATTTAGTCTCTCAGACACATTTCGACCCGCTTCTTATTACCTTGGAGCAAGTCAAGCACTTATTGCAGAACTCCACGACTCCTCTGATAGCGAGCTAGTATCTCCACCGCCAATTCCGACCTCACCGCCCCCCCTGGACGACCTAGATTCATTGGAAATCCAAGATTCGTTGGCAGAGGTTAAGAAAGTCGCACCTCAAGTCGCAGCGAGTCGCGATAGTCTGTACAGCCGTGACTCTCCAAAGTCTTGGAACAAGCCAGCGGGACAGGTTGAGTCGCACAGACCACCGTCTAGATTTTCAGACACCACGATAAGCTCAACTTTTCGAGATAGCAGAATGTCGTTGGAAAGTGCTTCTGGCAGTGACTCAGTGGAACTCCGAAGTCCCGAGGAAGAGGCAAGACATCGACAATTAAAGCGGCGACCAGTCAGTGACGAAGTTTGCGAAGTCCTGGATAGTTTAGACGAGCTTGAGTCACTGGGAAGCCGTTTTGATGGGGCAAGTATCGACCTGGATCAGTACCTTGAGGAGCTCCAGGCACGAGACGCCTTCAACGTGGATCTCTACGCGAAGGATCTGAGCTACAACAGTATCTACGGTTTTAACGAGTCGATGCTCGTGACGGATAAACACCTTCAGAAAACAACAAGCCAGGAAATATCCAGGAAGGCAAATATAGCCTCGTACAATACCCTGGACCAGCCTTACCAGTACGGTGCAAGAACCAAGACTAGTTCCGCAAGCAGTTTGCCGTCAATGAGAGTGAGTGATCTTCCTCCGATGCATCAACACTCTCAGTCTTTCACTGGTGACGTGCACTACGAAAATGTTGTCAGTTTCTCGCCACTTCGTGGCTCTCCTGGGGTCAGATCAGATCACGGTGAAGTTAGAACGGGGGAAAATTACCGTGGTCAAAAGTCACAGCAACGTAACAGCCCGCTTGTATCTCACAGCAGAGACTCTAGCTATTCTCTCGTCTCGGGAAACGCTTCAATATCGACTTCGGTCGCATGTCAACGTCCTAGCAGCGCTCAATCTTCTTCAATAACATCTCCGATAGGCTCAGTATCGCCTGCAACAGTATCTGTCGTTCAGGGATCAGCGAATACCTCATATTCCCAGGCGAGACATTCCCGGGAAACTAGCCAAGACTCGGCGCGCTATTCGCTCTCTCCGAATCACAGATCTTCGGCTAGTCAAGACTCCGGAATTTATCCTCCGTCGACATCAACCGTCAAGGTAAATCCTCAGTCAGCGTATTACAACGTAAGTCAAGTGCAGAATGACCAGACCGGTGCACCGTACTATTACAGCGACTTACAAGCTGGTGTGAGCGGAGTTGACGCACTTATGAATCGAGGATCGAGTTCTTCGAGGCTACCACAACTCAATAATCAACGTGGTGATGCGGCCTTGGGGGTTAATAAGAGAAACGATATTGGACGAATGGTGAATCCAATCCCTAGACAAATGCCGCGGCAAATACAAGTCGAAGACATTGATGAGGCCAGAAGAATTGCCGCAGAATTGAGAAAATCAACGACTCAATACCTTGCAGAGGAAAAAGCGGGTCTGCAAGTTGATAAAAGAAATATTTACGAGGCTGACACTCTGCGGAGAGTTAAATCCACCGATCCTCTACCAGACGTATCAATGCTTCCTGATCTAAACTCCCGAAATTTGTACCCTCACGGACTCCGGGATAAAACTGGTGACCAAACTCCAATAGACGCAACATTTCAACCGGAAATCGGGGCTCGTCACGCCGCTCATCGCAGGTCAAGATCTCTCGAGGGGCTACTGGATGATGCCGAACTTCAAAATCTGGTAGAACAAAGGAACAGAGCGAACCAGATGACCGTGGCTTCGGGTCAACGCGAAACTCCGATTTACCAACCCCCGGTAACAGAAAATAGATTCGACGGTGAAGATCCTTGGGAGCAAGATTCTCTCTGGAGAGAAAGCCTACGTAGAGTAAGCCTCAGGCATGCGAGGTCACTCGATAATCTAGAGGCCTCAGTCGCATCCTCAACTACGCAGTCAGTGAGGGTTGTTGGCGTTCCCCAAGGGGCCAGAGGTCGGACGCGTATAACGCGAGGAGCTACCTACGTTAATGACAGCGTAATGCGAGGAGAAATCTCTGAGGAAACTGGGGAGCGTCAAAGAGTCCGAAAAAGAGCTGGTGGAGATGAAGAAGCGATTCAAAACTCTACGCGTGAGGTCGAAGAAGAAGAGGATGATGAAGGGGAGGGTAGGAATGAGGCGGGTGATGATGAGACTTACGAAAGACTTGCTATGGACAGAATCGGGGCCGGTGGTTATATATGGGACCCTGAAAATGAAGCCTACAGAAAACCAGGACCTGAACAGGAGGCGTCTGATGATCATCAGAATTTTTTAGCCGAAGGCAACCTTCCCCCGGCTCCGACGATGGCGGAGGCACGCGGATCTACGGCAACATCCGGGTCGTTCGAAATCGATCGAGAGAAATTGCGCCAGTGGGACCTGCTGTCGAGCGCTTGCTTGCTCCAGGAACAGCAACGGACGTCAATGGCGGAATCGGGGCGAGGGTTGCCTACGACAACGAGGGAAGACGCAGATCTTATCGAGGCCCAGGGCGGGCCGGAGACGAGAGAGATGGCGGGGACAATGACATTGAGGGTTTTAACCCCCGATACGCACCGTGTCCTGGTTCAGGACCCGGAGATCGTTCAGGGCGAGGGCGAGGGCGAGGACGACGACACGAGGGCGACTCGCGGGGCGGTACAGAAAGCGGACATCTGCAGTGTCGCCGCTACAGGTGAGTGGCGTTTGAGGACTGGGATGTTGAGGAAGTAGGCAGAAGGGAAGTGTTCCAAATTGCCGCTCCAGAGCCGCTCGCGATCGTCGTCGTCCTCCAATACTCGTTCAAATTTAGGCGTAATAAATATGTGGATGCACCTTTCGATTAACGAATCAGAAAATTGATCAATTTATGTCTTCTGACGAGATAAATCTTGGATCTTAGGGTATACCGAATCTTTTGGTAGCTCAACAATTTTACAGCTATCGACCTCATCTCATTTTACAAGACTGGACTCTTCCAATATTGAGGACCGATTTTGACAGAACTATGCCAATGTCTTACTTTTGAATAACGCAGAACTCGAGTCTAATTTCTTCTATTAAATTTTTTTTCAAACGACCAACTTAACGTTCAAAATTATTTTTGATTAGTTGCAGCTTGTCACTTATTTGTTTTTATTCAAATTCGATTGATACAGACCGAAGTGACACAAACAATGAAAAATAAGTGACAGCTCTTCAACAGTAGTAACGATCTGAATGTTTCGACAATTGTGAAATTTTGTTCATACAAGAATGACATTCATTTAAAATTTTTCGACTTATTCATCGGAAGGTGTATGTAGCCCCTTTTTAAAGTAAAAACTAAACAAATACCTGCCCGCACAAAACTCGTTGCACGGGTTCCAACTCGCCGTTAACGACGGCGTTAATCGGACGAGTCGACTTCCAGTGTGTATCATGAAGTGCCACAAGAAAAAGGCAATCTTTCTTGGATGAATACATGTACCTGTATCTATATAAAGTCACGAATTCGATTTATTTGGTTCTGAAGCCGAGATCGGCGAGTTGGAACACAACCTTGAGTCACGTCTGGGTGGCGAGGCTAGGATCATTTTTACTATCCGTCATAATCCGCGTTGTAAATATACATATACCTAGTACCAAATGGTGGGGTACTAAGTTCTTCGAAATATAGCACCTGGTATAAGTTTCAAATATTTCATTATTACACTATAATACATATACTCTTATATGGGTATACATAAAATCAGAGAGCTCAGAATCAGAGCAACCTGATAACTGCAGCCGCGACAGTATAATAAGTTATGGCTTCTTTTTCCTACTGAAAAGTCCGTAGAAGAGCGGAAAGTCAGTTCAACTTCTAGGCTAATTTCAACCTTCATCCTTGTTACTTTTTTCAATTATCACCGCACAAAGGAAAGAGGCCATTCAGTGCAAATAACGCTCGTGCAAGAAAAATCGGCCAAGAAATTTTATTCCTCTTCATTCACGAGGCTAAGGCACTCCTTGCCAGAGAAGAGGGCAAGGGAAGAGATATTTTCATCTTTATCTTTGGAACAATCGTCGTCGAGTTAAACTCAACGAATGCAATTTTAGTTTTTGCTAAAACTCATTAGGGTCAGTTTCAAGTAGCATTACTCTAATTAAAAAGCAGAAAAATCTTTCATTATAACTTCTCGCCAGACAAATTGACTTTCGTCTCGGAAGTTCGGCGGGTATCTTTTTATTCGAAACAATTTATGTACAGTAGAAATATAATACATAATATATATATAGGTATGTGCCAGCATATAGGTCCATACCCACGTTTTATATAAATATAATTTGTATGTTTTTTTTTTTCTCTCTTATTTTATAGCCTTATCATTTTTTTACGCTAAAACTTACGATTGTGTTACTATTCGATGTATTTGACTAAATTGTTTCAATTTTTATTTTTCCTTTACTATTAATTTATACTTGGTCCTACGTAGCTTAGGTATTGTACTTATAAATATTCTTAAATATTTACTACGTGACGATTAATTAGCTTTAATTATAAGTTCTTTTTATTGTACATAAGAAATGACAATTTTTGTACAACGGTATATAAATTTTGTATATATAATACACGTATACACATATATCATCTATGCTAAATATGAAAACACACTGACTGACAATATATATAATATACAAACCTCGAGTCTCGAGGCTAATGTCTGACATAATTCGTACTACATTTCTTTTCTTTTTTTTTCATCTCTTCAACAAAACCCAACTCGATTATAAGACTAAGTTACAAATCTGGGGGAAGACATCTTTCGCAAGATATATTGTAGAAAGGTCAAATTCTCAAGCTACACTCAGCCTCTTGACATTCCGCATGCATCTTCTCGTCATCTCGCAAAACCCCGATCTTTAAGGCGCATTGTAGAAAACCTATTTCACTCAACATGGAATTTGAAACAATCAACTAAATTTAGTATACAAAGGATTGAGTTTCCCGATACCAAATGTCGTTAAGCGCATTTCATACATTGCAAATATGTGGTTAAGTCATTCTCGAAATTGTCTTCCGACCTAATAACATATGTGGCTGCACTTTATCCTGATTCCAATAACGTGGCATCCATTGGTATCGTTGTTCGGTTGTATAACGTTTCTGACTCGACTAACCGGTGTGCATTATTTGGTAGCGAAATATCGATATGTACACCTAGTTCTACAATATTCTAGGATATGTTCTACTGAATATTTAGTTCGGTCTCATTCCATGTGTCACGTACGTAGTACATACGTCTGACCGTAAAGCAGTAGGTCAGTTCGGTTCTAGAGTTCGATCCAACTCCCGAGGAGGAGACTATTAAGAATATACAATAGTCACATTCTACGTATGCTGAACGAAGCCATTGTCCGTTTAGACGTTCTCGTTCTTATTCGAAAAAATATAAGCTATACATTTTTTGATTACTTTTAACTTTAGAGATGATTAAACTGTGAAGAGAATACGAGCTCGAGGTGCATTGGTGCTGGGTCAGTCTTGACCGGAAAGATTGTGATACAATTTTTAACTCAACGAGTAACGAGAAGTTGTGAAAACAGGTAAAAAAGGAGAGTAATAGCGAGACTTGGCTTTCTTTTATATCATAATAACTGGTAGAATTCTCCGAACACTCGAGTATATATCCCGTGGACCAAGTGATAAAAATGAATTCTGTGTAATCTACGTTGATTAACGACGGACTAGAACCAGCCAGCGAAGTACCTCGTGCCTTTTTCCAAGGGATGTGATACTGCGAGGGCGTAGCGAGTCACACAATCAGGCCATTCCACTCTCTAATCTCTCTCACTCTCTCACTGCATAGTGCTTCAGTGTTCAGTGTTCATTCGTTATCGCGAATTTTTCACTCACTCCGTATCCTCTCATTCAACGTCAACGTGTCCCATAGACTTTGCCTTCAAGACGTTTTATTCGAAATTAAGGAATCGTGGTTTTTTTTTTTTTTTTTTTTTTTAAACAATTATTCGGAAAGTTAACAATACCACGCAATGAGCTTTTGTACCGGTAATACGGCCTTGCCTGATCAAACTGGAGAATTACAAAAGCCATGAAATTCGTAATGAATGTGTGTCGCGGTTGAATAGATTCCGTAGTTAAAACGGCTAGGTATACATACTTAGGCGTATGTCAATGTGTTTACATATACAAAGGTACATATACACACATATATATACGCGTGTAGTGTATATGCTTGAACGTATGGCTCCGGTACCTACATAATATACTAACTCGGGACAGAACGAATCATATGCCTCTGCCGGACTCTCGGCGCTTGAACGGGTCTCTGAACACGGCAGTCACTCGTTGGCGCTCCGACAGCTACGACACGATTTTGCCGCCGCGTAAAGTAGCCACGTGTGTGCAGCGTCAAGCGTCAAGCGTCACGACGCCCCTGCACTTTACATACCCAACCCCCTTTTCTATATGTACTATAAAAAAGAAAAAGAAAAAAAAAAAAAAAAACAATTAATTAATCGATCGATAAAGAGTTGAAAATTTATCGGTCAAGTCTACCGAATAAATATTCCAGACTGGTACGAACATATTGGCTATAGAGGCTATTGGAGTAAACTAAATTTTAAAATTTTTGCCAATAACCGCCCGGTTATTATATTTGGCAAATTATTCACAGTTTTAAAGAATTTTTATGCGTCTGTGAGATCTATGTCATAATAATTTTCAAACGTGTTACAGAAGTAGTTTTAATCGAGTATAATTAACGTGTGTAGTATGTAAATTGATTCACTTATATACTCGAGGTAAGGCTGACTAAATACTAAAGCTCTTTAGACTCGCTTTACATGTTTACTTATTTTACTAATTCAAGAGAGTAAATAATTCATATACACTTATTAATGCGATTAGGCGGAATTTTCGAGATTCATTTTACGCGCCAAAATGAATTTGAGGAACGTAAACTTATGTCCCATCGTATACCAATTTAACAAAATCTTAATGCAATCTATTAAATAATAACAATTTAACGAAGCATTAACTATCCACGTCTTGTATTACAAAAGGCTGCGTGACCCAGACCCGTAAATCAAGAATGAGTACGATCTTAGCTGCAGCACAGAGTGAAAAGGCGTTTGATATTTTAATTAGTATTTCGTTCTAAAGAAATGCTCGGTTCAAACCGTTAATTATTTCATCAACTGTGAAATAAGGTAATCAAAGACTTGGTTTACTCTTTTTTTTTTTTTTATCATTGGCGCGAAAAGGCGAGCAGTCAAACGAGCCGAGTACTCGGACCTCACTTTATGGTAAAAAAAAAGAAAAAGAAAAAGAAATAGAAATAAAAAATAAAAATAAAAAAATAAAGTGCAACGATCAGTGCTTATTTTCACAGTTATAAGATGGGAGGAAAAGTGGGACTAATATGCGGCAGCTGCTGGTCAGGAAAATACAGTACGTAAATATGAAATCTACTTTCTAAACATTTTATAGCCTTTTATATACGTATATCGTTAATTGATTTCGAAAAGAGTAAGAGTCATTCCTAGCGAGTCTGTATGGAGTCTTTGATCCTCGCAATGTCGCGATATTCGAACAAGGCCGCAATAAGTTGAGTTTCTTACCTGAGCGCATGCGATGCAACGAAGTGTTTTACAGTCTGTTCCAAAATTTGGCTACTTGTTGACTAGCGAATTTGAATTACGCGCCAATACGAGAGAGGAAAGACGTTTCGCGCTCTCTAAATTTGAATCAGTGAAGACTACTGACAATCAGTGAATTTTCACTGATTCAAATTTATAGAGAGTGCGTTTTCAAAAATGATGATATATATATTTGAATGCTGTATTGAATTGAACGCTTTCAATTATATGCGTAATTGATTCGTATACTTGAACAAATTGGGTTCGAGGACTGAATACTTCGCCTCTTTGGCAACCTCGAATGGCTTTAAAGCACTTTGTGTTCGCGTGTCGAGTGTCTCAATGATCGAAAGGAAATTTTAGCGAGAAACGAAGCGTAATTTAGGAGGAATAAGTTCTTCGTATATAAGTATCTATGTTGTAGTACGTATACCTATGTGTACAGAATCGCGAGAAATATCTGACTCGAAAAGGGCGTTTTGGGTTCGTTTTATCTTCTTTCTTTTTACCAACGGTAGTCGTTTTGGTGATCAACGAACAGCCTCTCTCTCTTTCTCTTTTTCTCTCTTTCTCTCTTTCTCTCGACTACCCGGTGAATAGAGATTCTGGCACGCCAGAAAACACGGAACGACGAATACAGTTTCGAAGTTGGATTCTAGCCAGAGAGAATTTCACATCCTGCATCCGTTCTTACCCAGCTCCGCGAGGTATCGCGGATCCAAAGTAATGCAAAAATACTTTCTCGCGCCATTTTTCTTTCACAGTTTTATAGCAAGTAATATACTAAAAAAAAGTTGGAACCAGTCTCCAGCTACAAGCTTACAATTAAAATCGCTTCTTCGCTCCAATCATTCGCGAAATTTATTTCAACGAGTGAAAAAGAAAACCTTATAATAGTCTAAAAAAAAAAAAAAAAAACGTAAACATTTTTACGACTATTTAAACTTTTTTTAGAGGCAGACAATTTTTTACACCCATTTATTCTCTCACTGCACATATACTTTGACCGATTGAATAAATTTTCGAGGCGGAATGGGCAGTCATTCCCGGGTATTCCATTATACCGTTAAATTTATTATTTATCGAATATTTCGTATAGCTGATCGTAGATTATAATTATTGAATAAGCAATCAACCGCGCGTAAGGAAAATCGAGTATACCTATACCTATATACCTACCCGTGGGCTTACGGAGAGAAAAAAAAAAAAAAAAATTAATTATGAAATTTCTATCAGAAGCTGAATCGATCAAGGTGTAGAGATACCGTTTTCCGATGCGGGGAACCGGACTATGTGAAATAAATTGAGTCTCTATTACCGCGAATGATTTGTCGGTGCAATTTATGCGGGACTTCTTCAACTGCAGATATATATGAGTAGAAAAAAGATTGGCAAAATTTTTCACCTCTTTCGCTATAGTCTATACGGTATAGAATTTATTCCAGTAGTGAATAGCGCGTAATTTTATCTCCTCGTAAAGGTACACCTGTTACCTACCTACCTGTACCTTGCAGCGGTCTTATATAGTTAATAAAAAGCTGCGTTTCCAGGAGCGCAAAAAACCACGGATAGAGTCCGACCAGTCTTCATCTTATGTATACGAAAGGAGAATCGAATCGAGCGAAGAGAGCGGAAATTCTCGGTCTCCTCCTTGGTTAACTGGACTTGTAACGGCGGTTATTTCAGTTCGAAAATACTGCGCAGTTTCGAAGGGCCTTTAAATGATCGCGAAAAGCATCGAATGTTATTTCATTTTTTCAAATATTTTAAATAATTTTCTGAACTAGCTGTCATATCTTTGAAAGGGAAAATCTTCCGTTAGCAGATAAATGAAAGAGGAATTAGCGAATGAAGATGTACGGTCCAGGAACAAAGTGGGAACAAAAAGTACAGCTACCTGCGGTAAAAGAATATCCAGAAACGTAAATTTTTAGAAGTTAAAAAAAAAAAAGAAAAAAAAAAATCAAAAGTAGGTAGGTACGTCCACAAAAGTTCCTGACAAAGTACATTATCTTTTTTCTTCTTTCTTTCTTTCTTTCTTTCTTTCTTTCTTTCTTTCTTCTCCTCTCGTTTATTTTCGTTTCTTTTCTTTATTTTTTCCGAAACTTCGCACCGTTTCATCAGCTGAATCTGTCCCGTGATAAAAAGTTAAACGAAGCCAAAGTACCGTGCAGCCCACCAGGGTATCGGTCAAGGCCAAACAGTCAGTTGCCTTGCGTTCGCCAGTTCTTAGCTCCGCACAGTCGTCGTCGCCGTCTTGTTCAATACGTATGTAGTTGTGTCTGAACTCTGAACACACCGTATACCTACATGTATACGTATAGATGTACAGTTCTGTGTATTAATACCGGCACGCATCATCGCGCAGTAGAAACGGACGGAGGTGGTCGGCCGCTTTGGCCTGTACCACCTTTGAGCTTCGCTAACGTATACGTATGCATACCGTGTATGTACATATGTATAATGTATATATTATATATAAAATATATATATATATATATATATATATATATATATATATATATATATGAATTTACAATCTTCGTACAAACAAATAGACGGACGTGAGTGTACAGCGCAAATACGTGCACGAACGTATGTACGAAACCGCGGGATATAGTACCTACGCCGTATACCGTTACCTGGCATTCACAAACTCTGGCATTGTCGTATACTCTAACTCAACTCAAAGTGCTATAATGGAATCTGCGCGTTCCGCGAAGGGATAGCTATAGCAGAGAATTTTTGGTTTTTTTTTTTTCAACAATTTTTAAAAGCCGTTGAAAAATCTAGACGAAAAATGTGTATCTTTGACGTTGTGGGCGTATATGAATGAAAATTTTCGAATCAAATATCTTAAATTATTTCTGGAACTGTAAGCCGTATGTTTATTTCTTATTTTTGGATACGTTTATCGCTCTGTTAGAAATGTAAATCATTGCAAAATTTTATTAGTTGTTCCGAAAATTTTATCTATATGTAAAAAAGCAACTCAGATTTTTCGTTTTTTACATTTTTTTATTTTTCACGATTCAACTGTATTTTATGAGTCACTCGTTAAAAACTTCGACGCGCACCTGGAGAGTTACGTCATCTGGCAACGTATACGTTTAAAACCGTTAAAATCTTGGATTGTTCCGTCTCCAAACTTAGGGGAATATTAAACCCACGTCGATATATGGACGGTGATAAAAAAAAATTGTAACAGAAACGGGTGAGCGCAACAAATATACCGAAATTTGAACATTTGAAGCAAAAAAAAAAAAAATAAGAAAAAAATTACATTTAATAAACGTCGCGAGGCTTTTCCAACAACTTTTCTTTCACCTTCCGGTAAATAACCCCTGCAAAGTTAACACACATCTCGATATGATTGTTGGGTTGACAGTTGACACACATTGAGTGATAAACCGGGGAAATTTGCCATTCTGTATAGGGGCCTTTAGATCGTTTGATCGTATCCCCTTTCTGCGCGTGTCCTGGGGCAACTTTTCCCGACGTACTGACGTCGACCGACGCCGTCGGCCATCAAACGATCCACTTTTCTCGATCCTTCCCCTCAAAAGCTTGCAAAGTAAAAAAAAATAAAACAAAATAAAATGAAAACATAAAAAGAAGAAAAAAATCTGTGTAACATAACTCTCCGAATGTCATTTAGCGTGAAGTAGAGAGATTATTTCAGGGGCTGGATGAATAGCGCAGAAATTTTTCTACTGCCAAACGCATCGTTTTATCGTTAAGGTACTTGTTGAACGCGATTTTGAAGACAATTCAAACTCGTATCCATCTCAATATACATGGAATATAGATGGAATAAAATGGACCCATATATACATATATACTACGTATAATATGTATGATGACTATATAGTTCGGAATCGATTTTACACGAAGATTATAAGCGGTATAGCTTGAATGCGGCCACAAATTCCGATCATTTTGCGTCTACGAGTATTTCAACTTTAAAGAGTTCTTCTTGAAACATCGTGAAATATTTAGTTTATCGCGTAAAAATTTTCGGGGGTGAAATCGATCGATAAATGTAAGGAAGACTGGGTTCTATCTTGTGCCTTAGGGTTATATATGCGAACCTTATGAAAAGGTAGCCAAGTGCCAACTGGGACACACGGCTATATCTACGAGCTTATAAATACAACCGCGTAAATTAGGTCGCGATTTTCTTTAACAAATTTTGTATACTTTTTATAACGTAAGATAGAGCTTTACGAAACTTGTTTATCTCTGTGTACCTATATAGGTATTAGTCTGATTGATAAACTGATAAGATGAAACTAAAAACTTTACCAATAAATGTAAGAGGAGATCGACAAGTGCCGATTTTTATTAGATCTTGTCTGCCATGTAGTTAAGTATCGAGCTATTTATGTCTTGTAAATTCTTTACTTTAAAATGGGGCAAAACTTTTTGCATTGCGTTTCATCTTCTCGTCGCATGAATACCGCTGCGGAATTGCACGTTCTCGTTCTTGCTTAGCTGCTTCAATTTCACCTTTATGCATTTCGAGCACAACAATATCGCGAATTGAACAGATTAAAAGTGTTTATTGCGTCTGGGATTGCTGTAGCTTTTTGTTGGACCGAAAAATCGAGACAATTTGCATCTAGAGTTCGTTTTACCGATATTTTATTCAGTCGATTTATCCTGACATTCGGAACTTTCGACTCCGTAAAATGAAATTATAAACATAAAAACAAAGTTAGAAAAAAAAATGGTCGTGGTCCTCGAGAGGAAGAAGCGGCGATTAGCTGTCTGCACGCTAATTAGGCAGGTCGTTACGTAACGCGCGGTGAGACGAGCTAATTACCTTTTCTCGGTCACGCTTTATAAGTTAACCGCGTGCAGTAAATTGCTACTTCCGGCCATGACCTACCCTCCGTTTCGTGGCGATCGTGCGCTTTACCCCATACGCGCAAGCTACACACTTCGTATAATACATAAATATATCTATACCTATATATATATATATATATATATATATATTTATTTAATGGGTACATATGTACGGCCAATTTACACGACGACGTATTACGTGTTTCACGCTACCACGACCGACATATTTTAATTACCTTTAATCAAGAATGCTGCCCAGTGCCTCCTGATTAAATTAACGTATTTATATAATACTTGTGACTTTCATGGCTCCCTTTAAATCGAGGGAAATTAAAAATTCATACACCTCATATATTGCCATGAAGAAAAATGGAGGATCTCTGTTTCATCTCTCTCTCTCTATTCAATAATCGTAATCACTTATAGAACCTCATTTCTCACAAGCTTCGAAAATTAACCATTCAAGATTGCTTCTAAATACTTTAAATTTAAATATACCTACTCGGATCAAGAATCATCGTATGAAGTGCGTCTGGTTATCGTCACGAATATTCTCGACCATCTAAAGATAACCAGAAACTTTGGCTGAACTCAGACAAGCTATGGGTAGAACTGGAATAGTTTAGTTTGGTTGGCCGAGGCGTGGCAATGCTCTCAGGTCTCTGGGTCATGGCCTGTGCTCATCCGGTACATACGTGTGCAAAAAGAAGACGCAATTTATACTTTGAAGGTTTTTTTTATTTTTTCAAATCATTTTTTGCTCTTCATTACTTTTGCTGAGCTAAAAGAAAAGGCATTAGTTTCCACTGAAAATGACTTTTCCTCATTTCAACGAATCTTCATGTCTTTGGATTTTCATCATTCGAGATACAGCTCTGATTCGTAGACAGATGTCGGTCTGTGTATCAGTCTGTAAGACAAACTCGGATAATAATCTCAAAAACGGTTCAATGAAATGACTGAAACTTACAAAATTTCACATTCAGATGATGCGCATGAAAAATTGTCATATTATTATCTCGTACAATTTGAACGGTTGATTCTATACGAGATGAAAATTAGGCGTTCAATCTCGAATCTCAATCTTGTGATATAACAATTCGTATAATTACTACATGGGTTTGTGTGCTAATGAAAAGTACCGTGAAAAACCGCCTTTTCCGTCTTGTTTGCTTTGGATTCAAGACAAGGGTAAAATCAGTTTTCAATCGTCTTTTTTTTTTTTTTTTACAGGTACATCAATTTGGAATGACCATAATTATTCAGATTCGAACGATTTGATTTGGTCTTTCTCCTTTATGTTATAATCCAATTTAATATCCCGTTATTATTTATTCGTAAATTTTCATGATGGAAGAATGTTCGACGATTCTATATATGTGACGCGTTACTACGCGTGGGAAATACAAAGTACCCTACGGTACCCAGCGCTTCGACTTGTCCCGAATAAAAGCTCGCATGCTATTCAATTACGTTTGCAGGCTGCCGCGCGTGGGCAATATGGCTGACGTGAGATTGTGTTTGGTTATTCGAAAAGCGTCGATGCGTTTTAGGGTACGTGGGGTAACGAGGGACGAAGGCGAAGAGGTAAAGGGACGTAGAGTTTGACTTTTATTCGACGCACCGTTGTGCATGGACGTCGGGCGTTTGCCATTGTGTCTCATTGTTCCCCATTCTTATTGTTCCCTTCTGTAATATGAAATCAAAAACTTTTCTTCATCGTTTGTGAAGCTCGATTTTTTATTCAGGTCTACATTTTCAATTTTTTTTTTTTTTTTTTTTTTTTTTCAATTTTTTTCTTCACTTTTCATCATGATTATTATTTTTATTATTATTATTATTATTATCGTTATTCATTATTAATCCATTATTCTGATTTTCTTCTTATTCCTCACAATTCGTCACGTTTACGTAACCGCCGTTCATGCAGAAGCTACTTTAAACCAGCAGCATACGCAACAACGCCAATATACCTACCTATATCCAATACTGCATCAGACATGTATGTATGTATGTTTGTACCTACTTAGACGCGTTAGACGTGCTTCGCTAAGGTCCTTAGTTCCGTTTTGCTAACTCGTTCTAATTTTTAAGCTTCTTTCTCTCGTATAATAAGTCAAGTAGAAACGAATACAGCTTACCTATAGGATATCAAAAGATATTAGGAAATATTACGACTTTAGTTACCGTCGATTTATTGAACAAATTTTTATTACATAGCTTTATACGATTGAATTCAACTTTGTCAAAGAAAATAAAAAAAAAAAAAAAACAGTTGGAAGAATTTTACTTTAATACTTGAATGAATTGGGTCATACTAATATATCCAACGAGTGGTAGATCGCGATTGCATACTTAGACATACTATATATACTCGTAGCTCTGACACCGTATAAAAAGTTCGCATATTAGCTATAGCTGTTATAAACTAGATGTAAGTTTCAATTTCAATTATACAGTCAATAAATTACAGTGAACTTTGATAATGTCAAAACTTATCTAAACTAGAATCAAAAGAACTGATATCTGCAGAAGTAGTATACCTAACTCACATAAATTTTATTCCAATTTCTACGTATGTCGAACTATTTTTAAAAATATATTTTCTTCCATTATAAATTCAAGTTCGATACTACTAACGCAACGTAACTTGACAACATATGCAATTCGCACTCGAATGTAGAGGCATATACCTATATACATATACATTTCACAGTATCTTTTACAATCGTACCTATAGGTATGTAGCTACAGGTCCAAACTAGGGCGTTCGTAAATGATCGTTGACTGCTGCAGGTATCACCGCTATACGACAAATAGGTCGTATCGTAAGTATAAGCTACAATAAATTATTATCGTATCGTTATCGGTTTTATTTAATGCCACAAAATTAAGGTGTGACGAATCAAAAGACGCAAGAACAATATTTCAGCTCGATTAAGTATAGTATGATACGAAATTCGTACGAAATCATTAATAATCGGTATATTTCTCTATCTGTCTCATGAAGTGAAATTCTCTTTACTAAACTCGTACTGGCAGTCGTTCATAACTATATTATTATTATTGGTTTCTCTTTCGGTCAATGATTATCGTATAGTTTGTGAAAAATGTTTTTTTTTTTTTTATTTGCGAGGAAAGCAAAGCCCAAATTCAATTTCGCGCTTCAAATGAACACCGGTGGTTCACATATTCGATTGAATTTTACCCCACCGTCGAACAACCTCATTCAAAAAGAGCTCAAAATCGAGGAACCAATATGCATGAAAGAGCTTTGCATTGGAAAATATCTCATTAATCCCTGCAGCAAGTCCTCGTGCAGCATAGTGAATTAATAATTGACATTTTTCATCTACTCAATGAAATAGGGAAACCTGGATTTCGGCTTTTGCGGAATCCGCTTGCAGGCTAGCTTACGAAGCACGTTGCCATTGTACGATAATTAATTTACCTCTTGGCATAAAGATGTATGAATTTTGTATGATGTAAAGAATTTCGATGGCAATACTACCGTATAGGAATGAAAAAGTTGGGTATTTTATAAGTGTGTCTATTATATGTTTATAAACTTGCATCTCATGCCTATACCCAAACACTCAGACTCCAAACGGCGTACTGCATGCGTACCTATATGCAGTTGAGCGTAAATAGGAGTTTGCTACCTCCGGGCTTCAGCAAAGTATGCACAATATTTCAAACCGCTTACGGTGCGCATTTTCCTACAACGGAATAACTTTGCTGAGTTTCTGGTGTCCCGCAAGGACCCCCGGCTTTTCCAGTACCCGTAAAAGATAAAGGATATACGCGATAAAGGGACACGGGTATTGAAAACTTTCCTCACAATTCCTGCAAAATAATATATACATGTATAATATGTATAATACATATGCATATACATAATATGCTGCACTTTTCAAGACAAGAAAAAGATATACTACTTAGGATGCATTGTATTTTATGCACCTTTAAAAAAAAAGGTTAACTTGAGCCAAGAAAATTATTCTTGATTCAAGATAATTTTGCGGTCCAAAAATGAAGACCGAAATTTTCTCGGATCAAATCAAAATTTTTCTCGAACCAAGAAAATTTTTCAAATTTTCTTGGTTCGAGAAAAATTTTGATTTGATCCGAGAAAATTTCGGTCTTCATTTTTGGACCGCAAAATTATCTTGAATCAAGTCAACCTTTCTTTCTGTGTGAGAATTAATTGTCACGAGAGATATTTAATAACTAAAATAATGAAACTAATTATTACTACCTATGAGCTTTATAATAATAAATTGTGGATGCATGTTCAATGAACATGACTTTATGAGTAGTTGATACGTGTTCATTCGAACATTGAGAACTGTTATTGCGTAGAGGTAGATGGTTCCAATTTCCTGTTTCCTGCTCTGTAAAATTGTACATTTTATCGGTTTGTTATTTCGTCAAAAAAATACCTGTTATTTTCTTCTGTCTACCTATTGTGACAAAATCCTAGTATATTATAGCTTGCAATCTACGTATCAAGCAGCATTGTACTATCTACTTAGTACTTACGCACGCAAACATTCTATAGTGATCAAGCTAAGCAAACTATCGAACAAATCAACGTAGTTGAGTCCTTTCAATCGTATTATCACACGTTCATCGGATTTTGATAAAATAATTAAAATAATTATTGTTAACGGTGACTTGGGGATGGAAAAGGTTTGGAAATAAATGCCGAAAGTTATTTTGAGCTTGCGAATGAAACCGGGCGAAAGTTAGCGATAGGAAACTGCGATCTTATCTGGTGCGAAGTGAGGACTTTATTATTCAAATTTTCCAATTTGCTTAATTAATGCGCTCGGCACGTGCGCGCATTGGATCAACCTAAAATCCGTACCTAAGTATTCAGTTGGAAATGACAGTGACAGCAGCCGGGAGTCGGGAATCGGGAGTTGGGAGTCGGGAGTCAGGAGTCGGAGGGAATTTAAATCGCTTTTCAACTCTGAAAAGCTCCGTAATCTCTGCACGTGGGTTTGACAGCCCTTTCATAGTTCAGTCTATTTTTCATTGTTACTAACTTGCGAGGATGGATAAAATACCTACATATAGGTATAAATCGGAAAATACTCTGACGTATATACCTATAGGTATACGGTATAATGCGATGACTGCATCGTTCCAGTAAACTTTTTCTCTATTACTTCATACTCGCCGTTTTTTCGCCCTTTTTGTACTTGTTTGTATTTTTGTTGAATTTTTTTTTTTTTTTTTTTTGTTACCTTCTTCTTGTTATTACTTGACTTATTTCTCTATACTTTCTTCTCGTTTCTGTCCTCTCATTTCACCTTAGCTTTTCTGTCGATCCCTCACATATACTCGGTGAGATCCTCAGCTGGGTCCCTGGGATACGAGATCGTTAAAAATTGCAACGACTACAATTTCTGGATGGAATAAAATTGGAAATAAAATAAAAAAACACTTGGGAATATAGGATGAATTCCACGCGGAGCGGACCAAAAAAGACCTAAATGTCACGGATTTTTCTCATTTTTGGATGACCTTTAGTACACTCAGAATTAGCATTTTTTATGTATGTACGACATATGTAGCTTTTGTTACCTATGGTGTACGAGCTGTTTCAGTTTTTCATTTCTTATGCTCTTGATGTCTTTGGAGGCAAATATCTTAGAAACGGTATGTCATATGAAAAAAGTAATGGGGTGGTGATTTGTAGTATTCCCCACTCTTTTTCACCTCAGCCCATGATCTTGCCCGTGACTTTCGAAAAACATGTCGAAAAATCATTTTCCAATCCAAAACTCCATTTTTATCCACTTATGTCATTTTTAGGATTTTTCTTGTATTTTTTTTTTCGAAAAGCTCGGAAAATTTCCCATCGAATCACGTTTGTTTCGGAATCGGACACGGCTGCATTGATGCTCCGTTGATTTTTCGACATGTCGAAAAATCGTTTTCCAATACAAAACTCTATTTTTATCCACTTATGTCATTTTTGAGATCTTTCTCGTATTTTTTTTTCGAAAAGCTCGGAAAATTTCCTATCGAATCATGTTTGTTTTGGAATGGGACATTGAGGTCTTTTTGTGGTCCGTTCCGCGTGGAATCCATCATAGGCATGTCACGTGGGATTTTCCGTAACTTCAGAGTGCTAGAAATTCAACCATTGACCTTAGACATGAGGAAAAGAGATGAAAAAATCACGACTTTTACCATTTTCTTGAAAACGAAAGATAGGTAGGTACTATACGTACGTCGTTATAGTTTCGCGTTCAATTTTCCAGTCTGAAAAAAAAAACCCATTATCCTAGAGTAAAATTTGTTTAGCGGCCACACTTTTAGACCGAAGAAACTTGGCGCCACTAAGCGACCCACAATACCAACGGATGCTGAGTTTAGAAATTGTGCAACTCGACCCAACCTGATCTAACTGTACATTTAGTGCTCTTGGCAGTAGCTGCGTATCTCATACTTTGTGGACTGTGCATTTACCACAATCTTGTCATCATTTATTCCATTTTATTCTCCCATATCTTTCATACTTATACTATATACCGCAACCAAAGTCTTGCGTTTATATTTCGCCATTTTTTTTTTTTTTTTTTTGTTTTCCAGAGATTAATCATCTCTTTCATTTTCAGGAAAACTAATTTACCATTTCCTTTTTTTTTTTTTTTACTTTTCTTCTTTCTTACGGAAACTTGAAAATATCTTTCCTACTTTAACTTCACTCAATTTAATTTATATACCGATCATTATAGCTCGAATAACTGTGACAATTAGCAAAACTGTTTCCCAATCAGCCATAGAAACTTATGCATATTATCGGATTTTTGTCGCGCATTGACAAAGGGGGGGCGTAAGGGCAGAAAATATAACGATCAATGTGATGGAAGATATTACACCATTACCACCCCCTGGTCGTTAATGCATAGCATGTTCTATACCTGCGCTAGCCATTGACCAATATAGTCGTTGGATGGTCTACATTGTCTTCCTAATGGCCTGTCAGGAGATACCTGAGTGCACCTAACTAGTGCATCCATTACTTCCGTCGTCTATGTAGCTAGAATATACATTGGGTGCATAGTTACGATTTGCGGTAAGATATCCTGTCGTTAAACTAATAAATATAAGTAATTTCATAATTTTGTGTATAAGGTGAAAGGATTCATTCGCGTTCAAATTCGCATCGCTGTATATATAGGTATAAGTATTTAGGGTATTAGTATATCGCGCAGCGTCTTACTCCAGCGTTTAGATATTAATAACGAGTATTAATTAAAGACAAATTTCTATAAGGGCAGAGAGTAGTAATTAGTCGAGTAATTATTGCATCGAATTTGAGCCAGTAGATTACTTATAACGAAGAATCTTAAAGCCCAAGGTTCTATAGGTATTGCAGAGAAGCTGGCTTAGCTTTACTTGTTAGTATATCTTAAACGAACACCTTAATCCGCTTGATCTTAATTCCTTTACTCCAACCCTTGTTACACCAGGAAGACAGTAAAATTTACCACTTCCTATACTGTAGCCCCGTTTCTCTTGATAAAAAAAATAAAAAAATAAATAAGTACAAAAAATGGAAAGCTTTTCTAACCTTGAGCGATGTTATGCGTCGCAGCTATATAGTTGAACGTGTTTAATCTATAGCGTGGGAGGGAAGACCGTCTCGCCAGTTTTAAAATAACTCGTCTATGTGTAAAATATTTTCAACGTTATAGTTTCGAAAGTTTACGCGAGTTATGCGTAAAGATCTGGATTTTCGCTCTGGGGTCGCAAATATGTACCTAGATATCACAAATCTATAGGATTTTCGATTTCTTGAAATATTTCCTTTCTTCAGAGTTTATTAATTATTATAGTGGCGTTTTATTTCAACTTTTAATTGAATTATCTCTGTCAGACATGTAATTAACTAAATTGGGTGCATCACTATCGCACCTAAAAGACCTTAGTAGAACCTTGAGTCAACCTTGACGACGGTCAGGAGTAATTCATTTTCATCAATTAGAGTTTCGCAGCATATTACCTCCTCTGGACCAATCTGCTTAATCCGTAGACCCAGCACCTGGGATCAGGGATCCATCCTTTCAACGAATTGTTCATGTTTATGCAGAGTTCTTTATTATTTCGTTTATTTTTCTTTATTGTATAAAGTTGACTTAATTTTTGGTGTCACGTTTCATACAACGACCCAATCGTCAGCGTATACATATCGTGCGAAAGCTGTTGTTGCTGCGTGAATTTAAGGTATACGAGCATAAATTTACATAATTTTACATCCTTGTGGCCTGTATAGGGTTTACGCGTCTGTAAACTTACCTAGAGTTTAGGTATACATAGTATATGCAAATTAGTAACTGTCATTTTTTTTAAATTGTTTTATTATAACGAAATGGTTCAAAGGTCAGCGAATATAGATTGAGGCTTGACATTGCTAGTCATTTTGTCGATGGAGGAAAATTAATCTACTATGCACCGGCCGGAGAATAAAGCACGAGCTTTCATTTACTCTCTTCGACTTCCTATTATAACGGGCACTGCAATCACTCGGCAATTAAAATGGCCACAGAATCGAATTAGTGTTGAATAAACGGCGTTAATCTCACCGTTGAGTCGAATGACGTTAAATTTGGTTTTATCAAAAGGCGGCTTTTGTGCAGTACTCGATTTAATCTGCCTTTTTATTAAATCCAAAAAAAGCCAGTCGCACTATCGGCAAATTAACTCACGTTACACCCATACGTACGTAACAACGCTATATGACTATACGTAAAAAAAATACTTGAAAAAGATGAAGCTTTTTGATGTCAAAAAGTTAACCGCGAAATAGGCTTCCCAGGGTCCTTTGCCGAGGTACTTTTCCCTCACTTTTCAATTACAGTTTGTGAAATTGAAAGGGTAGGTTGAAATAAGCTAAGGAAATGTAAGCCAAGAGGCATACAGCTGTACTCAGATATATATACACTCGAGTAAATCTGCATCTCGAAAGTCGAGGGACAAATTATTGAATTCATTTGCTCGGCAACCCCCTCGCTAATCTAACGTTAATCCGATTTCATCGTTCCGTAGCTCGGCTCCTTTTTGCTTCAGTCGCGTGTTTATTTTACCAAAACGAGATACGGTGGACACCAGGGGTGATTAACGGGGTTAGCAAAAGGGGCAGCAGGAGGGGATCGACCTGGCGTCACAGTGTCCAGAGAGAAATGGAGTCCGCAGGTCCGAAAGCGGTTAACCTGAGGTGCTCTTGTGTCCTGATTCATGAGCCTTGACCCGTGTCAGCGTATACATTGTAAACTCTGCTACTTCGTTACTGGTCAGATACTAAAGTATTTCCACAAAACTTTTCGATCTGATTTTTCCCACATTCCGCCGTAAAACTTTACATATAAATAAGAAAACGGATTAGACGAAATGTCCAATCGAGGAGAATGGTTCTTCTCTCGATCTATCGAGTGCTTTTTACGTGAAACGAGGATCAGCCCAAATAGATGTTATATTATTTAATTTGACGGAAATTAATTTCGCAACTCGATCAGAAAATCGAGAACAACATAAATATTTGATCAACGTTAATTGACACTTGAGTGATACTCCGGAGTAATTACGTAATTATTTTACTGATTGTGATTTAACACAGGAAATGATCGAAAGAGAAAGCAGTGAAAATGATATCCTGGTCAATACCAACCCTCCGCAGAGAAAGGAGAAGTCTCGTTGCTAGACACAGAAAAAATGCTTTTCATTAAAAGTTCGCTCATTAGCTATTATTTTTAAATGAAATTCTTTTCCACTCTTTGTTCTGATATAAAGCGAGACTAGGGACTGTGAAGAACGTAAAATTGTTATTCATTCAGCCAGCGAGTTGTTCCAATCCCCCAAACAATTTTGTATGATTCTCGAAGGTAAGGTAATATTTGAAAGAAAATTCAATAATCGGCTTTTATTCAAATCCCAAGACGATTTTCTTTCGTGTTTTATATACCGGATGATGTATAGTTTCATAAATAACAGGAATTCTGGATTCTAAAGTCTGTTATGTTTAAAAAAAAAAAAAAAAAAAAAAAAAAAAAAGGTAAAGAAAGTCGAGGAGGACGAAGGATTTTTGTTTGCCATCATTTGACAAATTTATTCAATTTCCTGAGATAATTAAAGGAGGAAGATAAGTGTCCGACACTTTATCATTTATTCAGTCAGCGATTCGCCTCGGTTCTTGGAACCGTTTGCATTTAATAATCTCAAAGACAGACGAGACTTTGAAGAAGAAGAATCGAGTAATCAGGTTCCATTTGGCGTCTGGAATTATTTACTGCGAAATTATACCTAGAAACAGAGGCTCGCGCTTCCCTGCAGTATTTGGAAATCGCGAGGCGTTTCTTGTCTGGTACGTGATTCGCCTAGGAAATGTTATCCTGTAAGGGAAGAGAGAACTACCCTGGTACACCTCGAAACACTGAGGACGAAACAACGGGACGTCATCCGGAATTGCAATTGACAGACCAGACGCGATATCGTTAGTCTCATTCACCGTCATAAGGATATGTTCGTTTTTCTGAAATTAATTGTTCCGCATTTGGCGAATTCTTACCTTTATTCTTGGCTAAGATTCTCACGGTGGAGAAATGAGGATAAATTGGTTCTCTTTCAGGTGGTAGTCGTTACTTTTGACCTCTATTTACCCGTCCGTTAACCTGACGAGAAAGAACGATCCTCCTAGCGGAAGGAGCGGATCGTTAAGGACCCCAAAGATCGGGACACACCCTTCCCAAGGTATAGATAGAGGGGGTTGTCTAGTCGTTAACCACACTGGCTCGTGGCAAACAACCAACCATTAATTTAACCGCTATGCAAGGAGAAAAACAAATTTTTGACAGCTACTCCCTGTTCCCCAGTTCACCTAGTTTACCCTTTCCAGAACAATGTTAAACTGCACTCGTGGCTTAAGACGAACAGCTGCGGTTTGCAAATTATTCCTCAGAATTCCTCGACTATACTAAGTCTGCTAAAAAAAAGGATTGGTTTTTTTTTTTTTTCTAAGGAGTTACTATCCATCAAATTTCAATCACATATTATTTTTTAGGGAAGGGTAGTACGCATTCCAGAAAAACGTATTGCGTATTCAGTTTACGTTCATTTCATTCGTGTGATCCAGCGAGTAATTACGTTTACTTTAGGGATTGAGGGCTCGAGCTTTTTCGAAGTTTGCTTACCGCTCAAGGGTAGTACTACTGCACCCACATATTTAGGGGTTTACAGCTATGTATCCTAGCCCTTGAAATCTTGTAAATTTTATGGAACATAATACAGAAGCGTAATTGAAATTAAAACCTTTTTTTTTTTTTTTTAACGGGGTGAAAAAGTGCCACGAGGTTTCGGAGCGATTTTTAGTTCCGGTAGACTTAGGTCACGTTAAAGTTTTAGAAGGTGGAAAACAGAGTACTGGGATAAAGGTTGAGGAGACAAAAAAAAAAAAGAAAAAAAAAAAAAAAATAGAATAAAAAATTGGGTAAGCTCCTAGCGTCTGCAATCATTGTTATTTTCTTTCTTTCTCTTCTCTGTTTTTCGTATTTTAGCCAAGTTCTATAGAAATTTACGATCCGCGCAAATTCGCTGTGACCCGAAGAGCCTTTTTCTTCTTCTACTTCTTCTTCCTTCTCTGGCCAGCCTCCTTTCGATCTTCTATTCTCCTTTGTACACTCGCAATAAAAGTTCACCCTCAACTTTTATCTTCAAGTTGTATAAATATATATATATACATATATATATACACCTAGAAAGTATTTATAGCCACTGCCCCCGCTTCGGAACAAAGAGAATCACCTGACTCTCAACGTTCTTTTTGTTTTTAGGGATAAAAGATAATTATTGATCATTCTAGTCTACAGTCACACGCCACACGCCATGCGAATTACTTGCTTTACTCAAATTAATCAAGAAATTATAGTTTAGAAATATTATATGGTTGACCCTCACCCCCTCCGATTTAAGTCGTAATTTTTTTATGTTGTTCCACCTTTTCGAAAAAAACATTCTGCATTTTTTTTCCAGATTTTTTGGAAACCGTCCGATTCACCTATGATTTTTGAAAATGAACACATCGATAGCCCGAATTGAAAAATCGGAAAAAATTCTCAAAAATCCTGTTTGAGTTATCAAAATTTTTAGACCTTTAGCCAAAGTGGGCAGACGTTTGCTTCTCATATTATTTAACGTTGTTCTCGGAAAAAACTCTAAATATCGTAGAAGCGAATGTCTGCTCACTCTGGGTCAAGGCTTGAAAATTTTGATGAACTCAGCAGGATTTTTCAGAATTTTTTCAGATTTTTCGATTGTGGTCAAGATTTTGAATTTTTGAAAATTTAAGAAATTGAGCTTGAACAAAGATTGTTTTTCATGTACAGTATATAAGCTAAAGAGAGAAAAAGAGAATCTGGAAAATATTTTACCCGCAAGTTTGAACAAGCGGATAAACCTTTGGTCCTGGGATCTTGCGGTGAATAACTTTCAGGAATGATAAACAGGAGTAAATATAAGAGGATATAGCTGCAGAGATGAGTCCTCCTGGATAATACGATCCCATAAATTGTGTATCATATCTACTGAAAAATTCATGAACATCAGAGCGCGACTCGCGCGTTTATGCATAAACGAAATATATGGGTGAGAATATTAGAAGTTATTAAAAGCTTCATGCCGAATAAATTCGTCGTGATGGAGGTATGCCATGGCTCAATTTCTTCACCGCTAGACTTACACACTATATACTTGATTTTCAGGGATTTTCGAGGTCGTGTCATAAGTACAAAGGTAGTACGGACATGTGTTTGTCCCTAAGGTCGCGTACCCTGCGGCCTGTTATCTCGTTAACATAGCAAAACCATCTTTGAGTTACAAAGCCCGCTTTTCCCCACTAGTTATGAAGATTTTAGAGGATTTTACGATCCGCCCCGAGCGCATCTAGACTCGAGTTAATTTCGGGCGTATATATATATATACATTATGCTGCTGGATCTTGACGTTTCTTTATTTTTAAAATAACGACACTATATATTATAGTCTTTATAAATAATAAATATATCAAGCTCGAAGAAGGATATGAAATTTATCCACAGTTCTCGCTTTATCTTTACCCATGCTATAATAAACTTCGTAAATACGAGTAGCCCCATTCAAATATCCTCCTCGGTTGAGTGTAACCGGGTTAATTTTCTCCTCTCTGAATGCCATTTGACGTTACAAACCTAAAGTTTGCTGCTGAAGCTGCAAGCTTGGCCTATATAATTCGGCACGTTAAATCTACATCAGTTAGTTCGCTCGTCAATGTAATAGCTCTTGATACAGGCCTTCTCTGTTGTTCGTCCTGGGCGTTTACCACGATTTGACGTTCGCAGTAACGTTCGTTTTACGAGAAAACGTATCGCGTTTAGCCCCTTTAACTTTACTGTCTCTCGCTCGCTGGATGCTAGATGCTGGATGCTGGATGCTGGATGCTGGATGCTGGATGCTGGATGGCTTGGTGTTCGTCTCTTGAATTCACGTCAGCTTCGCATGTATAGTGAATTATAATCAGGGTTTAGCTTTTTCCATGACATATGTAAATATACAAAGGGCACTAACAATCCAATCTTTTTTATTTTTCAATCTACCTTTCTCTCGTTTCATTTATTTATCTTAATATACAATCCGTTTTATTATTGAACTGAATTCCGTAATCACCCAGCTAACAGAGTAGTGGCCTAGTTCTTATTAATTCCCGTTATCCGGGAATAACTCGAGCTTCTGTAAAAGATATTCTCGCTTATGCATCTCGGAATATTGCCACATCAACTCGTTTTATTTAACAGCTCACATCCGCTATGTAGGTACCTACATGTTCTGTGCGATGATCGTATGAGCGAAACTGCTCAAGTAATTTTTTTTATTTTTATTTTAATCTTTTTTTTTTTACTAACGAATGAGTTATAGTCTGCATATGGTATAGTAAAAAAAGTAGCCGTGAAACTTTAGTTCTCAATTCTCTGCCGCTATACTCAAGTATTTGTGGTCCATCGTAGTTACAAGACAACATTATTTTTTACAAGGTAGGTAGGTATACCTCAACCCGTACGCGTTCGTTGCGTACATAAATTGCCAAAGTTCTACGGAACTGTTCAAACGTTTAGTTAACGAGATATGGAACTGGTATCAGAGGGAGAGAACAGAAAGAGATACCTAGTGGATAGTGAGGTAAATAGATGAGGGTAAAAAGTAAAGTAGTTTGAAAAAAAAAAACAGCTATTAAGGGTAACTGCGTATATTGGCAGGAAGTTAATACTTTCAATTACTTAACAATTGAACAACCATCTAAACGAAAACTTTCGCAAAGAATCAACAGACCCGTTATGGTCTCGAGTAAACAGCAAGTTTCTTCTTTCTTAAACTTCAGATGATTTGGAAAATCGTTCGCCGATTTTCCCTCATCAAAGCGAGGCAAAGTTTCAGCAAATTATTTGATTTCTCGGTAACTGCAGTTGCCAGAATTCATATTGTATCCATATAATCTTGTATAAATTTATCAATATGGCCTTCTTATCGGTCAGATACCTATATTGTTCTTATTCAGCTACAATAAAGCCGGAGAGTATCACTTCTCCTTTACTTTCTTCTTCTCTTCGCCATCTACAAGCTGAAACCTTTGCCTCGAGTTGTATACCTACACGTATATAGTTAAAACAACGGAGTTTGGCACGTGCCCCGACTACCTTATATCCGTAACTCTCGAGAATTGGTGACATTTTTGTCTCTGCCTTATTTGGAATATTTTCAAAACGCGTATCTGACGCACCTGAGGCATTCGGATCATATATATCTAGGTAGGCACATTGTGAACCTTCTGCTCGGCTACATGTGTACATCATTTTGGAGTACCGTGAAAATTCCAGTCCGCTATTATACGTATACCAAAGGCAAATTCTTGTACCATACATATATACAATATATACCTATATACACGTATATACCTACATGTGTATGTATATTATATATATGTATATATATACTACGGGAAGACTGATACTATATGGTATTGTATATGTTGTACGTATATGTACATATTCTATGTTGGAGAAGGACCCAGCTATCCACATAGGCAAACCTCATTCTGTAGTAAACGGGAGTCTCTCTAGGGACACGATGTCCCATTTTAACTCTACGACAATAATTAGTCCCCTATTCAACGGACTACTAACTAGCTACCCTCTTTGGCAACCTAACCCGCGTGTGTACATACATACCGGTAAATAGTTAAACACGACTGTGTACAGGTGTTTTTCTTTCTTCTGACGTTTTAAGGCGTCCTTGTAGCCGCCAGAATCCCTAATTAGAGGAATAGCTAATGCCATTACGAAGCCACCTAATTATTTGGACCTTTTTAAATGTGGTACTATGAGAAATTTACAACTTCGTTTTAAACTCGTTTCGGAAAATATGATGTATATTATGTTTGTTGTAATATTTTATCATTTTAACAACAGTTGCCAAGACAAAGGTCAACGTGATTTCCAACACCTGTTCGTTTAACAGGATATTTCCAAGAAGATGGAACCCTGCTGAGGAATACCGCGACGAATCGATCTTCTTTAACGATTTCTGTGTCTATACCTACCTACAGAATGAATTTCTATTCGCTGTAAGAATCGTTCGAGAACGTGGCAAATATTTTATAGAAATTTATAGTTTATACTCGAATAATCGTAAGTCACGTTTCTTGCGATTAGATTAACCATTAGATATAGTGGAATTACTCTACTGACAAGTCAAACATTGGCGATAACTTCGTGACTCGTAAATGCATGCGATAAAATATTGAATACCTAGAATTAATTGCATCTTCTCTATTTGAATATGAATATACTTTTGTACGTCCAGTTTGTGTTGATGAAAAATGTATAGAGAGCCGGAAAATGGGGATAAAATAACGTGGATATATCCGTTTTTGAAAAGCGATAAAACCAGAAAAATTTCCTGTCCGAATTTGTGCATCAAGGATGATGCATAATTAATATTAATTCCATTGAAATGTGGAACGTTGAATACCGCGGTCCCGTAGGCTTTTCACGTCATTAATGACTTATTGTTATCCGACTTTACGTTTCGTCAATCCTGCAGTTCTAACCCTGCATTCTATATCAGGGACAGAATGCTCGAATGCCCATTGCAACTGAACACGCATGCCAGCAAAATTTAATCGAACGACGGTGAGCACTCGGAAAGCGTAATGGCGAGTAATAGAATTTCCCACTTCCATTTCGCAGAGAATCACCACCGAGTGCATCCGTAGGTATATATACGTACCTATATACTCACAGCGCCTAGTCAATTTATTGATTATTAACCCTTTCATTGCGAAGAACCCAACGTCTGGCAGCTGTGCCGTGTCTCTGGGGTTTGGTTGTACGTTCTGATCTTTTAAAACGTTGTTGGTGATGGGAGAAAAAGGGATAAAGATAAAAAAAAAAAAAAAAAAGTAAAATCTATGGGAATCGAGCACACCGATACACGGACGTTTTTATTCCTTTTTTTTTTTTTATATTCCGAGTACCGAAAGTAACGATTAACGTCCTCGTTAAAACCAATCGGAAAAAACGATCAGTAAAATTTATATTGAACGAAAGGACGTAAACGGCGAAATGTAGCGAGGGCTACAGCACCAGGACCAGGATCACCACCAGCTTGGAGAGAATACGAGGGTGAAGACGAGCCAGCGTTAACCCCGAAATTCGCGCGTCATTTGCATGTAAAATAATCCGGGCAGATCCTGCAAAGCGAATGGAATTACTTACGCACAGAGGCAGGGAAGCAGGCACGGTACGCCGGGCGACGAACGAACCATCCAAAGTAAGAGAAGGACGCGGAGGATGATGATGAGGAAGGTGAAGGGCCCGTTAGTAGGTACCTACGCGAAAACCCTTTCCTTACACCCATTCCACTTCGCCTCCTTTGCCATAACATGAATATTCAGCTTCACCCTTTGGCTGTTTGACGCTGGTTACCGACGTGTTAATTCGACCGGGATCTAGCGCCAGCATCCGATCTCACCTCCTTTGGGATTCGGAGGATGTCGTTGCCGGTCAACCTCCCTGATTCTTTTCTTTTTTTTTATTACCTTTCTTTCTTTCTTTCTTTCTTTCTTTCTTTCCTAATTCCCGCTCCAGGGAATCAAAACCTCCCTTTTTCCAAATTCATTTCATGCGCAATGATCGATCGAATTCACTTCGAAAATTCATTCCGAATCTGATCTCATCTGCGACCAACTCGCTCCTTCGAACAGCTTCCGGCAATCGTTTAAACGTTAACGTCGATTCTATGGGTAAACGGAAATTGGTAAACTCGTGCATATAATATACGAGCTTGCCTGTGGGCCAGTGATCTGAAATATCTATTAATATTATAATGATACTATTATATATCGGAGATTCTAGACACGTAATATAATAGCTAGATATGTGAACATGTCGTTTATAAAGGAATTGGAAACTGCGTTTAAATAAATGAGAAAAATAAATTTCCCAAGGAAGGAACTTCGCTATATGGAACGAGAAAGTTCTCGTTTTTTTTTTATTCATATGAAATATATTTCTCCTGACATATACTATGCGCATACATTGATACAGGTGCAGTTATTTCCATTATATACTGAAGGTTTCGCGTGTTCTCGCGATCTTTCCAAGGGATTCCATAACACTGGAGATAGGGGATAGGGTGTATAAAGGCATTTCTTTGGGAAATGAGATCGCGTGACATGACAGCACCTAGAACCTGGGATCGATCGGTGCTCTCATTCTGATTGAATTGAACGGAATAACGTCACTACTCTGACATTTACGGAAAAATTGAGCCAAATAATACCAACCTCATCGATGATTATCGCTCGACTAGACAACGCCGTCAAGTAAATTATTAATTAAAGGTCGAAGACCTTTAGATGCCAACAAATATCTTACGAGTACACAGATAGAAATAGAGAATAATTCTGCCCAATTGAAAACGAATAAAAGCTATAAGTTTGACGGACCATGATATGAAATACGGAGGAAGTTATCAGATAAAACAACATTGAACTTTCGGGTGATCAACTCGATCCCAGTCACAGCTGAACTTTTAGTCAGTGATCAAAAAATCTACAACGTCAAAACTTTTTTCTTGTTTATTGGATAAACTTTGAGTTTTATCGTTTCTGCGAGAGCTTCCTAATTCTTTATTTTCATCTCTTCTTATGTAACTATACAGCTTATATGTCTGCTTCATAATTATAAATAATTCATTATGCTTTATAAGCATAAATCAAACTCCGTAAAAAAAGTGAAATGCCACGTAGTTTAAGGGATGAAAAATTTAAGAAATAGACTTTCATCGGGTAAAAGTAAATTTTTTTTTTTTTTTTTATTTTCTTATTCTACTTCAACCGGCAAATCTGAACGTATTTCGATTTGTGAGCAGCTGCGGTCAGGATGAAACTCTTTATATTCCACCGCGTGGGGAAGCCGTTCGACTGATCGTGAGTAAACGTCGCGACGTTTAGACTTGTAGGTCCGATAAGAAGGAAATGGTTTCCCGATGACGTCAGCAGTTCGATACCCATAAAGTGTCACCCATTGTGTTGCCTGTCCTTTAAACTTCGTCGTTTCAACCTTCCAAGATTAAAGATTTTCTCATACGATGCTGATTACAACGAATCTAAACCATAAGAAGCTTATCCCTCACTCGGTCATACTTTTATCAAATAAATTTAGAAAATCGAAAATCCTGATACGTAGATGATTTTTTTTTTTTTTTTATATAATTTATTGCTAAAAAAAAAATTTCAAAAATTTCATCTGGATTATAATTTATCATGAAAAATTGTTTCGTCAGCTGAAAATACGGAATGATTATCCTTTAAAGATGTCGATATCGTCGAAAATCTTCGACCCTTCAGGTCTAATTCTCGTTTTTATTTCAGCATCCGGATCGGGATCGGTGATCGGACGAGATCCACTGCCACCGAGAGCTATCAGCACGTCGCAGCTGCCCCAGAGAACGCTGACGCAGCCTCCTCTTCCTCGGGGAAACGCGCACCACCAGTCACATCCGGTTCAACAAACGACACTTCCGGTACCCCGGCCGTTAGAACGTACCGCCGCCGCTAGCGTCGGCGATGTCAGGATGACCTCCACCGGGTAAGTACTCTATAGTGGATACGTTATTTCCCGGACTAATGCGGACATAACATTAACTCAACCCTGAGGGTGCTTTTATTTTATTGCTAGACATAAGTAGTATCATGCACGGTAGGTTTTTCAACTGCTCCACACATTATCATATTACATTATCTCTGGATGATGATTTTCAGTCGGATTATCCGCGGTGGAATGATTTTTTGATGTGTTCCAAAAAGAAGAAGAAAAAAAAAAAAAGAAAAAAAATGTTGCAGTACTGTTTATAAAAGTTTATAACGTTTCGTTAGGTTTAAATGGCAATAAACATGACGGAAAAATTTAAAAAGCAATTCGGTAACGCCGCGAGGTCATGGAAAAGTTTGGCGCATTAACGCGTTTATATGGCAGTTTAAGAGGGCGAGATTTGAGGTTGGTATAAGTTTTAGAGGGGGTAAAGGAAAAGCCTGGGGGCTACAAGCTTTCGTCTAGCTGATCGTTAGATAAAGACGAACCAACGTATTAAAGGCAATAAAAGTTTCAGCTCTATATACCGTTGAAAGTATAAAATTTTGTTAGCCACTGATTCTACCTGTTTTACTTTGAGAATAGCCAATTTGTGAAATAATTGATTCTACGTTAGAGCCCATCCACCCAACCCCCTTTGAAGAAGCAATTCGAACGAAATTGAGTGGAAATTCCCAAGCGAAAATGTTTGATGTTCAATCGTTGAACGTATGCCAATGGTTTTGATATCACGTAATATAATACTTACACATTTTTCAGATCTTTTGAATCACGGGAATTATTCATAATATAATCATAATCATTCGATATGTTTCACCTGGAGCTTCTGCTTTGTCAAATGAATTGTTTATCAACCATTATAGAAGTAGAGAAATAAAAGAGAGAAAACGAAAAAAGAAAAAAAAAAGAAAAATTAAGACAAACAAAAAGAAAAAAAAAAAGTATGTACATCTACTTCAGCTTTTATCGACTTACAATCAACGGGAGACTTGGAGGGTAAAAAAAAAAAAAAAAAGACAGAAAGAGAAAGTAAGGAAAAAAAAAAGATGATGATAATACTCATGAATTGTTAACGATATTAACGTGGCCTTTATTCGTCCCCCCCCCCCCCTCCCCTTCTCAGAGACTCCACAGAAGTTGATAAATTATATTAGCCTCATAAAGACTTTCGAAGCTTTGAAATGCTGGTTAAATTGATAAAAGGAATCGGTGTAACAACTCGTTGAATAATATATACGCAGTCTCGGGATCAGTTCAAGGTGACTTAGTAACTATACAAATACATATATAATTGAATTAACAGACGTTTGTTTATTACCCCTGTTGCAGAGAGACGAGAATCACGTCGCCAGGAAGTGGTCAGTTGAAGCAGGAACAATCTGTTCAGAGGAGGATGGCCAGTCCTGCTGGACCCTTGAGGGTCATTTCACCTAATGGACATCGGGTTTCGAGTCCGAATGATAGCGATTCCCATTCACATAGTCCAAGCAAGTATTTCATTACCATTCTTACCTATTATTATTACCTGTACCATTTAACTTTTCACAATCAATCTGTATATCGCGACACATATAGTATATATATGTATATACGCGAGCATCCATACATTCGTATACGTATATGTACTTTGTACGTGATTCGAATCGCAGTAGCAGAGGTCGGGATTGAATCCGCCAAAGTACGATTGTCTATTGTTCTCAACGAACTTCTCGAACACTTGCACAGGATCCTATAGAGTATTATTGCTCTCATTGTCGATTGTCGTTTTCTGAATAGAAATCCCTATATACCTATATTACTCACATACCAAATCACTTCAATTTTTCAGTCAAAAGTTACGATTCTAAATAACAGATATAATAATTATAGTTAGAAAAATACCAGTTTTATTTTATTTCTTTTTTTTTTCCCTTCTCTCTCTCTCTCTCTCTCTCTCTCTCTCTCTCGGAAAATCTTTTCCCACAATATATTATCAAAACTTAAATCACCGATTACAATTCAATCCAATTCGATATTAAAAAATACTGTAAAGTTGAATTCGCGTTTTACTTTAAACGGACTTGTTCAACGTGAGAAATTTCATAGTAATCAATTAACAATCCCTTTTTAGTATCGCTGATGAATTAGTTCGTTAAGATTAATGTCTCTCCGTTAGTAATGATTGTTTGAAGTAAGGAAAAACAGAGAAAAAAAAAAAAAAGAAAAAGAAAAAGAAAAGCGAGAACAAACAAAAATCTCCGTGCAAACAATCTCGTATATATAAATAGTAACATTAACCGGTTCACTGGTGGACCCGAAATCAACGTTTTTTGTCAAAACTGGTGAAAGGAAATAATTTCGTATTCAACTTGAAGCCCAAAAAACTTAGGAACATCAAGTTTGATGCAAATCCGTTCAAAACTGACAGAGATATCCACGTTGCACATATATGTGCCATTACCAGTGGTGGCACTTTTTACTTTTGCACATATATGTGCCCTTACCAGTGAACCGGTTAAACTTGGAGTAATAAACGATATTTATTTACCGCTTTCCTTGTTATTTTTAAAAGTTCAATTTCAAACAAACTTTTCATTCGTATATATATATATAAATTTTCCACGATGTTTGTGCTCGCGAAATTTTAAGTCCGGTTTCTCTGGTGTGACTTCGAGTTTGTTCCTCTAACTACCAACAAGGTTCATTCCGATTCGTTGGCGTGTATGTACAGAGAGTAAACTTGACTCGAACAGTGCATTGGGGAAGTGGTCAAATTTATTGATCTCTCTTCTACGTAACTAGGAATAATATCCTAGGACCTAGGCATAGGCCATAGGGCATCGATAATCCAGGAAATGACAAAGCGACGATTATAGAGAGAGGAAGGGAGAAGGAGAGAAAGGATAAAAACCCCATTTCCACAATATACATAATAGATTCCGAATTCACCCCAATTATTTTCTATTTCTCGTGAAATGATCAACGCGTTGTATATACATATATAGCTGTAATATATAAATCCAGTCACGTAAAAGCGACTTATATTATCCTGCGCTAGTGAATAAATAGCGAGTTGACGTGCTGCGCCAGTTGTCGAGAAATAGTTGCACTTTTTCTAAGGGTACATTATAAGGGAATAAAAAGTATAGAGCGCAGTATAAATACTGCAGAAATTACCTAAAGTAATAATTTTTCTTAATTGTCTAAATATATGTTTTACCCCCGAGGGTTCGAGGGGGGGTGGTAAAAATTTCCGGCTAAACTTCTCTCTTTATTTGCTCCAAACTTGTATACATGTGTCCCTCGTAAAGTCCGAAGAGGGGCAAAGTTCTGTCGCGTTTTGGACGTAAGTCGCGTGTCGGGTTTAATTATTCAAAGGCGAAGCGAGGAGGAATACGGGACGTATGTCACCGCACCAGGTTGGCTCTGGAATAATGGAAAGGCGAAGTGGAGCCAGTGAATTCATTCGCTCCCTACCTACCGTAACGTTAAAGGTGCTCTCATGACTTTGTCTATTTCAATTCATAGGTTTAAAATATTTATAAAAAGTAAATTGAAAATAAAATTTTCGCCTATTTTTCGTACATCAAAGTCGCGGTTACGTATTTTTCTTCATACCTATACATTACGAGATTTTCGTTATAACAGCGACTTTAGTCTTGCCTTGGCTTGAGGTACACCAAAAGCCAGAGTGGCTGGCACAGGAGAAACGATGAATAATTCATTGTTTGCAGTTGAACTGCCTTTGGCATGCAAGCATAATGGCTTTAGGCAGGAGACCTTACGAATCGCCTCGTTGATTTCACGAATTTCTCTTGAACGAACGACTTTACTTTAACCTCTTAAGCGTGGAAATACATTTTCCATTCTTACCGTTTCTCTACCCCTAGGTCCCCTTCCCTATTCACATCCCTCTCTCTCTCTCTCTCTCTCTCACCCTTCGCTATTACCTGCGGCAGAAATCACGCGTTTAAAACAAAAGAGATAAAATATTATCCCCTTCTATACGCCTCAATTTCAACTTCCGTTTCACCAATCTAGTTAAATGTCATCTCGGTACCTACGCATCGCGTTGTCATTCAAAGTACCGAAATTTCTCTATACCTACTCGAAGAAATTTCATCATGCGCAAACTGATAACCGAGAGTTCAAATCGTATTTCTCAACGAACTATGCACAGAAAAAAAGGTCAACTTGAGCCAAGAAAATTAGTCTTGATTCAAGATAATTATACGGTCCAAAAATGAAGACCGAAATTTTCTCGGATCAAGTCAAAAATTTTCTCGTGCCAAGAAAATTTTTCAAATTTTTCAAATTTTTCAAATTTTTCAAATTTTTCAAATTTTTCAAATTTTTCATTTTTGGACCGCAAAATTATCTTGAATCAAGTCAACCTTTCTTTCTGTGTGGGTATAGTTAAGTTTATTTTTCATTCATTATATAGGATCGAATCACTCATCTAATATCTGAGTTGTTCATTTCTTCGAATGAAACAGATTTTATACTTATATACCTTTATATACCTACTACCTATATATATGATATATGAGAAATCAAAGTGTAATTAAAACAGTTTCATTTTCAATAAATATTTCCAGTCGAACGAACAATCGGTAGCCCCGTAGGAAGAGACTTTGAGAGAATTGAACGAGGGGTTGATGTGAATGGTCACGGTAGGCAAACCCATCGCAACACCAACAATCGGGACAACAATGAGCTACTGAACAAAAGGGTGAGTCTTCTAAAAGCTATAGAAATATATTCGTACACTTTATCATACACCGTAAATCTTGGGGTGAATTATTTAAACGTCAAAATTGTCTCGGATTGATTTTCTTACCTTATATATATAATATGCCTATACCTATATCTATCGACGTCGTATTACCTAAGTGTTTCATAGTATCCTGTCAATATCAGATTATAGATGAAATTTTGAAGTTAGTATAATATATGTCGCAAGGAAACTCGCGTGACGACGATATTGCCTACTGCAGAGGCAAAGTGCGTGTATAGCACCTATATATTAATCAATAAGATGTTTAATTAACAATCCATTTTGTAATTCATTACATAATAGTATTACGTTAATAAACAGGTATATAGTCAAAGTTTCGTAATGTATATAGGTACTAAATATTATTTAATATAAATAGCTGCGCTAAAATGGAAAATGTATTTTTTATTTTTATTTCTCGCATTTTATATACACCACGATGTGCATTTATAGATTCGAGTATTTCTTGGTAGAGATCAATGAAGAAGGTATACGATACGTATGTATGTATGTACGCATAACAATCGGATAACGATCGAGTATTCAAATATTCATAGAATTCATTTGTTCCAACTCCGTTTCCAATCTACTTCGAAAGCTTTCCGTCATTATTCATTTGTGAAAAACACCGAATATTCTAGCCTGACAAGTCAATCCAATCAAGCTAGAGATTTATATATACCGTTGATCTTAATGAATTTGAATAAATTTTTGATTTTTTTTTTTTCTTTTTGTTTCAACATTTGGTAACGGTTTACTATACTTAGGTATACAGAAAAAAAAAAAAAAAAGAATTTTAGATTATGCTCAAACAACCAGGTTTATACTCTCTAAAATTCACTTCCTTGGAGTGAAAATCGTGCAACTAACTCCGAGAAAAAAGAGTGAATTTTAAATTCCAAGAAATTTAGAGAGTAAAAATCTGCAGAAACACGTTTTACTGACGAGAGCTATAGGATATCACCCAGTTGCCAAATACAAACGACTTTTATAATTCTATACGCTCGCGTGTTACGTAATTACTAATTGTAAGCGTAAACGCGCAATTGACGGTATATACACGGTCTAATAAATATTCAAACTTTACCGCAAACATTTATTTGTTCTTTTTCATTATTTTATATTTTATCTGTCCAATTGTCTCTACTGTCTATTGCTTTACATAATATATAAACGAAAATGGAGTAAAAGATCGAAGTAGATACGCCGTTGAATGATGACCTCGTACAATGAAGAAGTGATCAAAGCCTGAATCAGGTTAGACTGAAACATTGGCCGAACAGGTGCAATTAAATTTCTAACTAACGGCGTGAAAACCTGATGAGTTAGTAGTTGTTAATTGATAATTAGAGACATTGTCCTGTGAAGTTTAGTTAATTGATAGTTCGAAACCAGCTCAGTGATAATTTTCTGTCGATTTTCCAGTGTGCAAGGTTTAAATAGTTTATAACTATAGTCGTTACACGTGTTAAACAAAGCATTACCCGTCACTGCGGTACCTACTGGTTACTTTCGTTAATTAACTAATTAATTAAAATCAAGTTTTCTGTCCGTCAAGATTTGCGTAAACTTTGGCTAAAGCTTGAAACTATTCTCGTATCTCACTGCAAGGATCCTATGGTCACCTGCTGCAACTTTTTGACGTACCTATAGTTAAATATTAATTCTATATAATATTTCATCAGTTCTTTTTTTTTTTTTTTTTTTTTTACTATATTATTTCAAAGTATCAAACCTAACAACTATACTTTACTTTATTATCTTTTATATCTTTTCCTCAATTTTATCTTTTTCTTGTCATGACTACTGCTTATGAATAATATTATTTTATTAATTAGAAAGAAAGGAGGTAATCCACTTGCGCGCTGTAGGTAAATAGAATAAATAACGAGGTAAGACTCAGGGGTGCGTGTTAGTGCCAGAAAGTGGAATTAAAGGGAAAGTTAACGAGCGGGGTTCTTGATAAATTAAAAGTAGATCGTCAACTTTGATGAAATTATAAGTAATTATCACGACCAAATTTCGTCTCCACTCAGTCTCGACTCTTTCCCTCTCTTCTATACTTTCAACGATACTACGGTAAATTCTCAGCTCAAAACTTATCTCGCAGAATATATATAATATTATATATATATATATTATATCCAAAAGTTTTTCTTTCAACCTGAATGGGAAGAGGTGGAAAAAGTTTGGCAACAAATTATTACACCCACTCAAAAACCGCGAACTTTTGAACGATTGCCAAATTTGAAAAAAAACAAAAACAAAAACAAAAACAAAAAAGAAAAAAAAAAAAACGAAGCAGAAAGAAAAAAACTTTACTCATACGATATAGTACACTACCTATACACATCGAATCAATACAATGCCCAGCAATCACTTGTCTGTCTTGTTTTCTCATCCCGCAAGACCAATTCAACCGAGTATAATCAAATCGACCTCAATAATCAATCGACACAATTAACAACATTTAGTCACTTGATGAAAATAGAATGCAATACGACCCAGAAATGAAAATTTATTTTATAAAGAATTCGAAGTGTAACGTTCGATCAATTATTTTATCTCACTTATTTTTTCATATAGATTAATTAAATACGATTCGTCATTCATCAGGTTTCAATTAATTTGTACATAAATTGTTCACACGGATTTCCGTCTGTGTATAGGTAATACCGTACGTCTATCGAAGTAGTAAGCTGCGTGCGTGTCATTCTGTATACTGTCTTAACAATAAAACTTTTTGTAAAGTTTCTTTTTTTTTTTTTTTTTTTTCTTAATTTTCTTCCTTTTTTTTGTTTTTTTATGTCGTCTGTCTTTTAGAGATCTTGTTTTAACGTACCCCTCGGGAAAACAGCGTTGATTAATGCATCAACCTTGCTACATCAGTCACCCAAGCTCATAACGCCTTCCCGTCTACGCTCTGCATTAATTACTATATGTACATATTAACTCGTTCATGCGCATCGTGATGCGATGGGAAGGTATTTATTTTCTGAACTATACCCGCGGTATAGATATATACCATACCTACATACATATAATTTTCGTGTAGGTACATAGATACATACACCTTGTCCCGCTTACAAATGTCGACCATAAACCATAGTGTTAGCTGGACTATAACGTCTCGTACGCTGTATACCTATACGCCGTTGTGCACTACGTATATTTAAATACCATAGAGTCCTGGAGGGACACAGGATGGTTCATTATTTCTGATGCAATCTAATTTTTTTTTTTTTTTTTCTTTTTTTTTTCTCTCTCTCTCTCTCTCTTTCTCTCTAGCTTTTTCTTTCACGTATAGTTTTATTTCCCGTTTTTTTTTTTTCTTTTTCCAACCCCCTATACGAGTTTATAAGATTAAAGAAGATCAAACAGTTTGAACGACCGCGTAGGTAGAATCATTTTTCATATTTCGTTCTCATTTTTATTATTTCATTATTACAATTAACGATGTTTTTCTTTTTTTTTTTTTCTATATAAATCATTTGATAATTCTTACAGAATAATGAGTCTCATTACTATTATGTGACAGATTCTTATTTGAATTGATATTATACCTTATACCGGTCTTTACACGGAGAAAAATTTATAGTAAATTTTCTCATACTCATATAGTAGTTGTGTCATATACTTTCAATATGACGATTGTTCCTATACTTTATACCTAATGTCACCATGAATATAGGAATGTCTTTCTCACATTCATGGAACATTGAGTATAATGTATCGGAACGATCGTCATATTGGAAGTATATGACACAACTACTATATGAGTATGAGAAAATTTACTATAAATTTTTCTCCGTGTATAAATTCGTTTCTTTAATAACAACGGTGATAACTTTCACTTAAAATGTCCTGTGGTTATTGGTGTAATATACGTAGTATATACTTATAGGTATATATGTATATATATATATATATACATATATACGTATATATATTCTGCAGAAAGGTCGTTCCCAAGCTCACAGGAAAAATAAAATACTTCGAAACATCTTCCGCGAAGATAGGCTGCACGCTCCGTTCACTTCGCATGCTCCGATCCGGCTTGCGATTCCATTTCCAGGAGGTATAAGGTATATAATATATATATATGTAAGAGAAATGTAAAGAGAAGTAGAATAGAATAATATATAGAAAAGTCGAGACATCGCGAAATACAAATATATATATATAAATATAATACAAGAATATAAAAATTCTTTGAATAAATGGGAAAATAAATTATTCTGTTACGATATAATAAAGTAGAAACGCTACAATTCTCACAAACAACGTTTTCATTTCCATTAATCTGTTACCTATACATATATATACATAGCACATATCTGACTCATATACTCAAGTCTCTTTAATAAATTGTAAGTTTGAATTTTTCTCGAGTTTCCTTGATTGTCCAATCAAATAAAATTCCCGACTATACCAATTAACGGATCAATTCGTGCGCTGCATAGCTGTTGCCAAATAAATCTATAGGTAGGTATATACCATACGAACATATATACATATATAGATCTCGATTTTCTCGCCGTTGCATCGTGCCGAGAATACAAACTCTGGACTTTAGTTATATAGCCGCATTATGTATTGGTAGATATCACCTATACCTACGTACATACATATATACCTATATATACCTATATATGTAGGTAATGATTGCCGTTGTTAAATTACGATGAGAAGCCATGGCTATGGCCGTGATCCTTCAGGGTCGATGGGAATTCGCTTGTTCTACGCTGAATATTCCATGGAGATAACTAAATCCCATCTGCCTTGCAATAATCGACGAAGTACGACACCGCTTGAATATAAATATGAAAATAAAAGCTCTATACGTACTATTCGCCTACTGTCGGCGCAAAAAGGTTTGGCCCCTCTGTTTAAGTGATCATAACTTCTACAGGAAAATTGGTAGAGCATCGAGTCTGGAAAGATCGGAAAGCATCAAGTTTTCTGCGTCCAATGGTTGTTCGAAAATTTCCGTGGAAAAATCGTGAAAGCCGTTATGATCCCCTAAAAGTTAAAAAACGTAGTTTTTCGGAGTCCATCGCCGTACGTCAACTTCAACTCGCCAGGTGCAAAAAGGTCCAATGGTGCGATTTGGAGAACGGATCGGTACGGACGAACCTGAGCCAGCTCAAAATTATCGTCAGGATATACACTTTTTGATTTCGTAATCAGTTTTTGGTTCGCAATAGCGGACTTCCAGTAATCGACGTCAACAATTTTTCAAATTTGCGCGGGGCCGCCTGTGTCCCCTAGCGGTTTTCACGATTTTTAGACGGAAATTTGCGAAGAACCATTAGACGCAGAAAACTTGGCGCTTTCCGATCTTTCCAGACTCGATGCTCTACCAATTTTCCTGTAGAAGTTATGATCACTCAAATAGAGGGGCCAAACCTTTTTGCGCCGACAGTAGGTAGGTATAGTAGTAGGTATATAACCGCAGATATAACCGAAGACAAATAAAAAGAGACAAATTTTTATACGATTCTTGTCAATCTGGAGCAAACAGAGTCTGATTATCTCCTCCAACTTCCGCAAGTCGTACCTATATATCTACGAAGCTGTGTCTCGGTAGACAAGTAATCAAGCGATATTATTATATTGATTAAGCGCGGTCCTTTCCGCCGATGGGAGAAAAGATTATATCGGAGAAAAACCGGCTAACGATCATGTATCGAACTGCGATCAAATATCCGATGAGGTTTATTAGTGACATATCAATGATTCCGGAAACTATACCCATCAAAAACTTGACGATATTCTGTCAGAAGACCTTAATAAGTCCGTGCGAGTAAAGGTATGAAGCCATATGTTGTTTCGATTTTTCATACTGAATTTCCGTCCCTTTTATTTTATTTATTTATTTATTTATTTTATTTATTTTTTTTATCGAATAATATAAAGCGAAACGAATGAATGAAATTCAAAAGTTTAAAAAATGAACAGTGCGGATAATATTTCCAGTAGCACTTGGTGAAAAGCAATGCTTGATATTATATCAAAGCAGTGAACCTATTCACCAAGTAGTAAATGGGTAGCTCTTGAAAATCCAAATTTAATTCTCTTTGAAGCAGGTAAACTGTGTGTTTGCTCTCTATTTTTTTTTTTTTTTAATTTTATTACTCCAAAAGGGAAGGCATAAGTACCTGCGTTATATTTCAATCGCTTATATATCAATCAGGTTTTATTTTCTCTCAAAGCAAGCTCATACATGTATAATATACTAGAATTACTCATATTTTTATACGATTGAAGTTTAATCCAATATTCAACGATTTCGTAGATTGATTTTTTCGTCTCCCCCAAATTGAGGTAAATATCTGCGAGTCAGTGAACTCGTTCCTATATGAAATGATATCGTGTGGTTATTCGTGTAAGTTCAGTGATACGGATAAATTATTTTCTCAATCCTTGCAAGAACCTGACGTACCTATATGTAAACGTAGGTATATACCTTAGCCAATTGGCAACCAGCCCGAGCCTGGCTCTATCGTAAGACTAAGGCTAAGGCTGCAGCAGCAGACCAGACTGGTTCCTATAGCGGGGGAGGGCAAGGGCAGAGGCCGAAGTGAACTGATCTCGACAAAACACACAAAACGAATAAGTACTAAGAGTGAGGGACGAAACTGACCCGAGACTTGCTCGGCGAGACCAAGACCAAGACCAAGACTCTGAGTCCAGATACTGCAGACATCCGTGGTTGCAGTTGCAGTACCGGTTACTCGGTGCCAGGAAGTTTATCCGTATTTTACTGAATACCTTCAAAGTTCTTTGAAACAATAAGTGCGGGTGTCGGTTTTCCACAATATCATCAAATTTCTTCAAAGTTTATAACAATTTTTTTTATATTTTCGTCTTTTACATATTTCAATCAATTTTTTCACTTGGTGTAAAGTTCTTCGGCTGCAGATCTTTATAAACGCTATTCACAAAGAGCTGAAATCATCCTCAGGGTGGTGAATACTATCGGAGCTCTCGGTATGTAAAGAATCAATGAAATATCGCGAATTTTCATTCTCTAGCTCTTCAGTTAGATTTTTAATCCACTTTCGTTATACCGTGAGTAATCAACAATTTCCACATGTTTGACTATGAGCAAATCCTTGGAGGACCTTTCGTGCTTAACTATAATCTCGTACGAGCACGTGTTTACGCCGCAAACTTGATCCAGCCGCGTAAGTCCGGGTTGTAAAACTTGGCGGATGTCCGTAAAGTCATTCAAGCACAAGGACAGTTTTACTGAGGGAGTTTAGTCGGCGAGAGCTACACGTTCAGAAATGAACGGCTTTTCCAGATTACGCGGGTTTTCCTTAATACGTTCGCAGGCAACGTGCGTTGACCGCAACAAGCGAGCTTTCGGTATTGCGTGTGTTATTAAACGAGTACGTGACGCGGAAGTGTACCTAGGATATATATTTTTCATTTTACTACTCGCTCGTTCATCGTTCTTTCCATAGTTCCCATATTTTCATTTTTCGAGTCAGAATTTATCTGGACATGAAAATTCTTTGGCAATAAATTCTCATTCCCTTGTTCTCTGCAATTTTACTACCCCGAAACAGCGACAGACCAGATAAAAAATACGTATCCCTATTTTCATTTCTTATTTGTTTGTCTGTTTGCTTACAGCTACTTCTGCCCCTGTTTTTTTTTCAACGATGAATTATAGCAACGCAGTAAATATATCAAGGTGTTAGCCGTAATCCACACCATACCTTTATTTTATAAAGGCTTAGGCTCCTTGAAACTCTATCGTGCATTAGTATATAATATACCTATAATATATCGTCCCACTGTGAAAGTAAGAAAAGCTTGGGAGAAAAAAAGGAAAAAATTTCGAAGGGGTGAAGACGTGTCTGAAAAAAAAATTTAACAACCTTTAAATAGCTCTGCGGTACTGCATCCTTTTTTTTTTTTTTTTATGAAATATAAGGTGAAGAAATGAGATTTAAAAAATTACGGCTAGATCATTGATAATAACAATTTACATATCAGTCGTTAATTTTCTTAAAGATATCGTCTAGGCGCCGTGCCTGTGGCCCTTTCCACACCGCTATAACTAAAGTCATAAAAGTCCAGATCATGTCCCCGTAGCAAAAAAAAAAAAAAAAAAAAAAAAAAAGAAGAGATTTATGAAACAGGCCCTGCTGTCAAGTTGCCAGCTCTCCTTTAACAAATGTACGAAAAATCTAAAAAGTTTCGTAAACGAAGGGAAAAAAAAACTTACATTTATAAAACTCTTTTCAGATATTTGTTTTATGTAGTATACTAAATAAGTTATAAGAGGTGAATTTTAATTGTATTGTAAGATAATCCAACCATCCGAGACAATTTTAAAAATTTATTTTAATTACAATCTTAATTAATTAAGAAAAATTTGTCGGCTTTAACGAGAGGCTGTACAGGCCAAATAAAACCTCTGCCACCATCCACTAATTTATAAGCTGGACCACTGGTCCGAAAATAAAAGGGAAATAAAAAGTAAAAACGTGTGAGCATGAAATTTTTTTGGAAATTATTGATATTCGGTGTTGAAGTCTTTTTGCACGGAATCGTGTGAAGCAGCTTAACTTTCAAATTTCGAGTGCTCAACGTTAGACTCAAGTTTATATCAGTAGTAAGTGGTCTAGCTCAAATAAAGTGAGTTTGTGGATGCGAGGAGTAAACCACTTGCATGAACTCACAGCCTGGCGAGAATCCTCACAGAGAACGTACGGGAGGATCTGGTGGTGACCTGGTTCAGGTGTCAGCCGGAGAATTGCTTGGGCGAACCCACGAGGAATTGGTTTTGCTACTGATCCAACTCCGTCGCCAAAGTGCGACGCTCTGCAAAGCGATGGAGACTTGTCACGTCGAAATTGAATCTCAGGTGTTTATTTTTATTTCATAACAGCGATTATAGGTGACGGTGAGAATTTTCCTGGGACTATCCTATCTTCGTTGGGGACAATGGACAATGGTGCTTCAATGGAAACTCACTAACCCCATAAACCCTGCATCATTATATAACTAATTATCAATTAACCAAAGAGCCTTCAATCTTTTGTCTCGTATTCTCCCCTCATCTTGGTCATTCGAAAATTAGATTTAAAAATTCATTTATCATAATTATTAAATGTCTGTCTTCCCTACCTTAGTTCTTCCCTTCTTAACTTTTCACCTCAATCATCCCCATGTTTCATCTTGAGAAACTTGAATTAGCTGGTGTTTTTTGATGAGAGATGAAGATTTTTTTTTTTTTTTATCAATGTCTTCGCTGTTTCTGTTGAAAAGGTTCGACTCAAACGATATTACCTCTGACATCTGGTGTTATTGCGAATGAGCCTTGTGACTAATAAAAAAGATTTATCATCTCTGAATACTTCCACTTTTTTTCGGATGAATTATCCAACAGTAATTGACTGAGTTGAACAATACCTCGGTGATCATTTGGGAAGAGTAAAAGAACGGGCCTCGGAATGAATGGAACAAACGGAAGTTATGAGAATTATTCTCACGCTGATAGAATTCATGATTTACGGCTATGACCGGGACCGTCCGGCAAGCAGTCGCGTTTACACAATTACACCAACAATTCAATTCTACAAATCCGATTAACCTCGTGACATTTTTTTAACTTCATTCTCACGGAATTAGCCAAATGATTGAAAATAGTTAAAACTGCTTATCTACCTTTTTCTTTCCTTCTTTGAATTTCTTTTATACGAATAATTTTTGAATAATTACTCGTTTCATTTTTCTTAAATATTAATTATTAGATTTAAAATTACCGAGACGTGTCTTCGACACTAATTACAAGTGAAATGCAAGAAGCACGTACTGGGCTAATGACATTGAAGAAAATTGCAAAAAATTGAGCTGCAATTAAAAGCACCTACCTACACCTACCTCTGCTTACATACCTACCTGCCTACCATTTTCTGTCCTAATTGTATAAGGAAAGCAAATTAATTTCCTCCAACAAAAGAAGCACGGAGTAACAAGATTAAAATGTACAAAAGATATCTACAGCGCTTGTTCACCTTCAAAAATGATTTTCTCTTTATTAAAGAGAGTTTAGAATTCGGCCTCTGGGTTTAAAAGACGAACTTTTAACTTCAGCAAAGTTTTCTTCGAGTCAAACTCAACCGACCTTATTCATCTAAACAAGTTTTGAAAATTTATTTTCTGTCTGTGCCAGGCTTAAGCATTCATATGGCTACTGAGGCATGGACTTTCTGCCTGAAACTACCCTCTGGTCCATAACTATCTCGCGTCATTGCCCATTTCAAAAGTTCTTCTATGCTCAAAAGTGAAGCTGTTTTAGGGTTGAGTGAAACGAAAATTTACTGTTACAACTCTATAACTCATTCAGTATTTCTTCGCGTTCAGATTAAAGCCGCGAATAAGCATTCAGGGATCTGAGACCAGACTCGAGACTGACGTCTCCACCATCGGATCGATAATCTGATTCAAAGGGGGTGAAATTTCAATTTCAATTTCGAACAACGATTAATCATCGACGAGTAGGATTTAATGATATTCTGAACCCGGATTTTAGACCAATTTCCAGAGTCTAGATAACAGCTGCTGAATTTAAATTTTATCAGGACAAAATAATTGAAGAATAAAAATCGTCCTTTGAATCACAAAACTTTAAGAACTCATCATTTAGTCCTTGGTAAACGATAACAGACTTCCCATCTTTTCTGTGTCTTTAAATTTAATCAACGTTGTAATAAGTTTGATAATTCCGTGAGACGTTATAGTACCTGCCGGAGGTTTTGTTCATCAAAAAACTTCTCACGTAGTATGAAAACCTCGGCATTGTACATATACGCACAATGAAGCAACAAAATTTATCTTTCAGTTAGCCGCAGTTTACCTACTCAAACATCCGTTAGAGCCTCTACAAATAAGGGGGCTCGGAATTAACAAAAGTGGCATGAATTTCGGGGCTGTATTACAGAGAAAATAAGTTATTAATTAACTCGAAATTCACTGGAGGTGAATAAATGAACGAGACGGGATTAAAATGAAACGCAGAAAATTCGCTAACGTGTTGCGAAACGCAATTGAAATACTGAATTAAACATTCAGTCGATGGCTGGCTGTTCCGGCGGTAGTCAATTTGCCGTACCTTCTGTATATACAGGTATATCTTCACCTGTTCAGCATAGAAAGAGTTTAAACAACTGTGAGCAATGGTTTTCACCGCGTTTTATTCAGGAAGCTATACAATTAACTGTGACAAATTTCTAGAATCCTTCCTCATTGCGTTTCGTACTATTCGGATTGTGCCAGGCTAGGCATGATTCTCAATTTTTTTTCGCTTTCCTTTTTCCTTTCCCTTTTTCCTTTTCCCTTTTTCTTTGCACACCTACCTGTTCCTGCTGATTCAACAGATTTGGTCCGGACGGTTCATTTTTTTTCTTCTTCTTCTTGCTTTACTCTATTTTTTTTTTTCTTTTTCTCTTTTTTACTGAACGGGTTTTCTTCACCGGTACATCATTAACCCCCCGTCTCGCGTCCGGAAATCAAACGAATGTGACGATCGCTTTAGGAAGTAGACTGCGAAAAGGCGTCCGATTCAATCTATCTAAAAGTTACATATACCTTAGCGGATTTATTTCCATCATCATTTTCCGCTGATATCAAATCTAAAGAATTGTCACATGCAGTAGAGTAATTAACGATAAAATGTCAACCCCATAATTCCGACCTGTAGAATAAATCAGATTTTCTTTTTTTTTTTTCACACGATTCCCATGAGCTTCACTTGAAACGGCTTCGCATTGATTATCAAAGCCACAAATGGTCACTTTTTGTCTTTTTCTTTGCTTCTCTGTTTTCGTATATATCCGGCTACAATAGACTCAACGCGCACCCGGTGGCCTGACCAAATTAAAGGCGTCGGCTCACTGCGATCAGTAGCGGAGAGAGGCGATAGTCGTGGCACGCTAAGCCACTTACCGAAGATCGCGTTTGCCTTTCTACGCTAGTGTTCAGTAGAATAATGTTCAAGTTCGCGTTCAGTCGATGGCTTCACCTGTCTCGAGGCACGTGTCAACCGAGTTTGTCTTAACGCCCAGTTTCTAGGATCGTAAAACTTTGTGAATTCTGTGAACCCCGCAGCTGAGTCAACGAACAACAAAATGTCATATTCCAAGTTTTTCGATAAAAAAAACTGAATTACGATCTATTGACATTTACTCCGGTCTTTTTATCGCTCAACATCTGGTCACCACTCCAGCATCTCGAATGTCCTTGATCACAAATGAGGCTGTGCTATAGGAATTGAGAGTCCCTCCGCGAAATCTAACGTATGGAATAACACCGTAGCTGGACACCCTAATTCTAGATCCTGAATATTAGGAAGAATTGAATTTTTTTAATCCACAAGAATGGAACGTCTTCTGAGCAATCTCTCTGACCCATTAGCAGCAGTATTTCATCTCGATTGCTCGGAGAAATCGTAGACTTGTGAATCGTGATTAAATTCTTGCCTGCGGTAAGAAACTTATAAGTTCTGTGAATCGTTTCGTGGGTCGGCACACCACCTGCAATCTTTCTCTTCCTCATTATATTCCACATCATATTATGTTCTATCCGTAATTTGGTGAATTCCCATCTGGTGCTATATTATGGAGCTGGGACATAGTTCTGGGACTTTGTGCTGTATAACCAATAATTTTAATTTCTAGATACAAGCTTATGGCGGATGGCGGATGTTGATGCCCCAGAATGTAATCATTCAAAGAACTAATGACCGTGTTTTTGTCTTTCGTTTATAGGCCAGACTTGCAGAACTTGATACACCAAGGAGGCTAGAAAATCTTCAAAAGCTAGAAGAACTAAAGAAACATCTAATGGATTTGGAGAAACAGGTAATAATTATTCTGCAACGCGAGAAATCATGACTTTTTTTTTCATTTTATTCATCCGGAATGAATTCATCCGTATACTGCTTTCATACAAAAATGAGTTTATAATTAGCGTTCAACCTGCTCGACAAACTCGATCAACTTGAACGATAAAAATGTGTATAGGTACTGGTTTAATGGGTAGGTATAATACTTCGTAGCTGTTTGAAAAAGAACGAAGTAAAGGAAGAAAAGAAAAAAGAAAACGTAAAATTGTTATCGGGGTTCATTTTTCACAAGAGGGTTTTAATTTACGGTGACTATAAGGTTTTATTATACACATATACATATATATAGGTAGGGTATACAGGCGCCACGTATCTCTTGAAATAAATTTATTTAACGAAATTCCAATATTCTGAAGGATCTACCCTATCCATTATCGTCGGTAACATTATCTGGGATTAGTTGCAATTAAATTCCTCGCTAAGTTCGGTAATACTAATCCTTTATGCTGCAGTAGCGCATATATAGTGTTACCAAGAACCAGTGAAGCGTTCGTTCGTTCGTGAACTCTGAACCGCGGTGAATCATGAATTGTGAACTAAAACCAACTCCTAGTTCGTACCCATAACGTGCATATATAACGAATTAAAAGTTTCAAACACGTAGGGCGAATGGCCGTCCCGGGCCCAAACCAGGTTCAATTTGTACGCTTTTATGCAAATCTTGTTTATGGGGAGTTTTCCTCTTTCAACGTCTCTGCAACTACCCGGCACGGCCGTCTGCAATCCCCCAGAGTCAGTCGCGTCCAGACGTCGACCCTAGATTCACTAGGGGTTCTGGTTCACCGCCCGGTCGCGGTTACTAGACGGTGAAATGAATTATGTACCTTGCCAACCCGAGCACGTAATAACGCGACACCTCGCTTGGGAAACGGTTCCTCACTAGTTTTCCATGCACATTTTTATTATTGGGGGAAAAAAAAAAAAAAAAAATCAAAAAATTGGAAAAACGCGTCAATTTAAAAATAAATCTCACATTTTTTTTTGTTCTCCTCATTTTTCTAATTCAGTACGAGAAAGGCAAGCCGATGGTCAACCTAGTTGACAATATGGTGAAGCTCGGATCATTGTACAACCGCGGTACCACGGCTAACGGTACCAGCGGAGTGTCAGGTTCCCGACACGACCTGGTCCAGGAAAAGACTAGAGAAGTACGAGATCGTCTAGAGTTTAATCAGCGAGTACAAGAGCAACGACTACTTGCCGAAGAGCGTCGAGATTGGGAGAGACTTAGCCCTGACCACGGACAGCTTCAGGTAAGAGTGCTATGTAGAAGAGGGTGAATAATAATTAATTTTTTTTTTTTTTTCTTTCTTTCTTTCTTTCATTGTCATGATTTTTTTTCTGATAAATTTTCTAAGCTGGTTTTTCATAGAGTGAGTGAAAGAGCTCTTTAAAAATTGACTGTTCGTGGGACCGGAAGTTTGAAAGTAACGTGGGGTGGTTAAAATTGAAATAAAATTTTTGTCACAGTTTCGCGCGGACAATGAGACAGGTAATTTTGAATTCGGTGTATATACATTATACATATGTATAACAACGCGGTTGACAACGGAAATATTTCATTCTATTGTATCTATGTATATGTATATACCGTGTGTATACTACGTTCAGGTTTTCTACCACGTTTGCAGTATTATATATGTATTATATGATGACCGCGAAAGCAACGTAACAATGGAAAAATATATTTACTTTATGCAGCTCGCGAGACTGCGGCTAGTGTGTTTAATATTATAGTATTGTTTGCGAGCTGAATCACTCACACGATTGTATATGATATATGTAGGTACATATTTTTTTTTAACTTTTTTTTTTTTTTATATGTAGGTATATATTTATACCTATTTTTGAAAACAACAAGTTAATTGTGATATTACATAAAAGAATTTTTTCAACCAAAGAACCGAGTACCTACCTACCTACCTACATACCTACCTACCAGTTGTTATTTAAGCCATAAACGCGCTTGTACTGTAACTGAATATCTCTGGGTAGGTCACACCTATATCGTAGAAACATGTAGGTACAGATACAATTCGCACGGAGTAGAGTAGAGTCGGTTGGATTAAATTCCGGATCAAACAAGGAGTCGTTACCGAGCTGTACAGTTCTACATATCTATTCTATCTAGACGTTTCTTCATACGTTTCATTTTGTGTCGAAGATTTCCTTCACAAATTGCTATATATATACCTAATAAACACTAAACAGGTAATATATATCTAGTTAGCTAGTTACGACAAGATCTTTTATTGTTCAAGTAATAATTAAGGAGCTGTAATTTTCCACGTTGAAAAAATAAAAAGAAAAAAAAAAAAAAATTATCTCCAACGTCAGACGAACGTGAATTTAAATACAAACGTGAAATTAGATGGGTCAGAATTATGAGCAAGTTTTCAACTTATTTTGTATAAAATTAATTACGAAATTTTTAAAAGACGTACGTCACACGGAGAAAGTTTATTCCTTAATGAAAATCAGTCTCTTTCTACGTTTCATCCGTTTTTTCGCCTCATTTAATTTTTATTTGTTTTTGTTTAATTTTTATTTCTTACGCAGGCGAAGGTACAGCAGCTTTACAAACTGGATCGGTTACTTCAGGAAGAGTCTGGGACTCTGCACAGTCTCCAGCAGGATAAGGTGAGGATTTTGGATTAGTTAATCGGGAACAATCTGAGGAAAGGGTACATTTGCGAATGATTATTTTATCTTTTGGGATCGAAGCTTGAATGAAAATCTAAAAAAATATAGAATAGAAAAGAAAAGTACAAAAGAAGCGATTTATACTCGAGTTTTAAGGAAAAGGTGAGCTAAATTGTCGACATTCGAAGGGTCTGAGATGACGCGACGCGACGGTCTCGGTTCTTGAATGGGTAAAATAAAGCCTTTCTTCTTTTGTCGACTGCAGGAAATATTGGAGAAAGCTCTAGGCGGATTGAGGAACAAACTACAGGGGAGTAGGAGCAATCCAGCGGAAGTTGAGCGCTACCGGAAACAGCAGCTCCTCTTAGAACGCGAATTGAGTAGAGTCAGACTTCTGCTTGCACACAATTCCAAGGTAAAAAATAAAAAATAAAACTTATACGAGGAGGCTTAAGCGGGTCTCAGAATAATTAGAATCCCTTTTTGTCGAAATTTTTCATTCAATCACTTTATAATTGAAATTTATTCTCAGAAACTGGAAGAGACAGTTGCCGAAAATGCTCGTCTAGAACAGGAGCTCGTTGTCCTCAGACAAAAGCTTCAAGCTTCGAGACGGTACGCTGGTAACGTGACCAGAGATCCATCCGGTACGACGGCCGCTCTTGAGGCAGAACTTAGACGAGTACAACAACTCGTTGGTGATCTACAACGACAACGACAGGAACTAAGTATACAAGTTCGTCAATTAACTGAAAAATCTCACAGCCTCGTCCAACAAATACGACCGCAGCACATTACTGGTGAGTTTTACAAATTTCAAAACATTGGATCCAATTTTCTCGAAAAGTATTAAAATTTCCCTGATCGAAGCCTCGAATGGGCCTCTGGATTCAAAGAAGCAAAAACCGCGATGTTCTGAATCTTGATCCGTATCAATTTGTTATTTTCAGCCCCGCAAGTTCATCATCGTTCAAAGAAACGTAGTCACAGTTCGTGGCTGGAAACTGACCTGGACTCTGGTATGACCTTAGACCACGGTCTGGAATCACCAACAAGTCCAGTGCCATCAGGTTCGCCTCACAGTCGTCAAAACGGAAATTCGCACTTGCAAAATCTGCAGCATATATCATCTCCGCAATATAAGGAACCACCAGCTCCTTACAAAGACCATATAGTCAGTTCAACACAGAGCAATAATCCGTCATATAATCACTCGAGCGGCAATCAGCAGCAGCGTATTTCTCACTCAGCACAAAACCAAATATCTGCTCTCTCGCCACAGCTTCGCGAACAGATCCATCAACATCAACTTAAACAACAGCAACTTCGTGATCAAATGCAGGGCAAAGGAAGTCCTGTTCAAAACAGCGCCCCAGGTCCTCTTTATGTCAACACTGACTCCAGGCGGCAAGGTATGTTTAGTGAAATTTTTTTGAGGACTCTCGTCGTTTGCTCAATAGGGTTGATCAAGAATTTGATGATTTTTTTTTTTTTTTTTTTTTACGTCATTTTCCTGCAGTACATTGGATGAAAATAACGTTTAAACATTTTTTCGTGCTTTGAATGGTCCCTTGATCTGATTTATGGATCAGTTTGGTCAAAAGATTGCGAAGTAGGTAGAAGTAGATGTCCGGGTTTAAAAAACAATGAATGAGGGGTTGAATGAGGAGGCTATAAAAAGAGAGAAAGAACTCGAAGATGAAGGGATAAAAACGAGAAGCAAAACGCCGAATACGTTGAGAAGGAGTTTCTTTGTTGAACGAATAAAAGAAAGAACCTCTGTACTCTCCACCTCTAGTGACAAATACTTTTTAATTTCTGAAAGGATCTCTCCGTCTCATGAAGCTAGGTAGTCCTTCGCTTCCGTCTTGATATAAGCCTCTGGCTCCCCTTTCTTTCAGTTTATATACTCTCGCCATTTGTCTGCCTTCGATCCAACACGATATTACGAAATTTCCATCAATATTTATCAACATCATTCCTCAGATATTTTCTATCAAGTCTTTTGTCACATTCGCACGTCGATCCCTTACTTCACGCCTTAATTTGGTCCGACTACCTGCCTCGATGATAAGGGTTGTGATATGTATATAATATGACTCGTTCCAAGATGCGAGGAAGTCTCAACACACTTCCGATCTTGGAGTCCATAGAAAAAGATACATCGCGTTTTAGATTTGAATAAAATTGCCTTTTCACAGACGCTACAAAGCACCAGGATTCAATGTCTAACAATGCTCCTGTACCTCCTCCAGAGTACGTGCCTCCACCACCCCCTCCACCAACCGAAGAAGCTTTACTCAATGGGAATTACACGCAAAACGAAGACAGCAAATTTTCCGGTGAGTGCAAAACTGCATTTGCGAATTGAGCGAACGGAATTGCGAAGTTTGCGATTAAAAGTTTTCCGCGTTCTTATTTCAGTTATATATAGGGGTAGTTGTCAGTCCTCGCGATTTTATATTTATTCCGTACTATATATGGGTGAATTTTTACAGGTCTGATACACAGCCGCGAAAAACAAGAGATTAAAACAGTGCGAATAGTGAAACGAGAATCTGAACGACGTCAAAGAGATCGCGGCGATCGGACAGGGAACATCGGTATTCCGTTGACAAATGGTTTGCAGGTACCTGGAGGTGCGAAGAGGATGAACGACGACGACTTTGGAGGATCTCAACAGTTTGAGGTAAATAGGGAAAAGAAATTTAGATATAGTATTATGAATCCATCGTATTGGTTCGTACAAATTGATAATGCCGATCGTTTAAATCATGCAGAAAGCTCAGCTAGACAGAGTGATGGAAGAGACAGCCCTGATTCACGCACAGAGTACTGTACAGCTTTCAGAGATCGACGATGTACAATTTCAACGCAGTATGTCGCTCCCACGAGGATTTGGCGGTCAACGACCACAGCCAGGAATTCATCAGGGTCCGGTACTTCCGCCACCGCGAAGCGACAGCATGAATGCTCTCAGGAACATGATGGTTCGTCGACATAGAGTTCGGGTAAGAACTATTCATGTACCTAAATGGAAAGCTCAACTGAGTCTTAATCCCCATTTGTAATTCCATCATGTTGTATTCTATATAGGGTTGTCAAAACCCGGTTGAATCTTTGTTTTTCTGCAATTCTATATATCACCGAATGTGACGCAAAAAAAGAAAAATGGAAAGAAAAAAATTGAATAGAATTTGATGTGGAATAATTTTGAAAATTATAGATGTAAACTTATTTTTACCTTTCAAGAAGATCTAACACCTATATGTTACCCGAATTATTTTTCAATTTCCTTATATTACTTTACCCTTGTGATTTTTATTTTTATTTTTGAACCCTCCTAGTTTGAAAATCAAGACGGCAGTTCGGACAGCACTTTATCGCCTCATACAGAGAGTCCGAATATCGGTTCACAAATACCGATCATAAGTTCGCCAAATTATTCAATGAGTCCTCCGTACAGTCCAAATCAGCGGAACTATTCGCCCCTCCAGTATTCAAGAGGAGGAGGAATTTCGGGTCAGCATGTATCAGTACCGTCGCAATATTACCCTCAATACGTCGCCCCTGGTACAACGAACTTCGCTAATCCTTCGGGAATAATAAAGGGGAATGAGGTATTCTCGAATCCTGGTAGTCCAGTGACTACATCGCCTCCTAGCGCCCATGAAAGATTGTTTGGTTCTGTCGCAAGCATCAACAGTCTTCATGACTCGCCCCAATTATCTCCAGTGTTCAAAAGCGAAGCGGCTAGACAAATCATCAAGGAAATGGCAGAAAAAAGAGCTGAAGGTCCTAGACGAAGGTCTGTACCAAAGGAGAAGAGGAGACACTACACGGTTTCCAGCAGCAAACCCATTCTCGATCTTGAAGACAACTTTTCGAAGATGGTACTTGATTTTCCTCCTTTTTTATTTGACTTTTATTTCGTTTTTTGATTTTTCGATGTGTTGGCATTCTCTTTTTTTTCTGTTCTATTCATCCCTTCCATATCCACTTTGAGCGTGCAGTTATGAAAGCGTTCAACACGAACCTTGAATCGAACGCTTCTTTTCGGCGAAATAATTTCAGAATTAGCCAGCTCGTTATAATGGTGATTTTTTTTCTTCTTCAGGGAATGGGTCGTGCGCGGGATGATCTTGACATGGAACGTGCCCTGAGACCTCGTATTAATGCTCCCGACGTAGTGAGGTCGACTCTGAGCCATAAGGAACTGAAATACAACGAAAGCACAATCGACAATCTGCTCGGTACTCCAAATAAGATCCTGATACCTGAACGGTACATTCCGGAACAGGTGAAAAATCCTTTTTCTGTTACTTTCGACGCATTTATGAATTCCAGGCTCTACTATGATCCGAATTTTTTATAGACTCCGGAGCTCACCGTCGAAGAACAGGATTATAGACTAAAAAAGGCTGAGTCTATCAGAAAAATGCTCTCAGAGACGACCGTCACCGCGCCAGAAGGTGCTGGTGAGTTGATTTTGTTTAATTCATGTTTAGAAATTGTTTAGTTAATGAGAAAAAAAGAAAATTCTCAACTGTTGCTTCGATCGATTTACAGACGACGAAATTGATCATGAGAAATCAAACACATTGAAGAAGAAAGTAGCTGAAGAAAAACGACAGAGGGAACATATTTTGCAGTTAAATCAAATTCTTGCTAAACAAGTAATGGAGAAGAGCAAAATGGTAGCTGGTGAGTGTAGAGAAATTATTTTTTAGTAATATAATATAATTAGGTATAAATTTTTGTCGAATTTCATAGCGTTTGGCTTGATGCATGGCCCCGATTTTTATTACCAGCCATGTAGCTATAAGAATCTGACTAGCATGGCGATGTCGTTTTCTTTTTATTTTTTGCAAATATTTTTCTCTTAGACATCGAGTGTTTATAGATATATAATATATATTATCACGTCCGCATATATAACAATCGATCAGCTACCTTATTTCGTAAATCATTACGGGGATCGATGCGAGACAACACACCAAATTTTTAAGAATTTCTTTAATTTAATTTACTGTTTGATATTTGTTCTTTTTTTTTTTTTTCTTTTGTTATTTTTGTTTTAAGCCCAATATTTTGCATCTACTGTTTTACATAATCTTCCTTTTCCCTTAAATCGAGCCTTTTAACTATCAGGAGTCAATGTCTTTCCTAAATTGTATTTAATTGTAGACGTACTTTGATATGTCACATGAATTTACACGCTAAAATTTTACCCAAAATTAATATGATTACCATAATCATTTGATGAACCGATTATTTCGATTAAAATTACAACATTATTCAAATACACTATGAATAATCCCTAAAGCCGTGTAAATTCATTGATGTTACAATACCTAGGCGTGGCATGGCTTTAACGTTCACTACGTTTCGAGCCATATCAAATTTTGCCGAGTGTATAGAGTTGCTGGATCGTGTTTGTGCTGTGTGTAGGTAACCAGGCGCACTGACATCACATGCTTCCATCTCCATGTAGGACCACACGCCACATTATCTATTTTCAGGTTTGTTTGTTTCATTTCGTATATTTTCTTTCTAATAACTTATTTTTATTGATTTATTACATTTTATTTATCTATACATACGATAACACAAAATATCTCACGCATTATCAAAAATACCTTATAGTAGTCAGATCAAGGATTAGATAATATTGTCTCAAGGATATAATGAGAGATTTTAAACAACTTATCATTTCCTTCAGCCTAGAACGAACATCTTATCTTTTTATTGATTATTATACATTAATTTCAAATTATTATTATTCGATATTGATTTCGTTAAAAATATCCCTACACCCTCATCGTATAAGTAGATATTCATTTCAACGATTCGAAAAATCGTCTATTATATTTATATTCCGTGATTAATGATATTTTTTTTTTTTTTTTTTTTTTTTTCTAATAATAATTCTATGAAAATTGTCGTGATTTTATCATTCTTATTCCTATGTACTACAATTTAACTGATCTTTTCGCGGGGTAATATATTTTGACAGTAAAAGCACTGGCCACACTTCCGCTTCAACCGTCAGAGCCAAGTTTCGAAGAAGATGACCTCTCGCCTGTAACTCCTTTACCGCTTTACCAGCAAAGAGAGAATTTTTACTCCTAAGCACAATGTAATAATTAAAGTCGTTAAATAACAATCGATGTATAATATTATGTTAACGTATAATGAAACCAACCGAAGCGAAATTACTGCCAATGATTAAAAAATGAAAAACCTTAAGATAATATACGTGTAATTAATAATTCCGTAATAAATACGTTTTAATTACAGAATTTGCGGACGACGCTTAATCAATTATACGTTATTAATTAAATTACGGCTATGTAAAAAGACTCGTGAAGGAGGAAACTTGTACCATATATAACAAAAAAAAAAAAAAAAAAGAAAGAAAAACGACAAGAAAAAAAGAATATATAAAACAATAATGTAATAAAAATGTATACAGCTGTATAGGTATAATTATATATTATGTAAAGATTCGAGCACAGAATTTATACATTGCATTGAAATTATATGTACATGGTAAAGTATAAGAATTATTGTTAAATTAAATCTATATATAGGTATATATAGTATATATTAGGGTGGTCTTTATTTGGGGTATGTTCGAATTTTTTCCGACGATAGTCCTAAATCGGTTCCAAATAAATCAGAAAAAATGCCTGCCAAGTTTAAGCCCTTAATATTAATATTAACCCGGCCCCCACGATAGTCAAAGTTTTAAATGGGAAATTGCATGTATTTTTTAAAACTAAACATTGAATTTCCATAACTCCGATGATTATTGATGAAAAAATCTAAAATTTGGTATAGTCATTTGCACTTGTAGGATGTACAAAATGGTGCATTCGAATTTTTTTTAGATAATTATATTCTGACCTTCTGATGCTTAACTTCGAGGGAAATTTGGTTTTTCCATCACACTGAAAGGTAAGAATAAAATGATCTAAAAAAATTTCGAATGCACCATTTTGTACATCCTACAAGTGCAAATAAACATACTAAATTTTAGATTTTTTCATCAATAATTATCGGAGTTATGGAAATTCAATGTTTAGTTTTGAAAAATACAAGCTATTTCCCATTTAAAACTTTGACTGTCGTGGGGGCCGGGTTACTATTAATATTAAGGGCTTAAACTTGGCAGGCGTTTTTTCTGTTTTATTTGGAACCGATTTAGGACTATCGTCGGAAAAAAATCGAACATACCCCAAATAAGGACCACCCTAGTATACATATATATATATATATCAAAGGACTGAAAAATTGTATCATAAAGATGATCATATTATATTATTGAATATAAATAATTATATTAATGGTAATAGTAAAGATATATTACAAAGAAATGATATGCGAAAATTGGTCAGTATTATCATATTGCGCAAATTTTATGTTTATACTCGGTCCCATCAATTTTTATTCATTGTTTTTCCGAAATATTGCACAAATTACGTGTATGTACATGAAAAACGACGTCTTAGATATCATCCGATCGTTTCTATCCGAACAACAATAGATCGAAAATAATTTACGAAAAATGATATCGTAGCTTAATTGAGCTGCTCGATGAAATTCAATCAGATTTAACGATTATTACGATCACAGTGCGACGAAATTTCGTTTATATATTAATATATATAAATATATAGTATAATAACTATATACCCAATAGCGTTAAGAAACGTAGATTGTACATTAATCATTGTAATATTAATTATACAATAATCGCCCCACGACAAACTACGACCATAAAACGTCACAAGTGAATCGCAGTCTTATATAGTAAAACTAATTGAAATGTGCCCAACACACATCTTTGAATAAATAATATCTATTATCTAACTGTATAAAAAATCAAAATGAAACAGAGTATTAATATAATATTATAACGAAAAATAAGAGAGAAGAAATAATATGCAAAATTATTGAAATTAAATTATTTGTCCAGTGCCAAACCCAGTATAAAAGTTAAATGCATAATTTATCTTTACATCTATATCGAAATCACGGATTTTTTAATTTATATAAAACGATTAATCAAGACTGTTTGTTTTTTCTTTTTTTTTTTTTCTAGGATATATACATTTATAATATAAAAATTGATAAATTTGCGGCTTTACGGATTGTTAGATAAATCGGAAAGACGATATAAAAGTTTAACTATAAAATGGCAGATGCATAATACATAACTAATGAATATTATCTAATGTTGTGTTAAAATAATATTAAAACAGTGTTTTTTTTCTCTCAAGATATTAATTTAATAACAATAAATGAATAAATAAATAATAGTCCATGTTATACTCTATGCTTGTGTGTATAATTACCTCAAATAATTCATACATGCAGTATTTTGTAGTAAATGATATATTACTAACTAATAATCAATTAGATCAAATTCTGAGATTACTCATTTATGCTTTCCTATTCGTCTATTGGCCGCTACACGTCAATGACTTCGGTACAGCTTTAAATCCCATAGCAGTGTACGTACGTCGTTTAATATGAATAATATATTAACGTAATATATTATCAGCGTATTATTAATCTCAGCAAAATATTCGAGATTGTTAATATAGTGTAAGCAGGATGTTAATACCACGAAACATATTAGAGTATTCCTTAAAAGGATAATTTTTGAAATTTTCAAGGATCACCTCTCAATCGGTTCCGAATAGAAAAAAAAAAAGATCAATAAATAAATTATTCATTTGATGATAATCAATTTGATATTTATTGAAATATATTCTAATACAAGTAGATGAAGGCTTCGTTTTTCATTTTTAATAGCCAAAAGCAAATGAATAGAAAATCCATCTAAATAAAAAATTAAATTTGTTCATACGGCATTTAATTTCAATTAGAAATCACAGGGTACAATTTCTCAGTTGAATGGTTATACTATACCATTAATTTAGAGCAGTCAAATTTTTTTTCAGGGGATACAAATTCAAGGCACGTGTTCCCGTTTAAATTGAAAGCTACAATTTTAGAGAATTTTTTCTTTTTTTTTTTTTTCACTGTATTTGGAACCGATTGAGAGTTCGATTTTGAACCTTTTTAAAAATCACGATTTCAAGAACTACTCTAATACAGAATACATATTTTATATATATAAAAGAGTCAGTATTGTACATACCACGAATCGCGATGAATCGTTCTGTGATCGTAGAAATCTATCTCCATGTCATTTTCACGCTATAATCTCTGAAGATTGCGCGTTATACATTCAATTTTGCAATACAAAATTTCATTTTGCGATTTTTTTTATGAAACAAGGAAGAAAATTTATCAAAATTTATAAAAATTGTTCAGAGTTTAGAGTTTATATACATAAGCAATCAGCTGCGAGGTTGTAGACAATCAATTTCATCCCGACAGTCGTGCTTATATTGATTTAAATTTTTTTCAAACTAATCAATATAATATATATTCAATTTTTAATAAATGCTTATCATCTTTCATTATAAATTAGACAATAATAATAAGTATCGATGTGTTAGGCTAGGTGAACGTAACAAATTGATATAAAAAAAAATTAAAAAAAAAAAAAAATATTATATAGTATACATAGTACTATATGATAAATACATACAATTATACATAAATATGATGTAGGGAATTATATATAGAATTTTATCGCAGGTTGATTTCTAGGTGAAAAATTTTAAGTTATATAAACTATATTGGTATACATACATAATATATATATATATATATATATATTGGTATAATTATGTATCAAAGTTATCGGTTCTGTAAAATATGATACAATATATATATTATTAGGTGTAAACATCGTGTAAATAATAATTATAATAAAGTATGAAGATTAATATTGAATTAATTAATAAAATCCAAGACGATATGAATATCGCGAGTATATCATAATATGTATGATTTATGCGAAGATTTATGTAAATGATCGAGTGAAATTATTATTGAAAATTGTTCAAATTACACCAACCGAAACTTATTGAAATAGCGTATATATAATTATTGTAATTGTAGTAATATTAATATAATATAATAATATTAATATAATTTTGTTGATCAAATTTTCTCATGATTTTTAAACAAATTCGAAGAAATATTATATAGGTATAATATTTTATTGTATAGTTATTATCAGAAGTTATATTCGTATATATAAATATTATAATATATACATATTAGTTGTTAATATTAATATATAATAATATGTGTAATAAATACATACATATAATATGTAATACACGTATGAATATATGTATATATTATAAATATTATGTATAATGGTAATGAATTTTTTACTCGTGAAAACGTGATTTCGCAGCGACTTATCGCTGATCTTTTATTACTTATATATATATATCATATATACCTATATGATTAATCTATTGCGGATTATAACGGCAAAATGATAAATATGGTAAATATAAATACGATTATATTTACTGTATAGCGGGATCACGTTCGCAATGGTAAAATAATAATAATCAAAGATATATAATAACACCTATTCCTATATACATATACGAATAATAAAGATTTTTTCGTATATTATAAACGATCGCATAATCTTGAAACTCGCGCGTTTAAAGAAAATAGAAAAATGATCCACCACGATGTAATAGGTATATAATAATATAGGTGAGAATTTCGAGGAGAAGAAAATAATAATAATAATAATAATAATAAGATTAATATGATATGGTCAAAATTTAGGCGCTCAATTTTATTGTTTATATAATATACTAATCTGTTGATTATTGCATAGCTCTATATATTATACACTATTATATTTTTTAGTTTAGTAGAATATACACCTATGTATACAAGCACATCAGTATATAGTATCAGGTCGTTTTACAAGAATCGTATTATATTACTAAAGAAAAAAAGAAAAAAATAAGAAAACAAAATGAAAATAAGAACGTAAGAACTAATAAAGAGAGAAAACGAAAAAATAAAAAACAAATTTAACGCGCGCTGCAGCAGTTTTTGGCAAAATTACTCGAATTTACTATCGATGCGAAATTCAAATTCATGTTACACGCTATACTATATGTTTAAACGACAAATAAACAAACTGGTTTTCATATCTTCGTATCACAATGATTATTTTCATTCGTATCTTATATTATACATATATATAGGTATAATATAAATTATATATATATGCTGCATTCAGAACCGCAAAAAGTTGGACCATTTTTAAACTATACAACGTTTGAATGTGTCATCTGCTCGGGCAACCTGGACAAACAGGTATGTATACATACCTACTCAAATATACGTTTTAATATTGCAGTTCGATCCCACCTTGATTTTGATGTAACCACGTTTTATTTTTTATTTTATTGGGGTGGATGTCCTCTCGAATCACTGCTTTTCGGGTTCTCGATCTTAGTTGACCTAAAGGTCAATGACATCGAGCTCGATACTGGGCAAGCCCTCGAAGATTCAGCCGAATGCAAATATCTGCATGCATATTATGCACAAATACATTTAGATAATACATTCTGGTCCAAATCTAGCCATATTTCAGTTTTGAGTTTGAATTAATTTTTCAAATGTACATGAGGATTTTCAGTAAATAAGTTTCGTCAAATTAAAAGTATAAGACAAGTTATCAGATTTGTTTGAAAACTTTTAACATCAGATCATATCGTGTTTTATTATTTTAGTCAGAATTAGTGATGTTATCACTTAATTCAGGATGAACTACCCCAATAATTACTCCTACACTTATTTTAAAAAGTTTTTTTTTTTTTCTTACCTGAACTTAAAATCACTCGAAAAACTTCAGGAGCCTTTTATTTTCAGACAAAGACCACGCTGAGTCTTGAATTATTATTATTATCTCGACTCTTATTGCACAAAGGAAAAAGTTTACTTCATCCAGTTGAATTTCAGTTCACTTGGTAATAACGAGTCCTTAAACACAAACAAAGGAGTTGATTTTAAGGAATTTTTTCCATGGTTCTAGCTCACAACATTATATGCATAGGAGTAGAATTTCTCTTGGGAGAAAGGGGTTGAAAACACTCTCTCAGATATGCGATCAAAAAGGGAAAATAAATAAATATAACAAATTTTTCAACAGGCGCCCCCCAAATCGGCTCCAAATAATTCAAAAACAATTCCCAACTTTTTTCAGATTTTTATCTCAACTCTAACCCCTCCCACCAAGAGGGTAGATTTCCCCATTTAAAATACACGTGTTTCGGTTATATTCTCAGTATGTATTTTATTGTAAAAGTAACGATTTTCAAAAGAATCTGTAACTGCGAGATTTTGGCGGGCATTGGTGCTACTGTCTGATAAAAAATTCACATCATCACACCAGACAATCTAGACGAATTGCATATCCTCTAAATCTGACTTTTTTTTTCAATTCAGAAATGAGATAAAAATCTGAAAAATTTAGGGAATTGTTTTTGAATTATTTGGAGCCAATTTTGAGGGCACCTGCTGAAAAATTCGTCCAAGCCCTAAATCAGGACCACCATAATATAATATGGATGCTAAATTATTTTACTAAAAATATATACTTTGGAAAAAATCCTCGCATGCAGAATTTTTTCAGAACGTAGTCACGTCCGGCATTATTATTTCATCTCGATTCTTGCCTGTTGATGGACACTTTGTGCATTCCAGGTTGAGTCACTGTCACCTGAATAACAATTTATGCGACCATCAAGATAAATTTTTTTTTTTCTTTAAAATAGAGGAAGATGGAAGACAGGTTTGCACTGGTCAGTGGCTTAATCAATTGCACAAACTCAACTATTTCCCGGAATCTTTATCAGTTCGTGGTGTACGACGAGCAACAAACGAGTACAGAATCTCAATGAATTTGTCAACTATCTGTCCTCGGAGTAATCACAAAATACTCTGCTTTCTTTAGTTAAAATCATTCTTAGTTGACAAATAATTTGATGTATCAAGGGCGAAAAAAAATTCTGTCAAATAGATACCTATCTGATAAAAAATTCAATCATGGTTTCTTCTTGCATTTCATCGCTCATTTACGTATCGACAAATGACGTTATTACTTGATTAACAGAAGAATTTGATCAGGTTTTGCAAGCGACTTTATAATTTGCGATGTGCAGACTGTGCGATGAATCAACAGACTTTTTTTTAAAATACCTTGTTAGTGACATTTCACGCTTATAGGTATGCTGTGTATAGAAACTGCATGCGGAGATTGGAGCTTAAACGTTAATCAATATTTATACTACTAGATAAATATGATCGTAAAAAGGTAAACACTTCAATATATTGCAGAATGGATGATTTCAATCATAAAGCGAAATAGAATAATATTTTTAAAAACGTACATTTTATTTTTCATCGCAAATAACATATAATATCATCACTTCCATATAAAAATCACTCGGGGCACTAGGTGACCCATATAAACTAACGAGGAAGTTCATCAAGCATCATCATATTCGATTCATACATAATAACAACGGGATAATCAGTTTCCTTCATTCTCAGGTATTTTATTAACCAGTTTCTAAACGCTAAATCATATTACAAGTAGAACCAATCTTTACGAAAAAGATTCCCAAATGAAATGAATCAATAACCACGAATAGCACAATAATCATAATACAATATAAATTTATTAATTAGTCGTAAAAATCTCCCTACAAAAGAACAAGAAAAAAATTTGTGCAGAAATTAATTTTGGAGCATATAAGTACGGTGCATTTAATTCTAATAGATCTCGCAGTAACGTATGTTGACAATGAACAGTTATCTCCTTGGATATTACATCCACGATGCATCCTGTATTAGAATTCGCGGTTAACCAGTTTTTACTATCGCGACATCCCTTCGATTAGCGATGCGGTTGGTTGACACGTATATGTAACTTGATGCTATAGGTATAGGAGATGAATGAGATCAATGTTTTCAACTATCTATTATACAAGTTCTTCGAGAATGAGGAGGATGGATTATAGACAACGGTCAGCACTTGACAGCTAGGCTATTACTCGTTGAACATGGAGGGGACGATGATGATGCTGGTGGACTTGCTGGTGGTTCTTAGGTCGTCGAACCAACCGACCAATCACCACGACTCTGTAGCCTGAATCCTAATGAGGCCCACGGTATATATTCGCTCACCCTCGCATCACCTGGAGATTTTTCCAAGCACGATCAACGGGCAAGGTAAGTCAAGACCCATTTTTTTCATCTTACGAAATTAGGGTCAATGCTGATCCCTTACTTCGTCTTAAATTTCTGGTTGTCTATCGTATCTGCAGCACATAATCTAATTCGAACACGTTCAATTGTTATCAATATATCTGCAACAATCGTTGATGAGATTATTTTTCATTTTAATTTTTAAAAACCCATACAAAAAATGAACAGTTTAGCAATTTTTTTTTTTTTCTTTATTCATATTCATTACCGAAGATACAACGTACGGTGTTATTTAAAACTGGTTTTGCGAAACAAACTAAAAATCGCATATATATTATTTAATTAACCGCTAAGATAATATCTGTCATTCGTACCGATACACAGAACATTGAACGTCTGTTAAGTTGAGTTCAAAATCGAATATTACGAGATAAGACTGTCAAATTTATAAATACACGTGTCTAAGTCATTTTGTGTTTACTGACGCGATGACTCACAGAATGTCACGTCATGCTGCAGCCGCAGCGTTATTTGCGATGCGGTTTTTTGATTTAAACTGATTTTAGAAAATTTCTAATAAATTACTATGGAAGAAAGCGAGTTCAACGCATGAGTAACGATTCCGCGAAGATATACCGCAGCGAAAAAGTCTTTCAACCTGATGATAAAAAAAGGCTAGCTCTTTCCACCTTTGTATTGAACTGACATTTTTATTGTCATTCGAACAATGACTGAATATTTTTTATATTCCGAGTATGTACCTACTGCATGCAGCTACCGGAATAGAATCCGAAGGCTGTAACAGATGTATGATGTATCTTGCATTCTAATTCATTTAAACAAACGGCCCTTCTGTATAACATTTCTTTATAGTATAGGTATAGCCTCCGTGACAAACTTGGATATAGTTTTGCGTTAAATATACTTGACACGTAGAATAATTATTAAAAAATAATCCGAGGCGGGTGAAATTTGAATATTATTCTCATACGTGATGAAATAACGCGAAATAGGAACTCGTATACGTATTTTTCGGAAAAATTTAAACCGCTGGGAAAATGTTTACCTCAAAAAAGGAAGGATTAATCAACCGCGGGATTGTCGCAACCTGAGTATCGTGCTTTTGTTATAATTTGATTATGTAACATCAGAAGGGTATAACGGGAAAGAGTCGCGACATCAGATAATCTCTGTAACCGTTATTGACGATATTTTTTTAAATGGAAACCCACGGCATTATAGCCGTCCGCGAATTGCGGTTTACCACGCGTTACGGTACTTCTTGCTAATCCTCATTGCATAATCAGAGCGGAAGTTAAATCGATTTGATGGTCACTGGAGATCCGAAGACCCTCCTAGTAGGATTAATTGCTTCATAAACTATAAGCCGCAAGACTAGCAGACCAACAGCTTTATACATTAAATCCGAAATTCATTATTAATACCCCGTCAACAGGCGAGATACACAATTACTATGGGTTATTGCTATTATTGCATAGTATAATAACGGTACATGAAGTGTTTGAATTTATTTCAACCTCTTGTCAACAGTTGACAATTTTAGAAATGCCATCAATCATTCGGAGAAGATTGTAAATGGTTATGATTTCAAAACGAGTTTTGAGGAGTGGCCGAAAATCTCCATATATTATATTAAATAAGCAGCTATGTTATGTACCATCCCTGTTTAAAAATAGTTGATTATTAAATCTATCATATGATATGATATGAAGAGATTGACAAGTCTTCGTACGCCCACCATAAGAATAAGGTGTAATAATTCAATTAATTCCCGAATCTCCATGTGATTCAGATTTAGAAAAAAAAACGAGACGCAAATATAAACATTATACATTATAATCTAGTTTGCATTTCAGGAAATCAAGATGACGTGGATACCAGAAAGGGTGCTACTATTTTTCGTAATATTCTCTGCGTCGTATTGCACTTATGCAATTGCTGGTAAAAATATTTCGATTGATTACACAATACTCAAAATTTGTTAATTTATTGAAATTTATATCTGAAGAGTTTTTACTTTTTATTGATAACAATTCAATGAAATGTTGTAATTTTTTCGTGGCTGTAAACGTGTTCACAGGTGACGAGGGACAGCCTGGAAGAGTAGTTTGTTATTTCAGCAATTGGGCGATATATCGTCCTGGTATCGGAAGATATACGATCGATGATTTACCAGCAGAACTTTGTACCCATGTGGTTTACGCGTTTGTTGGTGTAAGCAACGTTACTTGGGAGGTACTAATCCTAGATCCTGATCTAGACGTTGATCAGGATGGTTTCAAAAACTTTACAAATTTGAGACTCAAATATCCAGGACTTAAAACTGAGCTTGCAGTTGGTGGTTGGGGTGAGGGTGGTCGAAAATACAGTGCCATGGCTGCTGTTGGTGAACGGAGAACATCGTTCATTCGTAGCGTCGTGGGTTAGTGAAATATTTTCTGAAATTTGGTACGTTAAACTGAAAACCACTTTCTCTTTTATTTTTTTTTTTTCATTTTATTTTATCCTTTTTCATCGTTGTCTGTTCTCGACTATACTATCCCCAGGGGTCGTAGCTCGGAGAGACATGTAGTAAAATGTAGATAGGTACAGTGAAAGAATAGCTGAAACTTACGTGCATATATACCTACGATGTAGAGAAAATTAAAATTAAAAAATAAATGAGTCACAGTGTAATCAAAGTGACAGTCGTTAAAATCTCAACGCGTATTAACGCGCCAAAGAAATGTCGTATATTTCTTTTTACGCTCGAGAGAACCTGATGTGTTTATACAAGTACTTATACGACAAGCCAAAGACATGAATTAGTGAATTTTGTCAACTCAAATAAAGCCTGGAATTAATAAGATTGATTTATGAAAACAATAGGTATATGCCCAATTTTTCTGCCACCTATATCTGGTATAATATAAAATAACTGGTTATTATGATAACCCAGACCTTGATCGTTTATTTTTTCACTCATTTCTTCACCTTGCGATTATTCAAACAGATAGTGTATTTCTCTCACAGTTATCAGTCGCATATCGCTTACGCGTGCCCCCGTGATGAACTAGAGCAAGTAAACAGTACGGGTACACGTGTATCAAGTTCGCAAATTCAATATCTGTATAGAATATTCAGATTAAAAAAAATTCTTTTCATGTTCTTATGGTAATTAAAAATCATTTTATCTATCACCCGAAGCACTTTATTATATCGCGTGTTAGGAAAGTGATGCATTTTTTTTTTTTCATTGTCAGAATGCACAAAGGTCCCCGATATCTACAAGGTTGTATAGTTCCAGCGGATAACGAGCAGATATATACGGACATGAATATGAATGTACAACAATATTCTTATTTTTCTTTGTCACATAAATGTCATATACAATTTAAAAGATGCATGTAGGTATACGGTTTTTTTTTTTTTTTTTTTAGAAATAATGAACAAATATGAATTCGACGGATTCGACCTCGACTGGGAATATCCTGGGGCCGCCGACCGAGGAGGCAAATTTTCTGACAAAAACACTTTCCTATATTTCGTCGAAGAACTGCGTAGAGCATTTGACAGTGTGGGAAAGGGCTGGGAAATCACGATGGCAGTTCCGCTGGCGAAATTCCGTTTACAAGAGGGTTATCACGTCCCGGAGTTATGCCAGTGAGAAAAAGTCACGTTTTAGTAATGAAAAGAGAGAGAGAGAGAGAAAAAAAAAAGAAAAAACGAAAATTTCTTGCTATTCGTCGCATTTCACTTATATTCGAAATTTGTCTGGACAACTCGAGGCCACAGTGACAAAAATACACGATAAATTACACTATGCTAAAGAAGAAATATGGGCTGACAAATTCTTTACTCAATAAATCCTTCGAGGACTGGCTAGAAAAACGCAAAAAAAAAAAATGTTCAATAAATTTGAATCTGCAACATCACTTTGCAGATAAAAATAATTAAATCAAATTAAACTGAATCTATAATAAAAAATAACAAGACTGACATAAACTTCTGACGTACCTACTCAACCTCCAAGTAATCTACGACATACATAATTTATCATCTCAAACATGAAATCCAAGAATAAAATTGCAGTCGGATTTTTTTTTCATCTCGTGCTTTTGATAATTCAGTCGAGTAATCATTTCTCGATATGCAAAGAACAGAAATAAAGAAAATTAATTTCAATGTACAGAAATTTGGACGCCATTCACGTGATGGCATACGATCTTAGAGGAAATTGGGCAGGATTTGCTGACACCCATAGCCCACTGTATAAACGTCCTCACGATCAATGGGCATACGAAAAACTTAATGTCGTAAGTTATCGTCAGAAAATATTCGCTTCATTTGCGAGTATAGGGTATAGTTTTCTTTTTTTTTTTATGTTCTTACAAAGATTAAAAAACTCTTTTCAGAACGACGGCATGAGACTCTGGGAAGATCTCGGTTGTCCATCAGACAAACTTGTCGTCGGAGTACCATTCTACGGACGTAGTTTCACGTTGAGCAGTAGCAATAATAACTACAATCTAGGTACCTACATTAATAAGGAGGCTGGGGGTGGAGCACCTGGAAATTATACAAGAGCGAAAGGATTCCTCGCCTATTACGAAGTACGTCAATATTTATTGCGGAATTTTAACTGCTGAATATAAATGTAAAATCTCCTCCATCATCATCATTTTTATTGATTTCTATCTCACAGATTTGCCCAGAAGTTCAAAACCCGAAGTCAGGATGGACGAATAAGTGGGATTCAGACGGGATGGTGCCGTACGCATACAAAGGTAAGATCATCCTACTTGATCAGAAATTTTTGTGGTATTTCAAGGTCGTCGAGAACGAATAAATACGCTCACAGTCCACGTCCTGTCTCAGACCCTTTTCTCCCTGATTCGAATTTCCATACAATGCCTTGATTCTCGTTATCTTGATCGTCCATCTCCTTATTTCATTCCACTATATACAGACCCTCCGACGCATCCTGACGTAAAAATGCCTTTGAAATTCGTCACTTAAAATATACATTATGTCTTGTGGAAGTATACTATCAAGAACCACTTATATTACCCCTAAGAAACGCAATGGGTGGGATACGAGAACGAGAAGAGTATTCAAATAAAAATGGACTTTATAAAAGAACGAGGCTATGCCGGGGCCATGACATGGGCAATTGATATGGATGATTTTCACGGTATATGCGGAAAGCCTAACGCACTCATACACATCCTGCACGGTAATATGAAGAACTATCGCGTTCCTGCTCCAAAGTACACCACAACTCCAAGGGTTAGCTACATTTTATAACTTATTTCTATGTATTATAAAGTATGGGTAGATTTGATTGCAGGACTTCAAATTCGCGCATAAACCAGGACCTCAATGTTTATTTAATGTTTAGCCTGAATGGGATCGGCCACCTAGTACACCTAGTCCTTCCGGGGGTAGTTATCCTTCGTCTAAACCTAGCGCACCCCCAATTATTACGACTAAGGCACCTACTCCAGCTTACAAACCACCGGTGATGACTACAACTACGAGTAGACAAACCGAGGAAACCACTCAGCCCACACGACCAACATCGGCAGCGACGTCTACGACGCCTATATTTAATGAGATAGACGATACTTCGAACGAGATAAAATGCGGAAATGAAGACTTTATGCCATCCAAAGACTGCAGACTGGTACAGTGGCGTTTTATTGATTAGTTATTGCGGTTGAATACGAGAGTATAGATCATTTCTTTGTGTGCTAATTGTGGTTTTTCTGTTACAGTACTATCGCTGTATTTATGGAAGACCTCTCAAGTTCCAGTGCCGGGATGGTACTGTTTACAATAGTGAAAAATTCATTTGTGATTGGCCTAGGAACGCAGATCGTTCCGAATGCCGAAAAATTTGAGAATTATAATTACATAGTTCTTAGTGATTTTTAACTTGTTTTGTTTCTTTTTCTATCTTTTACACGTTTTATTTACGTTCCAGTATCTATATGGATAAGAATGTATCTACGTATTGTATAAGATTATATATTGGAGCCCGCAGCCAACGACTTTTGTTTTAAGCCATTAGTATATTATAACAATACCTGACACAATAACAAGAATAGGTATAATGATTGGTTTCACTCGCTCGTAGTTGGTTTAATTTACGATAATCGGTTGACATACATACATCAAGGAATATGATTACATAGGTTGAATAAAGTTAGAAAAACCTATCATCGAATTCGACTTAATAAATATTCTGCAAACTTTAGTGTATATCTATATTCTATACATATATGTATTAGTATAGAATTTAAGATGTTATTTTATCAAACATTCTTGAATTAATTATTAATTGACTGTGACATCATCATTAGCATATATCGACCTATAGAAAACACTGCCAGCTGGTATTTGTAAAAGAATCTTGAATGCAGAGCACATCGCGCCGTTACTAACTAACGCGTATATAGGTATTATATCTGTTTAATCGTTCTCGCGTCCGCGCAAGTGCGGCTTATCTGTATAAAACGAACCTTGAATAAAACCTGTGCAGCATAAACGAATAACATTCTTAATTAATCATCACCTAATGACAAAATAATTATACAGGGTGATTCAGTTTGACCGGACCATATTAAATGGGCATATTCCTTGTCGAATTCTAAGACTAAAATTCCGTAGCGAAAAATTCCGGAGATCAATGGTGTCCGAGTTATTCAATATCTTAATTTGGCTATAAAGTATTTTTTTCATCAATAAAAACGGATGACGGGTGTTAATTTTTACTTTGACGATTCCGTTTTCGATCTTTGGCAGCCAGGTCGTCCGATCCTTAGTTTTCGGTTGTCTAGGCCCACCGTTTCATAGTTTTTTCTTTTTTTTTCATTCTTTCAATTTTTCAATTTTTCAATTTTTTTAGAATTCGACAAGGAATATGCCCATTTAATATGGTCCGGTCAAATTGAATCACCCTGTATATCAATAACTTAAACGTATTATATTTGTATAATTTATTTCAAAGTACAACATATAATATATATCATGATAACATCGATCTACGCACGGGTATACACAAGTGTTTAGGTAAGGTACGTACGTAGTCAACGAATCAAAAATAGAACAACTCATTAAAATTTCATAGTCGCGTGGCGGGTAATAATTTCTCAATTGTATAGTAGTGCGTATGAGCGTTTCTCGCCCTTCATTACAACGACGCTTGAATAAGTTATAAACTACACGTTTGTGTACCTATAACACGTCTGCAGCGATTACGTAGGTATATAGACTATTCCGTAAGGTTTATCATTCCTAATCGTATATAAAACTGAGTACATACATCAGTATAAAAAAACCTTTATGTTTATTCACGTATTTAATATTATATTGATTGTTTAATAAGTATGTAGTACGTGAATATACAAAATATGTCTGGTATAAAATATGATTTGAAATAAAATTGCGCTAGTAGTTCGCGTCTCTTCGTCTATATTCGGTAAACCTCGGATTCACGAATCCTCAATGCTTTGGGTTTGACGTCATAGGCCTCACAGTAAACATGTCTGTGTAGCCTTCGTAGTCTGACGATACTCAAATAAAACTATAAAAATCATGAAATTATCATATTCAAAGTGATTATCCACCGCCTATACGTGTGATAATATTAATAACAAACAATGAGGGCTGAAACGAGGATATATTCTATCTCAAAAACCTTCCATAAATAATTATATAACGGTACGATGAAAATATTCACAGATACTACATACTTTTATTTTTGACAGATTCCATAATTATTAACCTGACCTGCACCTTAATAACATCTTATTTTGTCTCAATTATAAAATTATTACATTCGATATACGATTCAATATTTTATCATTATTATACCTATCAATTCATTCAAGTATTTGAAATTATTCAAATAATCAACATCACAATATTACCGAAATAACCTGTACTATAGTGAATCTAACCTTTTTTTTTTTTACCAATCTCTGAATCACGAAGGGTGTACCCCCAACGAAAAAAAAGAAATTATATCTCCGAATTTCTTTCGTCATATTATAAAATAAATGAATAAATGGGAAGCCGTTATTTTTTAAATCCACGATATTATAATAGAATCTGAGATGTAATATCTTCTATTGATAAATTTTTGATTATAAATTCGTGAAAATATTACAATATACGATATTGTACATATTTATTTTTCTTTTATTCTTCTAATTTACAGAGAAATGATTGCTCGAGTGTAGAATTATTGTGTTAAAAAAAAAACGTAGAACGTTAACAAAAATCAGAAAAAAAAAAGAAACAAAAACAAAAGAAACACAACATTTATACAAAAATGTTGGCCAGAAGTAGAAAATACGATAACGAAACACTTGACGTTGTGAACAAAGGATGCCTTGATCTATACAACGGTATAGCCTGCGGTAGAATTAGTATTCTAACTCTACTTAGCGTTGTCACATTTCTCCTCATAGTTTTGAAAATAATAAAATACCACGCCTGTAGGGACTCTCAGGTTCATCATTACGCAATATTCTATGTTTCGGCGGTGAAATGCATAATTTGGTAAGTTTGAAAATTAAATATTAGAGTAAAAAGCATTTTTTTTTTTTTTTTACAAAAATTGATTTGATAAATTTTCAATTATAATGTATAATATAAATTATTATTTGTTTTTTTGCAGCGCCTCAAGTTTTGTCGTCGGTATTCGTTATCCACAGATTGATTTCACCGCTAATTTTTTCAAACTTCTTCAGTTTATATTAATATGTCATCTTCATTGGTCAACGGCGGCTAGAGCTCGTCACAGAGATGATATTGTACAGCACGTTGTTAACCCGGTGCTTTCTCTTTACATGTTGTATTGTACTACTGTTGTTTTAATGGGAATGGTTGATATTAGCGGAACTTGGACAGAGTGCCTTCGTAAGTTACGCATTGTACAAGAATAATTGGTCAACAATAATAAACCAATGTTGAAAATATCTTTTTAACTATAAGTTATGAAGTCATGTAGCAGCCAATTAAGTTTCAGATTATTTAAAATAATTAGAATTTATTATCACTTTGAATAAACCAAATTCGAATATTTAATCAACGCTTATCATCACTTTGTCTCTTTCAGGTCCTTACTGGCTGATGCTATCTAGTGCGGACTTCATTTCTGTACAATTATTCGCAGTCGTTGCTCTGTACCTTACTCACAGCAACAATAGATCTGTTATATCTACGCTAATGCTACCTACAACATCAACTCAAACTAGAGATTTATGGCTTGTAACAGCTGTTTACGAAGTCTCTGCAGTAGTTTCTGTTGTCTTCGACGCTGTTATGTCGTTGTGTTAGTATTCCTTGGAATATTTTAAACTAATGGTCATTTCTTCAAATTTTAGTAACGGTCGAATATTCTTTTAATTCATATTGTCTTATTCTCATGTTTTTTTTAATTAAAAATCTGTTTTAATACATAAAAAAAAAAAAAAAAAAAGACCTGATCTAATCTGTTTCTTTCGGTTTTTTTTTCAAGATAGAAACGATCTCTTCAGACTTGATCATTTAATAGATTACTTATTGCTGTTTGAATCACTTTCCAGTGGGCAGAGAGGAAACTGGTTGCAGTGGGATTTACAATCACGTCCAGATCTACTACAGCTCATCCATTGTGGCTGTAATTATTTTTAAGTATTTCTTACCGACTTGGACCTTGCTCTGTGTATTTCAACCAGCTCGTATTAAAGCAAGACCATCTGAAGTGGCGCTTACCTCGCACTACAATACAGTAAGAATGATATACCCAATTTGTTTATTTGAGATTGATACAGGCAACTTCATCTAAATATTTTATTCCAGGATGGAACCTGCTACAATCAGTATCGAAGGATGTTCTTTTCCCAAAACGGTGGACATCCTACATCGATGTCGTACCCGACCATACCTTACCCATCAGATCCTCCAATGTACGAAGGTTTTGGAGATTATTCTTATCCTGATAGTTCGCCTGACGCATCGCCTACGATTACCCAAAGAAAAGGGGACTTCGATGATGCTTACGAGAAGCATTTCATCAATATTGATCAACGTAGAGATATGATTGAGAACCAATACAGGATGGATAATAACAGGCAAAATTTCGAGAGAAGTTTAAACATGGAAAACGAAGCGAATGATAATGATAATGATAATGATAATGATATTGTTAAAGGAACTGTTTCGAAAAACAGTAATTTAACAACGATTAGCGAAGAGGGTGGAAACAGCGTGGATAGCCCTCAAGAGTAATCAGTTGCTCAAGAAATTCTAAGTCAAATCCTACCTAGTTTTAAAAGTGCCTAACGCGGTTAGCGAGTTATTTTTTAACTTTATTGAGCTGTTTAATCAGTTATCTAAATTATGCAACAGCTACTTTGTATAAAATCGTATTCATTTGCGTAATCGATATTTTACAATAATATACGTTACGCGTAAACTTGTTAGCTAATTACCTTTAACGAAAATAATTTCTTTGCCCCCAAGCGTTAGAGAAATGAATGAAACTATATGATAGTTTTGAAATTTTTTTTGTTACTTCCTGTAAGCGTGATGTGTATATGTATGTATTACAGCGTATGTAAACATACGAACTAAATGTTAATAACGAATTGCTAATCACGGTAGGAATTTTTCACAATGGATTTATAATATTGACGATAGCGTTAGATAGGGCTTAACATTATATTGAAAGAGTTTTAAAAAAAAACTTTGTTAATATTGATCTGAAAATGAAAATATAAGACTTGCTTGGAGGGAAATTAGCGTTATTGTAGGAGTAGATTTTACAGATAATAAAATAACTTTTCAAATGCATCCAATTTATTGAATGATTAAAAAACTGATATTTAATCTTTCTCAGTTTTATAAAGTAGATATATTCCAAAAAATAAGCTGTGATTTTTTATGCTCGAAATTGAAGTATAGAAAAAATTAGAAAAAAAAAAAAAAAAAAAAAAGAAGCATTCTATGAATCATACAAGTTTTTGGAATAATTTTCAACGGATGTTAATTAAATTAAATATGAAAATATCTATAGAATAATGTGATTGATTGATTAATTGATTAATTGATTGATTGATTGATTAATTTATGCAACTATGCAATTAGGTAATTAATAATAAGCTGTAAGATAATTATGATTACCGATTATTAATATTCATGTCCAATTTAGATCGAAATATTTAGAAATACTGTAAGAATACGTCTTATACTGGTATGTGTATGAACAACGTATGCAACAAGTTCTGTTGCTTTATTTAAAGACTGTTTTCATGGAGAATTATAACTTATTGTTAGTATGAAATACCGAATCTGCTTTAAGAATCTCTATGGTTGAATGTAAACGATTATAGAAAATTATATGAGCTAAATCTTACAATTTTATGTTGTAAGTACCTATATACTAAATAGCAAAAGTTACACATTCGCGATTCGAAATAATGCGTGTCTATATTTCTATAATATTGCTAAAATTTTAATTAGCATATATTATGATCAAACGTTATTACTTCATCCAAACATTTTTATATTTAGTTTGTTCCTATTCATATATTATTACGTAATAGATATTTAGATAAATTCTCGTTTATAATTTGAATAACGATAATATTTAATCGAATTATAAACCCTCATAGATTACACGCATTAGATGCTAATCAAATCACCGTAAATGCAAAACAAGATTTTCGGAATGCACTGGTTGTGAATTCTCTTATGTAAAGAGGATGAAAATTATAGGAACTCAATTTTTCATTATAATCGATACATTTGAGTTGAAAAATAAAAATAAAAAATATATAAAGAGTAAAAAAACAAAAAAAAAAAAAAAAAAAAAAAAAAAACAATTCTACGAGACTAAGCAATTAATTTAACATAAAAATATACACGTATAAATATTTTTAAGTAAATTTCATTAAACCTACATATCTAGGTATTAATAATGTACTATTTGATCAGTATGTTAGTTTTATTTCAGTTTTTCTCATTGTCTTATATATCTTTGATCCATTAATTATTATTTAAAAATAGTTTTTCCATAGCATATTGATAGCCGCAGAAAAATAAATCCCTTATAATTTTCGAATGTTATATTGTACTATAATAAGAAACTTTTTTTTTTTTCTTTTTTATCTATTCTTGTTTTTCTATCTTTTATATCGTAAGATCGAACAATCACATGAAGTATTAAGAAGCGTTACTAATTGTTGCGTTTATTCGATCTAGGATACAAGAAAATAAAAAAAAAAAAAAAAATTAAAAAAAATTCCCATTATATCATATATGTAATTACCTATATGCAATTACGTAAATTATTATACATTTATGTTATTATATTGTATGTTAGGTTGCTGATCGTATTGAAGAAAAAAAAAAATAATAAATTGCTCATTATTGTCTAATTAAACTTTTAATTAATTTGAAACGATAGTCGATCGGCCATTATCCAACTTAAATAATTAATTAAAAATTTTCAACTTTTAAATGAAGAAAAAAAAATAATAATAATTGAAATAAAAACAATGTCAACAATTATTGCAGATTACGAGATCTAGAATGGGAAAGGATTGGATGAAAAATTTTATGTTATATTATTATATTATTACAAGCAAAAACAAATAATATGAATGAATTTTTTGTCTTTCGAAATTCTTTGTTTATTTACAAAGCAAAAATTTGACGTCATACCCGAGCTATACAGCTCGCTTACGTCTAGCTTTATAAATCATTGATACTGATAAAAATGAGGTCATTTAAAATTCATAGAAATACAAGAAGAAAGATAATAACAATCGAGAGATATTTTGTCTGTTGAGGAATAAATGTGGAATACGTATTTTTTTTATCTATTTTTTATGATTTTAATGAGCTGAATGATATTATTATAAAAAGTGTATTTAAAGCCCCATAAATAAATTCTCTATGTATTTCCGCGTATAGATATACATAATTTTTTTTTTTTTTTTTTTTTTTTTTTTTACCATTAAATAGTTTCGAAGATATACTTAACGACCTATCAATTAATAATTATTAGCAACAATATTAACGTACGCACGTGTAATTTTAATTACGTAAAATAAAATAAAAATTATTTTCTATTAGCAAAAACACCTATAGAGATATTATGTATCTTAATCTTCAAGTTAATTAAAACGTCATATGTAATGAGAATTTTTTTTCTTTTTTCTGCAGCCATCGGATCATTGAATCATAACAGTACGGTGGCGCTCATCGTCTTACATATGTAATAACAATAGTAGTAGTATTTTATTCGATTGCATTCAGTACGAACTATATATTTCACGTAAATACACATTCGTTCGTTCGTTCTTTCTTTCTTTCTTTCTTTCTTTCTTCATTTATTTATTTCTTTCTTTATTTAAAAGATCGGTTCAGCGTAAATATTAACAGTTTATTAATACTCTTTGAATCCGCGAGTTATCTAAGTCATTGAAAAATGTCTAACATCATTAAATGACAATATAGGGCTAAAGTATATTGTTAATAATTTTTATTCAACTGTACGTAACAATAAAAGAGATTCTTCAAAGTTAAATATATATATATGTTCTGCTAATTCCCATCTTTCATTGCAGTTAAAAATCTGTTGGAATTTCCTTTACATCTTTTTTCTTCTTTTCTTTCTTTTTACATTTTTCTATTTTTTCTTTTTCTTGTTAATCGATAGGATGTGTCATCTTTTGAAATTCTTATCAAATTGTAGCTGACGCCTTCAACATTTACGTAATATGTAAATATTCATATATCAAACTTGATAAACACACGCCATCCGATATATTCTAAATGAATTATTTTCCCCAGTGACAATTATATCGCGAGTTAAATAATTTTTATTTTTTTTTTTTTCTTAAATAATATCGACGGCTAGGTGGAAATACCCTATATTTCAAATTATGATTGAGTATATAAAAACAGTCGGTTTCTTCCACGCACTCGTCGATATAAATATAAAAATGAAAATGCGTTTCTAACATTCTGCGAATCGTTCCCTCTCTATACAGAATTTGTCTTTGTGACCCTGAATCTAATCACGGGTTTAATAAACATCGTGAGCTTTATGAGTGTATATTGTTTTTGTGATGTTTCGCGTATAGGTACCTAGAAAGTTACATTTCAAATGGCGTTTAATGTGCTGCATCATTTAGCAAAATATTGTGATGATATTGCGTAGATATTATACACATATATGTATGTGTATATATATTCACATACATACATACATACATACATATGTATAAGTATAGCAGTGACCGTGACGGTATGACAAAATATCTCATATATGATCTTCATACCCTGCAAAATGTTAGGAAATATTTGTTTCAGTTATAATTTCTATTTAATGTATAATGTAATGTAATCTTAGCGTTCTCGAGTCTACGCAAATGTTTGCAATAAGTTATTATACAAAAATTGTTTAAGAAATTGTGGTAGCTCGACGTACATACAGTATAGTACGTCAGCCCGCGAGAATAAATGGAATAAGCTTATCGTACTATATGCGTGTTTTTTTTTTTTTTCTTTTTTTTTTTTTTTCTTCTTCTTCTTTTATTTTTTTCTTATTCGCCCCTTTTTTTAAACGCAAAAACGATAACATACGTATACGTCAACTGGTATCAGCTACTAACAATAAGAGGGGAGTCTTCAAGCGTGTGCAGGCCCGATCTTAATAAATAAAATATCAGCTCGTAGTTATTCAAATTATTCAAGTCGCTTCGCGAGAGAACAACGCACGCTAAAATCGTACGCCTTTAATTTTGCATATTCGCGCTTCCGCTCTTTAGTTTATTTCGTAATTTTTTTATTGTCTTTTTTTTATTTTTATTTTTTATTTTCTTCACTTACCTCGTGTCGCGCACCTCGTTAGCATCGCACATTTAACTTTGAATTTAAACCGATTACCCGCGCCGCATTTCGTAATAACGTTGCAGACGACAATACCTGTTAAAAACAGTGCATTTTTAAAATGTTTGTGATCGTTATATTTCAATTTATATATTACACAACTACAGCTGTGATTAATAATGTGATTATTATATAATGGATATTTTATTACCTCAACAAATATTAAGACAAAAGTGTTTATTCGTCAAAGTTATTTAATCATTATCAAACATGGTTCATCTTCGACGCAAGGTAGGTTATGTCAAAGTTCTCAAGGTTAATATCATTCACAATATTCCCGCTTTAATCTAACCTCACCTTACCTCACGTGGCTGTGGTATAGTCATTATATTAATAAATAACTCGATTAACATTCGTTACTTACTTTCTTTCTTTCTTTCTTTCTTTTTACATTGACTCAATTATTATCGTGAAAAATCTGTTTTTATGATAATCGTAACGAAATGCAGAAAATAAATTATATAGGTGTTGCTATAATAAATGAAGTGAAAGATGAAGTGAAATTAATATTAATAGAATAAAGCTGAAAAAATAAATCTATTTCATATATATATATATATAGTCTCTCAGTGTATAAGTTAATTTAATTATATATTTTAATTGACGTTCGAATATTTGTTCAAATCTCTGCGTCACTAACACTTAAATATATGCAAATAAATTCGATACAGTTACAAACTCTTTTTGAAATGTCAAATAGATACAGTTCGCAAAACTGGTAAATTTGAATATTCGAATTTCTACTAATCAACCTGAATAAATATATTTCAAAACTATAGACTGATTATTATACACTTATAATTTAATTACCAATGGGAACAACAAGTCGACAAAAAGAATCGATTGAAAATCGATTTCATTTGTTTAAAAATAAATACAGAATTCAAATAATTTATCAAGATTTTCATATTTTTAGCTTCTATCTCACGGAGGTCTCCTACGTCAGTTAAAACAAAACATAAGATGGAGTTCGTCTTTAAAAATAAGAAACGACGAGGTCGTTAATCCCGATCGTTCGTTTAAGGTAAATTTTTGCTAACTAATTTCTTGAATATAAAAAATATGAATAATCTAATCTTAACGTACATGTAAACATAAAATTGAATCAATTTCAGTACGCCGATCTTTCCGTTCATTTGGCCGCACCTCATCAACTTCAGCCAAAGCCTGATGTTAGCGCTTTGTCTTTTGGAAAATATTTCACAGACCATATGCTAAAAATATTTTATTACGAAGCTTTGGGCGGTTGGCAAACGCCAGAAATAACACCCCTTGAAAATCTGGTACTTCATCCCGCTGCCAAAGTCCTTCATTACGCAGTTGAGGTGAAAATTCTGCTTTTTTTTTACCATTAGTTAAATTTGAAAGAAAAAATAAATTGCGTACTCAAGTTTAACCATACCTTAATAGTTGCCTCATTTATTGCAGCTAATAGCGTTCTTTGGTTTCAGCTTTTTGAAGGAATGAAAGCCTACCGTGGTGTTGATGGAAAAATCAGACTGTTCAGGCCAGAGTTAAACATGGAACGAATGAACGCTTCTGCAGTTAGATCTGGGCTTCCCTCATTCAATGGTACAGAGCTCATTAAATGTCTCAACAGATTAGTGGGTATAGATCAAGAGTGGGTCCCACATTCTGAAGCATCTAGTCTTTATATTCGTCCAACATTAATTGGGATCGATGTAAGTATAGAAGCTAAATTATTGATTTAAATAACGATAACACGTTTTCAATTCGAAGTTTTATATTGGACTATTTTTATCCCCTGAATTAAAAAATTAAGGGTATTTTGATTATTAATTCAGTCATTGATCAATAATCATGGTAATAATTAGATAGTCTTATATTTGTGATAATGGGATAATATTTCCCAACTTCTTTCTCGGTATTGCAAAATTACAGAGATAAACATCGTATGATGTTATTTTTCCTGTTTGATAATAGAAAGAAAGAGAAAAAATAAGGAAAAAACAAAAGGCTTAAAACCTTGGTTTAATAATTCAGGAAAACAAAATTATCTTCAACTATAAAACTTGGCTATCTATTGTCATGTCTTGAACTATCTTTTCATGAATTAGTTTGCTACTCAATATTTATATAAAACTAGCGGAGTAATGACTCATATTCTGCAATAATATTACACATTTAATGGATGCGGTAGAAGCAACTAGGAAAAATATCTCCTTATGCAATAATCAAATATATTACTCAGCTTATAGTAATCTTTGATTTCATTCATGATTCTTTGACCAATGTTGATTGACGATTGATTGTAACGAACATTCAATTTATCTTACAAAATGGATAAGTTCTAAAATATTATTCAGTCAGAGCTGAAATATTTAGCTGGCCTTAAATGGTAGGTAGACAATGCGCAGGCCAATATGAGAGACTGTTATATTAATCTTGTGTCAGCGTGCAGCAACCTTTGACAATATTACGACATTCTACTCACTGGCTAAGTAATTTTCAATAGTCAATTGTACACACAACTTTATTCATTTTTACATATGATATAAAACGTGAGAGAATTGTGTCTCTGGCATTGGTGTTCAGCTCACGCAGTTCATCTTCAGGTTATCGATGAACTGTTTTGCGATTATTATACATCTTATGTTTATTCAAAATCAGCTGTTATTATCTTCTGACTGAACTTTCCTAATATTGGCGTAATCGTTACTGTTTATTTATACACTTTGCCGGGAGATAAATCATTCCACCTTTTTTTTGTTTCTTTTTCTTTCTCAATTCTTTACTACATTCGAATCACCTATTATTTTTATTATCATTTTTCTTCACAAGATGAAAGTAAGTTTCTTAAAACTGTAATTTACCGTATCAATTTTCTAGACCATTCCAGTATAATATATACTCTTATCTCAACCAATGAGTTATTATATATAACGTTATGTTTTTCATTGAAATGATTTTTACTTAATCTCTGATAAGAATATTCTGTTGTACCATTGTCAAGTTAAATAAGTTATACAAACAGACTATGAAGTGATAATAAATTTCTATCAACTAGGCCTTATAGTATCTTAGGAAATTACTAGTCTTAAATCATTTATGTATGTATAAGAATAGATCATTTTGATAAACTAATTCTAGTCTCTGTATTAGATTCTTAATCATTCCTTTAAGTAGTATATGGTAGTTATATTGAAGAAATGAGTATCGTCAGAGGGGATTTTATCATGTTTAGATAAACAATAAAAACTTGAAGTTCACGAGACTTTTCTTGCTTAGAACTTCTCTCCTGATTTTTTTTATATCTAATTAAAAATTGTCTTAGTAGTTAATTAAGTCCAATGTCAATGTTACATGATAATTTACCACTTGTCAAGCACAAGTGATGCAATATTCGATATATATGTCCTAATTATTATCATTCTGAAATGGTTATGAAAATTACATCAAATTTTGATCTTGTTGCGTAAACTGATAAACTATATACGTCGAAAAACAGATATGCCATAATATTTCTGTACGACTATAAATATGTTTAAATAAAAAAGAAAAAACATTTGTTTTTTATGATAATGCGATATGGTTTAATATAAGCAAAAAACGAGATCGTATAAGCTGTTTATTTCAACAATGAAATGTTCTCCTATTTTAGCCAACATTGGGTGTGGCATCATCAGCTTCAGCTCTCTTGTACGTAATTCTATGTCCTGTGGGTGGATACTTTAAAATATCTGCTGAGGATGAAGGTGTTTCGCTACTCGCAGATCCCAGATATATTCGCGCCTGGCCCGGTGGCTGTGGTGATCGTAAAATGGGAAGTAACTACGCACCGACGGTTCAAATACAAAGAGAAGCTTCAGAAAAAGGTCTACAACAAGTATTGTGGCTCTATGGTGATGACCATCAGTTAACTGAAGTTGGTACTATGAACATTTTCATGTTTTACATCAATGAAAATGGAGGTACGTCAATAATTTTTTTTAGATAAAATTCATACATAGAATAGGAAATAATTTTTCTATATATTTTTTGTATGACTATTAAATCTACAACATATTACCTATTTTACAGAAAAGGAATTGGTAACACCGCCATTAAACGGAATAATTCTACCCGGCATCACTAGGAGATCAATCCTATCAATAGCTAGAGAATCGGGTCAATTTAAAGTCAGTGAACGATCGATCACTATGCCAGAAGTCTGCCATTTGCTGTCTGAGAACAGGGTAAGCTCTTTGGATCTAATTTATTGTTTCGGTTTAACTTTTTTTTTTTTGAAAATAAACTTCTTAAAAAATATTTGACTTTCACGAAATTTAGCGCTAATAATGTTGATGTATATTCTACAATATACTCGATCCCTAATACTTTATCAAAAAATATAATAAATCTGTCCAATTACAATCCCTATGTCTTACACACCTTATGGCAAGCAACAGTTTTGTTATCGTCGATGTAGGTGATAACATATTCCGACATGGAGTTGTGATATTTTCAATGAGCAAAACATGTAACACAAATTATGTAAATAATTTATTTTTAGATTTTTCTGAAAATTAGTTCATATACGTTGATTCAATGACTTGTGAATAATTAGAAATTATAATCTTTTTTCAGTTGTTGGAACTTTTTGGAGCTGGTACAGCGTGCGTAGTGTGTCCTATTACGTTCATTAAATACATCGAGGAAGGAATACACATTCCGACTTTGATACAGCCAAATCCAGTCTACAAAATGTTTCATAAACATCTCACCGACATTCAATATGGACACATACAAGAACATTCGTGGGCTTTAGTACTAGATCAATAACAGGATCAATCCAAGAAACTTTTCATTTAGTGTACAGTTAAGATTTGTTATACTATAACTGATATCGAATATTTGTCAAATTCCAGCAGTATTTCGAATAAACTAGATAGAGTTTTAATAAACTGGATTAGAAGACTGTCTGGAGTTTACAATTTTCATATCGAATTTATAAATTAAGAATTTTTAGATAATTAAATAGAATTTAATAGAATGCTATAACAGTGATGTCAAAGACAATTCGTGGTACATCTATTATAGAACGATGAATTTTAAATGATAATGTATTTAATTTATTTATAATTTTGAGTGTGTGACAATTTATCTGTTTCTGTGTACCGTTACGTACTCTAACGTACTAGTATACCTTCAACTGTTGATGCATATTTTGTTAATTTTTAATTATCGTATCTCCGATGTTGAGCTCTTATTTCAATACAATTAATGAGCTGCTTCTTTTTTTTTTTTTTTTTTTCGGAGAAATTGATAAATCGAAGGTAATATAATATGTGCATCATTTGTTGGTAAACAACATTTAATGACGAGTTCGAGATCTGCCCTAAATATAAAACAATGTTAATTAATTTTTCAATATTATATCTTAAGTAGGTTTTGTTATAAGAAATATACGGGCATACTTTGAATCAAATTAACCGAACAAAAGTTAATGCCCATAGTGAAACTTATTTTTAGTAACAATTGGACAAAAAATTATTATAGTATTTATTATATTAATGAATAAATTATTTTCTTAATCAGTCATTTCAATACACATGTATACATACATACTATAATTGGTGGTATCAAACTAGTGCGTTTTATTTTTTCTTTACTATGAACTTATCGTTATGAAATACATATGAATATTATTTATCAGTAAATGTTACAGTAGCAGTTACTGTTTACATAATTTAGTTCTCCCTGATCCTGTATAGTGATAAACTTCTTTCTTGCTTAGAAATATCATTTTTAGGTAAACGTGATAACAGTTTGATATTTTGAAATCGCTTATCGCAAGCTTAGTTAAGGTGGTGATCTTTTTCTTTTTTTTTTTTTTTTTTTTTTTTTCGAAAATCATTTGCGAATCTAATTAATTATGTTTGATTGATATTAGTGAAAAAATTGTTGTCAAATGATGAAAACGCATGAATATTATAAATAGTTTATTATACAGTTGAAAAATGGTTGTGTTTGTATAGATTTATATAATAGGTATACAATCTTTGATAAGGTCGAAATTAAGGTAAAGGTAGTAATAAAAATACAAGTCTTATCAATTAATCATTTGGAATGAAAATTTACTTCAGTTGATTATTATTATTATACACGGAATAACGTTGCAAAAATAATTTTCCCTTGCAGTATCTTAAATCAAAGATCTTCTTCTTCTTTGCTAATTACTACTTCAAATATGTGTGAACCATGAAACAAAGTGTTTAATAAATCAGCTCTTTTTATTTCTCACAGAATAATTCGTATCGTGAAATACATTTTGTTGAACTATCATTATTAATCAATTAACTACTACATTTAGTCAATTTATTTTCAACAGATTGACGTTTACCTTCCCCTATTTCATTGATTATTACCGTATTAGGGCTACATCAACTTGTCTCGGTCATTTTTAATGCTAATGTCTTTATACCCCATTGCGGTATTTGGCATAGTCGTATCTAGTTACGCAGCCCCCGTAGCAATTCTTCAACGCTACAGAGGCCACTGACCCCACGACCGGTGCCAATACCCTAGGTCAGTGCTCCTCGTTGCCCTTCTGTAGTGTTGTCGGCGTGGTAAGAAGTGGTATTGCCATCTCACGGTCGAATTGACGAACTACTTTTGCCGCAAACATTTGTACGCCTCATGATATGCAATCTAAAGCACAAGATCACACGAGTGATATGCGAATTGCATACAACAAGGCGGCAATTCGTCCGCGAGATTGCGTTACTATATTTGGCACCGCGTTGACAATACTGAAGAGGCAACAGAAAGGACTGACCAAGGGTATTGGCACCTGGGACCAGTGGCCCTGATGGCGTCAAATGGTATGGATAAGAGCTACGTCAACGAGTTACGATTTTGACAGGCAAATGAATAGAGATATTCATAACTTACTACCTAATCTGTACGCCAGGAAACAAACAAAGATAGATATCAGATTAGTGGTAATAGGTATAGTATATTTATTATTAAGAAGAAATTATACATTGTACATAACTTAACAATAAGTACTATTGTATTGATGCCACAGCAATAAATTCACAGATATGTCAATACAATCAATTGCTTCATTATTTTCTATTTTTCCTTCCTTGCCACTCTTTTTTTTTCAAATAACTACAGGTGAAGCAGCGTACCTAGAAACAGTATAGCAAATTGAAATTAATGCATTTTCAGCTACACAAAAATTTGCGACTACCTCCTTCTTTAGCGATTTTGAGAATTTTAAATCTAAAATTGCTCCTGGTATCAGGAGAACATCTGACCCGAGGAGGTGTGCTGAAATTTTTGGTGGGGGGAAAGGAGTAGTGTATCGATATATGCATGCATACGTTGCTTCATGCACGTCTTCAAATAATTAAGTTATTAGCAATTTAGGAAATTTTTCGTCAAAAATTGCTCCTGGTATCAGGAGAACATCTGACTCGAGGAGGTGAGTTGAAATTTTTGGTGGGGCAAAGGAGTAGCGTATAGATATATGCATGCATACGCTGCTTTATGCATGTCTTCATATAATCGAGTTATTAGCGATTTTCGAAATTTTAAGTCGAAAATTACTCCTGGTATCAGGAAAACATCTGACCCGAGGAGGTGTGCTGAAATTTTTGGTGGGGGGAAAGGAGTAGTGTATCGATATACGCATGCATACGTTGCTTCATGCACGTCTTCAAATAATTAAGTTATTAGCAATTTAGGAAATTTTTCGTCAAAAATTGCTCCTGGTATCAGGAGAACATCTGACCCGAGGAGGTGTGTTGAAATTTTTGGTGGGGCAAAGGAGTAGTGTATAGATATATGCATGCATACGCTGCTTTATGCATGTCTTCATATAATCGAGTTATTAGCGATTTTCGAAATTTTAAGTCGAAAATTACTCCTGGTATCAGGAAAACATCTGACCCGAAGAGGTGTGCTGAAATTTTTGGTGGGGGGAAAGGAGTAGTGTATCGATATATGCATGCATACGTTGCTTCATGCACGTCTTCAAATAATTAAGTTATTAGCAATTTAGAAAATTTTTCGTCAAAAATTGCTCCTGGTATCAGGAGAACATCTAACCCGAGGAGGTGTGCTGAAATTTTTGGTGGGGGGAAAGGAGTAGTGTATAGATGTATGCATGCATACGCTGCTTTATGCATGTCTTCATATAATCGAGTTATGAGCGATTTTCGAAATTTTAAGTCGAAAATTGCTCCTGGTATCAGGAGAACATCTGACCCGAGGAGGTGTGCTGAAATTTTTGGGTGGGGGAAATGAGTAGTGTATCGATATAGGCATGTACTATACGCTGGTTCATGCACGCCGCTCTGTAGTTTCTGTATACTACTAGGTATTTTTACAGTTCGAAAAGTTTTAAGTCGAAAATTGCTCCTGGTATCAGGAGAACAGCTGGCCCGAGGAGGTGTGCTAAAGAATTTTGCATCGAAAGGGAATAGTGTAGAAGCATACGTGTATTCATGCATGTCTATATATTTATTTATACTAGCATTATTTAGAAATACAATAATTCCAAGTCGAGAAATCATTCTGCTTATTTCCCTTATTTGAAATAAAAAGTCGCGGGAAAGGGAAAGTGGGAAATAATGAAACAAGTAATCAGTGATATATCTGGGAATTTATTCTTGCAGCATCGATACAATATTACTCATTTGTTAAAGTTACATAATACAGAGCGATTCTGTGGACAATAACGCGTCTAAAAGGTAGGCAAGCGCGAGACGCCTGCATTGATCAGTTCAAATAACGACGATTGGGTTTTATTTCCCACGTAATAAGTAAAACTCAATCGTCGATGTTCGAGCTGCTCAATGCAGGCATCTCGCATTTGCCTACCCTTTAGACGTGTTACTTTCCAGAGAATCTCTCTGTATGTACAATTTTCAATCGCTCAAGTAAATATCCCCAATATCTACCCATCCTAACTGACAGGGTATCTTAATATTGTATGCTTCTTGTCATACAAGTTAACCAGTTCAGAGTTTTTCCATCCTGTTGCCTGTCACAGTGGTACTTCGTTAACATAGCCACCACACGAACTCTTTGACGCCACGAGGGCCACTGACCCTACAGCAAGTGTAATTACTCTAGGTCAGTGCACCTCATTGCCTCACTAGTGTCGTCGACGGGGTAAGAAATGGTATTGTCATCTCGCGGTCGTATTGACGAACTACTTTTGCCGCAAGCATCTACACGCAGAAAAAGGATTATTTGAACGAAGAAAAATTACTTGACTTGAGTAAAATCTGTGATCGAATATGGCGAAATAAATTATTGCTTCGCTCAAGAAAAAAATTTAGTCGGCGTAACTAAATATATAGTTGGCTAAATTACTTGATTTTGTCAGCTCGAAACCCTCGTGATCCTGGCAATGGGCTGTACTATTGTACTGACTAAATATTCGGTTGAGATGACTAATTTTTAGCTAGATTCAATCATTCGTAATTTTGCCCCAAACGAATGAGTTATTGTATTAAGACTCAGTTTTGTTATATCAACTTTACATTTTGTTCATGTAGATTACAATTTTGTTTATACTGAGTGGATTTTGTATTGAGTTGAACATCAATTCAGTTAAGTATACTAACTCAAATTGTAAAAAAAAAAAAAAAAACGAAAAAAACTGATCTGCGTGTGAATATTAGAACCCACATTTTATACCTGATCACATGTAGATCGACATGCATTACCAGTTCGTTAAGAAAAACGCCACCCGATTTTTTTTTTTTTCTACCTAGCCGGGATTTGAACCCACGTTCGCTCGCAATCGCTGTATTACTAGTCGCACGCTCTACCTATTACGCCAAACTACCCTATGGATATTGTTCTCATATTTTCTTATTTCTTGAAACTTATGATGAAGGTGTCGAATTAAGAGTTAGACATTTCAATTTCACCGATCGTTAAGATACGGTTGATTAAATTAATAAATCAAATATCCATAATCAAAGTTGAACAATATGTTCGAATTGACTAAACGATTTTTTACAACAAGTACTACTCTCATTCTAAACATCATAATGCTAGAGTGTCTAGTAAGCTAGAGTTTCCTCACTCCAGTGAATTCGTTCAAGTAATCAATCATGTCACACCGAACAAACAAAATATTTGATGAACAAAATGTCTCATTCAGTTGGAAAAACTGACTTGTTTCATTTGAGCTACGGAAATGCTTCTGTCAACAAAAGTATGATTCGCGAGAACCGCACATACGTTTTCAGTCAAAATATTGGTAGTCGACTAAACCATTAATAATCAACCAACCGTTTTGTTGTAACAACATATTTTTTTAACTTGAATCAAGCATCACGCTGCTTCAGTCGACAATTTTTTCTGACTATATTATTTAATCAAAATAAGTAAACTCAAATTGTTCATTCGAGCGCGTGAAATTCAGGTGAAATAAGGAGTACTCGATTGAAACAAATTTCACCCGACTAAATATATTTAGTCGGAAGTAGTAATCCTTTTTCTACGTGTATACGTCTTATTACCCTTTACTGCAGGACACATAGACTTGAATTTTTTTGCAAAAATCAATCCTGAACATACGGTCCCATCCCACTCGATTACCCTGTGTGATAATGAAAACCAAAATTCATTAGTTCTAAATAATATGCACAGATTAGACTGAGGATTGGACAGGAGTTCATAAAAACAGTTTCCTGACACCAGTTTGAAGAGTCGAGGTAAATTCGCAATATTCCTTCTATCAATGATATCATTCGGTTTTGTTTCGATACTTTATTACTCCTCTTTTTACTATCACATTTAACTTACATAAGTTAAGAGAGAATTAACACCGACTAGTGGCTATATCCTTGCTGGTTTTTCGAGCCATCAGTCAAAAGTTCTCAGAATAATTCAACAGAGTTATTTTTATTGTGTTACTTAATCTGAAGAACTCAGAAACGTCAAATACATCAAATATCGTGAATCATTCACCGCAGCCTCTTTATGGTGAAATCAGGCAGACATCAATCAATTTTTTTTGTATTTGATGACTCTGCACTAAGGGTGTAATGGATGTTTTTAACTAATTGATGTAAAATGAGCAATGTTAAACTTAATGCTATTACAGATCCGGCAGAAATGAAAGCAACAACATCCATGTCCTGTCGCCTGTACCATGGCTCGTCAGCTGTCGTAGAATGCAGGTGCGGAGCACCTCTGTGACGTATCACGTGTTCTGTCCACCAAATCGCGTTCTCTAATAGATCGTGTGACTTGTCATTAATTAGAGAGCGTAAGTTCAGCATTCTCTGCTTGTAGCTGAAACATAGACACGGTCAAGCACCCATGATACGATGCATAAGATTTGGAAAGCAAAATTACTTAGCGTTGGAAATATTACCTGTTGTCGCCTGTGACAGTAATAATCGCTTCGAACAGTTCGTTGGCATTTATTTCAGTGATTTCCAATTTTTTTGCAACTCCGAGAGATACCATTTTATTAATTTGCATATCTTGATCAAAAACAACTGGAAATCCAATGAGAGGTACAGCATTATGCACGGCCTCTTCTGTACTCTGCAGACCTCCTTGATATATGAACACTTTCAGGTTTGGATGTGCTAAACAAAAAATGAAGCGACTCGGTCAATTATATGACCAAATTATGATTTTATAGATCACAAAATACCTAAAACTGCCTGCTGTGGGATCCACTTCATGATATGGACGTTGTCTGGCTTGCCTGGAAGGACGTCATCCTCAAATTTCCAAAGCACTTTATAGGGCAGCCGTGAAAACGCAGTTGTGAACTCATTTATCGTTTTTTTTGACAACATTCTACTCTTGGCATTTGAACCAAGACTCATGTATACAAAACCCTCCGTGGCTCCATCCAAGAATGTTCGGAGATCCTACGAATGGAATTTCAAACTGTAGCTCTCATCCATAACATTTGATCTATTGACTATTCGGATTACTGTGAACTGAATCTCAGTCATTTTATACAACCATTAGTATATCTATCATATGTATAATATGAAATAAAAGTTAGCGTGACCAGCAATACTAGAAAGTCCCAAGTAATGATAATATGGATTGGTTTTTATGCGTTAGATACCAAGTTGTATCTAAATCCCATCAATAATGCCTATAGATCAAATTATAAATTAGAACACTTAGACTGCAAGGCAATGGACGTTCACAATTCGCATAGGTATAACAAATTAACCAAGAGCTGACTTATGAAATTGAATGCGAATCCGTTCAAGACGAAGAGCAGTGCAAATTTACTTATCTAATATCAGAAGTATGTTAGAAGAAGTGGAATAATTTTCGAAAAGAGACTTTTTTTAACTCAATCTCAGCCACAAGTCACGCTTTGCTGAGAATTCGAGATTCGGAAACGTGCCCTAGTTTGAAAGTTATTACTGATGAATAATAAATACCTTAGGCAAGTTCATATTCCCCTTTGAAACATGAAATCCACCGATTTCGATAAGTTTGGGGCAATTTGGTTTAGCATACGAGATTGGTCCCGGTTCATTTACGAAAATCAAACTGAAGTTTTTCTCAAGATCGCTGACATGAGGAATTTCGTTTCCGAAATATTTCTTCGCGATGATTTCTTGTTTAGGCACGTATGTGGTTTCGACCCAGTATAAATATTTCCAGATGGTGACAAAATTTTTGATCCTTTGCCAAAATGACATCTCTTGCGATATATCACCCTCGAGTTCCCAATTGGAAGGATGCGATGGCATCACGGGATTTCCAATAGCATATAGATTGTGTAGATTCAAAGCCATACTAGCGATACCTGAGATAACATGCAATCTTTTGGTAAAACTTTTATATATTGAAGATATCTGAAATCATCACTATATAGTTTTGAAAGTCTGGTAAGTAAAGTTGATCTATTTAGTCCACACGCCCGGCCACGTGACAGAATACGACGGATGTCGACTAAGATCAGAACTTGAAATATCCGTCTTTATTAATCGTTTGACAATTCTTTAAACGACTGTTTAATTATCCGTTGATTGAGTTATCAAATCAAATCAATTCATATGATGAGTTATTGTTCTGTGATGGAATGAGCTCGATAATATGCAAAAATCATCCAGAATAACAGCTCAATCATAAAATAGATTAAAAACGGACATTTTCGCGTGATATTTACATTATCTTATTGCCGATAATAATTCTCGTATATTATAACGGTCACATCGTGCCAAACTAGAATAGCCAAATGTTATACTCCAGATAACAATGACACGCTTACCTATCATAGGGACGTCGAACCTTGTAGCTAGGGGATAGAGTGCTTGCCAGTGAAGTATCTCCACTATCATTAAGTCAAACTTTTCATTACTGTTTAGTAAGTATAACTTTCGAAATTCAGAATGGTTTAGAATTTGTTCAGTGAAATCAAGAAAGTGGTCATAAAGTTGCCTCTGCCAATCAATCCATTTCAATTTCCCTCGAACGTCTACAAAATTAACATTACCAAGGGTACCGTAATCAAAGCTGATATCAATTTCTGTGTAATTTGTCAGGGTTGGGTCGTTTAGTGGATCTGCGGTCACCACCACCAACTCATGACCTCGCTTATTCAATGCTAAGGCCAGACCATGGAAGACCACCTGATGACTTATGGATTGTGTGGGAAATATACACAGTATTCTGTAGCTCTCTCCTCTCGGCACTATACTAGCTAGGTAGATTACTGTACTAAATATAATACACCGAAACATTATTGTACGGTCGGATTTGTAAGTTAGCTGACTATTCACCGAATTTTATCACCCGTCCGGAGTATTCAGAAATTCGTTTACTGAGCTCAGCCCAGACAGAGTACGTAGATTAGAATCCACATCTAACAAGAGCCACACATTACATCTATATGTACATATACACCCATGAGTCATCAAAGATTGCCTTATATCTAATCATATTTAATCATCTAATAATAGAATGATCACGTAGATTCGCAGTGGCTTCTGTGATATGAGCATTGAGTACCTATAATAATCTCCTTCATTCAGTAGCGTAACTAAATAATTTGGTCCACAAACCTCGATCAATGCTTTCTCCTCAGGTCAACATTAATATCTAAAGTGTGGAAAATTGGATATTGATCAGTTCAAAGGTCTCTACGATCATTGTACACTTTTTGATAAATAACTGACTTCGTAATTTTCTACAACATATTCACAGTTTTTACTAAGATTATACATAACGTTTATGAGCATCTTTTCGACGCGGTAAAATTCTGTTCAATCACTTCAAAACATGTTTCAGATTCAAATTCAAACATTTTGTTCAGATGCACTTTTGATTTTTAGTGTCGACTGAGGAGCCCCATCGGGCATGGGTTCCAACGTATGATAGGCAAGTATACCACTAGCCCATTTTACTCACTTCTACGTCCAACGTCCAAAGCAGTGACCTGTACTATCTGGAGTTCAGTGGATTGAGGTGGTGGGTACACGATAAACAGAACACGCAATAGAAAAATACCGATTCTTTATTGCTCGGATAGTTAAAGTTAGAGTATGTACTACAAGAAGTGTGTAGATTGATGGTTGGAGTATAAGTGTTTAGCTGGGCCCGCTTCGGAACTTAACTTCCAAAAAGCGAAACATCATTTTTCTTCTTCATCTATATACAAAAATTAAAACATAAAAAAGGAACATTTTCGTCTATTATGAAGTCCAGCACTCGAAAAGAACATAAGCGAAAGCACCACGCGTCACAGCTCTGCTGACTGGAAGAGTCCCAATTGATTTGACGTGAGCTTCGTGCTCTTGAGTTGGTTTACGTACGACCTGGCTGTTGAGGACCTGCGAAATGACTTCTTGATGAACCTTATATAATGAGAATAATCTGTTGGAATTTTGGTCGTCTGTACAGGATTCTCTCAGGGATGAAGTCTTCCCTTTCAAATATATTCGAGTTAAAGACCTGATCAAATATCTATAAATTTCGGAATCCAGAAAGGTCACTGTATTACATTTTCGATGTCAACTTCAATGCATCCTCAACAATATACCACTCAAACTGCTTTCAACAATATAACGCATAATATTGAGGATACAATGGGTCGGAGGAGATTGGCTGTTCTAAGTAGTTTTCTTCAATTGATTTTCCTTTTATCTACCGACCCTGCAGTAGCGATATGTTGGATACTTTTAACTAATTGATATAGAATGACCAATGTTAAACCGAATCCTATCACAGATGCGGCGGAAAGGAAAGCAACAATATCCATGTCCTGTCGCCTGTACCACGGCTCGTCAGCTGTGGTAGAATGCAGGTGTGGAGCACCTCTGTGACGTATCACGTGCTCTGTCCACCAAATTGCAGTCTCCAACGGATCCTGTGGCCTGTCATCGATTAGAGAACGTAAGTTCAGCATCCTTTGCTTGTAGCTGAAATATAAATAATACCAAGCACCCATTATTCGATTAGATTCGTATAATTGATTTATTTATATAATGGGGGCATACGTGGATGCACAACATAGAGTGCGGATACAACAATCGGAAGATCGGTTTTTATTACGCACATCGCATGCCCGTTGGTTACGTGGGAAATAAAATCTAATTATTTATGTTTAACTTCCCTGCATGCAGACGTTTTTACTTTCCTGTGTTGAAAAATTACCTGCTGTCACTTGCGATCGTAGTGATCGCCTCGAATAATTCGTTCCCATCTATCGCGGTGATTTCCAATTTTTTTGCAACTCCAAGAGATACCATTTTATTAACCTGCATATCCTGATCCCATAAGGCCGGAAATCCAATCAGAGGTACAGCATAATGCACAGCCTCTTCCGTGCTCTGGACACCTCCTTGATATATGAACACTTTCAGGTTGGGGTGTGCTGAACGAATAACAGAACATATTCGGTAAATTATCAATTTAATGACGAAATTCTGATTTAAAAGACGACAGATTACCTAAAACCCCCTGCTGCGGGACCCACTTCATGATACGGACGTTGTCTGGCTGGTTTGGGAGGACATCATCCTCGAATTTCCAAAGCACTTTATAGGGAAGCCGTGAAAACGTAGTTATGAATTCACTCTTCATTTCCTTCGTCAACATTCTGCTCTTGACGTTTGAACCAAGGCTCATATAAATAAAACCCTCCGTTGCTCCATCTAAGAATTTTTTTAGATCCTACGAACAGAATTTTAACTGTAGCAGTTATCCACAATGATAATAGCTTCCATTATACCTATTATATTGGAAATATATTAGACTAAGTGTAAGAATTTCAATAATGAGGCCTGTATACCCATACCCTAATGCAAGTAATGCTTTGTTGAGAATTCGCAAATCTGAAACCTGCCTTAATCTGAAAACTTTTCGTTATAAGTATGAATACCTTCGGCAAGGTGATAACCTCCTTCGATACATGGAGTCCACCGATTTGAATAATTTTTGGGACATTTGGTTTAGCATACGAAATCGGTGCTTGTTCATTGACGAAAATCAAACTGATATTCTTATCAAGATCGTGGAGATCAGGAATATCGTTTCCGAAATATTTCTTCGCGATCGCCTCCTGTCCCGACATGTACGAGGTTTGTTGCCAGTATATGTGTTTCCAGACAGTAACAAAATTTTTAACTCTTTGCCAAAAGGAGTAATGTTCAGATATCTCATCCTCGAGTTCCCAAAGGCCTGCATGAGATGGCATTATGGGGTTTCCAGCTGTGTATAAATTGCGCACAGTCAGAGCCAGTGTCGAGATACCTGATAAAAAGAAAATTTACTGATGACACTGTCATGTGTTGAAGACAACTAAGATCGCAATTGGAATTTTGAAAGTTTGTCTGCAAGTTATCTATTCGGTCTACATGCACCACCATAATAATAGAATACGTTGGATTACAAACAAAAATGAAACCTCAAATATCAGCTTTTATGTTTGTCTCACACTTCTCAAATGACTTTTGAACACCGCCTATTATGAACTGTCAAATCTTGATTTATTCGACTCAATTTATTCGACTTACCTATTACAGGAACGTCAAAGCGTGTAGCCAAAGGTAAAATGCCTGACCAGTGAAGCAGCTCCACCATCAACAAATCAAACTTCTCATTACTGTTCGGCGCGTATATCCTTCGCAACTCCGGATGGCCGAGAATTTGGTCTGTCAATTCATGGAACAAGACATCCATTTTTACCTGTATCCAGTCCATCCATCTCAACTTCTTCCGAGATTCTATAAATGTCAACGCATTGAGGGTACTGTAATCGAATCTGATGTCGATCTCTGTGTAATTCGCCAGGGTTGGATCATTTATTGGGTCTGGGGTGGCAATGACCAGCTCATGACCTCGCTTGTTCAACTCTAAGGTCAGAGCACGAAAGACGACCTGATGACTGATGGATTGGGTGGGAAATATGCACAGTATTCTGTAGCAATATCCTTGCTCCACTATACTTGCAAGGCAGATCACTGCAGTAAGAACAATACACCGAAACATCATTGCACACTTCGAACTATACGTTTGTCGATTCACTGAATCATATTTCCCATCTGGAGCAACCAGAGATAAGTCCACAGAATTCAGCTTGGGTATGTTTCGTAGATAACACAGTATCCTATATATACCCATCGGCCGTCGCCTCTAAGTAATTGCCTCATATTGCGCTTGATCACGCAAGTAAGCCATGTTGTAGAATGCGTTGCTGTAGGACTGTTTAACTTATTTCAGACTCAATTAAAATTGTATACATAAGGAGTTGTTATGTCAGCACGTGCGCCGAATGGAACATATAGATCATCATAAAAAAGCACTTTTTTTCTTTTTATAGCACTGCGGTTATCGATGTAATAAGCTTCGTTATCATTCGGAGGTCTGCGTTGGACAAATGATTTAGGCATAGATTTAGGATTGTGTTGTTTGGTCACTTAGATAATTACGTAGCAAAGGACAGAATGGGTTTATTTATCGTTGTAGGTATAACCATCGATTAATGTCGGATAAAAGTCGTTTGTCTATAAATAAATGACAAAATGTTGTGCGTAGTACAATGTGTATGAATTTGTATTTGAGATTATTCTATGATAAGAATTAGTGATTAGATGGAGTTGTGTAATGATTCGAAATTATACAAGAAAGGCTTCCTATGTCAAATATTATTGTTATCAGGAGAAAGACAGGCAGTCTTATTGTTCGATCAGTCTACAGATTATAGATAAGTACTAAGCTTAAATTTGATAAATTATTAGATACATTATATTCTGCAGAGTTGAATCATTCCACAAATAAAGTATACTCGATTTTTATTAACGCTATTGATTTTGATGCTAACTCTTATATGATCAGTTTTACATGTCTTTAATGTGTTTCAGGGACTACTTCGGTCCATAAAAACCCAGTGAACATCACGGATTACACCGTCTGATAACAAATTACTGAATGTATATAATTGCCTACGATTACATGGATCCCTTTCGATCAGATTTTCGCAAAGCATATACTAACAAGACTGCTCCAATCAAGATAACAAATTATGTCGAGGATACGGATCCCACGGATCGGAGGAAATCCACGGTTTCAATTCTCTTCAATTTCTTTTTTTACTATCGAGTGACCTTGCAGCGAAAGTATAATGGATACTTTTAATTAATTGATATAAAATAGCTGACGTTAAACCGAAAGCTACTACGGATCCAGCGGAAAGAAAAGCGACGATGTCCATGTCCTGCCTCCTGTACCACGGCTCGTCGGCTGTGGTAGAATGCAGGTGTGGAGCACCTCTGTGACGTATCACGTGCTCTGTCCACCAAATTGCAGTCTCCAGCGGATCCTGTGGCCTGTCATTGATTAGGGAACGTAGGTCCAGCATCCTCTGCTTGTAGCTAAAACATGAATAAGGGCAAGCACCCACGATCCAATCAATTAGATTTGTATAATTGATGTAAATAATGGGGGTATTCGTGAGTGCGCAACATAGAGAGCCGGTACAACAATCGAAAGATCGGTTTTTGGTATGCAAGTTGCGTGTCCACTGGTTAAGTAGGAAATCAAACCTAAATAGTTTTATGCTTGAGTTGCCTGCATGCTGGCGTTTTCACTTCCCCATGCTACGCGCATCCGCGAATCCTGCATGGAAAACATTACCTGCTGTCACTTGCAATTGCAGTGATTGCCTCGAATAATTCATTCCCGTCGACGGCGGTGATTTCCAATTTTTTTGCAACGCCTAGAGATACCATTTTATTAACTTGCATATCTTGATCATAAAGAGCTGGAAGTCCAATTAGAGGTACAGCATGATGCACAGCCTCTTCCGTGCTCTGGACACCTCCTTGATATATGAACACTTTCAGGTTGGGATGCGCTGAATGAATAAAGAAATTGATTCAGTAAATTATCAATCAAATGATGAATATATACGACGGAATACCTAAAATTCCCTGTTGCGGGACCCACTTCATGGTACGGACGTTTTGTGGCTGATTTGGGAGGATGTCATCCTCAAATTTCCAAAGCACTTTGTAGGGTAACCGCGAAAACGCAGTTATGAACTCATTCATCGTTTTGTTTGAAAGCATGTTACTTTTTACGTTTGAGCCAAGACTCATATAAACAAATCCTTGCGTTGCTTGATCCACAAATTTCTGAAGATCCTGCGAACAGAATTTTGACTACAGCTATTCGGGGGATACATTATATTATATTTCAGGTATGACAGCTACAATTCAATGCAAATACTCTCGAGATATAAACTCCTACGAATTCTTCACTTAGGTAATATTACAAATATTTCAGAAAAAGTCTAAAAATTTCCAAAACCAGGGCCTTGAAATGCATATTCGGATGCGAGGCATGCTTTGATGAGAATTCGATTGCTTCTCTGAAAGTCATTATTCATGAGCATAAATACCTTTGGCAAGTTTATAACTTCATTGGAAACATGAAATCCACCGATATATATAACTTTTGGAACACTTGGTTTAGCGTATGAAATCGGCTGCCGTTCATTGACGAAAACCAAACTGAAGTTCTTCTCAATATCGTTGATATCAGGAATATCGTGTCCAAAGTATTTTTTCGCGATTGCCTCCTGTCCCGACATGTACGTGGTTTTACTCCAGTACAAGTGTTTCCAGGTAGTAATAAAATTTTTTATTCTCTGCCAAAAGCAGACCTTTTCAGATATTTCCCCCTCGAGTTCCCAATTGCTAACATGAGATGGCATTATGGGATTTCCGACTGCGTATAGACTATGCACACCTAGAGCTAGGCTCGAGATACCTGAAAAACAATTTATTGATGAATCTGCCATGTATATTGAAGGCAGTTACAATTTTTACAGGACATTTGAAATTCCGTTCGGTAGAGTTTATCTGTTTAATCCAGACTCCACCAGCACGTGACAGAATATGTTAGATCCATAACAATATCGGGACCTTTACATTTCTCCAAATTGCTTTTATTTACTCGACAAGATATGATAAAATGGTAAGGCCTGATGAAATAAACGCGATTTCGTGGAATAGGCATTCAGAATGGCAATTCAATCATATAGTAGTGGGGATATATACTGGTTTTGAATATCATTGCAGGGCATTCAGATTTACTTATTGCCGATGATAATTTACCTCCATTGAAATGGTCACATCAGACAAGATCAACTAGACAAGCATTATGCCTGAGACATCAATAAAATGCGTACCTATCATAGGAACATCGAAGCGTGTAGCTAGAGGATAAACGGCTGGCCACAGCAGCATTTCAACTAACAGCAAGTCAAACTTTTCATTACTATTTGGTACGTATAACTTTCGCAAGTCCGGATGGTCGAGGATTTTATCTGTCAATTCATGGAAAAAGACATCCATTACATGCTGCTGCCAATCAATCCATTTCCACCTTCCTCGAGTTTCTATATATTTGATAAGAGTAAGACCATCGTAACCGAAACTGACGTCGATCTCTGTGTAGTTCGTCAGGTGTGGGTCTTTAACTGGATTTGGAGTTACAACAACCAGCTCATGACCTCGCTTATTTAACGCTAAAGTCAGACCACGAAATACCACTTGATGACTAATAGATGGTGCGGGAAATATACACAGAATTCTGTAGCAATCTCCTAACTGCATTATACTTGCAAGGCATATCGCTACAGTGAAAATGACACACCGAAACATCGTAGCACGCTTGCAACTATACGTTAGATGATCGACTGAATTGTTTTGTCTTGTCCAGAGACATCAGGAATAAAGCTACATAACTAAGTTTGGGTTATAGCACACAGACCACGCAGTTTTTACCATCATTAGTCCGTGGTTAGTAATTATTGCCTCATATTTCGCTGAATCACGTTAGTCAGCGATGGCCTAGGATGACGCTGCAGTAATATTTATATAGTTGAAGCCCAATTAGAATGGTACGTCAGAGTTTCAACATCAGTTAGGTATTATAAGCAGAATAGAGCACTGATTATCGCGGGCACGACTTTTATTATCTATTTTACACTGCAGCTATAAATGCAACAAGTTTCTTTGCAATTCTTATGTCTGCGTTGGGCGGCGGCGTTGGGCAGTAAATTTGGGATTGTCTTGTTTTGTTTCTCGGATAATTTGGTATCCAGCACAACAAGGGTTCGATATTCTTTATGGGTATGTGGCAAACGATTTGCATATTATGATGAAAGTCGTTGTTTAGTCTATTTCGTATAAATTTATACTTGTAATTATTTTAATGCGTGATCAAGCACGATCCACTCGTTGTTAGATAAGAGCAGACGAATGGCTTCCTTGATCTTTGACATTTCTCAGGGTCATCTTCGCATGGCAATTGTGTATACGGCGCGGCGAGATGAGGGCTTGTAGTTTCTTTTGCAGCATAAAGTATACGTATAATTAATTATATATGGTCAAAGTTTCCCTGAACTGAGACGTTCAAATTGGCTCGAATAAAGTTTTTCACATCGTGAAGTCGAACCACATTCAAGACGAAAATGAATTCGATGTTTTAATAAAAATCTCTCAGCCGATCGGTTTGAATAACTTTTATTAACAAATCAATGATTTATTATTATTAATTAATATCATTTTCCCTTGTCTTATATTTAAAAATGATAACAAAAAATGAACAAATATTGTATTTTATGATGTGCATGATTAAGTCAGCAGAGCGCAAGGCTAACGGTCTGACTATAGGCTCACGTTTTGGAAGACTCAAAATTTTTGCTGTCAGGTTCGCAATATCATACAACGAGAATAATCTGTCAGGTTTCTTATCACTTGTGAAAAATCATTCCAGGAACGGAGTTCCTCGTTTTAAACACAATACAGTTAATGAATTCCTGATAAAAAATTTATTGATTGAAAAATCCAGAATACGAGTAATTCGTGGCATTGCCTTTAATTTTATCGAACTTCCAATGATAACACCTACGTGATTAATTTTCCACATCTTCAATCTGCTCTTAACAACTAATTGGTTCCTTAAGCATCCAATAACAAATCACAGAATATATTACCTACGATTACGTGGTTCCCTTTCTATCAGGTTTTCACGGGGGTATACTACCTTTGAAACGGCTCTAATCACGATAATAAAATGATACCGGAGTTGCGAAGGATCGGAGGCAATTCATTACGTTCTATAGTTCTCTTTTCTTCAATTCCTTTTCTTTTTATCTAGTGAATCTACATTAAAGGCACGATGGATATTTTTAACTAATTGATATAAAAGTACAAATGTCAAACTAAATCCTATCACAGATGCGGCGGAAATGAAAGCCACAATGTCCATGTCCTGTCGACTGTACCACGGTTCATCAGCTGTGGTAAAATGGAGGTGCGGAGCACCTTTGTGACGTATTACGTACTCTGTCCACCAAACCGCGTTCGCAAGTGGATCATGAGGCTTGTCCTTAGTTAGGGCACGTAAATCCAGCATCCTCTGCTTGTAGCTAAAACATGGACAAAGTTAGGCATCTATGATAGGAATAATGAAATTTGATTAACTGAGGCATTCGAATAATTCATTAGCATAGAGAACGTTACCTGCTGTCACTTGCGATAGTTCTAATTGCGTCAAATAATTTGTTCCCGTCTATCGCGGTGATTTCCAATCTTTTTGCTACTCCAAGTGATACCAGTTTATTAATTTGCATATCTTGATCAAAGACGACTGGAAATCCAATTAGAGGTACAGCATGATGCAAAGCCTCTTCTGTGCTTTGGACACCTCCTTGATATATGAACACTTTCAAGTTGGGATGCGCTAAGCAATAAACGAAACATATTTGTTAATGAATAAAATAAATTGCAAAATTTGAATTTTTTAAGACCACGAAATACCTAGAACTGCCTGCTGTGGGACCCACTTCATGGTACGGACGTTGTCTGGCTTGCCAGGCAGGGCTTCGTCCTCAAATTTCCAAAGAACTTTGTAGGGTAGCCGTGAAAATGCAGTTATGAATTCGTTTAGCGATTTTTTTGACAACGTATTACTTTTGACGTTCGAACCTAGGCTCATATAAATGAAACCCTCCGTCGCTTCGTCCAAAAATTTTTGGAGATCCTGCGAACAAAATTTGAACTACAGCTGACTACCCACGATGTGGAAATATTATATTTTGTTATATTTCATATTTTTGCATGTAATCTTTCGTCACGTTTGTCCAACAGCTGGCTATTCAGATTATCGTAAACTAAATTTCTGCTGCATTGAGCTGCCCTTAATAATGATAAAACTATTGGGATTCGTGTTCGCGGTACTACCGATTGTCTTTAGTTCACGAATCACTTTCTATCTATCAATAATGAATACGGAGACTATTTCTCAGTCTCAGGCAAGAAATTCAACGAAAAAGTAATATAATTTGAAAGAAAAAGCTTGATCAATGCAATCTCTGCCAGAAGTCATATACTTCACTAAGAATTTCCTACTCACAAACCTGCCCTCGTCCGAAAGCCATTATTGGAAAAGAATAATACCTTTGGCAAGTTTACGGTTTTCTTCGAAACATGAAATCCACCAATTTCGATAATCTTTGGAATGTTAGGTCGAGCATACGAAATCGGCGCCTGTTCATTGACGAAAATCAAACTCATGTTCTTTTCAAGATCTTCGACGTAAGGAATATCAGTTCCGAAATGTTTCTCCGCAACTGCTTGTTGTCCAGGTATGTACGTGGTTTGATACCAGTACACGTGTCTCCAGACGGTGATAAAATTTTTTATCCTAGTCCAGAATGACTGCTGTTCAGATAGGTCCATCTCAAGTTCCCAAGTGGCCATATGAGATGACAGTACGGGATTTCCAATTGTGTAATGATTGTTCGTGTGAAGACCTAGAGACGCGATACCTTGAGAAAGCACAATTTATTAGCAAATTTTTCACACTTTGAAGGTATATCCTTCAGATCATTGTTAAAGTCTGTTAAATTACCATTGATAATAATTAACTGTGTCCAATCAATTAGATATGTACATTATTTCTATTCGCCACAGACGCACGACGTAAATTTACCATACGATTAAAAACAACCCTAATATGTGATTACGACTTAATACATAACAAATCACATGAAAAATCATAAAATACGATTTATAAGGTAAAATACATTACAAATCACATACCGAAACTTATGATTTATCATGTGATTTGTTATGTATTAAATCGTAATCACATGTTAAATTACATAATAAAATACATACTAATTTCTTTTATAACATCATGTGATTTATCACATAATCATTTTCAGTAGGGAAGATTGGAACTGAAAATTTGGATAAATGTAAGCTTCGTGACGCCATTTATTCGGATATTTAATTTACTCGAGAAAGTATTTTTCTAATGGAACGAATACAATTGAATTGACAGCTTAATTATGCAGTAAACTAAAAATGAACGTCTTTGCTGAGCATTTAGATGTTTCCATTACGAATGATAATCTCCTCCGATTGTAACGGTCGTACAGTGGTAAATTCGAACAGAGAAACAATATCCCCAGAAGAACAATCACACGCTTACCTATTATAGGAACGTCGAAGCGTGTAGCCAGAGGATAAGCACTGTGCCAGAACAACAGTTCCACCATCAGTAAGTCAAACTTTTCATTGCTGTTTGGTTCGTATAACTTTCTCAAATCCGGATGGCTTAAGATCCGGTCCATTAATTTAGATATGTGCTTATGAATTCGCTCTTTCCAGTTCATCCATTTCATTACACCTCGTTCTCTTATAAACTCCATATTGCCGAAGGTATCGTACTCGAATCTGACGTCGATCTCCGTGTAGTTTGTCAGTGATGGATCATTAATTGGATCTGGAGTTACAACTACCAGCTCATGACCTTGCTTGTTTAACTCTAAGGTAAGACCACGGAAAACGACCTGATGACTGATGGATGGTGTGGGAAATATACCCAGAATTCTGTACCCATCGTTTTGCTGCACTATGCTTGTTAAGAAGAGTGTTGCAGCAAAGATAATACACCGTAACGTCATCGCACGTTTTGAATTATTGATCAGACGATTTACTGAAGCATGCTGCCCACATGGAGTAGGCTCGCAATAGTACGATAAGATTGACCATGATACTCACAGACTATGTAGCGTACGTATATATACCCGCTTATCATCACAGATTGGATGATATTTTATACGCGATACAAGTCCACCGGCTTATTGCATAATAGGGCAGTAATTTTTGTCTGACTGTCATGAACGGACTTTGCAGTGGCGTAACAATAGCGTGGCATGACTGGCAAAATGCCACGGGCCCCTGGCCGAAGGGGGCTCCCGGCCCGAGAGGGCCGCGAACACAGGAAGATCCTAAAATTCATTGTCACAACATTTAGTAAAATTTATTATATTTGTATTCAATGAATTCAAGTTACCTACCAAAGTATACATACCCAAATTAAACAAAAAATGAGAGAGGGCCCCATCCGATGAATTTGTCACGGGCCTCAACGGTATAGTTACGCCACTGGGACTTTGATAAATTTGAGGAAGTCATCGTCAGCTTGGATGTGTTACTCACATCAGGGTCCGCCCTTATTAGTGACTGCGCATGTGTGTATACCCGCCTATCGCAAAAAAATTATGTTACACTATGATTTGTCAGATCAGTCAGCCAAGGAGTAGCACGAGGATGATGATGTGGAATTAGCACGAGGATCAGTGGCGTAGATAGGTGGTCAAGGGCCCCGGTGCAAAAAAATGAGCCCCCCTTCTTCTATGTGGCTGGAGCCCTTATGGCCGTTTTCTCCGACGCGGTTTAGGCTCGTTCAATTTTTGAAATATAGTTTTGACATAGGATAAACTGTGTTTGAATTTCGATTACCGTTAGAAAAAACGGGTGACTCGTTCGGGTAAATTTGTCGAATGTTGTAGAGTTTCGTGAGTCGTGAGTGACTGATCAAATATGTCAAAAGCAGTCGATTAACCACGGGAGTAGCTTCAGGGTTCACTAGCTTCGGGGCTTCCCGAGCTCGGGGGCCCCGGTGCACTGCACCACTTTGCCCTATGATAGCTACGCCACTGACGAGGATGACGAATTAACTTTGGTTGCAAGAACATTCGCCAAGTACATTAGCACTTCCAGAGTTATCTACATACAGCGTTCTTTATCTGAAAAGGTATCAAAATCCAATTCTATTTCAAGCCCCTGGCTTTTATTTGACATAAATTACATATCCTATCAAACAAACACATCCCTATATATCCAAAAAGTGTCAAAACTGATAGAAATACTGAAAACTGAAAGAAAAGTATTTACTTCACTCAGTGTGATTTTGGACGTTTTACCCACGCTTCGCGTGGCTAAAACCCCTATTTTCACACCTCCTAATGGAAAATTTTGTACAATACTCGACGGAAATAGTACTTTTCGATACTAGGGCGAAAGGGTTCATTCTCGGACGAGTGTGAAGTTTGACAATCATACGAGTCAAGAATCATCTTTCGCACGTTAATTTTATGCACGCGAAGCGTGCGCAAAATCGAACTTTGCGCACGTAGTGTGAAAAAACTTCTTCTGATCTCGTGTGATTGCAAAACTCGCCTTCGGCTCGTGCTGCAACCTCACACTCGTCAGAAAAAATTTTACCGGACTTGTATTGTAATTTACCATTGTTGTTTGCGTAGCAATTAGTCATCTGCGACTTGCCTAAGGTAGTCCGTAAGTTGCGTTTTGTCAGATATGAAAAACGCAATTTTCAAAAATCAGACAAAATTCGTAACAAATTCATACTTATTTAGAAAAATTGTCAAATCATTTTCACCTGAAAAAAAAGTTGGGTCTTCGGCTAATTTCGTGAGCAGTTTTTTTTTCCATCAATTTGTTAATCACTTTTTTGAATTATTATTATGCAAAATCAATCTCCCGAGGATCAATTCTACATGCTTGATTTTTTTCCAGATTTTTTTCCCATCGAGAAGTATTCAGAATCTTCTCTGAAATCCGCGTTTGGGAGAATGTAGCGATAGCACTACCTTAAAATACAAATTGAACAAATATAATAAGTCCAGGAAATTGAACTTCAATCTCCTCCGTTAGAATCTTTGGAGATCTCATTACCAAACAGTTGTTGTACGGTACATGTTAAAAGAAGTGCTTCCAAACGAGAATCGGATTTGAACATCAATAACGAACGGCGAGAATTCACTACTCCGAAACGTACCGCAATATATAAATCAAGGGCATTATCAACTTGCTGAACCCACTCGAACCAATTCACTCTATTATCTCGATTTTTTATAAGTTTTACAATAGAAAGGTAGACAGATTTTCATCAGCTTATCCGACTCATTGTTAGATTGAGTTTCGTCTCCAGCTATGTCACTGAAAATTGTTATTGCACTTTGTCATGTCATGCTATTCGATAAAGGAGTAGGGTGGCACTGAAATATCTCAATGGTCGATATGAGATAAGCATCAGCATTGGTTGGATCAATTACTGCTTCATTGAGAGTCGCGGCGCAATAAAATTTCGAGTAATCAGATTGCCAGTATATATGATGGGTTGCAAAGTTCTCGAGGTACGTGTGGGGCTCAATGTCGAGAAAAGTTCCTCCAATACTTATGCGATATTTTTGATTATCATATATTAGTATGAAACCGTTTTTGAATATTTCATTCGAATCGTATTCGTACTATATTGGCTCATGAAAAGCTGATCTAGCTCGTGAGTTTGCGTGCAGCATACAGTTCACAATCCGAGCAATGACTTTTTGGCTTTATTATAGGTATGTCGAACAGTTACCGGTGAGAATAGGCTGTCACCTCTTTTGTCTTCCGTGAGAAGTGTACTTCACTGGATATGAGATGAGAACCTGAAATCCGCATTATAATGTACTAATTGTTCGAGACAAAATTGGGTTGACTACAGTGTAGAGGAGACAGGGGCTAGAATTAACAGGGGTAAGTTTTAACATCGCGTTTAAAGTCTCTGCAATAAACGGTTCTTGCTCTGCCACCGTTGCTATGATGATTTGGAAAGGTTGTTTACCAGCGAAAGGAAGTAAGAGCTCTGTTCGGAAAATGTATCTTTATTTCGAAAAAAAATTATTTCACACGTTTGGATTTCTTCCTTTTGATAACTTGGTTGTTCTGCGACAACCGTCCAATTCGGTTAATTGAAAATAAGTTGGTTTTTTTAATAAGGGGTCTGTAGTCAGTGAACCTGATCAGTTATTATTCACAAGTCAGTAATTTCTCGAAAAAATGGTCCGTTTGTTGAAACCTAACGAAGTAATAATAACAAGAAACAAACATCCTTTCATTTTTAGTGATGTCCACGACTGCATCAGCCAATTGTCAGCATCGTGGACCACTTTCTATCAGATTCTCATAGAAAATGTACCTGCACTTGAACCACTTTAATCAAGGTCACGAATGACGTTGAGGACACCATTATTCGGAGGCGATTCACGATTTTGATTAGCTATTCAATTCATTTTCGTTTTACCTAGTGACCCTGTAACAGACGTATGAAGGACACTTTTGACTAATCGGTATACAATGGCCAATATTAGACCGAAGATGATTGTGGATCCAGCGGAGATGAAAGCCACAATGTCCATGTCCTGTCGACTGTACCAAGGTTCGTCAGCTGTGGTAGAATGCAGGTGCGGAGCACCTCCGTGCCGAATTACATGCTCTGTCCACCAAATCGCGTTCTCTAATGGATCATGTGGCTTGTCATTAATTAGGGAACGTAAGTCGACCATTCTCTGCCTGTAGCTGGAACATGGACAAAGTCGAGCACCCGTGATAGGAGAGATAAAATTTGTATAATTAAAGGATAGCAGCACTCATTGGCGCGGGAAATATTACCTGTTGTCACCTGTGACAGTGCTAATGGCTTCGAATAATTCGTTTCCATCCACCGCAGAAATTTCCAATTTTTTCGCAACTCCAAGAGATACCATTTTATTAACCTGCATATCTTGATCGAAAAGGACTGGAAATCCAATTAGAGGTACGGCATGATGCACGGCCTCTTCTGTACTCTGAAGACCTCCTTGATATATGAACGCTTTCAGGTTCGGATGTGCTGAGAAAAAAACGAAACATACTCAGTCAATTAAATGATCAAATGTTGATTCGACAGAACACGGAATACCTAAGACTGCCTGTTGCGGGACCCATTTCATGATACGGACGTTATCTGGCTTGCCGGGGAGGACGTCATTCTCAAATTTCCAAAGCACTTTATAGGGCAGCCGCGAAAACGTAGTCAAAAACTCGTCAATCGTTTCCTTTGGCAACATGTTACTTTTGACGTTTGAACCGAGGCTCATATAAAGAAAACCATCCGTGGCTCCATCCAAGAATTTCTGCAGATCCTGCAAACAGAATTTTAATCAGAGCTGTATTTCCACAATGAGGATATATTATATGAGCCGTTCTCTAGAAAAACGGCTTGAGTCGATTTAGGTCGTTTTTAAAATTCGTGAACTATTGCATTGTTGCACGCCTCTTTTATGTGCTTGTGAAATTTCAAGCAATTTAAACAAATGGATGAGCTTATAAAGTCGACTAGAAGCAGCAGTTGTCGCGGCGTCCCATGTATTCCTGCAGTTCGGGCGCTCAAGTCGCCCCGAACAGCGATACTTGCGATTGAATATTTATGTATGTATTCAATGAAAATATTTAAATAGATGTAATTGGAATAATGTATAATCAATTTGAAATCAAATCATTACAATACTATCACTTTAGCCTACGTGACGCATCTTTTTGAAGAATTTTCAGTCATTCTCCGTTAAAACGGCTTAAGTATTAATTTAATAATACGCTGATAAATATTAAAATATAATGTTTAATTTTTTCCGGCCGCTCGCAATTCACTATTGGATACTATAACTCTTAGGTAGAACATAATAAACTACGCTAAAATAAAAACAACCATTTATAAAACACTGTACAAACTTAAGGGGGTATCCCCACCTTTAAATGAGTTAACATTCTAAGAAAGATATTGATATTTTACAGCGAATTTGAGAGTCTGATCAAATCCAAAAAAATCAAGAAGTTTAGGGAGAGTTTGACCCTCATTATCCATACTTAACATTGAATATTACTTTGAGTCTATTAGTAGTTACGCTGAATATAGAAAAATACAAAATTACTCGGTTGTCGCAAAGAATCAGTAGTTCCGTTGGATCGATTTTGGAATTTTTGGTCTTCAATTGTTCAGAAGAGATGCCTCTATCATATGAACATAGAACTTTTTGATATGACTATTTTTGGTTGAGATAATAGAAAAAATAGAGAAAAAAAATTGAAGAATTAGAAAAATCTCAGTAAAAACTAAGCGAGTCAGGCAATTTTCGCGATATCAAAAAGTTCTATGTTCATATGATAGAGGCATCTCTTCTCAACAATTGAGGACCAAAAATTCCAGAATCGATCCAACGGTACTACTGATTCTTTGCGACAACCGAGTAATTTTGTATTTATCTATATTCAGCGTAACTACTATTAGACTCAAAGTAATATCCAATGTTAAGTATGGATAATGAGGGTCAAACCCTCCCTCAACTTCATGATTTTTTTGGATTTGATCAGACTCTCAAATTCGCTGTAAAATATCAATCTCTTTCTCAGAATGTTGACCCATTTAAAGGTGGGGATACCCCCTTAAAACGCAATTATCTCAGAATGACATTTTTCGACTTAAGCCGTTCTTCGAGAGAACGGCTCAAATAAGGTATTATAACAATGATGAATGAAACAGAAACTATAATGATTGCTGATTGTGAGGTAACAAGTGTTTATGAATCACGTAAAACGAAATGAACAGAGTACCACGCACAAAATTCATTGCACATGGTCTTACAATCGGAACTTCTGTAGATACTCTACCAGTCTACCCGATATCAGAAATATACTGGACGAAGTGACATAATTTTCGAAAAGCCGATTAACTGAGCATTTACAACTCTTAAACGTACCTAATACTGGGGGCCATTACTCAGAATAATTTACCTTTGGCAAGTTCGCAATTCGCTTTGAAACATGAAATCCACCGATTTCAATCACTTTCGGAATATTTGGTCTAGCGTACGATATCGGTCCTTGTTGATTTACAAAAACCAAACTGAAGTTCTTCTCCAGATCCATGAGATTGGGAATATCGTTCCCGAAGTGTTTCTTAGCAATTGCTGTCTGTCGTGGCAAGAACGTCATTTGGAACCAGTACACGTGTTTCCAGGTGGTGATAAAATTTTTCACCCTCTCCCAAAAAGAAGGCTGCTCAGTTATGTCCGTCTCAAGTTCCCAATTGGAAGGATGAGATGGCATCACAGGGCTTCCAATGTTGTATAAATTGTTCATCCCGAGTGATAATGACGCGATACCTTGGGAAAAAACAATTTACTCGCAAAACTTTCATGTATTGAGGTATGTGCTACCTAAACTCATAACGAGAGAAATTTGGATAGGTAGAGCTTATCTATTCGGTCTAGACGCATTATCGAACGACTGAATTCGCCTCTTGAAAATTAAGATCTTGAGGTGGTTCCCTACCCAATTCGACCTGTTCTGAAAACATTGGGCTGAACATTGTTAATAAACGGAATATCTCTAACTGGGAACTAAAAACGCGAAAAAGGGTTTTGTAGCGCAATTCTATTCGCTATTTTGAACACGCAGGTCCCAAAACATGTTCGTTTCACGCTAGAATAGAGAAACAGCGTAAGGAATTAACTTTTTTTAAACCTACGTGTTCGAAATCGCCAATAGAATTGCGCTACAAGGCTCTGTTTCCCGCCTATGGAGCCCGGTTGGAAATATTCCGTTTATGAGCACCGTTCAGCATGCGTTCAGCCCAATGTTTCTAGAACAGGTCGAATTGGCTAGGGAACTACCGTGAGCAGAATATCGATTCATATGTTGTTCAGCGTATACCTGTCTCAATTGTTTTTCGACGACATTGATATATAGATATCAAATCGGCAGCTGCTGGCGGAAGTACCTACTTTCGTAATAAAATAAATGATGGAATTGGCTTCGAAAATTACAGTCTGATCATCAAGTAGAACGAGAACAAATATATTTGTCGGATAATCTTATCTGTTTGTTTCCGAGATTTCCTCTGGATTGTAGTGACTCACATCGCACCCAAATTATCCAGACAAACGGCATGCCCAGAGCAACAATCACCTGCTTACCTATCATGGGAACGTTGAATCGTTTCGCCAAAGGATACATGCTTGGCCAGGTCAGAGCTTCGACAATAACCAAGTCAAACTTTTCATTACTGTTTGGTTCGTATAACTTTCGTAAGTCCGGATGACCGAGGATCCGGTCTGTTAATATATGCATACGGTCATGGACTTGTTTGATCCAATCCATCCATTTCATCTTTCCTCGAGTTTCTATGAACGTCACATCATTTAGAGTATCGTATTCGAACCGAATGTCGATCTCCGTGTAGTTCGTCAATGTTGGATCGTTAATTGGGTCTGTCGTCACAACTACCATTTCATGTCCTCGCTTATTCAATGCTAAAGCCAAACCACGGAAGCCGACCTGATGACTGATGGATGGTGCGGGAATTACACCCAGTATTCTGTAGCCAATCCCTGGTTGCAGTATGATCACAAGGCAGACTACTGTCGCGAATATAATGTGTCGAAACATCATTGCAGGCTTAGAGCGATTCACTGAACTGAACTTTCTGGAGAACACAAATATACTGTCAGTTTCAAACTGATTATACCAATGCGAAGCATGTTATTACGCAATCAGCGTGACTATGTTTTTTTTTTCAAATAACCTTCTAACAAATTGTAAGTCATCGGCCTCGAGTAATTGCGTAATCATGAGAGCATTCACTGGATGAGAGGATTCTATTCCCTTCGGTCCTCTCTTGTATTTGAAGATAAAGACGCGAGAATTGGTTTGTGAGCTCTACATATGGGTTATCCTTTTACAAACCGCACACTTTCAAAATTTGACGTTTTGAAATCGTCTGAAATTTTTTTTACCACTTATATGCATAAAATTACTTCACATGTATTTCAAGATTTTGCTGGAATTTTTTTTTTTTTTTTCGAAAACATCCGCACATGAATTTTTGATAATTTGCTGGATTTTCTCCAATCTTCTACTTGAAATTTATTATCTCCAGTTGTACTGATCGGATCAATGTCGGTCTTTTCTTATTTTACACTTCGTTACGTAATATTTCAAAGTGTATTTTACACCAAATTTTTATTGTGAACAAATCAGACTTAATAACGATTTGATTAATTAAATAGTCTAAACATGCCCTTTCCCTACCTTAAATTCATTTTGAAAAATATAAGTTTGTTCTTTATCCTCTCGTCTACAAAATGCATTCTTTCAAAAAGTGGGGTCCCTGTTGGATCGGAAGATATTAAATATTTCCGAGTGCAAGTAACGCAGCGCGCTCTGCGTGCATTAAAAATCTCAGACGTTCGCACCTATTTTTCATTTTTTATTTAATATCTTCCGATCCAACAGGGATGCCACTTTTTGGAGAAAGCATTTTGTAGATGAGAGAATAAAGAACAAAATCATATTTTTCAAAATGGATTCAGGGTGGGAAGGGTATGTTTAGACGATTTAAATAATCAAATTGCTATTAATTCTAATTTGTTGACAATCAAAATTTGGTGTCAAATACACTTTGAAAGCTTACGTAACGAAGTGTAAAGTAAAAAAAGACCGACATTGATCCGATCAGTACAACTGGAAATAATAAATTTCAAGTAGGAGAAGATTAAAGAAAATCCAGCAAATTATCAAAAATTCATGTACTGATATTTGCGGAAAAAAAAATTTCCAGCGAAATCCTGAAATACGTGTAAAGTAATTTCATGCATATAAGTTGTAAAAAAAATTTCAGACGATTTTGAAATGTCAAGTTTTAAAAGTGTGCGGTTTGTAAAAGAATGACCCATATATTGAAGCTAACAAGTAAACGTGACAAATTAACAGATTTATGTCACCTAAGCCGACATTATTGCATCGGGATTACCTACCACACTCTTAATCCGTCTCTTGATTTTACTGTGTCAGCAGTCTCTACGGAACAGCTCATCTAATCAATGCTCACATTATCACCTAATAATTATCGATGCCAATCGGTATAATGAAGGTCTCGATAGATATTTGGGACGCAATTAATAGGAGGGAATAAGGTATCATACTTCTATACAATTTATTTGCTACGTTTCTATTGACGCTGTAACACATCTGTAATTGATACTCTGAAATAATTGACATAAAATTACCAATTTTCACCAAATAAACACAGATTGGTGTAAAAACGATGTATTATAGTATGCATTTCACAAGGTATATTCAACGGTCTTGCGTCCTCCTCAGAAACCAATGATACATTATTAATACGCTTACTTTCCATGAATACGTTTATCAAAATAATAACACATTTTTATACGTATATAATATTTTTCATCATCATATCAAGCGACGGAACGTGTTGTACACGTAAGAGGACAGTACTCACCATTGCATTAATCTGCATCTCTTAATCGCCAACGATGTAAAGTATATAACTGTAGAAGTACATACAGTATCATGCTCTGAAGACCTCTTCAGTATACTATGACATTTTGAGCGTAGATTCCCCGTGAGAAGCTCGGACTTACCTTTATTCAAATGAATCGACTGATCTTCGCGACACATAAGTAGTCTAATTAAGTTTAAACTGAAAGTACAACAGATAGTTTCAGGTAATTGATATGAAATGATCACTGATGAACATAAAATCATCACAATGCCAGCGTCAGAACACGAGGAACAGCCTGATGACTGAAGGATTGTGTAGGCTGTATGCTGTATGCATAGTATTCTGTAACTATATTCTTGCTGAAATATGCTTGCAAAGTAGATTGATGTATAGCAAAAGCAATATATCGAATCCGTAAAGTACATATTTATATACCAGCAAGTGGTCAAAATTGCCTCATATTGCGATCATCACGTTTTCTAAGCTAGGGAATAGAATGGCTGTATATTCGCTGTGGGCTTCACGATACGAGCATTGATTAGATTGTTCACATCATCGTCCGATATCACGAGCCGATAAAATGAGGAGTGGTATATCGTATACTTCTGTATACCGGACTGCAAAGTCGCTGAACTAACTTTTATGAAAAGTGTATCGAAAAAAGTCCCTTCATTGTAGATTCGTCCAGTACTTATTCCAGAAGTTGTTTCTCGAATTGTTTTTCTAATTTTTTCTGTCGAATGAGTTATATAAACAACAACGAATATGGGTCAGGTGAATCAGATATCTAGAAGATAGCACTTCTTCCTTTGACCATTTTTCAAGACAAAGTAGGCTTGACAACACTGTAGTGGATTCTCGGATGTAGCTTCAATAGATATAAAGTCACAAGCTAGGACATTAAAATTCCACCAGACCCGGAAAACATCGGGAAAAAAGGTGTTATTAAACGGAATATCTCTGCCTAAGCACGGAAATCAATGAAACAAAATACGTCGCGCAATTCTACGTGCGACTCCAAACATGTACAGCCCAAAACATGTTCGTTTTGCGCGAAAATAGAGAAGATATCCATGAATAGCGGTTTTAGAAACGTTTTTCACCGAATATCCATCATAACGACATCAGAATCTCTGCAGTACATGGCTCTTGCTCTTCCACCGATTCTATGATTTGGAAAGATCGCCAACCAGCGAAAGAAAGTAAGCGCTTTGTTCGGAAAATTTATATTTATTTCGCAAGAAATTATTTCAAACGTCTGAATTTCTCCCTTTTGGTAACTTTATTGTTTTGTGACATCGATTGATTCAAAACGGGTTAGTGATTTTAATGAACAGTTTCTAGTCAGTGAGCCTGATCAATTATGATTCACAAGTAAAGGATTTCTCGAAAAAATGGTCTGTTTGGTGAAACATAACGAAGTAATAATAACAAGAAACAAACATCCTTTCATTTTTAGTGATGTCCACGACTGCATCAGCCGATTGGCAGCATCGTGGATCACTTCCTATCAGATTCTCACATATAATACCACAAGAGCTTCAAAATTATCGGGTATTTCCCGATAGGTTCGTTGCAAACAAATGAAGGAGTCAAGTTTTTCAGATTACAAAATCACGAGCGCGAAGCGCGAGTGATTTTTCTGAAAAACTTGACGAGTTCGTTTGATTGCAGGGAACCTTGAGGGAAATACCCGATTAATTTTGAAGCTCGAGTGGTATTCGGGGGATTATTTTTCCATCCGAATTTCGGCCCATAGAATTGCATCATGAGACAAAATCCACAGTTAAAAATCAAAATTTAAAGGTCACAGAATCATAATTATAATTTAATCTGTCAGATTCGATGGAGCGTTAACTGTATTGGAAAATCTTTTGTTTTTTATATATAGCTAACATGAAAAATTACCGCGGTGAAAGCACACGTGAAATTACCAGTGGAATTGTCAAAATTATCAGTTAAATATCGTGTAGGCTATGCAAAATAACGGCGAATGGTGCAATTCTATTGGCTGAAATTTGGATGGGAAAAATAATCATAGAAAATGTACCTGCACTTGAACCACTTTAATCAAGGTCACGAATGACGTTGAGGAGACCATTATTCGGAGGCGATTCACGATTTTGATTAGCTATTCAATTCATTTTCGTTTTACCTAGTGACCCTGTAACAGACGTATGAAGGACACTTTTGACTAATCGGTATACAATGGCCAATATTAGACTGAAGATGATTGTGGATCCAGCGGAGATGAAAGCCACAATGTCCATGTCCTGTCGACTGTACCAAGGTTCGTCAGCTGTGGTAGAATGCAGGTGCGGAGCACCTCCGTGCCGAATTACATGCTCTGTCCACCAAATCGCGTTCTCTAATGGATCATGTGGCTTGTCATTAATTAGGGAACGTAAGTCGACCATTCTCTGCTTGTAGCTGGAACATGGACAAAGTCGAGCACCCGTGATAAGAGAGATGAAATTCGTATAATTACAGAAAAGCAGCATACATTGGCGCGGGAAATATTACCTGTTGTCACCTGTGACAGTGCTAATCGCTTCGAATAATTCGTTACCATCCACCGCAGAAATCTCCAATTTTTTCGCAACTCCAAGAGATACCATTTTATTAACCTGCATATCTTGATCAAAAAGGACTGGAAATCCAATTAGAGGTACGGCATGATGCACGGCCTCTTCTGTACTCTGAATACCTCCTTGATATATGAACGCTTTCAGGTTCGGATGTGCTGAGCGAAAAAACGAAACATACTCAGTCAATTAAATGATCAAATGTTGATTCGACAGAACACGGAATACCTAAGACTGCCTGTTGCGGGACCCATTTCATGATACGGACGTTATCTGGCTTGCCGGGAAGGACGTCATTCTCAAATTTCCAAAGCACTTTATAGGGCAGCCGTGAAAACGTAGTCAAAAACTTGTCAATCGTTTCTTTGGGCAACATGTTACTTTTGACGTTTGAACCGAGGCTCATATAAAGAAAACCGTCCGTGGCTCCATCCAAGAATTTCTGCAGATCCTGCAAACAGAATTTTAATCACAGTTGTATTTCCACAATGAGGATATATTATATGTCCATTATGTCTCAAATTTTTTGACATACTGTGTTTCATCACATTTGTTCTATAGGTACAGATAGCCGCAAACTAAGTTGGACCCACTTCAAACAACTCTCACAAAAAATGTTAGATTGGAATTTTCGGGTGAAATGGTATTAACGTCGAGTTTATAAATAAGGTACTAACAATGATGAATAAAACAGAAACTACACTGAGAGACTCTTCGTGTCAATAAATGGTAAAACTATATCAAAGTTTAGTATGGTAGGGTTCGAAAGTAGGGAAGACCGGGCTACGTTTCAAAAATTCATATGGTGCATACTAATGGGTAAAACTGATATTTTCCTTTCAATAAGTGAAAAAGGTGTTTCAATGTTTAATGTACAACATAGTAATATTCGGAACGCACCATATCAAAGTTAGATAGCGACTTGACAAACACGGTTAGTATGGTGAATATGAAAGTTTGAAATAATCGTCGCTAGTCGTCACGAAGAATATCAGTTTTTCGTACGGACCATATGAAAAATTATGACTTGCCGATGGAAAAAAAGGGAGTGAGCCGAGGCTATCACCAACATCAGTATCATCAGGAAGTAGAGGTCACACGCACTGAAAGGACATACATATCGGGTATATACATGGACACAAATATACACAAGTTACATAGGAGTATTGTGCAACACACTTATAAATTAGACCGAGAGACTTATACTTATGCATTTACAATATACAAACGTAATACAATTACGTGCGAAAAAATTTCAGAAACTTCTATATATACCAAGCTGGTAATAATCCACTGATTGTGAGAAAGGACTTGGAGGGTTCTTTTCTAAATTATTCGTTAAAGAATCATTCTTTTGGAAACCTGCATTTGCAAAGTAGACTTTATTTTGGAAAGGTAATTCAATAACTTGAAAAAAAAATCCAATTAATTTTTTAATCATGTAAGGTAAAACACCCAATACCTGAACGTTCACAAAATTTGTTCCAATAGCAGAACGATCAATTATATTTTGCGAAAAAACAAGGACCGATTATGTTAGGATTTTGTAACTACTTCAAAATCGAAGTTTAACTATTCAAGATTGTACAATGAACAAGCTTTAGTCCGTGATTTCAATTATTCATATTGAAAAATTACTACAAAGAAGAACAACTCGAAAACTTTTCACTTTTCTTCCTTTTCTTGAGAATTTGCTAAGAAACAACAGCTTCGGATTAAGCTTTTCTTTAACTTATAGTATTATATTTTCTCACTCAGAATAGTATTTTCATAATCTACGGTGTTTATTTCAATGATTTAATAATTGATTTGACTTAAATAAGCTCATTTCTAAATTTTCAAATTATTTTCAAGTTCGTTCCGTATTTGGACGTAAAACCAAGCCCGTTCCAAAATCTGAACGGCGTTCAGGTTTTAGGTACTTGGAGCCAAATAACGTGGTCCAGAAGCTGAACGGAGCACGTTTCGATATTAGAAATTTATTTAATGTTCTTGTGAGACTTGATATAAACAATTAGAGAAGTAAAAAAGGTAATTAAATAAATTAATTAGTCGTCCCGTTTTGTGAAAAGTGATGAAATATTACTTTGAAATATATAGTTCTCGTTGTTGGTAGTAAAATGAATTTCTAACCTCAAAATATTTATTTAACTCAGAACTCGAGTAATAAAATTAATTTTGTTCAGATCTTGAGTTATAAAATGGAAAAAAAAAAGAAAAGAAAAAACATAAGAAAAGTAAGGACGTTATCAATAAGATTATTAAAAAAAAGAAAAATCGCAAATAAAAAAGTGATTATTCCCAAGACGATGTTGAAAAAGCTTTGCTAGCTAGCTGTCGAAATGTGTTACAATTCTAATGTATTACATTTCTTACATCAAAAACTTTAGTATTCATTATTCTTTATAGAGAAAATACATTAATATATTTTGTTCGATAAAAATTCGTCATTTTTTATTATTCAACCCCTTGTTAATAATTCCGTTCAGGTACTGGACCAGTCAAAACGGAACGATGGCACACCTACCTTTTATCGTTCAGGTAATGGCATAAGTGTATAGAACTGATAAATCATTAATATTAATGAAAATACAAGGTGAATTTGCTTATTTTCTTCATTGAATGATAAAATACCATTATACCAGTGACTTAAAAAAAAAAGACTCTTAGAAATATGTTAACAAAATAAAGAAATGCGTGAAATTGCTTAGCAACTTTTACGGCGTTCAGGTATTGGGTGTTTTACCTTATTATTTTTCAATTGAAATATATATGGTCATCACAGCAAAAATGATGGTAGAAAATTTTAAAAATTTGGATCTTTACATTTTATCCTAGAAAAAATTCAACAAAAACTTCAAGAAGCTCAAGCTCTCTAAGAAGTTTGTTTAGGAGAAAATTGGATTAGAAAAATCGAAAAATTAACATGTGTTCTTATGGGCAAAAGTGGTAAAAAAATTATATCTGTGTTAAAAATGACAGAAAAAATCTGAAACTCTTTAGGTCAACGGGGAAAAATATCTGATTCTCGCCTAATCATTTTTGCATTGATTAGGTAGCTCGTTTTCAAAAAATGAAATAATTTTTCCCGAGTAATGAGAATAAAAATCACTCCGCGCCAATTTGAAGTTAGCTTATATGGAGTGTATTGCCCATATACATCCCTATTCCTCAAACATGAATACTTTCAATTGAGGAAGTGTTCAGAATTAAATATTTTCTACTTTTAAATAAATTCAGATAATTTGGGAGTATATAAAATTTTAGCACTATGAGAGTCTAGATATACTATAATAACTTTTAATCTGAAAAGATGATCTAATTTTTTTTTTTACTCTTTGAATTTTTGTATTTATGACATAATTTCAAATGTTACAAATAAACTAATCACAAAGAATCGAAGGTATCAGAAATAGAACTTTTTATAATTAGAATTGTCATCATTTTTAGAATTCAACGTTTTCGTCATTTGAAAAAAGAAATAGGAAAAGTCTTACATAGGTAATCCTAAAAATATAGCCAATTACAGATATATAGAAATCTCCATATTCTCGGTGAAGATCGTAGTCGCTCGGGAGATTCAGGAAATATTTTCATACGCACCATACGAAAAATTGAGACTCTCCGTTTCAATTTCTAATATCCTTTGCAGTTTCACGGCTGCTTGATATTGACCATGTTAATTTCTGGAATATGCTTCTCGAATGATGACAGTCACTGTGTTTATAAGTGAGACGACTTTGTAGGAAATTTTAGTATGGAGAATATCGATTTTTCGTATGGAAGATTTCTGACATACAACGTTCTAATATTTCATATTGGCCATACTAATATCACGTATTTTCATGTTAAAATCTGGTATGGCAATATGAAACTTCAGTATAACGTTACGAATAACTAGTATATTTTGCGCTGTCTTCCCTACTTTTGAACCCTACCATACTAAACTTTGATATAGTTTTACCATTTATTGACACAAAGAGTCTCTCAGTGTATAATTCTTGCTGATTGTGAGGTAAGAAGTGTTTATGAGTCACGTAAAACGAATTGAACAGAGTACCACGCACAAAATTCATTGCAAATGGTCTTCCAATCCAAACTTCTGTAGATCCTCTACCCGATATCAGAAATATACTGGACGAAGTGACATAATTTTCAAAAAGCCGATTAACTGAGCATTTACAACTCTTAAACGTACCTAATACTGGGGGCCATTACTCAGAATAATTTACCTTTGGCAAGTTCGCAATTTGCTTTGAAACATGAAATCCACCGATTTCAATCACTTTCGGAATATTTGGTCTAGCGTACGATATCGGTCCTTGTTGATTTACAAAAACCAAACTGAAGTTCTTCTCCAAATCCATGAGATCAGGAATATCGTTCCCGAAGTGTTTCTTAGCAATTGCTGTCTGTCGTGGCAAGAACGTCGTTTGGAACCAGTACACGTGTTTCCAGGTGGTGATAAAATTTTTCACCCTCTCCCAAAAAGACAGCTGCTCAGTTATGTCCGTCTCAAGTTCCCAATTTGAAGGATGAGATGGCATCACGGGGCTTCCAATGTTGTATAAATTGTTTATCCCGAGTGATAATGACGCGATACCTTGGGAAAAAACAATTTACTCGCAAAACTTTCATGTATTGAGATATGTGCTACCTAAACTCATAACGAGAGTTAAATTTGGATAGGTAGAGCTTATGTATTCGGTCTAGACGCATTATCAAACGACTGAATTCGCCTCTTGAAAATTAAGATCTTGAGTTGGTTCCCTACCCAATTCGATTTGTTCTAAAATCATTGGGCTGAACATTGTTAATAAACGGAATATCTCTAACTGGGCACGGAAAACGGGAAAAAGGGTTATGTATAGTGCAATTCTATTCGCTATTTTGAGCACGTAGGTCCCAAAACATGTTCATTTCACGCTAAAATAGAGAAACGGCGTAAGGAATGAACTTTTTTTAAACCTACGTGTTCGAAATCGCCAATAGAATTGCGCTACAAAGCTCTGTTTCCCGTCTACGGTTGCCCGGTTGGAAATATTCCGTTTATGAGCACCGTTCAGCACGCGTCCCACATGGAAATAAAATATATTCAAAATATGTCGAAAAATATATAAAACATATAGGGGGAAGTCTCTCAGTACCGGACACTTAAGGTTATTCATTAATAAAACGACAAAATACATAGGATCTTCGATATTTTTCATGTTTATAGTAAACTTTGGAGTATTTGTGATAATGTAATAACATTTTTAATATTTATTTAACGTCAAACTGATGAGAAAATATCTTTATATTTAGTATTAAAAACGGTTGCGTCAGAAGAGTGGCACCTAGTACCGGACAATGATAGTATGAATGGAAAAAGTGATAAAAAGAAATTCAATTCAAGTCAATTCTTCCTAGTTCCGGTTTAAAATGATATTCACCTCCACTTTTCATCACTTTCACGCGATCAAACAAGGTACTCTTAGATATGTACCTCATATTTCACGGTAACCTCTCTACGAGTCATCTTCTCATAGAAAACTTTCTGGACCGCTCTTTTCATGTTTTCGTCTAACCATTTTTCTTTTACCCGTATTTTGGACTGGTCAGCCATAGTCAAAATACCACTATACAACGAATGAGAACAATTTTTGTACAAATAACCGAAATAAGTTAAAAAAGCTGTGTCCGGTATTAGGGGACAAGTCGAGTGTCCGCTATTAGGGACCCGTAATACCAGACTGAATAATAAAATGTACGTTAGTCCGCAAAAATTTTTACTTTTATCGTACATTGTCTGAAAGAATACATACCAACAAACATTCCAATTGAAAAACAAAATGGTGGAACCACCAATTGTTCGGAATATGTCCACGAGAAAATTAGATGTGACGCAGATTTCTGCAGGTTCAAATTTCAAGTGCCTCTTGATCACGCATGCACGCAGACTGCCGCTAGTGACACACCCCCTCTACTACGCTCGCGATGCATGTTCGAACCACGAAAAAGAATTGTAAATAATGTTTCTAGTTTGGCTGATACTAGCAATGTCCGATACTAGGTGCCGTCCGGCGTTATGGGACTTCCCCCTATAAAATATATTTTGTTCCAAAAGTTACATATTCCGCATATATTCTTGCATATACGTCAAAATATATTTACAGACACATTCAGGGTATAAATTAAATTTATTGACAATATATTGGGAATATGGTTAAGATATATTTTGACTATATTTAAAATATATCTTAACTATAGTTGAAATATATTATGTCAACCTATATTTACAAACACATTCAGGATATAAATTAGATTCATTGAAAAGAAAAGAGACAGAAGTGGGGCCAACTTCATTTTTCAAACAATTCTTCAATTTTTTAAGAGGGTTATTCAATTTTTTTAATGTCATACATCTTTGTTGATTGTGATATTGAAAAGGGGTTAAATTTGTAACATGTAATTTGAATTATACATAATGTCTAAGAAATTATTTGCACTTGTGCAATGGATTGGTGGCGACGATGCAGCTACATACACACCAAGTGTTCCAGTCGAATGGATTAAGGGTTTTGACGTTGACAATTTTTTTTCCGATAACATCAACCATTCTCTGAGTTACGTAATCGAGTGGCACACGACGAAAAAGGAACCTCCAGGAGGCTGGCCTGTCGATGAAAAACCCGGAGGATCTATTAATAAACCCTTTTACTTTACCCTCAATTTATTTGTTACAATACTTTTTAGTATATTAGACTTATTTTATTCGATTATCTGTATTCAAATTATTATTATTAGAAATAATTAAAAATATTATTAAAAAATTATTGAAAGTATTATTTAATGTGTATTATAGTTAAGATATATTTTAAATATAATCAAAATATAGTCAAAATATAGTCAAAATATATTTTATATAACGCAAGCATGTTTTTCTAGCTTTTTGATGCCTTTGTATAGGACCTAAAGTAGTACTTTTAAGTCCTAGGACTTAAAAGTACCACTTTAAGTCCTCGGACTTTAAAAGTACCACTTTTAGGTCCTATACAGAGGCATCAAATAGCGAGAAAAATATGCTTGCGTTATATAAAGTATCGTGTGCACCATGGAGGTGGGCCTTTCAACGCCTCGCACGATGTTTTCAGTACTCGTCTTCGCCTCGCACGCTTCGCGCGCTCGTCTACGACTCGTACTTAAAACATCGCACTCGGCCTTAAAAGTTCCACTTTACGACCTTGGTGCACAATGTACTATTAATTATAGTTAAGATATAATTTCAATATATTTAAAATATGGTCAAAATATAGTCAAAATATATCTCGAGATATATTTTTTTGACGAAAAGTTACATATCACAAATATATTCATAATGTATCTCCCATATATATTGCATACATCATACATGTATCTGCGATATATATTATGTATCTGAAATATATTTTAAATAGATGTTTGGTATATCGAAAAATATATTTTCACATATATTTTATTTCCATGTGGGGTTCAGCCCAATGTTTCTAGAACAGGTCGAATCGGGTAGGGAACTACCTTAAGCAGAATATCGATTCACATGTTAATGTTCAGCGTATACCTGTCTCAATTGTTTTTCGACGACATTGATATAGATATCGAATCGGCAGCTGCTCGCGGAAGTATCTACTTTCGTAATAAAATGAATGATGGAATCGGCTTCGAAAATTACAGTCTGATCATCAAGTAGAACGAGAACAAACATATTTGTCGGATAATCTTATCTTTTTGTTTCCGAGATTTTCTCTGGATTGTAGTGACTCACATCGCACCCAAACTATTCAGACAAACGGTATGCCCAAGGCAACAATCACCTGCTTACCTATCATGGGAACGTTGAATCGTTTCGCCAAAGGATACATGCTTGGCCAGGTCAGAGCTTCGACAATAACCAAGTCAAACTTTTCATTACTGTTTGGTTCGTATAACTTTCGTAAGTCCGGATGACCGAGGATCCGGTCTGTTAATATATGCAAGCTGTCATCCATTTGTTTGATCCAATCAATCCATTTCATCTTTCCTCGAGTTTCTATGAATGTCAAATCATTTACAGTATCGTATTCGAACCGAATGTCGATCTCCGTGTAGTTCGTCAGTGTTGGATCGTTAATTGGGTCTGTCGTCACAACTACCATTTCATGTCCTCGCTTATTCAATGCTAAAGCCAAACCACGGAAGCACACCTGATGACTGATGGATGGTGCGGGAATTACACCCAGTATTCTGTAGCCAATCCCTGGTTGCACTATGATTACAAGGCAGATTACTGTCGCGAATATAATGTGTCGAAACATCATTGCAGGCTTAGAGCGATTCACTGAACTGAACTTTCTGGAGAACACAAATATACTGTCAGTTTCAAACTGATTATACCAATGCGAAGCATGTTATTACGCAATCAGCGTGACTATGTTTTTTTTTTTTCAAATAACCTTCTAACAAATTGTAAGTCATCGGCCTCGAGTAATTGCGTAATCATGAGAGCATTCACTGGATGAGAGGATTCTATTCCCTTCGGTCCTCTCTTGTATTTGAAGATAAAGACGCGAGAATTGGTTTGTGAGCTCCACATATGGGTCATTCTTTTACAAACCGCACACTTTCAAAATTTGACGTTTTAAAATCGTCTGAAATTTTTTTTACAACTTATATGCATAAAATTACTTCACATATATTTCAAGATTTTGCTGGAAATTTTTTTTTTTTCGAACACATCCGCACATGAATTTTTATATAATTTGCTGGATTTTCTCCAATCATCTCCTACTTGAAATTTATTATCTCCAGTTGTACTGATCGGATCAATGTCGGTCTTTTCTTATTTTACACTTCGTTACGTAAGATTTCAAAGTGTATTTTACACCAAATTTTTATTGTGAACAAATCAGACTTAATAACGATTTGATTAATTAAATAGTCTAAACATGCCCTTTCCCTACCTTAAATTCATTTTGAAAAATATAAGTTTGTTCTTTATCCTCTCGTCTACAAAATGCATTCTTTCAAAAAGTGGGGTCCCTGTTGGATCGGAAGATATTAAATATTTCCGAGTGCAAGTAACGCAGCGCGCTCTGCGTGCATTAAAAATCTCAGACGTTCGCACCTATTTTTCATTTTTTATTTAATATCTTCCGATCCAACAGGGATGCCACTTTTTGGAGAAAGCATTTTGTAGATGAGAGAATAAAGAACAAAATCATATTTTTCAAAATGGATTCAGGGTGGGAAGGGTATGTTTAGACGATTTAAATAATCAAATTGCTATTAATTCTAATTTGTTGACAATCAAAATTTGGTGTCAAATACACTTTGAAAGCTTACGTAACGAAGTGTAAAGTAAAAAAAGACCGACATTGATCCGATCAGTACAACTGGAAATAATAAATTTCAAGTAGGAGAAGATTAAAGAAAATCCAGCAAATTATCAAAAATTCATGTACTGATATTTGCGGAAAAAAAAATTTCCAGCGAAATCCTGAAATACGTGTAAAGTAATTTCATGCATATAAGTTGTAAAAAAAATTTCAGACGATTTTGAAATGTCAAGTTTTAAAAGTGTGCGGTTTGTAAAAGAATGACCCATATATTGAAGCTAACAAGTAAACGTGACAAATTAACAGATTTATGTCACCTAAGCCGACATTATTGCATCGGGATTACCTACCACACTCTTAATCCGTCTCTTGATTTTACTGTGTCAGCAGTCTCTACGGAACAGCTCATCTAATCAATGCTCACATTATCACCTAATAATTATCGATGCCAATCGGTATAATGAAGGTCTCGATAGATATTTGGGACGCAATTAATAGGAGGGAATAAGGTATCATACTTCTATACAATTTATTTGCTACGTTTCTATTGACGCTGTAACACATCTGTAATTGATACTCTGAAATAATTGACATAAAATTACCAATTTTCACCAAATAAACACAGATTGGTGTAAAAACGATGTATTATAGTATGCATTTCACAAGGTATATTCAACGGTCTTGCGTCCTCCTCAGAAACCAATGATACATTATTAATACGCTTACTTTCCATGAATACGTTTATCAAAATAATAACACATTTTTATACGTATATAATATTTTTCATCATCATATCAAGCGACGGAACGTGTTGTACACGTAAGAGGACAGTACTCACCATTGCATTAATCTGCATCTCTTAATCGCCAACGATGTAAAGTATATAACTGTAGAAGTACATACAGTATCATGCTCTGAAGACCTCTTCAGTATACTATGACATTTTGAGCGTAGATTCCCCGTGAGAAGCTCGGACTTACCTTTATTCAAATGAATCGACTGATCTTCGCGACACATAAGTAGTCTAATTAAGTTTAAACTGAAAGTACAACAGATAGTTTCAGGTAATTGATATGAAATGATCACTGATGAACATAAAATCATCACAATGCCAGCGTCAGAACACGAGGAACAGCCTGATGACTGAAGGATTGTGTAGGCTGTATGCTGTATGCATAGTATTCTGTAACTATATTCTTGCTGAAATATGCTTGCAAAGTAGATTGATGTATAGCAAAAGCAATATATCGAATCCGTAAAGTACATATTTATATACCAGCAAGTGGTCAAAATTGCCTCATATTGCGATCATCACGTTTTCTAAGCTAGGGAATAGAATGGCTGTATATTCGCTGTGGGCTTCACGATACGAGCATTGATTAGATTGTTCACATCATCGTCCGATATCACGAGCCGATAAAATGAGGAGTGGTATATCGTATACTTCTGTATACCGGACTGCAAAGTCGCTGAACTAACTTTTATGAAAAGTGTATCGAAAAAAGTCCCTTCATTGTAGATTCGTCCAGTACTTATTCCAGAAGTTGTTTCTCGAATTGTTTTTCTAATTTTTTCTGTCGAATGAGTTATATAAACAACAACGAATATGGGTCAGGTGAATCAGATATCTAGAAGATAGCACTTCTTCCTTTGACCATTTTTCAAGACAAAGTAGGCTTGACAACACTGTAGTGGATTCTCGGATGTAGCTTCAATAGATATAAAGTCACAAGCTAGGACATTAAAATTCCACCAGACCCGGAAAACATCGGGAAAAAAGGTGTTATTAAACGGAATATCTCTGCCTAAGCACGGAAATCAATGAAACAAAATACGTCGCGCAATTCTACGTGCGACTCCAAACATGTACAGCCCAAAACATGTTCGTTTTGCGCGAAAATAGAGAAGATATCCATGAATAGCGGTTTTAGAAACGTTTTTCACCGAATATCCATCATAACGACATCAGAATCTCTGCAGTACATGGCTCTTGCTCTTCCACCGATTCTATGATTTGGAAAGATCGCCAACCAGCGAAAGAAAGTAAGCGCTTTGTTCGGAAAATTTATATTTATTTCGCAAGAAATTATTTCAAACGTCTGAATTTCTCCCTTTTGGTAACTTTATTGTTTTGTGACATCGATTGATTCAAAACGGGTTAGTGATTTTAATGAACAGTTTCTAGTCAGTGAGCCTGATCAATTATGATTCACAAGTAAAGGATTTCTCGAAAAAATGGTCTGTTTGGTGAAACATAACGAAGTAATAATAACAAGAAACAAACATCCTTTCATTTTTAGTGATGTCCACGACTGCATCAGCCGATTGGCAGCATCGTGGATCACTTCCTATCAGATTCTCACATATAATACCACAAGAGCTTCAAAATTATCGGGTATTTCCCGATAGGTTCGTTGCAAACAAATGAAGGAGTCAAGTTTTTCAGATTACAAAATCACGAGCGCGAAGCGCGAGTGATTTTTCTGAAAAACTTGACGAGTTCGTTTGATTGCAGGGAACCTTGAGGGAAATACCCGATTAATTTTGAAGCTCGAGTGGTATTCGGGGGATTATTTTTCCATCCGAATTTCGGCCCATAGAATTGCATCATGAGACAAAATCCACAGTTAAAAATCAAAATTTAAAGGTCACAGAATCATAATTATAATTTAATCTGTCAGATTCGATGGAGCGTTAACTGTATTGGAAAATCTTTTGTTTTTTATATATAGCTAACATGAAAAATTACCGCGGTGAAAGCACACGTGAAATTACCAGTGGAATTGTCAAAATTATCAGTTAAATATCGTGTAGGCTATGCAAAATAACGGCGAATGGTGCAATTCTATTGGCTGAAATTTGGATGGGAAAAATAATCATAGAAAATGTACCTGCACTTGAACCACTTTAATCAAGGTCACGAATGACGTTGAGGAGACCATTATTCGGAGGCGATTCACGATTTTGATTAGCTATTCAATTCATTTTCGTTTTACCTAGTGACCCTGTAACAGACGTATGAAGGACACTTTTGACTAATCGGTATACAATGGCCAATATTAGACTGAAGATGATTGTGGATCCAGCGGAGATGAAAGCCACAATGTCCATGTCCTGTCGACTGTACCAAGGTTCGTCAGCTGTGGTAGAATGCAGGTGCGGAGCACCTCCGTGCCGAATTACATGCTCTGTCCACCAAATCGCGTTCTCTAATGGATCATGTGGCTTGTCATTAATTAGGGAACGTAAGTCGACCATTCTCTGCTTGTAGCTGGAACATGGACAAAGTCGAGCACCCGTGATAAGAGAGATGAAATTCGTATAATTACAGAAAAGCAGCATACATTGGCGCGGGAAATATTACCTGTTGTCACCTGTGACAGTGCTAATCGCTTCGAATAATTCGTTACCATCCACCGCAGAAATCTCCAATTTTTTCGCAACTCCAAGAGATACCATTTTATTAACCTGCATATCTTGATCAAAAAGGACTGGAAATCCAATTAGAGGTACGGCATGATGCACGGCCTCTTCTGTACTCTGAATACCTCCTTGATATATGAACGCTTTCAGGTTCGGATGTGCTGAGCGAAAAAACGAAACATACTCAGTCAATTAAATGATCAAATGTTGATTCGACAGAACACGGAATACCTAAGACTGCCTGTTGCGGGACCCATTTCATGATACGGACGTTATCTGGCTTGCCGGGAAGGACGTCATTCTCAAATTTCCAAAGCACTTTATAGGGCAGCCGTGAAAACGTAGTCAAAAACTTGTCAATCGTTTCTTTGGGCAACATGTTACTTTTGACGTTTGAACCGAGGCTCATATAAAGAAAACCGTCCGTGGCTCCATCCAAGAATTTCTGCAGATCCTGCAAACAGAATTTTAATCACAGTTGTATTTCCACAATGAGGATATATTATATGTCCATTATGTCTCAAATTTTTTGACATACTGTGTTTCATCACATTTGTTCTATAGGTACAGATAGCCGCAAACTAAGTTGGACCCACTTCAAACAACTCTCACAAAAAATGTTAGATTGGAATTTTCGGGTGAAATGGTATTAACGTCGAGTTTATAAATAAGGTACTAACAATGATGAATAAAACAGAAACTACACTGAGAGACTCTTCGTGTCAATAAATGGTAAAACTATATCAAAGTTTAGTATGGTAGGGTTCGAAAGTAGGGAAGACCGGGCTACGTTTCAAAAATTCATATGGTGCATACTAATGGGTAAAACTGATATTTTCCTTTCAATAAGTGAAAAAGGTGTTTCAATGTTTAATGTACAACATAGTAATATTCGGAACGCACCATATCAAAGTTAGATAGCGACTTGACAAACACGGTTAGTATGGTGAATATGAAAGTTTGAAATAATCGTCGCTAGTCGTCACGAAGAATATCAGTTTTTCGTACGGACCATATGAAAAATTATGACTTGCCGATGGAAAAAAAGGGAGTGAGCCGAGGCTATCACCAACATCAGTATCATCAGGAAGTAGAGGTCACACGCACTGAAAGGACATACATATCGGGTATATACATGGACACAAATATACACAAGTTACATAGGAGTATTGTGCAACACACTTATAAATTAGACCGAGAGACTTATACTTATGCATTTACAATATACAAACGTAATACAATTACGTGCGAAAAAATTTCAGAAACTTCTATATATACCAAGCTGGTAATAATCCACTGATTGTGAGAAAGGACTTGGAGGGTTCTTTTCTAAATTATTCGTTAAAGAATCATTCTTTTGGAAACCTGCATTTGCAAAGTAGACTTTATTTTGGAAAGGTAATTCAATAACTTGAAAAAAAAATCCAATTAATTTTTTAATCATGTAAGGTAAAACACCCAATACCTGAACGTTCACAAAATTTGTTCCAATAGCAGAACGATCAATTATATTTTGCGAAAAAACAAGGACCGATTATGTTAGGATTTTGTAACTACTTCAAAATCGAAGTTTAACTATTCAAGATTGTACAATGAACAAGCTTTAGTCCGTGATTTCAATTATTCATATTGAAAAATTACTACAAAGAAGAACAACTCGAAAACTTTTCACTTTTCTTCCTTTTCTTGAGAATTTGCTAAGAAACAACAGCTTCGGATTAAGCTTTTCTTTAACTTATAGTATTATATTTTCTCACTCAGAATAGTATTTTCATAATCTACGGTGTTTATTTCAATGATTTAATAATTGATTTGACTTAAATAAGCTCATTTCTAAATTTTCAAATTATTTTCAAGTTCGTTCCGTATTTGGACGTAAAACCAAGCCCGTTCCAAAATCTGAACGGCGTTCAGGTTTTAGGTACTTGGAGCCAAATAACGTGGTCCAGAAGCTGAACGGAGCACGTTTCGATATTAGAAATTTATTTAATGTTCTTGTGAGACTTGATATAAACAATTAGAGAAGTAAAAAAGGTAATTAAATAAATTAATTAGTCGTCCCGTTTTGTGAAAAGTGATGAAATATTACTTTGAAATATATAGTTCTCGTTGTTGGTAGTAAAATGAATTTCTAACCTCAAAATATTTATTTAACTCAGAACTCGAGTAATAAAATTAATTTTGTTCAGATCTTGAGTTATAAAATGGAAAAAAAAAAGAAAAGAAAAAACATAAGAAAAGTAAGGACGTTATCAATAAGATTATTAAAAAAAAGAAAAATCGCAAATAAAAAAGTGATTATTCCCAAGACGATGTTGAAAAAGCTTTGCTAGCTAGCTGTCGAAATGTGTTACAATTCTAATGTATTACATTTCTTACATCAAAAACTTTAGTATTCATTATTCTTTATAGAGAAAATACATTAATATATTTTGTTCGATAAAAATTCGTCATTTTTTATTATTCAACCCCTTGTTAATAATTCCGTTCAGGTACTGGACCAGTCAAAACGGAACGATGGCACACCTACCTTTTATCGTTCAGGTAATGGCATAAGTGTATAGAACTGATAAATCATTAATATTAATGAAAATACAAGGTGAATTTGCTTATTTTCTTCATTGAATGATAAAATACCATTATACCAGTGACTTAAAAAAAAAAGACTCTTAGAAATATGTTAACAAAATAAAGAAATGCGTGAAATTGCTTAGCAACTTTTACGGCGTTCAGGTATTGGGTGTTTTACCTTATTATTTTTCAATTGAAATATATATGGTCATCACAGCAAAAATGATGGTAGAAAATTTTAAAAATTTGGATCTTTACATTTTATCCTAGAAAAAATTCAACAAAAACTTCAAGAAGCTCAAGCTCTCTAAGAAGTTTGTTTAGGAGAAAATTGGATTAGAAAAATCGAAAAATTAACATGTGTTCTTATGGGCAAAAGTGGTA